>OU015767.1:35749114-35777843 GCA_907173295.1 Fagus sylvatica
GTCTATAGCAACGGCTATGTTTAAACAAAAGCAGCAACAAATGACAAACAACAAGTTTCTTTTATTAAGATGTCCCATAACTAACTACTTGTTCAGAGTTTTGATTGAATGCAGAACAGGTAGCCCATGTTCATCTAGCAAATTACGGTTTTGGTTTCTAGTTTTCTAGGATAAACATCACTCAAAAGTCAAAACTTCTAGAAACCTTAACATCCCAGAAAATGCGTTTAAGTCATATAATTCAAAGTATTTGTTGCCAAACTAGAATTTATGTAAGATATAATCATTATTTTCGTACCAATACAAAGGGGTTCATCTTTTCCCGTTGAAATTTCTTATTTTGACAAAAAAATAGTTTGAATGCAGTGGCGGTTCTAAGAATTTTTTTTTCAAGGTTCATTAAAAAACTTAAATATATTAACATCACTAAAAATAAAAAAAAAAAAAATGCAAATACAGAAAACAAAAAATAAACCTATCATCTACTAGTTCTTTCATACATCAAAGAATCACCATAGACATTACATAAACGAATAAAAAAAAGAAATCCTCAAGGACATGCTAAGAGTAGAACTTCAATGGGTCAAAAATCTAGAATTTTTCTTATAGAATAAACTTAAAGGATGCTCTTAAGAAAAGAAGCACGTTACCTTTTATTTAAAAAAAAAACACTTATCTCATAAAAAAAAAAGTGACCAATGCCTACCCCATAAAACAAATTGGAAATTTAATTTTCTCATAAAAATTAAAGTGTTTAAAAATTGAAAAAAAAAATGTGGGGTTTTTTTTAGGGATATTTGCTTCGATCTACTCTTCTCAAGTCTCGTCGAAACTGCGTTTGTTTCGTAGAGAAAGATGCTTTCACTCACAGAGAGAGCAACGGGACAAAAATTGAAGAAAACAAAGAAAGGTTTAGAAATCGAGAAAAATAATAAACAATTGAATTGATTATTAATGATCCAATATTGGTCTCTTTTTTTTTTAAGTATATTAAGCATATTTTAGATGAAATTGGGTTTTTTCCATGACAATGTGAATACTATAAGATAAGTAAATTTAGGTTTTTTAAAAAAAATCTGATTAGGCCGATTAATGAAACGAACCATTAATAATCAATTGTGGTTATTAGGACAATTTGTGTTTAATTGATTTTTTTTTTTTTTTGGACTTAGTAGATTGTGTAAATTGGAATCTCAAATCAGGCGTTCAAAATACATTTAGGGGTTTCAATGAGTTAAATACTTATATAATTTTTTTTTTAAAAAGTCAGTGGATTCATTTAAATACTGAACCCCGACGAAATGAAAGAGAGAATAAAGATTATTGGAGACGAAATGAGATAAGATTATCAGGTCTAGGACTTTGTTTAGGGGTCAACAGTCGGTTCTTGGACCTTTAAACCAAATGTTGACCTCAATTATCAGCTTCGGCCCATGAAGATTGTTGCATACTTCTAGGTCCATATTTGGGCTGGGCCTACACATGCGTATCCAAAGTGTCACGCCCGCACGAACCCGATTTGAGCAATGAATCTAGTAAAAAGAGAAGATCTCATATAACAAGTCTCTTCATAACTATATGGTCTACTTAGATGTAAAAATAACTATATGGTCAACTCATAGGTTACATTTCTTGTTTACACATACATACTTATTAGGGTATGTTCTAACACTGCATAAACAAATCATGATGATAATGCTCTAGACTCTAGGTATGTACCATGAAATGGCTCTAAAATAAATATTTTCTTTCTACCTTAGACAAATCATAAATCTTTCATAGCCAAAGACCAGTATGAATTTCTCGATTCAAGAAAAACATTGGTGAATGGTGATCATTCTAATAAACTAAACATGGAAAAGGTCTCAACCCAAGTGGTCATTTTTTTTTTTAAATGTCAAATACATTATCGAAATGTATCAAGATTTCTCCTAAGTCCTAAGAAAATATATGCAACAAGAACAAAGAGAAACTTATTTGAAGAACTTTCTTCCTATCTTCCATAAACTGCTGTATGAGTGACATTGCAAATCGAGAATCCTATTTGATCCCTTTGAGTAGGTTCTATAGTTGAAGCAAATTGCCTTTCCGTGAATGCTGGTTGCTTTGGAGTGGGCAGATCTATAATCTCACTATTTAGCATCGAAATAATAGTAGACACAGTTGGCCTATGTCTTGCTGATTCTTGCACACACAGCAGTCCCACATGGATGCATCTCAACATCTCCATTTGAAAGCATGGATCCCATATTAGTGGATCTACCAAAGCCATACCGTTGTCATTGTTCCACAATTTCCATGCCTGAAAGATAACATGTGTGAAAAACAAAAATTGGAACGGTTAATCTCATTGGCAGTGATCAACTTGAGATTTAAATAAAAATTGATAACGAGTCAGATAGACGTACAAATCCTACAAGGCTCAAGTAGTATTGCTCATCATCGTAAAAGCTAGTGTTTCTTCTTCCACTAACAATCTCTAGTAACAACACACCAAAGCTAAAAACATCGGATTTCTCTGAAAATAGGCCTTGCATTGCATATTCAGGGGACATATATCCACTGCATTTCAACATTGAAATTCATCATCATCATCATTTGAGCACAAATAGTGGTGTTATTACTTAAATTTGATTTCAACAAAGCTCTTACTATGTCCCGATGACCCTTTTAGTATTGGCTTGATTTTCATTGCCACCAAAAATTCTAGCAATTCCAAAGTCCGATATTTTTGGATTCAGCTCTTCATCTAACAAGATATTGCCTGCCTTTAGATCTCTATGAATAATCTTCAATCTAGAATCTCTATGAAGGTAGAGTAGACCTCGACCAATTCCTTCAATAATGTTGAAGCGTTTTTTCCAATCAAGGTGTTTTTGGTTGAGTGGATCTAAATGAATAGTGACCAAAAGAAATAACAAAGGGTAAGAGTAAGTTTGTATATGCAAGTCAAGGGTTCAACACATTAGGGCTATCAGCTATGGAAACCAGATTTTTGGATTTAGGAGTTATTCTGTTGATAAGTAAAACAAAGGGCATTTGAACGAACTAACCAAAAATAAATGCATCCAAACTTTTGTTTGGCATGTACTCATATATCAACATCTTTTCATCTTCCTCAGTGCAGCAGCCAAGAAGTCTAACAAGATTTCGATGTTGGAGCTTAGAAATCACCACCACCTCATTCATAAATTCTTCAGGCCCTTGTCCAGAGGATTTGGAAAGTCTTTTCACTGCTATTTCCTGTCCATCATGCAATTTTCCCTTGCAAAGGAAACAATGAATATAAGCACTTATTTGTTTGATTTGAAGAGGATCTAATGAAGTCTACAAGAGGAACCATTACCTTATAGACTGGACCAAAGCCACCTCGCCCAAGCATATTAGCCACATGAAAGTTGTTTGTTGCAGTTGCTACTTCTGCCAAACTGAAAATCGATAGCTCCTGGAGTTTAGCATTGTTTAGGTACTCCCACAGTAAACTCTGCTTGCTGTTATTTTTCCTTACTGTTGCAAATTCTAATAGTAAGTAATCTATCTATGATCTATGATAAATTCCAGCAATCCCTAGTCCCCATAGCTAATTGATGGACATATTACCTCTTTTTGTATCTGTCCTCCTCCTTAAGTAGTATGCAGTGCTGGCAATGGCAATTGCTCCAATAATCAGTGTAATTGTGATGATTACTTTCAAATGTCTCTCTTTGTCTGTGTATCCAAACAAGTTCTAATTCAGACAAATTTTATTGTCGGAATTTAATCAAAATCATTATAAATGTGCAAGATGTGCTAGATTTTCTTTTTTTTTTTTTTCCAATTCATCATACCTAAAAATCTGATCAATGGGTTCTCAGAAAAGGATATCAAGAGAGACAGAGAGCAGACCTGCATTTTTTCATGGTTGGTAGTAGTTTTAACTTCTAAAGTAAAAAAATAAAATAAAAAATAAAAAAATGAAACCGAGTTGCATTTATTGTATGTGTTAAATCATATGGCTGAAATTATGTGACTATTTGCCAGACTCATAATGCTCCATGTTACTGAATCTAGAAAATCATGAAAATAAATAGGAGTAGAGTGTGTGATCTTACAAAGATCAGTATCAAAGAAATCTACTTTATATTTATAACTAAGGCGATCAACAAGCAATAAGGTCAGGTACCCTGAAATGAAATGGAGTCTATGACTGACTAGGGTAGGCAATACACTGACCAGAAGAGGCAGCAAGGATCTCCATCCTCATCAAGGATCAACAATTGCTCCCAATCCACCTACCATCAAAGACATCAAGGAGAAACATCCATATTGGACAAGACTGCATGCATTTGCATTCAGAACTAGACTAAAAAGGTAGTTTGATAAAAACTGTTGTAAGGGGTGATTTATGGACATGATAACAATCCCCAATTCCTATTGAGTGCATCATGAAAATTTACTTTAGACCAACCTTTAAACAGTGAACTCTAGAAACAGTCTAAGCTAAACCAGCATAGAAAGACAGCTAACTTCTTTCACCTGCTGAAGTGGCCAAAAGAAGGCCACTCATCCCAGTTCAAAAGAGAGTGAACACTGGAGAAGTATTGTAGTCCAAAATTTACTTTAGACCATCCCTCCTTGTTATCAACAAATACATATATCAACCAGGCAATAATCAATCATGCTTCTTAAACAGCAAAGTAGTTGATTACAGGTATCATTAGAACACTTCTATTGCACATAAAGATATTCAAACAGCCAACTTTAGCATGAAAAATAACCAAATTCATGTTTAAAAAATCTCATACATGCTTGAGTTTAGTCAAGTTCTTTTAGTCTAGCTTCTTCAATTTTAATTTAGCCAGATTCATTATCCACCAACAGAGCACTGAGCTGTACACTGAACCAAAATAGCTCGACAGAATTGAACCAACAAAACAATAAACAGCAAGCACATCCCTAAGACCCTATCAACAAGTAACAGTCATAAGTCCATACCACTGAAACAGCGTCATAGATCATATAAAAAAAACCAGCAGCTAAATCAGACAAAAGTAACAAGCACATCAAAATAAACAAAAAACCAAGACTACATTCCAAGACAAGAGTTGGTTTTCTGATACATACAGATGCCCAGAACCCAATTCCTCCTCAGTAGCACAATACTCAGCCCCATAAACATCTTCTACACACCACATAGAAACCATACTGATCATTTTCACGCAGGCCCATTTCCCAATTCCTTTTCAATGGCACTAACAGCACAATATTCAACCCCAATAACATTGACCAATTAAATAACAATTCAGTCAAATTTCATGACGAAATTGAATTAAAATCATTATTAAGGTGTGAGACGTGCTGGATTCTCATTTTTTTCCAATTCATCATACCTAAAAATTTGATCAATTGGTTCTCAGAAAAGTATACCAAGAGAGACAAAGAGCAGCCCTGCATTTTTTCATGGTTGGGGGTAGTAGTTTTAACTTCTAAAGTAAATAAAAACATGGAAATTGAGCTGCATATATTGTAAATCGACAAGTAAACAAACAACTGGACCAACTGCTAGATGAACAGAAGCATAAGATTATCCAAACAAACGGCAACTGAAAACAAAATGAACTTACCGAATTCGGAATAGGCCAGTCGAATATGTATATCTGATCCACGAATTGTGAATTTCTTTAGGTCAATTAGGTTTCTACTCCAAAACATACAACCAATGCCAGCATCATGTGCATAAGCTACACAATCACAGTTCTCCAAGCACTGCTTTCGACAACTGGCTTTAGCCCCAAATGACCTCTCCATAAAGTCTGGCACTTTGATCATCTTCAATTTCAAAAACCCATCTCCTTTTCCTTCTTCACCACTATTATTCACCCTTTCACACTGCAATGGGGTCCTCCTGACACACCCATTAGTCCAATTTCCTCTATTCCATTCCTCAATAATCTTTGGCTCAAACCCTCTCAAACAGCTGCAGATTGGTGAACTCAGCCAATCACAGCTTCCAAATACACCACAGGTGCCATAAACATCACACTCATCTTTTGGAGCTAACCCCACAACTTTCCAATCCTCCTTCCCATCATCCCAATATGTCTGCACAAGATTTCCTTGTGAATCCAAGACAAATTTTGACAACGGCAACACGTTTGCATAATCAAAAGTTGAATAAATTGTACCTTCTTTATCATCAACAACAGTAAATCCATTATGATACTCAGTATTCCAGTCAGGTTCTCCAATAAAGATCTGACCATTCCATGGACCAGTCCTCCAATATGGACGACCATCTTTCCAAATAAAAGCTTCGGGAATATTCCGTGTAGCCATGCCAGCAGAGAAGCTTCCAATGGATGGATCATCAGGACTTTTCCATGATGTGTACTGTACTTTCTCACCTGTCCTTAAATTAACACTAAGTTTCATCGTTGGCAAGAATGTATCAGAAGGATGTTGGAAACTCTCCCATATAATTGTACCTCTACTGTTTTCTCGCAACACAAGGTTCCCCGAATCCAAAAGCTGAACACACGAATTGACAACAGAATTTGTAACATTTGTTGACCAAAGAATCTTCTTTCGTCCATCAATTACTACAAGATTTCCATCCTTGGATATAGTAAAAACCCCAGAAGAATCCTTGAGAGGTTTCTGTCTGTTAGCTACCCATACCACAGTGAATACAGTAATTTTATTATACCATATTCCGAGGTAGCGATTGGTTGAATTTTCTGGTTGAAAAAATCCCAGCTTGAAAGTACTCCCTTTGGAGATTAAGAAGTCAGTGTCTTTGATGGATTGAGAAGATCTAATGGTGTCTTTGGCAACGCCTAAGTTTAAACAAAGGCAACATAGTACAGACAACAAGTTTGTCTTTCTAAGAAGTATCATAACTAGTTCGAATCTACTAACTGTGTGATGCAGAAATGGGAGGCCATTGTCTTTCTATCCATTTTTGGTCGGTGACTTGAATGAGTCTAAGACTAACGACTCAGATATTATGTCGACTCATAAAAATAAAGGAAAATATTAAAACTATTGCAAATTTTATTAAAAAAATTCATAAATTAATGCACTTAAATTAATGTAATTAATTCCATTTTAATATGTTAACTATTATTTTGTGATAGTTGCTTATATATTCATTTACCATATATAGTAGTGTAGAATTTTCGTGGATATCATTCTCCTCTGAGTTTCTGACCCCTCTTAGCAAAACAGACCACATGAAAAAGTCAAGTCACGTGAGAGACAAAAGATTCTAAACTTTTTCATTAGCAAATAAATTAGTACTAATTTCCTTTTTAATAATTACTAACTAGACAAAAATTTAAAAACAAAATAGTTGAAATGCGAAAGAATCTATGGGAATAATCCTAAGTATCTTATCTACTCGAAAGTGATATTACCTCTAAGTAAACGAAAGCATATTTCCTAAAAACAAAAAATTTACTTAAATACCAATTTGGGACAAAATACAATTATTTTTATTTATTTATTTTTATATTCACTAAGTTACAAATTACAATAATGGGGAGAGAGATTTGAACCATACTTCTTCATGAAAAGAAAATCAACTAATACTATTGAATTACATGGCTCTTAGCACAATTATTTAATTGAGACTTGTAAAAGAGTGAATATAATTTACAAGTAAAATAATTAAGAGAAGTTTGACTTAAATCTGATTTTATTGTAGCATCGTACCTCGTGTAAATACTTAAGTCATATTTTTATCCAAAAAAAAAAAAAACTTATTCGTATTCTCTTCTTAATTTTCAATATTAGTCCCTATAGTGTGTAGTCTTCATTCAAGAATCACACCTTGGAGTGAGTGACCTGAGGTTATTGAAACCATATTGGATAGGAGCCTGTGGATGATGTAATGCATCATAATTAGTAAATTCAGATTCTTATCTTTGTTTTTGGCAATGGGTCATTCCATGCCTCTTCGACCCATAAACTACTATTCTACACTAGGGGACAAAGATGAACCCTTTTGTTTTTTATGACTGGACCTAATCTCTAGGTTGTTTCATTGTTTTACTCATAAAAGTCTGGAGTAGCATCTTAACTAGAAAACAACCAACCCTTTAGCAAAAAAAGAAAAAAAGAAAAAATAAAACAACTAACCAATACAAAGTATAATTGTTAGACACACGTCCTCCCTGTTCTGCATTCACACACCAAGTTATGTTAGTTCTTAGCAATAAAAAGGTTGTGTGGATTGATTGGATTTGTAATGCGATTGGTAGACAAGTGCATGGTTTTGAAAACCAAATTGGGTAGAGAACCAAAAACGGGAGGAGTTATCGGTTCTTTGATTTGGTTGGATGAAGCACAAAGGGGTTGTGAATTTTTGTAAGGGCATGAAAGTTGATGAGTTATACAAGATTTAGCACAAAGGGATTGAAAGTCATTATTATGATATTTGTTAGGCGTCATTTTTTACCGCACCATGCGTCGAGGTTCGGTTGGGCATCTTCACTGACTCGGGTTCTAGTTTGGGGAAGTCGAGTCCACTACTCGCATCACCATGGTAATGGCAAAGGCTAGCGGTGCATCATGGGAGATCGATCCACTTTGTCAACAACAAAAGTGAGAAACAAAGTCTCCAAAAAAATTTATATCAACAAAAGCATGTGAAAATAACTCATAAAAGAGGTTATTAAGAGTGTAAGATGGAGGAGAAACAGACTTCCCCATTTGTGCACTCAGTTGCTATTAGGGATGTTTATCCCATCTGTTGGATGTATTTCTTAAAGCTGTTGGAGGTATTTTGAAGCTGCTCTATGGTTTTTTTAAGTTGTTGTATATGTAGATCTAAGCTCCTATATGGGTTTTGAGAGTTATTGTATATCTATACAAGCTAAAAAATGTATATAGAAGCTGATGTATGTGTGTTGAAGCTACTAAATGGGTTGTATGAGCTGTTGAATGTATTTCTATCTGGTTTTGGCTTAAACTTAGAAAATTTTCCTTTAAGCCTTTGGGTGAAGCTATTTTGGCTGAAAGGTGTTGGCTGCCAAAAATCCTCCCTTTCTATGTGGGATTGTGTTTGGTGTTTATAGAATTGGTTATGTCATTTCAATGACCTGAATAATGGGTTTTATTTGTTGGGTAATATTAGCACTTGCTATATGCAGTGTATTATTGGAATAATTGGGTTAAACATGGTTTTAACCAAAAGAAGATAACGTGTTTGACAAAAAGTGGGCTACTGCCTACCCTAAAAGGAAAAGTGTATTCTGTAGCTAAGGGATTTGCTAAAATCCAACAGTTATGAGGGATGGTGGTTGAAGTGTTTATTTCTATCCAGTAGATATACCTTTTATCTAGCAGATGTATTTCCCTATCCAGCAGATATATAGACTATTTTTAATAACAATTGAGATTTACACATTAGGCTAGCTAAGGGTTCAATAGGTCTCATAGCTATTCCAAGCTTACACGCGAGTTTTTTTATTGAACCCAAAACCATAAAAAAAATGTCCCTTATGCCCTCCAAACCACACCTCCTAATTTCCCCCATTTCTTGGCATTTTTTCACATATGGGCTTGGTCCACATGGTGGGGCCAAAATTAAAGTTTAGGTCTTGGCCCAGATGTAATTTCTTAAATTGTATTGGGTTTCAAAGATTTGGACCCAATTATGAAGTGATGTATTTAATTGACATGAGCCTTATTTTATATTAGGGCTTGCGAAAAAACAGCCTCTAACAATACTCAACAAATATTAATGGCAAAATAAAAAGTAAGTAAAAAATTATTAAACTTGAATCTCTTCCCCTCCAAATTCGTCTAAATTGGAGGAATTTAAAAAATAAAATAAAAAAGGTTTATAGGGTTTCCATCCCATTCAAACCCCCTCAATTATTTCCCCTCCACTTTTAAAAAACATCTAAATAAGGTATAATTAAATTTGCAACCCCATTCCCTATACTCTCCTCTCCTCTCCCCCAATCCAAACATAGTGTAATGTGAAATGACAAACAGATAAAGCAAGAAAATGAGTATTTAGGGTAAAATGAGAGTTCAGAAATAAATAATGTTATTTGATAAATTTTATCCATATTTATTTTTTAATACATACTTAGAAGTGAAATGGTAATGGATTCAATGTAAAACACTCTTTATGTCCTCTCATCTCTCTCTTCTTGCAAACTAAAGAAAGCATCATATATTTATTATTCTACTTTTCTTTCTAGATATATAAGTCTTTTTTCACTCTTTCATTTGTCTAATCCATTATTTATTTTTTATCCTCCTTTTTTTTAATCACTCCTACCAAATGGAAGTCAAGAGTACTTTCCAGTTTTCAACTATCAATCTAGTCTCTTGGTTTAGTGACTTCTCTACTATCCTCTTATAGAATAATGGGTGGGAGGAGTTTTATTAGGGGTATCTAGCCATAGTTTGGTTTAGGCTTCAAATCTTTTCCTAAAAGGTTTTTTATTTTTTTTTATTTTATATATATATATATATAGTATAGTAATTGATAGTAGGTTACTTCTTTGCTCCTCAAGACCCCCAATTTGAGCCCTTCTTATTCATTTTTCCTCTTTGCTCCACACGACTTTTTCTTGTTGCTGCTAAACTGAAAGATTCATTGAAAAACACTTACAAAGAACGGTCCTCCCTTAGAGCATGAACATGGACAGTTTAAGGTCGAAAACAGTTTGTAACATTATGGAATTTCGGCCACTTGGGCCTTGGATCGTTGAAACCCCAAGTCCAATTTACAGACAAGCAAGATCCAAGCATAGTAACTTAAACCACAAACACGAACAATTCAGAAATGGGCCTAGTGACCCAATTTAGCCACGGAGGGCCGCAAAACAAATGGCCACCCATAAATAAGAATATGAGGCCCACAAAACTTTCAAGAAATATGATCCAACTCATGGCCTAAGCCCATGATGGGTCCAACTTCAACTCTTTTCAGCTTCTAACTATAGTTTGAAAAACACAAGTAATGTTATAAAATAAAAGAGAAATAGCAAGAGAAGATAAATATAAATGAGAAAAGATATATAAACTTCTTTTATTCAAGTGGTCATTCACAATATATTATAAATTTTATGAACTAATATCTGATCAATTCAAGTGTGTATCTTACAACTGATATCACCCCTATATATATATATTCATCTTCAGGGAGGAATATTTATTAAAAAGTAAACCTAGTGATAGCTATATAGAGAGGGGGCAACCACTATCTTATTTTGTATTGGACATTGTACTTGCATAGCATTTATGGTATGAAGACTCTTAAAAGTTACAATGCATCAGATAACCAACTAGAGTTTTAAATAAATGGACAATAAGTCAGATGGACTTACAAATCCTACAAGGCTCAAGTACTGCTCATCGTCATCAAAGCTAGTGCTTCTTCTTCCACGAACAATCTCAAGTAACAACACACCAAAACTAAAAACATTTGATTTCTTTGAAAACATGTCATGCATTGCATATTCAAGAGACAAATAACCGCTGCATTTGAATATAAGCATATCCATATCATTTGAGCAAAAAAGAAAACGTGGTACGTAGTTCAATTGAATTTCAACAAAACACTCACTATGTCCCAACCACCATTTTTGTATTGGCCTGAACTTCATTGCCTCCAAATATTCTAGCCATACCAAAGTCCGATATTTTTGGATTCAATTCTTGATCTAACAAGATTTTACTTGCCTTTAGATCTCTATGAATAATCTTTAGTCTAGAATCCCTATGAAGATAGAGTAGATCTCGACTGATGCCTTTAATAATGTTGAAACGTTTTCTCCAATCAAGGAGTTGTTGATTGAGTGGATCTAAATGAATAATAACCAAAAGAAATTGAAAGAAAGTAAGAGTACATTTGCATGCAGAAAAAAGAAAAAATATTGTTGGGAAAAGAAGTTTGTGACAAAGTTAGCAAATAAGTAAGCTTCAAATGACTAAATAAAAGTGTATTATTTTTATTTAAAATGAAAAGGCATTTACATTGATGGCCTTGTGATTTGGAAATAATTATCTTGCACGTATAGAGGTCAAGGGTTCAGCACATTAAGGAAATGGAGGCCGGATTTTTGGATTTAGGAGTTATTCTAGTGATGAGTCTAAATTAAAGGAAGGTTGTTTAAATGAACTAACCAAAAACAATTGCATCCAAAATTTTGTTTGGCATGTATTCATAGATTAACATCTTCTCTTCTCCCTCAATGCAGCAGCCAAGAAGTCTGACAAGATTCCGATGTTGAAGTTTAGAAATCACCACCACCTCATTCATAAATTCTTCAAGCCCTTGTCCAGAGACTCTAGACAGTCTTTTCACTGCTATTTCCTGTTCATTATGCAGTTTACCCTGAAAAAAAATATAAATAAATAAATAGCAGCACATCTCTATTTGGGAGGGACTAATGAACTCTACAGAGCAACCATTACCCTATAAACTGGACCAAAACCACCTCGCCCAAGCATATTAGCTACATGAAAGTTGTTTGTTGCAGTCGCCACTTCTTCCAAACTGAAAATCGGTAGCTCGTGGAATTCAACATCGTTCAGGTAGTCAAATAGTAAGCCCTCCCTGCCTTTATTTTTCCTAGCTGTTGCAAATTCTAATAGTAAGTAATCAATCTAGCAATTCCTAGTCCCCTAGCTAATAAATGGGCACATTACCTCTTCTTTTAGTCATCCTCATCCATCGCCGTAAGAAGTATGCCATGTTAGCAATGGCAATGGCTTCCAATAAACAGTGTAATTGTGATGATTACTTTCAAAGGTCCCTCCTTTTCTGTTTATCAGAGCGAGTTTTGAGAGTTCTAATACACATGAAATGTGATATTGTAAATACATAAACACAAACAATTAGAGTCTATTCAATTTAGACCCCACAATAAAAATAAGTTTAGCAAAATTAACAAAAGAGATTAATACACAAAATAGCTAAACACATGCATATAAGTTTTAGTCTCTAAAGTAATTAAAAATATTGAAATTGATCCAATTGCGTTTCTTGAATAACACCAAGTAAGCTAATAACTGGACCAACTGCTACTGCTGGTTGATCAGAAGCATAGGAATAGGATTATACAAAACATGTGATTGAAAACAAAATGAACTAACCGAATTCCAAATAGGCCAGATGAATATATATATCTGATCCACCACAGGAGAATTTCTGTAGGTCGATTAGATTTCCACTCCATGACAAACAACCAATGCCAGCATCATATGCATAAGCTACACAAGAACAATTCTCCAAGCACTGCTTTCGACAATTGTCTTTAGCCCCATATGACCTCTCCGCAAAGTCTGGCACTTTGATCATCTTCAGTTTGAAAAACCCATCTGCCTTTCCTTCTTCACCACTATTGTTCACCCTTTCACACTGCAATGCTGTCCTCCTGACATATCCACTTGTCCAATTTCCTCTATTCCATTCTTCAATTATCTTTGGCTCAAACCCTCTCAAACAGCTGCAGATTGGTTAACCTAGGGAATGACAGGTTCCAAATGGACCACACGTGCCATAAACTTCACACTCATATTTTGGGGCTATGCCCAAAACCTCCCAATCCTCCTTCCCATTATTCCAATATGTCTGCACTAACTTTCCTTGTGAATCCAAGACAAATTTTGACAAAGGTAACTCGTTCACATAAGCAAAAGTTGCAAAAACTGTCCCTTCTTTATCATCTACTACAGTATATCCATTATGATATTGCGGATTCGTGTTGTATATTCCAATGAATGCCTGACCATTCCATGGACCAGTCCGCCAATATGGACGACCATCTTTCCAAATGAAAGCTCCAGGAGTGTTCTGCTTATCAATGCCTGAAGAGAAGCTTCCAATGGATGGATCAGAAGGGCTTTTCCTTGCTGTCAGCTGCACTCTCTGATTTTTCCTGAAATTTGTACTAATTTTCATACCTGGCAAGAATGAGTCAGAAGGATGTTGAAAACTCTCCCATATTTTTCCTTTAGTGTCAACTTGCAAGACAAGGTTTCCAGAATCTAAAAGAGTAGCACTTGAATTGGTCAAAGAATTTGAAACATTTGATGACCAAAGAACCTCTGCCTGTCCATTTAGTACCACAAGATTGCCATACTCAGATATAGTAAAAACCCCAGAAGAATCGTTGAGAGGCTTCTGTCTGTTAGCTACCCAGATTACAGTGAATACAGAAATATTATTATACCATATTCCAAGATATCGATTGGTAGAATTTACTGGGCTGAAGAATCCCAGTCTGAAAGCACTCCCATTGGAAATTATGTAGTCAGAGTCTTTGAGGTATTGAGAAGATCTAATGGTGTCTATGGCAACACCTAAGTATAAACAAAAACAACAAAGAACAGAAGACAACAAGTTTGTCTAGCTAAGAAGTCCCATATCTAACTTGTTCTGAGCTACAATTGTGTCTGAAAATGCAGAAGCATCAGAACAGGTAGGCCGTGCTCATGTAACAAAAAAAAAAAAAAAAGTCGTCACTCAGTTTCAAAAGTCTTACATCTCAGAAAACACGTTGTCATATAAAATTACAAACCATAGGGGTTCGATCCTAGTCTAGAAGTTTCTTCCTTCGACAAAAAAAAAAAAAGACAGATTGAATGTAGAACAAGGACTAAGGATGGAATTAAGGGGACAATAGGAATAAATTAACACTGGATAAGATGCTGGAATAGAATAAAGAATCACGTTTCATTTAATTATATATTCTAGAAATTGTATTTTGTCCAACATTAGTATTTCCTTGGACATATTTTCTTCTTTAAAGTCGCATTAGCATTAAAAAATTAAGTGTTTTTTATTTGGGGTTTGTTGTCTAAGTCTTTGTATAAATTATTCATATCACCAAACCAATGAAAATATATGAGAACACAATTGAGGTTCTTAACCTCCTCTCTTTGTCCAAACATTCTTACTCTCTCTTCAATTTTTCAATGGCCAACAACGCCGTCCTAATGTTGATGTCTCAATGTCTTTCAGATTCTGATCAACTAGACAACCCATTCTATTTATATCATTTGGATCATTTCGACAATCCTAGGACTGTTCTTGTCCTCATTGTTTCACCAACAAGAGTGGCCTTGGGTATCTGCGAGGTGTATGACCGCTCTAGGTCTCAATCCAAATTTTTTGAAAAGGCCCAAATAATTAAAACAAACCTTATATAAAGCCTTAACATTAAAATTAATTATTTAAAATAAGCCAAAAAATAATTTATTTCTCTAGCCCAAGTCCTAACCCTAAAAAAAGGAAAAAGTAAACAAAATTTTAACTCATCTCTATAACTTAGCCGCCTATCACTTTGACAATGTAGATATTCAAAAGTCATTTACTCTCTCTCTCTCTCTCTCCCTTTAAACGGCTACTTCTAATGTCTCATTTCTTTATATCTCTATTACTTTCTAATCTCAATTTTTTTTCCTTTATATATCACTCTCATCTTATTCCAAAAGTCTTCAAATTTCCAACAAGTTTGAATTTTGATTTTTGGGATATGTATTTAATACATTTTTTCATAATAGTTTATGAACATTTTATTTTTATATGTTGGTTTACTTCTTTTTTTCCTTTTACATGTAAAGTATATGTATTTATATGCAATTTTTAGTACAAACTTTGTGTAGAGTAATTTTATCAATAATACTTTATCTTAGATATATATATATATATATATATACATATATTAATGTTTAATAGATAGAAGGCCTCATTTTTTCCATTGTTCTAGGCCCATAATTCCTAGGACCGGTCCTGACCATTAACACCTACATTACTTGGCATCTTGCTACAATCTTAGCACACTGCAATGAACAAACTTGGGTTCATCAAAAACACCATGAGTCCATGATCACCATCCCCAAACCTTCCTCTACTGATTCTGTTTATCCATCATGGCTGCATAACTGTAGACACTTCATTTTTCCTGTTTTTTTTTCTACGTAATTGATAATTTGAATCCTCGGTTTCAAATCAAGTGATTACATCTTGTTGCATGCTTAAATATATATAGACGTGTACAAAATAAGATATAAACATAGGTTGATCTTTACAATATGTATCAAACTCAATTACGAAACACTATGGAACTAAATAATTATACTCACAGGTATATGCTTTTTGTGTAATAGCATTCTCACGATTCAAACAATAACAATAAATTTAAATTTTAACTCAACTAGGCCAATCCTTGGGGTAATATATATAGGCACGGAGTTGTCTCTGTAAAAATTCGGATATTACACTACAAAAAATATAATTTTGTGCGGTACACTGGGGAGGTGAAATATACAATTAACCTATTTCGACGGTCACTAATAGAAACGTTGAAATAAATATAAAAAAAATTATATTATCCACCTCTTTTAACGGTCATTAGTGTAACCTTCGAAATGCATAACAGACCTATTTCAACGGCCATAAATACCTTCGAAATAAGCATGAAAAAAATAACAGATCATTAACTTCGCGCGCTCTCCTAATCAACCAAGGATTTCTGAAAATGAAAACCCCCAAATCGTGAATAGCAGCAGCAAATCAATTTTGGCAGAACTTAGATCTTTGACATGAAAACCCCCAAATCGTCAAAACCCCCAAAATTAAAATACCTAGAGTTTAATCAAACCTTTTCACGCTCAAATTCTCGCCCCAGACCTTCTCTCGCACCAGAGAGATCTTTCTCTTGAAACCCTGGTAAGGATTGCGATCAGCCAGACGCATTGGTATTGTCCTCGCTCCACCTCTCATCGCTCACTCCAATCAATTTCCTTATGTAAGTTCCAACTTCGAACTCTTTTTTTTTTTGGTTTTGTAAAAGATTTTCGTTCAGATTTTTGAGAGAGAGGGATTTGAGATATGAATAGCAGCGAGAGAGAGTGAGAGTGAGAGAGAGAGAGAGAGGGATTTGAGATTTTTGTTCACATAGTATTACTAGATGATTCTAGGAATTTCTGCTTTGTAGGGTTAATCCAATGGTTGGAAAGGATTTTTGTTCTTTAATACGTTATTAAATTGCCTCCAAATTCCAAGCAAAACCAATTCTTCTCCATTAGCGTAGCAGGCATGTTTTAATTTCTCAATTTTCTCAGTTATCTTGTTTTCTTTCATACTGCTATTTTTTTAGTTGGGTTTGAGTACAATAGAGGTTTATTTTTTCAATTCTTCTAATTGCACTGTTGCTCACGTGATTCATAATCCATTATGTATATCCATTCTTCAATTTTTCCCACAGGTCAGTGTTTGTGTCATGTTGAGTTTGTAATGGGCATTGATTTTAGTGTGTGTGTGTGTGTTTGCTGAGTTTGAAGCATTCTATGTGTTTGATAAAATGTCTTATGGACTTTGTAGGGTCTAAATTTGCTGAATTATTTGATTGGTTGCAATTGATGTCGTCTGAGCTTACCTTACTTTTTGCAGATAGGCATTTCGTTTGCAAAAATTCTTCTATTTATGGATGCTTATTTTGCCTATGTTGATTTTAAGCAGAGGGTGGCACTGACAAGCTGTTACTAAATTGGAAGAGTTAAGGCCATGTTCCTATCTGGTCAGTATATATATTGAGTATGTTCCTATCTGGTCATCAATTGGGTTCCCACTCTTTCTGACTCAGAGATTACTACTAGAATGTTTATATGTTTAACTCTTTGTGAGAAACCTCTGCTTCCTTAAGAGGCCTCTGTTTTGTTCTGTTCTAGTACAGAGCATTCGTCTCTGCTCAGGAAACCGACTTGGTTTGGTTTTGTTCATCTATGTGTTTTGGTACAAGGGTTGTTTGAGATTTTTGGTGGGTTTGTGATCCTATGATTGAGACTGAGTCTCTTCTTAAGCTGACCCCACTTGGAAATTCCAGTGACAAGAGCAATAAATACTGAATTCTGTCTTTTTTCCCTTTGGTGTTGGTGTTGTTTGTTTATGAGGTGTGTTTGAGGTGTTCTATCCTCATTTGGCTATCTGGGTTTAAAGTTTTCCACTCATTTTTGGTATGTATTAGCTTTCTTGACATTGAAATTGAAGTATCAAGCTTAGTCTTTTTACTGAATAATATTGCTAAACCAATGATTCATATCATCTGTGAACACCCCCTGAATTTTGGCTGTAACTTGTGCAATAGCATTAGGGCATGAAATTGTAAATAATTGACCAACTCTTGCATTTCATTTTTTGTTGTTCTCCAAAAGTTTGCATTCTTTATTTGTGTATATAGCATTGTAACTTATTGCATAGTTGCATTTAGTTATATGACGAGTGCCTTCACTGTTTAATATGGACTTGCTTAAGGTACCTACCTATATAAACTTTTCTTCTATGGTCTGAAGGTTGCCATTTACACTGTTTGAGTGGCTTATATGGATATGCTCAAGTACCTACCCATATGTGACAAGTATAAATCTTACTGGAAATTTTTGTTAAGTAAACTTTAATATAATTAGTCTTCAGTAGCTTTTCATATATCCTATATCTTATTTGTTGACTAGATTTACTAGAAGAAGACTGCACGAGTAGCTTGACTAGATTTACATATTTGGACTTGAATGGATTTGTTGTAGTAGAATTAGACTTGATTTACACATTAGACTTGATTGGATTTGTTGTAGTAGTCCATATTGAACTTTGTTTACTTGATTTCATACACTTTTTTAAGTTGTATAAAATCTAGTTTGTCAAGCATTATAATGAGATTTTTGGTACAAATGTGGTATATTGCTTGTATATTTGGTATAGGTCCTTGCTCAATGAATTTTTTTAGATAAAAAACTTTATTGAGGGTTATGACCCTCGATAAAAACAAAATTATTTATTTCGAGGGTTATGACTCTCGATACAAGTAATATTTGTGAAGTATCCAACACTCGTTATGGAGGGTTATAACCCTTTTTATCAAGGGTTATGACCGTCGATAAAGATAAAATACTTTCTTTGAGCTTTGCGTAGGCTGTCGAAACATCTTTTTCGACGGTGTTTCTATCGACGTCTTTCAACGGTCATCTTGACAGTCAAAATAACCTTTTTCGAAGGTTTTTAATACTTATTTCGAGGGTTTTGACCCTCGTAAAAAGTCGTTTTTTTTGTAGTGTTAGGACACCAATTGCTATTTATCATTAAGCCAATAACAATCAAACTTAATTGGTTAGCTAATAATTGACTTTTCAAAGGCAATAATTTGGTGTTGGTATTGTGCATGATGTTTCATACACAACAATAACAACTATAACAAAGCCTTAGTCCCAAAATTTTGCGGATCGACCACATGTATTCGTTTTCACTATTCTATTCTATCTAAAGTCAGGTTATGATATTTCATAAACCTAACCAATTAATCCATGCCAGCTTAACATGGTTTCTTTGAAAAAAAATATATGACAAATGCATTATATCGAGATGACTCTTGATCCCTTGAAGATAATATTCAACAAAGAGAAATTTATCTCAAAAACTTTCTTTTTATCGCCCTAAAACCGTTGTAACAGTGACATTGTACATGGAGAATCTTATTTGTTCCTGTTGACCAGGCTCTATGTTTGAAGGATTTTGCCTTTCCGTGAATGCTGGTTGCTTTGGAGTGGGCAAATCAAGAATCTCACTATTAAGCATCGAAATAATTGTTGACATAGTTGGCCTATCTCTTGCCAATTCTTGCACGCACAGTAGTCCCACATGTATGCACCTCAACATCTCCATTTGAAAGCATGGATCCCATATTGTTGGGTCTAACAAAGCCATAATATTGTCATCGTTCCACAATTTCCATGCCTAAAAGATAACAAGTATGAAAGAAGAAAATTGGAATGGTTAATCTTATTAGCATTGATCAACTGAGAGCTTTATATAGATGGATGATAAGAGAATTAGGAATGAATAGTCCAATTAAACTTTTGCTAACCAACCTTAATTGGCTTTCTTGTAGCTAGTCAGAACAATTGCTAGCTACTGTGCATAGCCACATTTAACTAATACATTGCTTAGCAAAATGAGTTTTTTATTTTTTTTCTTTCAATGTCTCTTGCCTCTTCTCTCTCTCTCCCTCATCAGTTCTTTCTTTCGGTCTCCCTTTCTCAATTGAAAATCTCTCATTCTCTCTCCATTGAGCCACGTTTGAAGGACAGTCTAATGTAGGCTCATGTGAAAAATGGGCTAACTAAACTAGAAAAAGTAGTATTTTGGGCTAAATTTGGCTAAAATTTTCCCTAATCCAATGTGAATGCTTTAAGTTAGATAGACTTACAAATCCAGCAAGAGTCAAGTACAACTCATCATCGCAAAAGCTAGTGTTTCTTCTCCCACTAACAATTTCTAGTAACAACACACCAAAGCTGAAGACGTCTGATTTCTCTGAAAACAAGCCACGCATTGCATATTCAGGAGACATATAACCGCTGCAATTAAACATTGAAACACATCCATATCATATGAGTACACATTGTGTTATTGCTTAAATTTAATTTCAACAAAGCTCTTACTATGTCCCGACGACCCTTTTAGTTTTGGCCTGATCTTCATTGCCTCCAAATATTCTAGCCATACCAAAGTCTGATATTTTTGGATTAAACTCTTGATCTAACAAGATGTTAGATGCCTTTAAATCTCTATGAATAATCTTTAGTCTAGAATCCCTATGAAGGTAGAGTAGACCTCGACCAATTCCTTCAATAATGTTGAAGCGTTTTCTCCAATTAAGGAGTTTTTGGTGGACTAGATCTAAATTAATAGTAATCAAAGAAAATAAAGAAAAATATGAGTAAATTTGTATGGAGGGAAAAAATATACTGTTGAGAAGAGAATTTGGGGCAAAGCTAGCACAAACATATGCTTCAAGTGACTAAATTGGAACAAAAGAACGTATTATTAAAATTTGTTTTTTTAATGTGCTTGACAACTTGATATGCAAGGTACAACATAAAGTGAAACAATAAGTCTAACTTGTTGTGATTAGTGTAAGATAAAAGTGATGTCACTTGTGAATTCGGGTGCATAATACTTGTGAAAAATGTTATGTCCTTAACATTACTCAAGATGAGACATTTATATTGATGAATTTGTGATTCAATAATATTTCTCTTTTTCCACATATACAGATCAAAGGGTTTAACACTTTAACGATATGGAATTGGATTTTTGGAATTAGGAGTTATTCTAGCGATGAGCCTAAAAGGAAGAAGGGCATTTGAAAAGAACTAACCAAAAATAATTAAGTCCAAACTTTTATTTGGCATGTATTCATAGATCAACATCTTCTCTTCTCCCTCAATGCAGCAACCATGAAGTCTAACAAGATTCCGATGTTGGAGTTTAGAAATCACCACCACCTCATTCATAAATTCTTCAAGCCCTTGTCCAGAGGCTCTAGACAGTCTTTTTACTGCTATTTCCTGTCCATTATGCAATATACCCTGAAAAAAAAAATAAATAAAAAAATCAGCACATATCTATTTGAGAGGGACTAATTAATGAACTCTACAAGAGCAACCATTACCTTATAGACTGGACCAAATCCACCTTGCCCAAGCTTATTATCCATATGAAAGTCGTTTGTTGCAATTGCCAATTCTTCCAAATTAAAGATTGGTAGTTCATGGAGTTTCACATCGTTCAGGTGGTCGAATAGTAAACTCTCCTTGCTTTTACTCTTTGTTGCTGTTGCAAATTCTAAAATTAAGTAATCCATGTAGCAATTCCTAGTCTCTGTAGCTAATAACTGGGCAATGGCATGTTACCTTTACCTCTCTTTTTTTTAGTCATCCTCATCCACCTCCATAAGAAGTATGCAATGCTGGCAATGGTAATCGCTCCAATAATCACTGTAATTCTGACGATTACTTTCAAATGTCTTTCCTTTTCTGTGTGTCATAACAAGTTTTAAACTAGTTCATTCAAATCGACTAAAGAAATTTAAAATCAAAATCAATATCAATGTGTGGGAATTGCTGGATTTTTATTTTTGGTCAATTTATAATATCTAAAAATATGACCACTTTGTTAAAATTATGACCAATTTTAATACAGAAAGCTTAAAAAATGACGTGGTCAAAAATGTGATTACTGACAGATTAATAACATTATAAATAAATATTTAAATTACATTTTTTTTTTAAGAAATTGACACATAAATTTATTAGTCTTATGTAATAAAAATTATGATATGTGTCTAATGTAGCATCACTCAAATAAAATTATTGAAATTCAATTGCAAATGTTGTAAATAACTAGGTAAACAAACAACTGGATTAACTGCTGGATGAAGCATAACATTAGACAAAAACTGTGACTTAAAACGAGAAGAACTTACCGAATTCCAAATTGGCCAGACGAATATATATTTCTGATCCACCAACGGAGAATTTTCGTAGGTCAATTATGTTTCCTGTCCATGACATACAACCAATGCCACTATCATATGCATAAGCTACACAAGAACAATTCTTCAAGCACTGCTTTTCACAATCGTCTTTAGTTCCATATGACCACTGTGCAAAGTCTGGCACTTTGATCATCTTCAATTTGAAAAATCCATCTGCTTTTCCTTCTTCACCACTTTTGTTCCACCTTTCACACTGCAATGGTGTCCTCCTGAAACATCCACTACTCCAATTTCCTCTGTTCCATTCCTCAATAATCTTGGGCTCAAACCCTCTCAAACAGCTGCAGATTGGTGAACCTAATAAATCACAGTTTCCAAATGTACCACACGTACCATAAACATCACACTCATCTTTTGGACCTAACCCCAAAACCTCCCAATCCTCCTTCTCATAATTCCAATATGTCTGCACCAAATGTCCTTGTGAATCCAGGACATATTTTGACAAACGTAACACGTCCGTATAAGCAAAAGTTCCATAGACTGTCCCTTGTTTGTCATCCACCACTGTAAATGCATTATGGTAATTAGGATTCCAGCTGCTTGGTACTCCAATAAAGACCTGACCATTCCATGGACCCGTCCGCCAATATGGGTGACCGTCTTTCCAAACGAAAGCTTGTGGAATGTCTAGTGGAGAAAATCCTGCAGAGAAGTTTCCAATGGATGGATCGGAAGGGTTTTTCCATGACGTCAGACTGCACTTTCTTATCTTTCCTTACAATTAGTACTAAGTTTCATCGTTAGGCAAGAAGGTATCACAAGGATGTTGGAAAACTTTCCCATAATATCAATCCTGTAGTGTCAACTTGCAAGACAAGGTTCCCTGAATCTGTAAGCTGAGCACTTGAATTGACAACAGAGTTTGTAACATTCGATGACCAAAGAATCTCCTTTTGCCCATCTAATACTACAAGATTTCCGTCCTCAGATATAGTAAGAACCCCAGAAGAATTCTTGAGGGGCTTTTCTCTGTTGGCTACCCATATGACAGTGAATACAGAAATGTTGTTAAACCATATCCCTGATGAAGTAAACGACCTACAGCTTAGTATAGCTTAGTCTATGTGCTGTCTGTAGTTTAGTCACTGCTGTAAATATGGGCTCCTCATAATGTGGATTTAGGCCATAGTCACACAGACCCCGTGGGCTTAACTTCCTCCTAATAGTTTGGGTTTTAGTAAGCCCACGTGCTCCTATTATCTTGGGCTGCAGTTTGTTAAATGCCAACTGTCCAAAGCCCATTGTAACTATAAAAGCTTTCCTATTCTATCAGATAAATTAAGCAAAGTATTATTCAAAGTTTTACATTTTTCTGTTGTTCTTCATTCTGCCATTATCCTCTATAATCGTTCATGGTATCAGAGCCAACAATGGCTTCTTCTAATGCAAACTCAAACTCCCACAATCAGTTTCCTTCACAAACTGCTTCAATACAAACTTTTTCCACTAGCTTCCTTCTATTCAAATATGTCTAACTTGATGTCAGTCAAACTCGATAGCACAAACTTCATAGTTTGGAAGCATCAGTTGTCTTCAATCTTGAAGGCATACTCCATGATTGACTATGTTGATGGTACTGTTCCATTGTCCAACTCAGTTTCTCATCAATGCAGATGGAGCTCTCAACACCACTGTGAATCTTTCAGAGTTTCAAACTACTGGAATACCAGAGATCTAAGTGAACAAAAAAAGTCTGGCTTTGATTCAACTCCACACTGTCTCACTCAGTTCTTTCAATGGTGGTTGGTCACAATTCTGCTCAAGAAGTAAATGGAAGAATCTCTTGTACACAGGTTTTTCACTTTTACCTCAAGAATCATTTCAATTTCTTGTTAAAACTTAAGATTGAATTAAGGCAAATAGATCTTAAGAAAGGCAGTGAAACAATCAGCTCATATCTGCAGAAAGTCAAGAACACTCGAGACAAACTTGTTGCAGTTGGTACTCTAATTGACAATGAGGAACTTCTTCACTCTAATAAAGAAAAGTATGAACCACGGCCCACGTGAAAAGAAAGCAGTCCTTAATAGATAATTAATTATATAATTATAGAGAACAGTCATTAAAAAGTGACCTTAAAGAAATATAAGTTTGACCATTGTAATGTTCTGGATAACTGCATTTAGACTTTATTGCTTGGAATGGTCCCAAATAAATAATGGAATCTCTGGGACCCACTGGTTATTGGATTCCATGAATATCATGGACTGATGGTGGGTTGTTTGTCTGCTTAAATTTCCTCGAAAGGCCTTACACATGGGCTTAAAGTGGCCGCATTAGAGTCCTGAAAAAGTTCAAAGAAACTGGACGCGTTGGTCTGCATTTGGCAGCCAGAAAATAATGATGTAATTTGTCCACTTGGTATACCAATAAGTCTAGGTCCACAATCTTTTGTGAAAAATGTTATAATTGTAACATTAATGTTTCGTAGACAAATGTTACTTTGTAAAGCGATTGGTAGACGAGTGCATGGTTTTGAAAACCGAATTGGGTAGAGAACCAAAAACGGGAGGAGTTATTGGTTCTTTGATTTGGCCGGATGTAGCACAAAGGGGTTGTGAATTTTTGTAAGGGCCTGAAAGTTGATGAGTTATACAAGATTTAGCACAAAGGGATTGAAAGTCATTATTATGATACTCAACAAAAATTAATGGTAAAATAAAAAGTACGTAAAAAATGATTAAACTTGAATCTCTTCCCCTCCAAATTCATCCAAATTGGAGGAAAAAAAAAAAAGTTTATAGGGTTTCCAGCGCATTCAAACCCCCTCAATCATTTCCCCTCCACTTTTAAAAAACATCTAAATAAGGTATAATTAAATTTGCACCCCCATTATTCTCTATACTCTCCTCTCCTCTCCTCCAATCCAAACATAGTGTAATGTGAAATGACAAACAGATAAAGCAAGGAAATGAGTGTTTAGGGGAAAATGAGTGTTTAGAAATAAATAATGTTATTTGATAAATTTTCCATATTTATTTTTTAATATATACTTAGAAGTGAAATGGTAATTCAATGTGAAACACACTTAATGTCCTCTCATCTGTCTCTTCTTGCAAACTAAAGAAAGCAACATATATTTATTATTCCATTTTTAGCTATCCTCATCGACCTCATCCACCTCCATAAGAAGTATGCAGTGCTGGCAATGGTAATCGCTCCAATAATCACTGTAATTCTGATGATTACTTTCAAATGTTTCTCCTTTTCTTGTGTATCATAACAATTTCTAATTCATTCAAATTTGATTACAGAAATTCAATCAAAATCAATGTCAATGTGTGAGAATTGCTGGATTTTTAGTTTTCCTCAATTTAGAATATATAAAAATATGATCAATTGGTAGAAAAGGATATCAAAACTCAAAAGAGAGTGAGATGCATGCTTGGGGAAGGCCCTTGTTCTTGTCTGGTCAAAGCAGACTTGTTGGAGGGAAGATTAATACAAGCAGAAGACTTATTACAAGATATAAAGAAAAATGTAAAATTATTTTCAAATTTAATACAAAAAGTTTACAAACTAACTGATAAAAAATATAATTACTGACATAAGAATTAAAATAATAAAATTTGTAAGTTTATATAATAAAGTTTATATTAGGTATAGTAACACTCAAATAAAATATTGAAATTCAATTGCATTTGTTGTAAATAAGGAGGTAAACTAACAACCAGACTAACTGCTGGATGAAGCATAACATAAGACAAAAACTTTGACTTAAAACAAAATGAACTTACCGAATTCCGAATTGGCCAAACGAATATATATATTTGATCCACCAACAGAGAATTTTTGAAGGTCAATTAGGTTTCCCGTCCATGACATACAACCAATGCCAGTATCATATGCATAAGCAACACAAGAACAGTTCTCTAAGCACTGCTTTTGACAATCGTCTTTAGTCCCATATGACCACTGAGCAAAGTCTGGCACTTTGATCATCTTCAATTTGGAAAACCCATTTGCTTCTCCCTCTTCACCACTTTTGTTCAACCTTTCACACTGTAATGGTGTCCTCCTGACACACCCACTAGTCCAATTTCCTCTATTCCATTTCTCAATAATCTTCAGCTGAAACCCTCTCAAACAGTGTTACGTTCACAATTTTTGGATAAAGGAGGAAAATAGAATTGGTGCAAAACCAGGAATTAAAAGAAAAGATATGGATTTAATTGAGGAAATCCTGACCTCAAATGGATTTAACTGAGGAAATCCTGACCTCTAGATATAGGTTTTTCGAGGAAACCCAACCTCCCAAGAGTCTTAAAGCAAATATTTTTATGATTAATCAGATAATTATTTTGAAAGCCAAATGTTGGCTTTATACAAAATTCTACAACTTCCACTACCAAAATAATAGGACCCATAAACCAACTAACACAAACCTAGCCATTTGAAATAACATGCATAAAGTGGACACATAACTGAATACAAAAGACTAGGTAAACTTAAGTAACAACCAAATCAATGTAAATAAAACAAATGATTTCCATGCTTGGTTCTCTAACATGTACATAACAAGAATAGTGGGCACCCTTGTATGTATTACAACCCAATGATCGTATCAAACAACTCAGATTGGTGAACTCAGCGAATTACCTTCATACACCACATGTGCCAAAGCATACACTCATCTTTTGGAGCTCCCCACAACAACCCAATCCTCCTCCCCTTCATTCCAATATGTCTGCACTAGATTTCCTTGTGAATTCAAGACAAATTTTGACAAACGTAATACATCCATATAAGCAAAAGTTGCATAGACATTTCCTTGTTTGTCATCGACCACTGTAAATCCATTTTGATATTCAGGATTCCAGTTTGGTATTCCAATAAAGAACTGACCATTCCATGGACCAGTTCGCCAATATGGATGACCATCTTTCCAAACGAAACCTTCGGGAATGTTCAATGGATCAATGCCTGTAGAGAAGCTTCCAATGGATCGATCAGAAGGGCTTTTCCATGATGTCAGATGTACTTTCTGATTCTTCCTTAAATTAGTACTAAGTTTCATCGTTGGCAAGAAGGAATCACAAGGATGTTGAAACTTTCCCATAATATTATTCCTGTAATGTTGTAATGACAAAAAATTTGGTGTGACGGACGAAACCTCTTAACGGCGAGCTTCAGCATGACGGGGGGCCAATTGGGTGGCTTAATCCGACGAGACATAAGCTTGAGGGAGAGAAAATACTACAATGAACACAATATTTGACGTGGTTCGGCCAACAATGCCTACATCCATGGGAGGGGGTTTCTCACTAAATGAATGGGATGAAATACATACAAATGACTCAATAGCCTATACAAAAGCATGAACAAGGGGGCCAGAACCCCATTCTCTTCTTCTTCCTCTCTTTCTCTTTCTTTCTTCCTCTCTTTTTCTCTCTTTTTCCTCCCTGGTCTGCCATCCCCTTCCCTCTTCCTCTTTCTTTCTCCTTTATTCAATTGCTCCCTCTCTTCATGGGCCCATTTGGGCTTCTTCTAATGGGCCCGTGTGGCCTTGGTTGTGTTGGGCTTAGCCCATTATTTTCTTAGCACCACAATAGCCCCCCAATCTTCACTTACCCGAATTTCTTGAGGGAAGTGGAGACTGGATTTGCTTTGTAACGAGGTAAAGTTAAACTTCCTCCAATGATTGAACTTAAAGTGACAAGGTAGTCTTTGAGGCGTGTTGAGTCAATGAGGTTGAATGAGACCGTAAGGGTCGTGGTGAGGCCGTAGGGGCTGAAGAATGAAGCCGAAATAAGGCCATGGAGGCCGAAGTAAGGCTGAACGAGGCCATGGAGGCCGTGATAAGACCGTAGAGGTCAAACGAGGCTGTGGAGACCGTGATAAGGCCGTAGAGGTTGAGATGAAACTGTAGAGGTCAAACGAGGTCATGGAGGCTGTGATAAGGCCATTGAGGCCGAACGTGGCCGCAGAGGCCGAGGAAGCCGTGATAAGGCGGTTGAGGCCGAGCAAGGCCATGATAAGGCCGTAAAGGCCATGATAAGACCGTTGAGGCCGGGATAGGGCCGTTAAGGCCAAGCGTGGCCGCGAAGGCCGTGATAAGGCCGTTGAGGTCGAGTGAGGCCGTAGAGGCCACATGAGGCCATGGAGGCTGTGATAAGGCTGTTGAGGCCGAACGAGGCCACAGAGGCCATGATGAGGCCAAGTGTGGCCACGGAGGCCGTGATGAGGCCAAGGGTGGCCACGGAGGCCGTGATGAGGCCAAGTGTGGCCACAGAGGCCGTGATAATGCCGAGTGAGGCCGTAGAGGCCATAATAAGGCCGTTGAGGCCAAGCGTGGCTGCGAAGGCCGTGATAAGGCCGTTGAGGCTGAATGTGGCCGCGGAGGCCGGGATAAGGCCATAGAGGCCACAAAAGGCCATGGAGGCCGT
>OU015767.1:35777943-35899699 GCA_907173295.1 Fagus sylvatica
TTTTGAAAGTGTAGTTTCTTTTGTGTTTGTGAATAGAAATTTAATTTTAAGTGATTTTGATTCAGATCGGAAATAATGAAATTTTGGTTTTTATTTTTTCCTTTTTTTTTAAGTGATTTTTGTTTAGATTAGAAAATAATAAAATTGTTATAAAGATGGAACCACAGTTTTATTTTCCAAATTTTTGGACATACACATACTGTAGAAATTATGGACAATTATGTTTGAACATGTTGAATCGATGCTAAGAAATATGAACAATTAGTATGAAGATTTGAACATGTTCATACTAATTTCCAAAAAATGTGGACAATTTGATTCAAGTGTGGACAATATTGTCCACACTTTTGGGAATTGGTATGAACATTCGAGTCTACCCAGAAAATATGAACAGTGTTAGTTTGAACATTCGAGTCTATCCAGAAAATGTATGAATATCCGAGTCTACCCAGAAAATGTGGACAATTTTATTTAAGTGTGGATAATATTGTCCACACTTTCTGAGAATTTGTATGAACATTCGAGTCTACCTAGAAAATATGAATAGTGTTAGTATGAACATTCGAGTCTACCCAGAAAATGTGAACAGTATTAGTATGAACATTCGAGTCTACCCAGAAAATGTGGACAATTTTATTTAAGTGTGGACAATATTGTCCACATTTTCTGGGAATTGGTATGAACATTCGAGTCTACCCAGAAAATGTGGACAATTTTATTTAAGTGTGGACAATATTGTCCACACTTTCTGGGAATTTGTATGAACATTCGAGTCTACCTAGAAAATATGAATAGTGTTAGTATGAACATTCGAGTCTACCCAGAAAATGTGAACAGTATTAGTATGAACATTCGAGTCTACCCAGAAAATGTGGACAATTTTATTTAAGTGTGGACAATATTGTCCACATTTTCTGGGAATTGGTATGAACATTCGAGTCTACCCAGAAAATGTGAATAGTGTTAGTATGAACATTCGAGTCTACCCAGAAAATGTGGACAATTTTATTTAAGTGTGGACAATATTGTCCACACTTTCTGGAAATTAGTATGAACATTCGAGTCTGGATAATTTTATTTAAGTGTGGACAATTTTATTTAAGTGTGGACAATATTTTACTTAAATTGAAAAATATAAGTTTTGACATCATGCAATTTGTGAATGATATAAACCCACAATTTGTGAATTATAGGCTCTCTTTTTCTTCTTTTTTTGGTGCAATTGCACATGTTCTATTTGTGTACAAAAAGTTTAAGAAGTTATTATCAAGGCATCAATTTTATAGTACAAAAATTCATTATACAAGCCAAACCTCATTTAAAACAAAATTATTTTCATGTTTTCTTTTATAAAAAAAAAAAAATTCGAATTCCAACCTATCAATTTTATAGTATACAATAATATCATATAGAATAATTAATATTTAAATTTCCATCCACATGAATGCTAGATAATCAATCGTTACAAAGAGAAAAATATAGAAATATTAAATACATCGTATTGGTTATAACAAATCTAACTAATTTACAAACATTAAATACATATGTTTTCTCTCTGCAACCAGTAAACAACAAATATTATAGAATCACATAATAAATAGACATTCTTCCAAAATATACCCAATAGGTGTAGAGCAGCAGAATTTTCAGGCATCACCCAATGGACCCCAAAAACATTACAGACAAAAGACCATATATCTTTTGCCATAAAGCAATGAAGCTAAAGTTGATCCATAGTCTCCAATTCATTTGCACACCCAACACCAGCCCACTAGGATGGCATTTCTTTTGATGAGATTATCCACGATTAAAATCTCACCCAATGTTGCTGACCAAACAAAAAAAGCAATTTCTTTGAGGATTTTTCTACACCAGATACTCCTCCCAGGGAACTGCACACCAACAGAACCTCTCAATACCTCATAACAAGTACTAACATTGAACTCGCCACTGCATTTCAGCTTCCACCACAATGAGACAGGCCCTTCTCCCACAGGAATTTAGAATGTAATAGACTAAAGAGAGAGATAAAATCAGCTGACTCCAATTCAAATACATGAAACGTGTAAATAAACTTGAGATTCAGAGAATGAATCCCCCAACTTCACATAACACCAAACTGCACAGATGCATCTTTGTCCTCTGCTACCAGTAACAAATTTGGAAACATTTCCTTTGAAGGCCACGTAAATTTTTACTAGTTTTCTGTTTGATTCATAAAATGTGAACGGTTAGCAAAATGGTGCTTTGATCACATCTTCTAGAAAAATAAAATACTACAAATGACATATTAAACAATTAGCAACTTGGATTGATGAATGATCAAGATGGTTTCAGAACAAAAGCGATTGTAACAATTTCCATTCATTTCATCTTTACAATAATCAAACTACTGAAACGGATAGATGATAGTTGGTGCACTTCTTTATCAATTCTCTATAGGTAGTAAAAAACACAAAAGCAAGAAAAGATTGCATCACTGATAAAGTTGGAGTTAATCTAGTCCTAAGCCAACAGAGAATTTGGACTGCCACCTGGGATATGAAAAGCAACTTTCTCTTTCAAGATAAATTTTCCAGGAAAAATAGACATGCCTCGGACAAATTTATTTATCTGATTTAAGCACAAATTTTTCATTAATAAATAGAGCATTAACAATTACAAAAGACAAGGCTAATTTTGGGTGGTTAGACAACAATTTGGAGCTTGAATAGTCTAGGACAGCATGGTCAGGCTCAGCTATGATTGGGATCAGTAATCAGCATAAAAGTTCATCCATGGACAGAATGAAGGAATGCTTTATATAGAGTGGGCTATTACAGGACTAAACAAGGCTGAGAATTTGGAAAATAAAACTGTGGTTCCATCTTTATAACAATTTTATTTTCCTTTGTAAATATGACTTAAAATAAAGTAACCAAAACGTCCAAAAGAGAGAACAAAAAAGTACCAGCAGTAACTAGTGAGATAAGTCCAGATCGGTAGAGGCAGAGGTAGGCAGCGGCAGCAAGCAGTGAGGATGATGCCAGGAACGGCGAGCTGCGGCCAGCAAGGCAGCGAGGGGACGACGCCGGTGACTCCGAGAGCTACAGCCTGCGAGTCTGTGAGGGAAGATTCCAGGTACGATCTGTGGCTGTGACTAAAAAAAAAAGAGATGGGTATGGAAACATAAATTGACAGAGTATAAGAAATTGAGAGAGAGAGAACTTACCTTGAATCTGAATAATCTGAATAGCAAATAGACAACTGAGACCAAATAATGAAGAATTTGACACATAGAAGTAAATGGGTACTTGGGTGTGGGTTTCTCTGACTTGGGTTTATTTTGGAAGTTGGGTTTGGTAATTGTATCTATGGAGAGAATGGTTTAGGTGGGATTAGCGGTTTGCAATGTAGCTTTCTTGTAGGCAAAATGTTTGATGCTGGGTCTGTGTGAGGGTGTGTTTTGGAAGGGAGATCTGTGGGTTTTGGAGGATAAAAATGGCATAGGCTCGGTGTTTGACTGGATTATGGTTTTCTCTGTACTTTGTCTCTACTCTCTCTGTCTCTCTCTTTTGAGTTTAATTTGTTTTCGCTTTTTTTCTTTTTTCTTTTTTTTGACTTACTTTTTGCCTAAATTTGAGTGGGCGGGACAAAGAAATGTTTGCCGCCACACAATTAGTTGTCCCGCCACTTTGCTCTTTTTCCAATGTAAATTTGTTTTTTTAATTATTTCTTTTCCTTTAATATCTATTTGCTTTAAAAAGTCTTCTACGCACCACTCTATATAAGCTATGAAAATATTTTTATATTATAATATATTAAATTATATACTTTTAAGAATTCTTGTGTACAAGGGTTGAGGTAGAAAATTATTTTGGTAGAGACTGTAAGTATTAAATAAATTTCGACAATATAAAAGAATTTTATTTAATAAAAAATTGTACATTTAGTCCAATGGAAGCTCTAAATTTTTTTTCTAAGGTTATCATTAAAAACTTATATAGCCAGAGATTGAGACTTGTGACCAGATCTCAGTGTATAAATCACTTAATCTATGTATGAATGATAAAAAGTGGGATTTATAAAAAAATAAAAATTGAAAATTGAAACTTGTGACCAAATCTCAATGTGTAAGCCACTCAATCTCTGTATGAATGATAAAAGGTGGGATTTAAAAAAAATAAAATAAAAAAGGGAAAAGATGATAAAATACTTATTTTTATTCTCTTGTTTGAGAGTATAATTAAATATAAGAGAATTGAGAGATTATTTCCCTGTTTTGAATAGAATAAAATTGAGTAGTTTGGAGGGAACACTAATAATTATCAACTTTCATATTTAGACAAAAAATAAAAGTCATATTATTAAACTTTCTCGTGTGTCACATGGGTTACCGACTAATAAACTATATTATTAAGCCATCGTCATAGGCTTAAGATTTTAAATTATGTATTGTTCTTATATGTTATATTAACGTCTCAATTGGAGTTTTCACACATTATTACCTCCTTAAACAAGTAGTATAAGAGTCAGTGATAGTGTGCAGTAAGACGGCAAGGTTATCAATGTCATTTTTGCTATTAGAGAGATGATGGGGTTTTGATATGTGTGAGGTTGGCAAATTATCCATATTTTTTAATTAAGTTGTCTAATTCTTCATAAAATTCATAATTTTCAACAAAAACAAAAGCAAATAGTGTCTATAGTAAGGAAATTTTAATTGAAAAAACTAAATATAGAAGATTTAAAAAATAAATAGAAAAATTAGGGATGGTTGTGAACTTTCAAGAGCAACGGTACTTGAAATAATAAGAAACATGTATATATATAGTAAACTAAGTAACTTCAGTATACTTGTTAAAGTTTGTTTGGAATTGCAATAGTATAGTGGTCCCATTTCCGAGTTCTTGAAGAATGGTAAGTTTTTATGGGGAGAAGTAGTATAACAAAGTTCTACATTAATCAAGGAGAAGCTAAGCACCACCATGGCACCATAGTTCTAGCTTGTTCCTAACTTTGAGTAGCTTTTTCAAGTAGAGTGTGACACCTCAGTCGTCAGGGATTAGAGCTGTATTATCCCAAGAAGGCAAGCCAGTGGCATTTTTTCAGTGAGAAACTCTACAAAGCATAATGCAAATGGTCAACATATGAAATTGAGTTGTTCGTTGTAAGTACTACTTGATCCAAAGGGAGTTTAAGATGTACATGAATCATCAGTTCTAACGTTTATCAACTGTGCTCCAATTTTTTTTTTTTTTTAACCAAATCCAAAGTTTATAGTAAATGATTAAATAATTAAAAATATAGTGAAAGATTTTTTTAAAATTCAACAAACATATGGTAATATAATTTTAATTGAAAACAATATTTTAAACTTATTTATTTGTAATAGAATTTCATATAGAGCAAACTATCTTATTAATTAGCAAGCCACATTATAGAAGCCTATTTGTGAAAAAATTTATATATTTTTTAATAAATATATTCTAAAAAATGAGAATTACATTTGGACAAAGCATATATAGAAATAGAACCATTGATCTAAGGTTGAAAGTTAAGTGGGAAGGTATTAAATACAAATTAGGACTTGATTTTTTTTTTTTTTTTGGAAGCATTTTTTAAGTCAATTGATATACCAGAAGATATTTATGCATTTTAAATAATAATTAATTATCTTAAATTAAAAGACGAACAATAATTTATTCAAAATATCTTAATTATCTAATAGAATTATTCTGTACATGAATATATACTATTGTTTTAAGTTTTAAACAAATGGAATTATGACACGTAATTAATTATTTGACAAACTAATCATAATTAATTAGTCATAATCATGTGATTAATTAACCTTAATCAAGAAGATGAATATTAAATGTTAAAATCTTGATTCGGCTTGATCTTGCAATCCAATGATCCGATTTAGCCACATGATAGGTTCGTTAGAACTTCTAGATTTGTTTTCAATTAATTTCTTGAAATACCAACTTTAAAAATGAAAAAAAATTTCTTTCAAAAAATATTTAAATTAATAATCTACAGAAGAACTTAAAATAATATTAAAACCATATAACAATTTGATAAACAACTAAAATAATAGATTTGTTCAGGCTATATTAAAAATGAAATTTTTTTCTTGCAAAATAATTAAATTAATAATTCACAAACCAATAAAAACTTAAAATAATATTAGAACCATATAACAATTTAATAAAGAACTTATGAAACTGTATCATATTTAGGTGTTTTATGAAATTGCATTCAAGAACAATATTTTAGTATCAAAATTTTGTTTGCATATATTTTCTATTGTAATTTTTAATTTTTTTTTAGTCCTGAGTAAAAAAATAAAAATAAAAATATTTGTTCAACTAAATCAACAATCCACCTTCCACTCCCGACCACCACAAACTCCCCACATCCTCCATACCCACCAGCAAATCAACCCGCAACACCAAACCCACAACCCAAAATAACCACCCAGCACCTAAAACATCCACAATCCACGGCAAACCCACAGAAAATCACAAATCCACCAGCAAATCAACCCGCAACACCAAACCCACAACCCAAAATAACCACCCACCACCCAAAACAACCATAATCCATAGCAAACCCACAGAAAATCCCAAACCAACACCGGTTGGAACACCCATAAAAAAACCCACGGCAAACCCACAAAATATCACAAACCCACAATCAGTTCAACCAAAAAATTGAAAGAAATAGATCAGATCTGATCGGCCCAACGTGCCACCACCGCAAAGCCCTTGTTGGTCGTGATGAGAGAGAGGCCTGAGCAGTGAGAGAGAAATAATAGTTGGTCTGAGGGGAGGGGAACACCGCTACGACCAAACCCCGAGCTCACGCCACCGCGACCATCAGAGAACCAAGAGGGAGGAAGGGTAGAGAAGATGGAATCAATCAAGGGCTTTGTATAAGAATTTTTTCACCTTGTTCTTCAAAACTTGGACTGGCTTTTGTTGTGCTTCTCTGCTGCCTCTCTGCTAATAACAAACTAAGTCTGATAAGATGTTAAGGAGCTAGGGTGAAAGGAAGAGGAATTGGGTTGTTTGGTTATGAAGTTTACTCGATTCATGGATAAGTTATTACTTAAACTTGGGTTTTTAAGTGTGGGACCCATCTATGATGTGGCTTCATGTGATTATGCCACGTCCATGGTGTGAAAACACTGTTTCACACCATGGTGTGAAAGTAGCAGAGTCCTTAATTAATCTTGTTTTAATTTTAACAATGGAATTGAAATGATTTTTTGGTAAAAGAAAAAACTGTACAACTGATTTTTAATTTTCCTTTTTGTGTTCTCAGATAGAACCATGAACTATGAACAAGTTGAGTTGAATAAAGTAGCCAACCTTTTTTTGTTTTTTCTTTCAGATTTTGAGGTCAGCTTTCTCAATTGTTTAATTTTCATTAGTAAAAGATTGAATCAATTAATCTCATTATACTGCCTTAGAAGGGATAATGTGACAAACGTTTTGTACAAAATTGTGATTCCGCTCCTTTTGTTTAACATGAATTCAAGATCTAAATTACAACCACCATGTTGACATTAAGAGCAATAGAACTGGAAAAAATAAATAAGTAGTATACTATAATTAACCTTCACATTAGATAGAAAATGACAGTAATTAGAAAGAAAGAAAAATGGTGTTGAAAAAGCAATTATATGTAAAAAATTGGACAATGGGACATTGATATTACCGGGACCAGCAGCTCTTAGTGGAAATGAAAACCATGGTATCAATAATTTCATTTCATTATATTATCTTTTTAGATAATAATGATCTATACGCAATTACGCCCTAAGAATTTCAGAGAAGCCAAATCCTAGTTAACAAAGTTGGTTTGGAAGCGTGTCAATAACATTTGGGATTGAAATTTGGTGGCATTCACGTAACTAATATTCTTGTACAACTTTATGCATTCTGTGTCATAGAACCTACACCTAAAGCTAGTCAAACATGTCAAAATCCATATTTTTCAAATGCAAGTTTCCTAAGTCTAAGTAAAAGTTCTCCACCTCACATCATGGTCAGATAGTTGGAATGGGCGGCCTTGAGAATTCTTACTTGGATATCAGACGCCATTAACATTGCTACTTCTATACCTCTACCTGCGGAAGAATATCCACAATTGTCACATATTGTGAGATGGGCATCACTAGTAGAAGAAACCCAGTTGGTGTTTTTTTGTTATCATTCTTTTTCATTTCCTACCAGCTTTCTTTGTTTAGCCATGCAGTTAATACAATCACACAAAGCCAACCCTTAAAAGATGGCCAAACTGTGATATCAGATGGCCAACACTTCGAGCTGGGATTCTTTAGCCCTCCTAATTCATCGTTCAGATACGTTGGAATATGGTATTACAACATTGAAGAACAAGAACCAACAGTCATATGGGTTGCAAACAGAGAAAGTCCACTCTCTGATAAAGAAGGGGTCTTAAGCTTAGGAGAAGATGGCATTTTGATGGTTTTGGATGGAAATAATAATACAGTCTGGTCAAGTAATGCTTCAACCATATCAAAAAACACAACAGCAAGACTTGAGAATTCAGGAAATCTCTTCCTCTCTAGCAATGACGATAAGGACTATTGGCAGAGCTTCAATGATCCAACGGACACATTTTTGCCAGGCATGAAAGTTCAAGTAAATGCTGAAATGGGTGAGAATCGTGTATTCACTTCCTGGAAATCTTCCAGTGATCCTTCACCAGGAAACTATACCATGGGGGTTGATCCTAAGGCCTCACCACAGATAGTGATATGGGAAGGAGAGCATAGGAGGTGGAGAAGCGGGTATTGGAATGGACAAATATTTTCAGGTGTTCCAAACATGACAGGTACCTATATGTATGGTTTTGCACTTTCTAATTTGGAAAATGGAAGCAGGTATTTTACTTATACCCCTTTGAACTCTTCGGATAAGTTAATGTTTCGGATACGTTGGGATGGATATGAAGAGCAATTAAGGTGGGAAGAAGGTGGAAATAAGTGGGATACCATTCAGTCTCAGCCAGCAAATAAAGAATGTGAACTTTATAACAAGTGTGGAAATTTTGGGGTTTGCAATGAATTTGATTCCACTATGTGCAGTTGTATGAAAGGGTTTGTTCCAATGGATCTAGATCAATGGTCTAAGGGGAACTGGTCAGCTGGGTGTAGGAGGAGTACTGAATTGCAGTGTCAGAGGAATACTAGTAATGTGACACAGGAAATTGATGGAGAGGATGGGTTTTTTGAATTAAAATGCGTCAAGTTGCCAGATTTTGCAGATTTGGTGGTGATGGAGGGGGGTTCCAATGAGAAATGTGAGAAAAATTGTCTTACTACTTGTTCATGTACTGCATATGTATTTGTTAATGGAATTGGATGCCTGATATGGAAGGAGAACTTGCTTGATGTTCAGAAATTCTCAAAAGGTGGAAATACGCTGTATTTACGTCTTGCGCATTCTGAATTAGGTAAGATAATCTCCCTTTGTCATTGTTAAATTTGTTCTTGAGTCAGGAATTTTATCATAATTATCCATGGAAAATTTCTATGAAGTCACTGAAATAATGTGGATCAGCAAGTCTCCTATTTCTTTCCAAATATCATTATGTCATCTGTTTTCTATTATTATCCTGAAATGCAACTGGGACTTTAGTGTATATGTTTGTTGTTGAACAATAACATGCTTAATTGAGTCTTTTCCCAGATTGGTAGTGGATATTCTTCTATGGTCATTCCCATTGTTTTAAATGTAATTAAACTAGTGCTGTCCTCCCTTGATATCAAGGGACAGACTGATCAAACTATCACTTGATTTTCCTTTGGTTTCATGTATTCCATATGATATGGTTGTCTAGAAGATGTAGGCAAATAGAAGCAAAATGAATTCTCACTACAATTCACATGTAATGACATTTTTGTCTCTTTGTGTATATAGGTGGCAAGAGCAAATTATCCATCCTTGTGATAATGATAATTGTTGTAGCTGGAGTAATCCTCCTAGGTGTATTCATATGCCTATTATGGAGGTTCAAAACAAAACGGAAAGGTAGTACTTCGATTTTTCCTTTGGGTGAATGAAAGTAAAATCTTTTTTGGACAGCTTCAGAAGAACTTAATTGTTTGTGATACTAACTTTTTACCTTCTTTGCATTTTGTTTTCAGTTTTGCCCAGAGTTTCCTCAATTTCCTGTTGCAATGACAATGTCATCCCAATTTATGAACCAAGCAAAAGTATGGAATTTTCTACAGAACATTCTGGACCAGCTGACCTCAGCATGGAAGGAGATCAAGCAAATGGACTAGAATTACCATTGTTTAATTTCAATTGTGTAGCAACTGCTACAAACAACTTCTCTGAAGAAAACAAGCTTGGGGAGGGGGGATTTGGTCCTGTGTACAAGGTGATGAATCTTTATGTTAAGCATCTCTGCATTAATTTAGAGAAGCGAGGTTAAATTTACTAAAGCTATTACTCTTTTTGCTTTGCCAGGGGAAACTTCCAGGGGGACAAGAAATAGCAGTAAAAAGGCTTTCAGGTAGATCCGGTCAAGGTGTGGAGGAGTTTAAGAATGAGATTATACTGATTGCCAAATTACAACATAGAAATCTTGTTAGACTATTAGGCTGCTCCATTCAAGGGGAAGAAAAGATGCTGCTCTATGAATACATGCCAAACAAAAGCTTGGATGGCTTTCTTTTCGGTGTGTCTTTTTTCCTAATCTACAGTCTGTAAATGTACTACTAATAACCATGTAGAAATATGCAATATAAATTCTTAAAGCTTGTCACGAAAAGGAGTTTGTTTCCCTAATTGTTTGTCTTTCCATCAAACATAATTGGCAGACCCAACCAAGCAAGCACAACTAGCTTGGAGGAAACGTTTCACAATTATTGAAGGGATTGCACGAGGACTCCTTTATCTCCATCGAGATTCAAGGTTGAGAATAATTCATCGAGATCTAAAGGCCAGTAACATCTTGTTGGATGAAGACATGAATCCAAAGATTTCAGACTTTGGCATGGCTAGGATATTTGGGGGAAACCAAAATGAAGCAAATACAAATCGAGTTGTTGGCACTTTGTAAGTATGGGATGTTTATGCATTTAAACTAGATTACCGCCTTTATCCCTTGTCAATGCCTTGATTAATCTGGATTTCACAATATATGTTCAAATGCAGTGGCTACATGTCTCCTGAATATGCAATGGAAGGCTTATTTTCAGTTAAGTCGGATGTCTATAGTTTTGGAGTATTACTACTAGAGATCATAAGTGGCCGGAGGAACACCAGCTTTCGTTTAACTGAATTCTCAAGCCTTATAGGACATGTAAGTACATCTATTGTGTGTTCTGGTTCACTTGATATTATAAACTAATTCTTTAATCAAAGATTAGATGTAGTAGTTGTTACTCAAATATCAACCTAAGAGGGGGGGTGATTTAGGTTGAAGCAAACTTTTTCGATTTAAATGCGGAATTAAAAACTATCTTCAAATAGCAAATGTTGATTTAGCAAATGTTTGATCACAATTCAATTGCAATATAGATATGATATGAAATCAAGCACAAGTATATATATAAGCAATTAAATATGTAAGAGATAGAGAGAGAGAAAATCAAACACGATGATTGTTATCGAGGTTCGGCTTCCCTGCCTACGTCCCCGCCTTAAGAACACTTCTTGAGGATTCCCAAATCCACTATTTGACAATCTTCTTTCGGGTGAAGATCAAACCGTTACAAATCTTCCTTACACAGTGAAGAGTAACCACCGAGTGAAAAATCCTTTTCACTTCATAGGATTTATACCAAAACCCTAACAAAATACTCACAGGTTTCAACAAAGTATTTGTTATACAAGATAAGACTCTCTCAAAGAGTAATTATACACAATATGCTCACTCTAATAGTATATCAAGGATTTGATCAATATGGCTCAAAAAGTGTTTAAGAAATTTGATTTTCAATTAAGGATTTTGAATGATATGAAAATATAAGCTTGAGAAAGGATGGGTTGATGTATAAAATGTTATCTTTTCTATCTCTAATTTCTCTTGTATGCTTGGTATTTAGAAATGAAGAAAGGGTAGTATTTATAGCCATAAATGTTTTCTTCCCATTATCATGTTGTCTTGCATTCTTCTTGATTTTTAATCAATCAAGTTGCTTTCTTTGAAAACTTTTCTTCTTAAGAAATTTTTCAACCATAATTGATATGGTTGTCTTATATTTGAATTTCAATCAAGTTGCTTTCTTTGAAAACTTTTCTTCTTAAGAGATTTTTCAACCATAATTGATATGGTTGTCTTGCATTTGAATTTCAATCAAGTTGCTTTCTTTGAAAACTTTTCTTCTTAAGAGATTTTTCAACCATAATTGATATGGTTGTCTTGAATTTGAATTTCAATCAAGTTGCTTTCTTTGAAAACTTTTCTTCTTAAGAGATTTTTCAACCATAATTGATATGGTTGTTTTGCATTTGAATTTCAATCAAGTTTCTTTCTTTGAAAATCAATTTAAGTTGGTTTTAAAGTTGAGCCTTAAAGATCAAATCTTAATAAACTTTACACAACCTAACTCTTACTTCTCATATGTCTCGGAGCATGATTCTTTAGCTTTGATTTCTTTGTCTTGAGACTTGATGACTTTGTTCTTCAATGGATTTGCAACTTGTCAACTTTGCATTTGCTTGATATTTGAATTAGCCAATGTTGGTCCAATTAAATCAATAGTCAAAATTAAGCTTTAAAACATAAATCATTAGTTCATATGAAAATATCATTAATGAATAACTTAAAATCATGGTTATCATCAAAACTACATGAATGTTCTTGGATTAATTAGCCAATTAATAGGTATTGAAACCTTGAGGCTAACAGTAGTGACACAATGTCTTGGAATGGTATTAGGCATGGCATCTTTGGAATGAAGAAAAAGGAATGGAGCTCATTGATCCTTCTATTCGGGATTCATGTTCTCGAGATGAAGTATTGAGATGCATACATTTGGCAATGCTGTGTGTCCAAGATTCTGCAGCTCAGAGACCAACTATGTCATCTGTTGTTTTAATGCTCGAGAGTGAACCAGCAACTCTTCCATTGCCTAGACAACCTACTTTTACTTCAATGAGGGAAAGCTCTATAGATACGGAATCTTACGTGGAAGGCAAGACATTGTATCCTCAAACAATTTGACAGTTACAATGGTTTTTGGAAGATAAAGTTATTTTTACTTTCTTTTTCTTCATGTTTATATGTTATTCTCTTTGCAGGCTATATACAACCTTCTTCTTTTTTGTTATATAAAAATCTACAAAGTTTTCAGTGTATCCCAGATTTGTACTTAAATTCTAATACAATTATAAGTAGTTTTCATTAATTGTGATTTCAGTTAGGCAGCAATGAATGCATAATTAAAGAGGAAATGGACTGAGATTCAATTGGCTCGAGGAAAAGCTTAGGCCTAAAAAAATTCAAGGATGTGCAAACTGCAGCACAAATGTGATATGGAATTTGCTTATGCAATCAATACCAACCTTGAACTACAGAGTTTTGGATTACCAATCATGTATAGTCGGATTTTTTAATTTTTTGGATACATTTATAATGATTTGGATTAAATTCTGTCAATAAAATTTGTCGGAATTAGAACTTGTTTGGATACACAGACAAAGAGAGATATTTGAAAGTAATCATCACAATTACACTGATTATTGGAGCAATTGCCCTTGCCAGCACTGCATACTACTTAAGGAGGTGGACAGGTACAAAAAGAGGTAATATGTCCATTAATTAGCTATGGGGACTAGGAATTGCTGGAATTTATCATAGATCATAGATAGATTACTTACTATTAGAATTTGCAACAGTAAGGAAAAATAACAGCAAGCAGAGTTTACTGTGGGAGTACCTAAACAATGCTAAACTCCAGGAGCTATCGATTTTCAGTTTGGCAGAAGTAGCAAAACAAACAACTTTATTAGTAAAATTAAATACAAATATCTAATTAGTAATTTTACATTTAAAAAAGTGAGAGTAATAAATTTTAAGTAAAAAAATATATAATATAAACATTTAATTGATATAATTATAAGAGAATACTTCACTTAAAATTGTTGCCTTAGGTCTCAAATCTTGCTTGTTATTTATTTAATTAATTAACTTCCCTCATCTCCACCCGTACTGTTTTGAATCTTTTGATGTTGGATGATTATTGCTTGTTAACATATAAAACTGTGAAAATTGTGACACATGTTTTTCTTATCTGCCGGCCTACACTTGAATAGAGAGACTATAAGTCAATTTGAAAGTCTTTAAGTATCTCTGTTCTTTTTGTATTTTTCCGATCCAATCTCATGTGAATTCCAACCCATAAAGTTGAAGCATGTCGGCGAACCCACATGGGAGCCTCATTTTCAACTTACTATAAAATTAAGTCTATGACTTTTTTAATACTTCAAAGGGGAAGCAGGAAGCACGGCTTGTTGCATGTTACCATTTTCCACCATTACTTAGAACCCCTCATGGCTGACATTTTTCCGTGTGAAAGCTTCTCACTAAACATAAAAAATGAAAAAAAAAAAAAGTGAATTGACAGTAAAATAGTGTGCTTAAGAGAGCTAGGAGCACACTTGGTGATGCAGAGAAGGGCTCCTATTGCTTTTTTTCACACCTAAGAGGAAAAATGAATAAGAAGGGCTCAAATAGGGGGTCTTGAGGAGCAAAGAAGTAACCTACTATCAATTACTATACTATATAGTAAATGAAACGAAAAAGAAAAAAAAAAAAACTTTTAGGAAAAGATTTGAAGCCTAAACCAAACTATGGCTAGATAACCCTAATCAAACTCCTCCCACCCATTATTCTATAAGAGGATAGTAGAGAAGTCACTGAACCAAGAGACTAGATTGATAGTTGAAAACTGGAAAGTACTCTTGACTTCCATTTGGTAGGAGTGATTAAAAAAAAGGAGGATAAAAAATAAATAATGGATTAGAAAAATGAAAGAGTGAAAAAAGACTTATATATCTAGAAAGAAAAGTAGAATAATAAATATATGTTGCTTTCTTTAGTTTGCAAGAAGAGAGAGATGAGAGGACATAAAGAGTGTTTCACATTGAATCCATTACCATTTCACTTCTAAGTATGTATTAAAAAATAAATATGGATAAAATTTATCAAATAACATTATTTATTTCTGAACACTCATTTTCCCCTAAACACTCATTTTCTTGCTTTATCTGTTTGTCATTTCACATTACACTATGTTTGGATTGGGGGAGAGGAGAGGAGAGTATAGGGAATGGGGGTGCAAATTTAATTATACCTTATTTAGATGTTTTTTAAAAGTGGAGGGGAAATAATTGAGGGGGTTTGAATGGGATGGAAACCCTATAAACCTTTTTTATTTTATTTTTTTCCTCCAATTTGGAAGAATTTGGAGGGGAAGAGATTCAAGTTTAATAATTTTTTACGTACTTTTTATTTTGCCATTAATTTTTGTTGAGTATCATAATAATGACTTTCAATCCCTTTGTGCTAAATCTTGTATAACTCATCAACTTTCATGCCCTTACAAAAATTCACAACCCCTTTGTGCTACATCCGGCCAAATCAAAGAACCGATAACTCCTCCCGTTTTTGGTTCTCTACCCAATTCGGTTTTCAAAACCATGCACTCGTCTACCAATCGCTTTACAAAGTAACATTTGTCTACGAAACATTAATGTTACAATTATAACATTTTTCACAAAAGATTGTGGACCTAGACTTATTGGTCTACCAAGTGGACAAATTACATCATTATTTTCTGGCTGCCAAATGCAGACCAACGCGTCCAGTTTCTTTGAACTTTTTCAGGACTCTAATGCGGCCACTTAAGCCCATGTGTAAGGCCTTTAAGCAGACAAACAACCCACCATGATATTCATGGAATCCAATAACCAGTGGGTCCCAGAGATTCCCTTATTTATTTGGGACCATTCCAAGCAATAAAGTCTAAATGCAGTTATCCAGAACATTACAATGGTCAAACTTATATTTCTTTAAGGTCACTTTTTAATGACTGTTCTCTATAATTATATAATTAATTGTCTATTAAGGACTGCTTTCTTTTCACGTGGGCCGTGGTTCATACTTTTCTTTATATAAGTTTAGGAGTTTGTTTATGTCAACAGGAATGGGTTCCAAATCGTCACTAACTTGATATGAAATATTTAGGCTAAAGAAATGATAAGTTGACCATTTATTTGCATTAACATTGTTTTAACAATGCAATTGAAATAATTTTGGTTGAAAGCCGAAGGTACAAATGAATATTTAACTTTGACAATTTTTGTTTTAATCTTGTCTTTAACAAAAAAACAAAATAAATAAAGATAATGAAAGTGAAAATTTTGAATTAGTAACCGACCAGGGATTCAAACCTCGTGAGGCTATTATTCTATGGCTAGAAAATATCATACAATGTATGGTATTGAATCCCCTTTTATTCAACAGATATTTGGCATGACATATTTCTTTACCTTGTTCCCAGCTAAATTGCAATGACCCGATATCAAATCAGTCATGATCTGTCACAGTTGCCAGAATGCATCCGTGGAATTAAAAGATTGACTAATGATTCTTAAGACCTCATGAGAACTATGAAAACCTCTAATCTAGGAGAATTTAAGTTCGAAGTACCCTTCCTTATTTCTTGTTAGCAAATATATATATATATCGTTAATTTCCACTCATACAACAGTTTATGGAAGATAGGAAGAAAGTTCTTCAAATAAGTTTCACTTTGTTCTTGTTGCATATATTTTCTTAGGACTTAGGAGAAATCTTGATACATTTCGATAATGTATTTGACATTTAAAAAAAAAAATGACCACTTGGGTTGAACCTTTTCCATGTTTAGTTTATTAGAATGATCACCATTCACCAATGTTTTTCTTGAATAAACAAGAAATGTAAGGTAGAAAGAAAATATTTATTTTAGAGCCATTTCATGGTAGAGTTAGAGCATTATCATATATTTGTTTATGCAGTTTAGAACATACCCTAATAAGTATGTATGTGTAAACAAGAAATGTAACCTATGAGTTGACCATATAGTTATTTTTACATCTAAGTAGACCATATAGTTATGAAGAGGTTAACGAGACTTGTTATATGAGATCTTCTCTTTTTACTAGATTCATTGCTCAAATCGCGTGCGGGCGTGACACTTTGGATACGCATGTGTAGGCCCAGCTCAAATAAACAAAATCCTTGACCTGTATATTGGACCTGATATTCTTTTATTTTCATTGCCCCTAAACTCCGAGTCTCTCATTTCAACGCTCATGCAGCCTAATCCTCTCTCTCTTTCAACCAGCTTGTCTTCTTTGACACATTCAATGAACCATCTTTTTTGTTAAAAGAAGAAATTTCAAGGGGAATGAACATGAACCCCTTTGTATTGGTACGAAAATAATGATTATCATCTTACATAAATTCTAGTTTGGCAACAAATACTTTGAATTATATGACTTAAACGCATTTTCTGGGATGTTAAGGTTTCTAGAAGTTTTGACTTTTGAGTGATGTTTATCCTAGAAAACTAGAAACCAAAACCGTAATTTGCTAGATGAACATGGGCTACCTGTTCTGCATTCAATCAGAACTCTGAACAAGTAGTTAGTTATGGGACATCTTAGCAAAAGAAACTTGTTGTCTGTCATTTGTTGCTGCTTTTGTTTAAACATAGCCGTTGCTATAGACACCATCACCTCTTCTCAATCCATCAAAGACCATGACTACATAATCTCCAATGGGGGTGCTTTCAAATTGGGATTCTTCAGCCCAGTAAATTCTACCAATCGCTACCTCGGAATATGGTATGATAAAATTTCTGTTTCCAAAGTCGTATGGGTAGCTAATAGAGAAAAACCCCTCAAGGATTCTTCTGGGGTTCTTACTATATCTGAGGATGGAAATCTTGTAGTATTAGATGGACAAAAGGAAATTCTTTGGTCATCGAATGTTACAAACTCTGTTGTCAATTCAAGTGCACAACTTTCAGATTTGGGGAACCTTGTCTTGCAAGTTGACACTACAGGATTGATATTATGGGAAAGTTTTCAACATCCTTGTGATACCTTCTTGCCAACGATGAAACTTAGTACTAATTTAAGGAAAGATCATAAAGTACATCTGACATCATGGAAAAGCCCTTCTGATCCATCCATTGGAAGCTTCTCTGCAGGATTTTATCCACTAAACATCCCACAAGGTTTCGTTTGGAAAGACGGTCACCCATATTGGCGGACGGGTCCATGGAATGGTCAGGTCTTTATTGGAATACCAAGCTGGAATCCTAACTACCATAATGAATTTACAGTGGTGGATGACAAACAAGGGACAGTCTATGGAACTTTTGCTTATATGGACGTGTTACGTTTGTCAAAATATGTCCTGGATTCACAAGGACATATGGTGCAGACATATTGGAATGATGGGAAGGAGGATTGGGAGGTTTTGGGGTTAGGTCCAAAAGATGAGTGTGATTTTTATGGTACGTGTGGTACATTTGGAAACTGTGATTTATTAGGTTCACCAATCTGCAGCTGTTTGAGAGGGTTTGAGCCCAAGATTATTGAGGAATGGAACAGAGGAAATTGGAGTAGTGGATGTTTCAGGAGGACACCATTGCAGTGTGAAAGGTGGAACAAAAGTGGTGAAGAAGGAAAAGCAGATGGATTTTTCAAATTGAAGATGATCAAAGTGCCAGACTTTGCACAGTGGTCATATGGAACTAAAGACGATTGTGAAAAGCAGTGCTTGAAGAATTGTTCTTGTGTAGCTTATGCATATGATAGTGGCATTGGTTGTATGTCATGGACAGGAAACATAATTGACCTACGAAAATTCTCCGTTGGTGGATCAGAAATATATATTCGTCTGGCCAATTTGGAATTCGGTAAGTTCTTCTCGTTTTAAGTCACAGTTTTTGTCTAATGTTATGCTTCATCCAGCAGTTAATCCAGTTGTTTGTTTACCTAGTTATTTACAACATTTGCAATTGAATTTCAATAATTTTATTTGAGTGATGCTACACTTCACACATATCATAATTTTTATTACAAAAGACTTATAAATTGATGTGTCAATTTCAAAATAAAAAACAAAGATGTAATTTAAATATTTTATTTATAATGTTATTGATGTCATTTTTTAAGTCATTTTTTAAGCTTTCTGTATTAAAATTGGTCATAATTTTAACAAAGTGGTCATATTTTTAGATATTATAAATTGACCAAAAATAAAAATCCAGCAATTCCCACACATTGATATTGATTTTGATTTTAAATTTCTTTAGTCAAATTTGAATGAACTAGTTTAAAACTTGTTATGACACACAGAAAAGGAGAGACATTTGAAAGTAATCATCAGAATTACAGTGATTATTGGAGCGATTACCATTGCCAGCATTGCATACTTCTTATGGAGGTGGATGAGGATGACTAAAAAAAAGAGAGGTAAAGGTAACATGCCATTGCCCAGTAATTTAGCTACAGAGACTAGGAATTGCTACATGGATTACTTAATTTTAGAATTTGCAACAGCAACGAAGAGTAAAAGCAAGGAGAGTTTACTATTCGACCACCTGAACGATGTGAAACTCCATGAACTACCAATCTTTAATTTGGAAGAATTGGCAATTGCAACAAACGACTTTCATATGGATAATAAGCTTGGGCAAGGTGGATTTGGTCCAGTCTATAAGGGTAATGGTTGCTCTTGTAGAGTTCATTAATTAGTCCCTCTCAAATAGATATGTGCTGATTTATTTATTTATTTATTTTTTTCAGGGTATATTGCATAATGGACAGGAAATAGCAGTGAAAAGATTGTCTAGAGCCTCTGGACAAGGGCTTGAAGAATTTATGAATGAGGTGGTGGTGATTTCTAAACTCCAACATCGGAATCTTGTTAGACTTCATGGTTGCTGCATTGAGGGAGAAGAGAAGATGTTGATCTATGAATACATGCCAAATAAAAGTTTGGACTTAATTATTTTTGGTTAGTTCTTTTAAATGCCCTTCTTCCTTTTAGGCTCATCGCTAGAATAACTCCTAATTCCAAAAATCCAATTCCATATCGTTAAAGTGTTAAACCCTTTGATCTGTATATGTGGAAAAAGAGAAATATTACTGAATCACAAATTCATCAATATAAATGTCTCATCTTGAGTAATGTTAAGGACATAACATTTTTCACAAGTATTATGCACCCGAATTCACAAGTGACATCACTTTTATCTTACACTAATCACAACAAGTTAGACTTATTGTTTCACTTTATGTTGTACCTTGCATATCAAGTTGTCAACACATTAAAAAAACAAAATTTAATAATACGTTTCTTTTGTTCCAATTTAGTCACTTGAAGCATACGTTTGTGCTAGCTTTGCCCCAAATTCTCTTCTCAACAGTATATTTTTTCCCTCCATACAAATTTACTCATACTTTTCTTTATTTTCTTTGTTTACTATTAATTTAGATCCAATCCACCAAAAACTCCTTAATTGGAGAAAACGCTTCAACATTATTGAAGGAATTGGTCGAGGTCTACTCTACCTTCATAGGGATTCTAGACTAAAGATTATTCATAGAGATTTAAAGGCATCTAACATCTTGTTAGATCAAGAGTTTAATCCAAAAATATCAGACTTTGGTATGGCTAGAATATTTGGAGGCAATGAAGATCAGGCCAAAACTAAAAGGGTCGTCGGGACATAGTAAGAGCTTTGTTGAAATTAAATTTAAGCAATAACACAATGTGTACTCATATGATATGGATGTGTTTCAATGTTTAATTGTAGCGGTTATATGTCTCCTGAATATGCAATGCGAGGCTTTCAGAGAAATCAGACGTTTCAGCTTTGGTGTGTTGTTACTAGAAATCAGACGTTAGTGGGAGAAGAAACTTCAGCTTTGGTGTGTTGTTACTAGAAATTGTTAGTGGGAGAAGAAACACTAGCTTTTGCGACTCTTGCTGGATGAGTTGTACTTGACTCTTGCTGGATTTGTAAGTCTATCTAACTTAAAGCATTCACATTGGATTAGGGAAAATTTTAGCCAAATTTAGCCCAAAATACTACTTTTTCTAGTTTAGTTAGCCCATTTTCACATGAGCCTACATCAAACTCTCCTTCAAACGTGGTTCAATGGAGAGAGAATGAGAGATTTTCGATTGAGAAGGGGAGACCGAAAGAAAGAACTGATGAGGGAGAGAGAGAGAAAAGGCAAGAGACATTGAAAAATAAATAAAAAAATAGAACTCATTTTGCTAAGCAACGTACTAGTTAAATGTGGCTATGCACAGTAGCAAGCAATTGTTCTGATTAGCTACAAGAAAGCCAATTAAGGTTGGTTAGCAAAAGTTTAATTGGACTATTCATTCCTAATTCTCTTATCATCCATCTATATAAAGCTCTCAGTTGATCAATGCTAATAAGATTAACCATTCCACTTTTCTTCTTTCATACTTGTTATCTTTTAGGCATGGAAATTGTGGAACGATGACAATATTATGGCTTTGTTAGACCCAACAATATGGGATCCATGCTTTCAAATGGAGATGTTGAGATGCATACATGTGGGACTGCTGTGCGTGCAAGAATTGGCAAGAGATAGGCCAACTATGTCAACTATTATTTCGATGCTTAATAGTGAGATTCTTGATTTGCCCACTCCAAAGCAACCAGCATTCACGGAAAGGCAAAATCCTTCAAACATAGAGCCTGCTCAACAGGAACAAATAAGATTCTCCATGTACAATGTCACTGTTACAACGGTTTTGGGGCGATAAAAAGAAAGTTTTTGAGATAAATTTCTCTTTGTTGAATATTATCTTCAAGGGATCAAGCGTCATCTCGATATAATGCATTTGTCATATATTTTTTTTCAAAGAAACCATGTTAAGGTGGCTTGGATTAATTGGTTAGGTTTATGAAATATCATAACCTGACTTTAGATAGAATAGAATAGTGAAAACGAATACATGTGGTCGATCCGCAAAATTTTGGGACTAAGGCTTTGTTGTTGTTGTTGTTGTTGTGTATGAAACATCATGCACAATACCTACACCAAATTATTGCCTTTGAAAAGTCAATTATTAGCTAACCAATTAAGTTTGATTGTTATTGGCTTAATGATAAATAGCAATTGGTGTCCTAATATCCGATTTATTACATAGACAACTCCGTGCCTATATATATTATCCCAAGGATTGGCCTAGTTGAGTTAAAATTTATATTTATTGTTATTGTTTGAATCGTGAGAATGCTATAACACAACAAGCATATACCTGTGAGTATAATTATTTAGTTCCATAGTGTTTCGAAATTTTTGATTTTTAAAGATCAACCTATGTTTATATTTTTTTGTACACGTCTATATATATTTAAGCATGCAACAAGATGTGATCACTTGATTTGAAACCGAGGATTCAAATTATCAATTACGCAGAAGAAAAAAAAAAGGAAAAATGAAGTGTCTACAGTTATGCAGCCATGTTGGAAAACAGAATCAGTAGAGGAAGGTTTGGGGATGGTGATCATGGACTCATGGTGTTTTCGACGAACCCAAGTTTGTTCATTGCAGTGCGCTAAGATTGTAGCAAGATGCCAAGTAAGGTAGGTGTTAATGGCCAGGATGGGTCCTCGGAATTATGGGGTCTAGAGTGATGGAAAAAAATGAGGTCTTATATCTAATAAACATTAAAATATATGTATATGTATATATATATATATATCTAAGATAAAATATTATTGATAAAATTACTAGACTCTACACACAGTTTGTACTAAAAATTGCATATAAATATATATACTTTACATGTAAAAGGAAAAAAGAAGTAAACCAACATATAAAAATAAAATACTCAAACTATTATGAAAAAATGTATTAAAAAATATCACAAAAATCAAAATTCAAACTTGTTGGAGATTTGAACTTTTCACTTTTGGAATAAGATGAGAGTGATATATAAAGGAAATTGAGAAAATAAAGTAATAGAGATATAAAGAAATGAGACATTAGAAGTAGCCGTTTAAAGGGAGAGAGAGAGAGAGAGCATAAGAGAGAATGAGTAAATGACTTTTGAATATTTAGATTGTCAAAGTGATAAGCGGCTAAGTTAGGGTAAAACTTAAGTATAGTTCCTTAGGTCAAGTACATTAGGTTCCGTAATTGAATTCAAACACATGGTTGCATTAACCAAAAAAACACAAACAATGTTATCGTTTCCAAGAATATTTAAATTCAACTAGGAACTTAATATATTTGATCTAAGGAACTCTACCTAAGTTTTACCCTTCAAGTTATAGAGAGGAGTGAAAATTTTGTTTACTTTTTACCTTTTTTTAGGGTTAGGACTTGGGCTAGAAAAATAAATTATTGTTTGGCGTATTTAAAATAATTAATTTTAATGTTAGGGCTTTATAAAAGATTTGTTTTAATTATTTGGGCTTTTTCATTTTTTTTTTTGGATAATATTATCATTTTTTTATGCCTTTCAAAATTATAAAAGGCTTTAAAAATTTTGGGATGAGACTTAGCTAGAGCGGTCGTACACCTCGTAGATACCCAAGGCCACTCTTGTTGGTGAAGCAATGAGGACAAGAATAGTCCTAAGATTGTCCAAATGATCCAAATGATATAAATAGAATGGATTGTCTAGTTGATCAGAATCTGAAAGAGATTGAGACATCAACATTAGGATGGCGTTGTTGGCGGTTGAAAAATTGAAGAGAGAGTAAGAATGTTTGGACAGAGAGAGGAGGCTAAGAACCTCAATTGTGTTCTCATATATTTTCATTGGTTTGGTGATATGAATAATTTATACAAAGACTTAGACAAGTGTGGATGCTCAAAATTTCTTCGTCTACCACGTGCCGCTTTGCAAATGATCCGAACGTGGGCTGAGCTATTTAGAGGGGATGTTGAGCCCAAAACTCGACACTAGGCCTGTTGATCTACCCGATGGCTGATGGTGCTTCCCTCTTGTTTTCTGATCTACTGGGCCATGGTACTCATAGGGAAAAGATTACGGTAGACGGACAAAAATCAGCACCGCAGATTAAAACCAAAGGAATCAACAAAACTATGGAATTGATGTCGTAGATCAAAACTAATGACCATGAACTCTATTTTTTTATAAAGGCATCCAATGACAACAACATGTAAGAAATACATTACGAACTTGCCAATAGAAAGGGAGAGTCAGTCCCGCAAACTAAAATTAAACACAACATATTTAACTTTTACAAAGGTTTACAATGAATGATAGTAAATATGAAACAAATAGCAAATGAAGGAACTCAGGAGTCAGCGCCGCAGACTAAGAAGCTGAGCACAATGTACTTAGCCTTCTATGTGACTTGTAGAAACAGAAGCAAATAAGAAAGATATAATAAATCATGGAACTTAGGAGATTTGGGGAGTAGGAAGAGAATCATTTACTGTGCAAAACGTACATGAGTCAGTGTCATTAAGTGGTTAAATGTTTGGTGAGTAAGTGTGGGTCTTTTGGCTGTGGCACACTAAAAGTGTTCAGTCTACCGTAGATCTGTAGGAAGTCCCCTACAGAGTTTTGGTTGTCTTCCTCCTTCTTTTAAGCTTTTGAAGTCAGCTCATATGGAGGAATTAATTTCAGACTTAAAATCTACCGACCAACCAACCCCTTCTTCCTCTTTCTCACCCCTATTTATAATGGTGTTCATGCCTTATGGTTTCACTTATTATCCTCTTAATCATGAGAATTACTGTTTATCCGAGAAATAAAGGGGCGAGATTTGATAGTCTATTTGAGATTAAGATGATGGTTTTCATCTGCTGTAGATTTGATTTTGGTCTGCGGCAGACGGCTGATCTTCAGCTCATTTATGATGTTGGAGGTGATGAGCATTAAATGTTTGACAATGGGCTGAAGCAATTAAACTGATTTGACTCATATACGTTTTGCATTAATTAAATTTGATCTTACCATTTTTGGCATTGTTCCCCAGCAGATTAATGCCTTTTATGCTACGGCAGATTAAAGAAAAAGTTCAGTAAATTGATTCCCATACCTCAAAACCGTTCTTCCTAAGCTCCATGATGAGGATGAGCAAGGACCACCGGAGTGCTGGGTTACGGTGGTCGTTGCCCTTGAGTGGCGTTGGCTTGGGCGGCCCTGGCAGCCTTCCCGGTCTCTTCAATTCTTCTCTTTTCTTCCCCATCACCTCACTTTTCCCAGATGCTGTTGCCGCAGACGCTCTTCTGGAGGTGTCTACCATGACTGTTGGGTAATGAGGAAAACCAACTCTCTTCTTCATCATGAAGTCTGGAGAACCGTTTCTCATATCTTGGAAATATGCCCCTTCAACACCTCGAGCAGTGCACCAAAAAGGGAGGGAAAAATGGAGCTTCATGTGGGAACCTTTCCCTCTCTTCTCTTTGAATTATTTTAAGTGATCTGGTGTCATTGCAGCAGACATGAGCTTGGGGATTGAGTGGGCTGGTCTTTGGGCCTTGGGCTTGATTAATGGCTTAAAGCCATTCCTTTTTACTCTCTTGTTGCCGCAGATCACTGGGCCTAATTGGCTTTGGGCCCTTAAGACAAATCTCTGAGGCTTTGGGCTTGGTCTGCTGTTGGCAGAAAAAATGGGCCTCTACAACAAGAAACCCCAAATAAAAAACACTTAATTTTTTAATGCTAATGTGACTTTAAAGAAGAAAATATGTCCAAGGAAATACTAATGTTGGAAAAAATACAATATATAATTAAATGAAACGTGATTCTATTCCAGCATCTTATCCAGTGTTAATTTATTCCTATTGCTCCCTTAATTCCATCCTTAGTCCTTGTTCTACATTCAATCTGTCTTTTTTTTTTTCAAAGGAAGAAACTTCTAGACTAGGAAACAAATTGGTCAAAGACTCTGACTACATAATTTCCAATGGGAGTGCTCTCAGACTGGGATTCTTCAACCCAGTAAATTCTACCAATCGCTATCTTGGAATATGGTATAATAATATTTCTGTATTCACTGTAATCTAGGTAGCTAACAGACAGAAGCCTCTCAACGATTCTTCTGGGGATTTTACTATATGTCTATATCTGAGTATGGAATCTTGTGGTACTAAATGGACAGGCAGATGTTAAAATAGTCAAAGTTATTGAAACCGACACAGCAGCACACTGGACAGCAAAGCATAGCAGCAGAGATTCATGCAGTTCCAGAAAGTTCTCACTGCTGCCATCTGTCAAGTTTAGGATTAACTTGGATGTTGGTTATGCTACAAGATAAGATTAAAGCCTAGTCAGCAAGTAGTTAGAGCTTAAGCTTGTAATTTGGATTCTGTTCTAGTTTGTTAGAAGTCTGTTACTTGCTTAGTCAGCTTAAGTCTTCCATAACCTTCTACAAGGTTCTAGAGTAGTATAGATTAAGTTGATTACTATAAATACTTGAATGTAATTCAATTATTTTTTAATAAGAACTGAAAGTATTTTTCTTCTCAACTCTCTTCTAAATTTCTTTCACTTCTGTTTTTCTCTGTATTCTGCAACTTTGCCATTCTTGCATTACTGCATCACTGCAACATTTGCAGAAATTCAACAGCAGAGGTTCTTTGGTCATCAAATGTTTCAAATTCTTTGACCAATTCAAGTGCTACTCTTTTAGATTCTGGAAACCTTGTCTTGCAAGTTGACACTAAAGGAAAAATATGGGAGAGTTTTCAACATCCTTCTGACTCATTCTTGCCATGTATGAAAATTAGTACAAATTTCAGGAAAAATCAGAGAGTGCAGCTGACAGCAAGGAAAAGCCCTTCTGATCCATCCATTGGAAGCTTCTCTTCAGGCATTGATCAGCAGAACACTCCTGGAGCTTTCATTTGGAAAGATGGTCGTCCATATTGGCGGACTGGTCCATGGAATGGTCAGGCATTCATTGGAATATACAACACGAATCCGCAATATCATAATGGATATACTGTAGTAGATGATAAAGAAGGGACAGTTTTTGCAACTTTTGCTTATGTGAACGAGTTACCTTTGTCAAAATTTGTCTTGGATTCACAAGGAAAGTTAGTGCAGACATATTGGAATAATGGGAAGGAGGATTGGGAGGTTTTGGGCATAGCCCCAAAATATGAGTGTGAAGTTTATGGCACGTGTGGTCCATTTGGAACCTGTCATTCCCTAGGTTCACCAATCTGCAGCTGTTTGAGAGGGTTTGAGCCAAAGATAATTGAGGAATGGAATAGAGGAAATTGGACAAGTGGATGTGTCAGGAGGACAGCATTGCAGTGTGAAAGGGTGAACAATAGTGGTGAAGAAGGAAAGGCAGATGGGTTTTTCAAACTGAAGATGATCAAAGTGCCAGACTTTGCGGAGAGGTCATATGGGGCTAAAGACAATTGTCGAAAGCAGTGCTTGGAGAATTGTTCTTGTGTAGCTTATGCATATGATGCTGGCATTGGTTGTTTTTCATGGAGTGGAAATCTAATCGACCTACAGAAATTCTCCAGTGGTGGATCAGATATATATATATATATATTCGTCTGGCCTATTTGGAATTCGGTTAGTTCATTTTGTTTTCAATCACATGTTTTGTATAATCCTATTCCTATGCATCTGATCATCCAGCAATAGCTTTGATGACGATGAGCAGTAAATGAGCCTTGTAGGATTTGTAAGTCCATCTGACTTATTGTCCATTTATTTAAAACTCTAGTTGGTCATATGATGTGTTGTAACTTATAAGAGTCTTTATACTATAAATGTTATACAAGTACAATGTATAACACAAAACAAAATAGTGGTTGCCCATTCTCTATATAACTATCACCTAACTTTACACTCATTCTTGAAGATGAGTATATGTATAAGGGTGATATCAGTTGTAAGATACACACTTAAATTGATCAAATATCAGTTCATAAAGTTTATAATATATTGTAGATAACTACTTGAACAAAAAAATTTATATATCTTCTTTTATTTATATTTATCTTCTTGCTATTTCTCTTTTATTTTATAACAGTATGTGTGTTTTTCAAACTATAGTTAGAAGTTGAAATGAGTTGAAGTTGGACCCATCATGGGTTGGATCATATTTCTTGAAAGTTTTGTGGGCCTCATATTCTTATTTATGGGTGGCCATTTGTTTTGCGGCCCGTGTCGTCCGTGGCAAAATTGGGTCACTAGGCCCATTTCTGAATTGTTCGTGTTTGTGGATTAAGTTACTATGCTTGGATCTTTCTTGTCTGTAAATTGGACTTGGGGTTTCGATGATCCAAGGCCCCAGCGGCCTAAATTTCATAATGTTACAAACTGTTTTCGACTTAAACTCTCCGTGTTCATGCTCTAAGGGAGGACCGTTCTTTGTAAGTGTTTTTCAATGAATCTTTCAGTTTAGCAGCAACAAGAAAAAGTCGTGAAGCAATATGTAGTGTGCTATATATATTTATTTGATTGAACACAAGCTATGAAAGAGAATCTTGTTATCCCGGTTCAACCTTTTGACAATTAAGGCAATTGTTTAAGGCCATCAAATAAAGGAAAGTCTATATCACATACTTATTTACTTTTGTATTATTATAATTAAGAAATCATCCATGCCTAACTAAAAAGTGAAGAGACTTATGTATAATTTTTTAAAATCTTTTTATCTTTCCATCAAACGTCAATTTTATATTTTCTCTTTCAAAAAGAGCTCTTGCAACCAGTCACTATTAAACCACATATACTTTCACTCTCTCTAAAATCATTTCTTGATGATCAATCACCATGATCTACTTTTTTTTTTTTTTTTCTCTTACCCTAAGTTTATTCTCTTACCTAAAATCATTGTCACAAGAAAGATGAGGAGGATTGACTATATTATCAATTAAAAATGAGATATTAGTAAAAATTAAATACAAATATATAATTAGTAATTTTAGATTTAAAAAAGCGAGAGTAATAAATTTTAAGTAAAAAAATATATAATATAAACATTTAATAAATGATATAATTATAAGTTATAAGAATACTTCACTTAAAATTGTTGCCTTAGGTCTCAAATCTTGCTTGTTATTTATTTAAGGTTTAAATGTCATTTTGGTCATCAACTTTGGCTTTGTGTTAAATTGGTCTCTAACCTTTCAATTGTGTCAAATTGGTCATCACCCTTTCAATCTTGTGTCAAAAAGGTTATTGCCGTTAAGTGTTTGATGGAAAATACTGACATGACTAACGGTTTATTTTTAATTTAAAAAATATCTAACGTGGCACGCCAACTCAAATTTTAATAAAATAAATAAATACCAACTCAAATTAAAAAAAAAAAAATTATGAATATCATCAAATGTGGTTACACGAAAAAAATCTAATTTTGCTTCGAGCTCACTTTCAATAAGAAATTCAAAGACAAGGTGTTTGATTCTTATCTCCCACACATTTTGGTTAGAGCCAACGCTATCAAAGTAGAAGAGAAAGTTGTGAAGCTATATAACCGTGAGTGTCCCTTCGATGATGAGGAAGGAGGGGGTCGAGGCATGTGGGGTTCTATTAATCTCGAGCATCCAGCTACATTCAACACGTTGGCTATGGATCCAGAGCATAAGAAGGCAATTATTAATGATTTGGATAGGTTTTTGAGGAGGAAGGAATTCTATAAGAAAGTAGGTAAGGCTTGGAAGAGAGTGTATTTGTTGTATGGTCCCCCTGGTACTGGTAAATCCAGCTTGGTGGCGGCCATGGCTAATTACCTCAAGTTTGATATCTATGATTTGGAGCTCACAAGTATTTACTGCAATTTTGATCTTAGGAGGATGTGAATGGATGTGCGAGAGGGAGGGGCAGTGAATGGGTGTGAAGGGGATTAGGGATTTGAAAAAAAAAATTTGATCGGGTCCTTAGAAATTAGGATGGAAGAATGTAAAAAAGCACGTGAGTTTGAATTCATAATTATTATTATTATTATTTTTTAATTTGAGTTGGTATTTATTTTTTTTATTAAAATTTGAATTGACATGCCACGTCAGATATTTTTAAAATTAAAAATAAACCGACAATTTTGACACAAGATTGAAAGGTTGAGGACCAATTTGACACGGTTGAAAGGTTAGAGACCAATTTAACACAAATGCCAAAGGTTAAGGACTAAAACAGTATTTAAACATTTATTTAATTAATTAACTTCCCTCATCTCCACCCGTACTGTTTTGAATCTTTTGATGTTGGATGATTATTGCTTGTTAACATATAAAACTGTGGGCTTTTGGCAGTGCCCCCTAGCTAGAAATACGTAGGCTTTGATCCATGGCCGGTTGCAAAAGCTATCGAACCAGGATGGGGAATTCTCTAGATTTCTGCAATGGATCTTTAAAGCTTTACCCAAGGAGGAGGTGGAAGACTGGGCTGTCACTGCTTGGTCCATATGGAATGCTCGTAATCGCTTTGTTCATGAAGATTGTCAAATACCTCCTCAAACCATTAGAGCAAACGCTTTGGCTATTCGTTCTGAGTTCAATCAGGCACGGCTCTCCTTCCAGCATTAATGCGCAGGTTTTTGCCTTTACCGTGTCATGGTTAGATGTTTCTAAAGCTTTGTTGTTTTCTTTTGTGTTGGTTGTTTAGTCTATGTGTTGGTTCACTTGTTATCTGCTTGTGAAGACGGTCTAAACCGTTCCTAGCTTGATACGAGGCTCCTGTTACTGGGAGTCCTCTTTTATACTTGTAAGTTTTCTGGTTTTCTTCAATAAAGATTCTCTATCTTCAAATCAAAAAAAAAAACATATAAAACTGTGAAAATTGTGACACATGTTTTTCTTATCTGCCGGCCTACACTTGAATAGAGAGACTATAAGTCAATTTGAAAGTCTTTAAGTATCTCTGTTCTTTTTGTATTTTTCCGATCCAATCTCATGTGAATTCCAACCCATAAAGTTGAAGCATGTCGGCGAACCCACATGTGAGCCTCATTTTCAACTTACTATAAAATTAATACTTCCAAAGGGGAAGCAGGAAGCACGCTTGTTGCATGTTACCATTTTCCACCATTACTTAGAACCCCTCATGCCTGACATTTTTCCGTGTGAAAGCTTCTCACTAAACATAAAAAATGAAAAGAAAAAAAAAAGTGAATTGACAGTAAAATAGTGTGCTTAAGAGAGCTAGGAGCACAGTTGGTGATGCAGAGAAGGGCTCCTATTGCTTTTTTTCACACCTAAGAGGAAAAATGAATAAGAAGGGCTCAAATAGGGGGTCTTGAGGAGCAAAGAAGTAACCTACTATCAATTACTATACTATATAGTAAATGAAACGAAAAAAAAAAAAACTTTTAGGAACAGATTTGAAGCCTAAACCAAACTATGGCTAGATACCCCTAATCAAACTCCTCCCACCCATTATTCTATAAGAGGATAGTAGAGATGTCACTAAACAAAGAGGATTGATGGTGGAAAACTGGAAAGTACTCTTGACTTCCATCTGGTAGGAGTGATTAAATAATAAAATAAAAAAAAGGTAGCATGAAAAATAAATAATGGATTAGAAAAATAAAAGAGTGAAAAAAGACTGATATTTCTAGAAAGAAAAATAGAATAATAAATATATGTTGCTTTCTTTAGTTTGCAAGAAGAGAGAGATGAGAGGACATAAAGTGTGTTTCACATTGAATTACCATTTCACTTCTAAGTATATATTAAAAAATAAATATGGAAAATTTATCAAATAACATTATTTATTTCTGAACACTCATTTTCCCCTAAACACTCATTTCCTTGCTTTATCTGTTTGTCATTTCACATTACACTATGTTTGGATTGGAGGAGAGGAGAGGAGAGTATAGAGAATAATGGGGGTGCAAATTTAATTATACCTTATTTAGATGTTTTTTAAAAGTGGAGGGGAAATGATTGAGGGGGTTTGAATGTGCTGGAAACCCTATAAACTTTTTTTTTCTTCTCCAATTTGGAAGAATTTGGAGAGGAAGAGATTCAAGTTTAATAATTTTTTACGTACTTTTTATTTTGCCATTAATTTTTGTTGAGTATCATAATAATGACTTTCAATCCCTTTGTGCTAAATCTTGTATAACTCATCAACTTTCATGCCCTTACAAAAATTCACAACCCCTTTGTGCTACATCCGGCCAAATCAAAGAACTGATAACTCCTCCCGTTTTTGGTTCTCTACCCAATTCGGTTTTCAAAACCATACACTCGTCTACCAATCGCATTACAAAGTAACATTTGTCTACGAAACATTAATGTTACAATTATAACATTTTTCACAAAAGATTGTGGACCTAGACTTATTGGTTACCAAGTGGACAAATTTTTTTTTTTGATAATAATAGTAGAAAAGTTTTATTGAATAAACCAAAAAGAATTACAACTGAAACTCAAACGTTACAAAAAACTCCTAATCTCAACAGGAAAATCCTCCACCCAAGTCTTTGGCTCTTGTACAGAAGACCCAAACCGGGCCAGGGCCACAGCAGTCACATTTGACTTCTTGGAGCTTACAGAAACAGAGAAAGAATTATTGGTCTACCAAGTGGGGCAAATTACATCATTACTTTCTTTCTGGCTGCCAAATGCAGACCAGCGCGTCCAGTTTCTTTGAACTTTTTCTGGACTCTAATGCGTCCACATAAGCCCATGTGTAAGGCCTTTCGAGGAAATTTAAGCAAACAAACAACCCACCAGGATATTCATGGAGTCCAATAACCAGTGGGTCCCAGAGATTGCCTTATTTGGGTCTATTCCAAGCAATAAAGTCTAAATCCAGTTATCCAGAACATTACAATGGTCAAACTTATATTTCTTTAAGGTCACTTTTTAATTATCTATTAAGGACTGCTTTCTTTTCACGTGGGCCGTGGTTTAACCTTTTCTTTATTAGAAAAGAACTCGATATAAGAGTATTTTCTATTCCACATGGGATGGGATCCAAATCGTCAAATTTGGTGTACTACTGCCGGCTACATCTACAACTACAGCTTGAGTCACATCTATTTGCCTTAATTAATCTTGTTTTAACAATGAAATTGAAATGAATTTTGGTAAAAGAAAAAATTGTACAAATGATTTTTAATTTACTTTTTTGTGTTCTCAGATAGAACCATGAACTATGAACAAGTTGAGTTGAATAAAGTAGCCAACTTTTTTTGTTTTTTCTTTCAGATTTTGAGGTCAGCTTTCCCAATTGTTTAATTTTCATTAGTAAAAAATTGAATCAATTAATCTCATTACAACCACCATGTTGACATTAAGAGCAATAGAACTGGAAAAAATAAATAAGTAGTATACTATAATTAACCTTCACATTAGATTGAAAATGACACTATTTAGAAAGAAAGAAAAATGGTGTTGAAAAAGTAATTATATGTAAAAAGTTGGAAAATGGGACATTGATATTACCGGGTCCAGCAGCTCTTAGTGGAAATGGAAACCATCGCATCAATAATTTCATTTCATTATATTATCTTTTTAGATAATAATGATCTATACGCAATTACGCACTAAGAATTTCAGAGAAGCCAAATCCTAGTTAACAAAGTTGGTTTGGAAGCGTCTCAATAACATATGGGATTGAAATTTGGTGGCATTCACCTAACTAATATTCTTGTACCACTTTATGCATTCTGTGTCATAGAACCTACACCTAAAGCTGGTCAAACATGTAAAAATTCATGTTTTTCAAATGCAAGTTTCCTAAGTAGTAAAAGTCCTCCACCTCACATCATGGTCAGATAGTTGGAATGGGCGGCCTTGAGAATTCTTACTTGGATATCAGACGCCATTAACATTGCTACTTCTATACCTCTACCTGCAGAAGAATATCCACAATTGTCACATATTGTGAGATGGGCATCAATAGTAGAAGAAACCCAGTTGGTGTTTTTCTGTTATCGTTCTTTTTCATTTCCTACTACCTTTCTTTGTTTAGCCATGCAGTTAATACAATCACACAAAGCCAACCCTTAAAAGATGGCCAAACTGTGATATCAGATGGCCAACACTTCCAGCTGGGATTCTTTAGCCCTCCTAATTCATCGTTCAGATACGTTGGAATATGGTATGACAACATTGAAGAACAAGAACCAACAGTCATATGGGTTGCAAACAGAGAAAGTCCACTCTTAGATAAAGAAGGGGTCTTAAGCTTAGGAGAAGACGGCAAGTTGATGGTTTTGGATGGAAATAATACTTCAGTCTGGTCAAGTAATGCTTCAACCGATTCAAAAAACACAACAGCAAGACTTGAGAATTCAGGAAATCTCATCCTCTCTAGCAATGACGATAAGGACTATTGGCAGAGCTTCAATGATCCAACGGACACATTTTTGCCTGGCATGAAAGTTCAAGTAAATGCTGAAATGGGTGAGAATCGTGTATTCACTTCCTGGAAATCTTCCAGTGATCCTTCACCAGGAAACTATACCATGGGGACTGATCCTCAGGCCTCACCACAGATAGTGATATGGGAAGGAGAGCATAGGAGGTGGAGAAGCGGGTATTGGAATGGACAAATATTTTCAGGTGTTCCAAACATGACAGGTACCTATATGTATGGTTTTGCACTTTCTAATTTGGAAAATGGAAGCAGGTATTTTACTTATACCCCTTTGAACTCTTCGGATAAGTTAATGTTTCGGATACGTTGGGATGGATATGAAGAGCAATTAAGGTGGGAAGAAGGTGGAAATAAGTGGGATACCATTCAGTCTCAGCCAGCAAATAAAGAATGTGAACTTTATAACAAGTGTGGAAATTTTGGGGTTTGCAATGAATTTGATTCCACTATGTGCAGTTGTATGAAAGGGTTTGTTCCAATGGATCTAGATCAATGGTCTAAGGGGAACTGGTCAGCTGGGTGTAGGAGGAGTACTGAATTGCAGTGTCAGAGGAATACTAGTAATGTGACACAGGAAATTGATGGAGAGGATGGGTTTTTTGAATTAAAATGCGTCAAGTTGCCAGATTTTGCAGATTTGGTGGTGATGGAGGGGGGTTCCAATGAGAAATGTGAGAAAAATTGTCTTACTACTTGTTCATGTACTGCATATGTATTTGTTAATGGAATTGGATGCCTGATATGGAAGGAGAACTTGCTTGATGTTCAGAAATTCTCAAAAGGTGGAAATACGCTGTATTTACGTCTTGCGCATTCTGAATTAGGTAAGATAATCTCCCTTTGTCATTGTTAAATTTGTTCTTGAGTCAGGAATTTTATCATAATTATCCATGGAAAATTTCTATGAAGTCACTGAAATAATGTGGATCAGCAAGTCTCCTATTTCTTTCCAAATATCATTATGTCATCTGTTTTCTATTATTATCCTGAAATGCAACTGGGACTTTAGTGTATATGTTTGTTGTTGAACAATAACATGCTTAATTGAGTCTTTTCCCAGATTGGTAGTGGATATTCTTCTATGGTCATTCCCATTGTTTTAAATGTAATTAAACTAGTGCTGTCCTCCCTTGATATCAAGGGACAGACTGATCAAACTATCACTTGATTTTCCTTTGGTTTCATGTATTCCATATGATATGGTTGTCTAGAAGATGTAGGCAAATAGAAGCAAAATGAATTCTCACTACAATTCACATGTAATGACATTTTTGTCTCTTTGTGTATATAGGTGGCAAGAGCAAATTATCCATCCTTGTGATAATGATAATTGTTGTAGCTGGAGTAATCCTCCTAGGTGTATTCATATGCCTATTATGGAGGTTCAAAACAAAACGGAAAGGTAGTACTTCGATTTTTCCTTTGGGTGAATGAAAGTAAAATCTTTTTTGGACAGCTTCAGAAGAACTTAATTGTTTGTGATACTAACTTTTTACCTTCTTTGCATTTTGTTTTCAGTTTTGCCCAGAGTTTCCTCAATTTCCTGTTGCAATGACAATATCATCCCAATTTATGAACCAAGCAAAAGTATGGAATTTTCTACAGAACATTCTGGACCAGCTGACCTCAGCATGGAAGGAGATCAAGCAAATGGACTAGAATTACCATTGTTTAATTTCAATTGTGTAGCAACTGCTACAAACAACTTCTCTGAAGAAAACAAGCTTGGGGAGGGGGGATTTGGTCCTGTGTACAAGGTGATGAATCTTTATGTTAAGCATCTCTGCATTAATTTAGAGAAGCAAGGTTAAAGTTACTAAAGCTATTACTCTTTTTCATTTGCCAGGGGAAACTTCCAGGGGGACAAGAAATAGCAGTAAAAAGGCTTTCAGGAAGATCCGGTCAAGGTGTGGAGGAATTTAAGAATGAGATTATACTGATTGCCAAATTACAACATAGAAATCTTGTTAGACTATTAGGCTGCTCCATCCAAGGGGAAGAAAAGATGCTGCTCTATGAATATATGCCAAACAAAAGCTTGGATGGCTTTCTTTTCGGTATGTCTTTTTTCCTATTCTACAGTCTGTAAATGTGCTACCAATAAACCATGTAGAAATATGCAATATAAATTCATAAAGCTTCTCACGAAAAGGAGTTTGTTTCCCTAATTGTTTGTCTTTCTATCAAACATAATTGGCAGACCCAACCAAGCAAGCACAACTAGATTGGAGGAAACGTTTCACAATTATTGAAGGGATTGCACGAGGACTCCTTTATCTCCATCGTGATTCAAGGTTGAGAATAATTCATCGAGATCTAAAGGCCAGTAACATCTTGTTGGATGAAGACATGAATCCAAAGATTTCAGACTTTGGCATGGCTAGGATATTTGGGGGAAACCAAAATGAAGCAAATACAAATCGAGTTGTTGGCACTTTGTAAGTATGGGATGTTTATGCATTTAAACTAGATTACCGCCTTTATCCCTTGTCAATGCCTTGATTAATCTGGATTTCACAATATATGTTCAAATGCAGTGGCTACATGTCTCCTGAATATGCAATGGAAGGCTTATTTTCAGTTAAGTCGGATGTCTATAGTTTTGGAGTATTACTACTAGAGATCATAAGTGGCCGGAGGAACACCAGCTTTCGTTTAACTGAATTCTCAAGCCTTATAGGACATGTAAGTACATCTATTGTGTGTTCTGGTTCACTTGATATTATAAACTAATTCTTTAATCAAAGATTAGATGTAGTAGTGACACAATGTCTTGGAATGGTATTAGGCATGGCATCTTTGGAATGAAGAAAAAGGAATGGAGCTCATTGATCCTTCTATTCGTGATTCATGTTCTCAAGATGAAGTATTGAGATGCATACATTTGGCAATACTGTGTGTCCAAGATTCTGCAGCTCAGAGACCAACTATGTCATCTGTTGTGTTAATGCTAGAGAGTGAAGCTGCAACTCTTCCATTGCCTAGACAACCTACTTTTACTTCAGTGAGGGAAAGCTCCATAGATACGGAATCTTACGTGGAAGGCCAAGACATTGTATCCTCAAACGATTTGACAGTTACAATGGTTTTTGGAAGATAAAGTAATTTTTACTTTCTTTTTCTTCATGTTTATATGTTATTCTCTTTGCAGGCTATATACAAACTTCTTCTTTTTTTTGTTATATAAAAATCTACAAAGTTTTGAGTGTATCCCAGATTTGTACTTAAATTCTAATACAATTATAAGTAGTTTTCATTAATTGTGATTTCAGTTAGGCAGCAATGAATGCATAATTAAAGAGGAAATGGACTGAGATTCAATTGGCTCGAGGAAAAGCTTAGGCCTAAAAAAATTCAAGGATGTGCAAACTTCAGCACAAATGTGATATGGAATTTGCTTATGCAATCAATACCAGCCTTGAACTACAGAGTTTTGGATTACCAATCATATATAGTCGGATTTTTTAATTTTTTGTTAGAGATCAATAGGATTTGAAACCTATACCAATCGTGTATGAAAAGGATTTTTATATATATATATATACACAATAGAATTTGAAATCTATGACATTCGTTTCATGATAATTGCTCTTGATAATCGATGATACATCCCTATACAGATTTAAAAATCTCCAAACATACAAGCACTCTTTCAACAACAGGCATTCTATGGTTTCTAACAAACAAGAGGACTAACACAACAGGAATAATCAAAATGGTTTGGGCTAAAAGAACCACAAATAATCATTGGCCCTTGTAATCCATGATACATCCCTATGAGGGATTGGGCCCCTCAATTAGTAGCCCTTAAATCTCATATAAGCTAATAGGTTGATTGGTTAAAGATTATATTAAAGACCCATTCTTTTTGTAAGCCCAACCAGTTGCTGGGTGTCCAATAAAACCAAAGCCCAGTCCTTCTTCACTCATAACAGGTAGCTCACAACGGCAAAACAAGCTGATTTCGCTTCTCGGCTTGAAGTCATGGTCCAAGGCTCCAAGCCCATGTATTCTCATAGGTTGAAGCAACTTGCAAGGGAGAGTATCTGATTGGCTGAGTTTTCCCACGTCATCAACTTGATTTAAGGAATGATTTTTCATAATTGTACCAGTCAAATCCACATTTAATGCTCACTAAATTCCTAAAGTAGGGTCCGATGGCTTCAGATCTCATGCCATTGGTATTGCATATAATACCAATTGAGTAGTTGAGATTGAAAGCTTAAAAAGTTAACTTTTAATCTTAACCACTTAATAAAAAATTGTTAAAAAATTCAAAAAACAAAAAGTGAAAAAATGAAAAATTTATGAGAAGGAAAAAGAAATTACACTCATCCCATACTTTTTTAGTATTGCATGAGATCTACATGTGAGATTGAAGATTTCATTTTTTTCCTTTCCTCTTTTTTTTTTTCTTTTATTTATTTTTTATTTATTTTAATACAAATTTAATTTAAAATAAGATTTATTTTGACCCATATATTTTCGATTAAACAATTAACCCCTTGGATATATATAGTCGGGTTTTTGACAAAATAGAATCTTTTTTTTTTTTTTTTTTAAATCTTAATGGAATGAATTGACCACATGAGGTTTTTTTTTTTTTTTTGAATAAAATCACATGAGACTTAGTAGATAGAACTTATATATCATCAACCAATTTTTAAGTGACATTATTACTCTTTATTTAATAAAACAGTCCAAGATTTAAAAAAAAAATAATAATAATTTAAATCAAAATTTTGAGTTGAAGAATATCATGAACAATTAAGAAAAATTGACGAACTCCAAAATGTTGCCTCTTTTTTTTCTTTGGATTAGTGGCCCCATTTCTTTGTTGTTGTTTGTCTTGTGGTGGTGGAAACAAATGTTTTTTTTTTCTTCGTACCCTATTTAATTTTTTGCAAGGCCAAGAAAAAATTGAAAGAAGCCATAACGCAAGCAAGTGGGGAATTTTATATGAGGGCTCTAAGTCAACTAAAAATACTTCAGATTCAAATAAAAACCCACATTGAAAGTTAGTACCATCTTGATCTTATGCATCATACTTCAAGTTTGACGTTAAAAATGTTTATTATTATTATTTTTAAATTATACGTTATAACTTACAAAATTATATTTGATGAAGAGCAAGAAGAGCTAGATATATCTATATCTATTTTGTGTTTTATATAAATAGCGGTAACTTAAAAAAGTATGTCGAGATGGACAAGTATCCTCTCCATTTTATTTGAAGTGGAGAGTCTCTATTTAAAAGTGACGTGACAGTATATATACTGTTGGATCCATAATATAAAATCTCAACTATGAAATGGACAAATTGAGAGGTTTTCAAATGGAAAGGATCCTATTCCATGTTGAAATAGACTTGAATTAAAATATTTCATTTCAATAAATAAACCGATTAATGAAACTGAATTGACAATTTTATATTAACCCTTTTTTTTTTTTTTTTTTTTTAATGAAATTTAGATGTGAAAGACGAATCCTTAAATTTACAGTACACATGTCTTTTGTTTGAAGTGTATCCGACATACTACATAAATTGAAAAGTAAAAGCCAAACAAAAAGTTTGTACCCTAGAGATGCTTGACAAGAAAATGTAAACTAACAGCCAAAACTGAAACTGAACATGAAAATTATTCCTGTGTGCCCATTTTTTTAACTTTTCTTTTTAAATTTTTTCCTGCCAGCCAAGACTTCAATAGTACAAAATCTATGCCAGCCAATGGTACCAAATCTTATCGATAATATGATTAAAATATAGTATGATCTTTGAAATTGAGAAACAACAGGCGACATGGTCGGTATAGAAAGGTCATAAACAGGACTAAACAATAGTAGTGCACAATCAACACGATTCGTTAGACCAAAAGAAGATACAAAAGCATATTTGTTGAAAATAAAGAAAACCAAATTGCACAGCACGATCAGGAAATTCTATTTCAAAGCAACTTCTATATACCTTCAAACTGTCTGCGTATCTTCCACTCCAAAAGCTAACCTTTTGGCAATTTATATAGTTAGAATAATGACATCTTAACAAATTATATTAAGGCAGGGAGCAAAACATGCAGGGTCAGAGGACGTTAGACAGTAATTAAGGGATTTATTCCATGGAAATGATATTGTTATACTTTAAGATGGCTTTTGGCATCAATGATTGTTTTATGCAATTAATTAAGGGGATTGCTTTTGATGCATGGACCATAATTTATACTCTTTTATTTCGAGTGGTAAATTTGAACCACAAAATTTGCATCCTAATAGTTGTAGTAACTTATAACTAAAGTAATAAGAAATTAGAAATTTATGATAAGGAAATGCGACATATGTTGGAACTTCGAAGTCTCTCATATATAGACTTAAGAATGAATTTTATATTAGTTCCTTCAAATTTTGCGATATGAAATTTAGAAAGCCAAGTTACTTAAGGTTGTGATTATAATTCAGGTATGGCACTGACTATGGATTACAGAAAAGAAAAGAAAAAATCAATAAAACGTATTCATTCTTGGTCAATGTTAGGGCTTTATTACATAAAATAAAATAAAATAAATGTTAAGGCTTTATTCCTTGGCAATTATATTTTTGATGCCCTTTTCTGTAGAATGGCTTTTGGCATAAATGTCTGTTTGGTACAGTAAATTAATGGGCTATCATTGCTTTCTATACTATATGCATGGACGGAAATTTGTATATATATATACACATACAAATTTCAAGTGGTAAAATTTGAACAATCCTAAGGGGTTGATCTAGTGGTTCTCAATGTCTCATGAGAGATCCTGAGTTCGAAACCTCTAGTTAATATCTTGGAGTCATTCCTAAGAGATTCTTCTCTATAATTAATTGGTGTGTGTGAGAAGGGGAAATATACACATCCGAGAGAATATTCAAGTACTTCAAAAAAAAAAAAAAAAAAGCGGTAAAATTTGAACATCTACTTCCTTATAGTTGCAACTTTCTAGTTAGCTAAGGAACATATGACAAGGAAATTGATGAGTGCAAGTCCCCTAAATCGAAAGACTTAAACCTCAATTGATTATGGGATTTGTGGGATAGATCGCTACACTCGCAAGACGCTATCCATAAAGTTGGAGGACGCACCGCGATTTAAATTACAAATATTAAGTAATGCACGGAGTAAATCTCTTAATGAGGGATAATCAACGGAAAAAGTATGAGAAATCTTGAACCTTGACTAGAAACGATATTCTTTCAGAACATTTCCCAGAATCCCTACAAACTTAAATATTGGATAGTCTCCTGCCGGTCCAGTTTTGGCAGCTCTTTTATGTGTTTTTCTCTTTTTTGGTAGGTGTTTGTGGACCCAAGTCGATCCAATGATCAACAGCATCATCATAAAATTAAAGTTACATATTTCAAAGTCATAAACTATATGAAATTTAGAAATTCCAAATTACTTAAAGTTGTTAATAAATCAGGTATGGCATCACTAAGGGCTAGAGAAAAGTCGATATAACTTATTGACTGAAAGTAGTGCTTCATTCTTGGTCAATGTAATTTAAAGTTGTTTTCAACAATGCTAAAGGGTATTCAATGCAAATTGAAAACAACCCTAAAGATAATGTATTTTTCCTTCTATGCTTGTGGCCCGGCGTATCCCAACGACTTCATCTGTTTGAATTCGAAGTCTGCCGATTTAAAAAACAATAATATAGAAATAGCAATAGATGCTTTTGAGGACCAAACTTTGCTTATAATAGAAACTCCTCAAATCTTTCAATTGTGTGGTTGCATATTGTCTAGGAAGTTCATTAACCATTGAATTACTTTAGACTCATTTTCTATTAGTTTCTATTAATGTCTTATATCTGTGTATTTAGTCCAACAACTATTCTTGTTTGAAAATTATTCTTATACGGTGCAACAAATTAATAACACAGTTTTCAACAAGGTTTTCGCCATCAGGAATAATATTTATCCCTGGTCTTCTTCAAAAGCTAGATTGAATTATACCTTTTAGTGTTAAATCAAATGTACCGTCATTAAAGAATGTAAGTTAGTAATCGTTATCAGTTCCTGATTGACTATGATTAACATGTATGATCTTTGAAATTGAATGAGAAAAGGTTACAAAATAAAGGAAGGACTAACTAACTAAAATGGAAAACCGTGTGCATGGTTGGTGGAGGCCATAGAAAAATAATGCATTTGAATATTTGATGAAGTACGCAAAACACGACCAGGCTTTTTCTGGTGCAAAGCCAAATCTTCCTTGACTTTATTTACGTGTCTTCCACCATAGACCTACCTTTTGGTGATCGTGGCGGCCTCTTTAGTAGTTACAACAATATGAAAGAGGAAAAAAGCGTGGTAATGTGAAGGCATGAAGGGTTTATATATCATACATATCCCTTTAAAAAGCAACTAGCTTTTAGGCCTAAATTGTTTGTTTACTTTAAGATTCCTTGCTTTCCGTGCACTTCATGCATGCACTCAAAATTATATGGGGTCTCTTGCCACCACAAAATTCGTACGTGACAACTGCTTGCATTTTATTTGGTATATTGTCCAGTGCACAATTTGTTTTTCACATTCTCGTGGCCTTGCCCCTTGTGGCATCATTGCTCATTTCAAATGTTCCTTCCTTCCCAAATGGTGCTATTATTTAAGGATTCACAAACTCATATCTCTTCGGCTCTTCCAAACTCCAAAGTCCTTTTAAAAATATCTCGTACCAAGAGTTGAATTGAAATACTTTAAAATTATTCTTTTAAGTCCTTTTTTTTTTTTTTGCTTTGAGTAACACTTATTTAAGTTAGAGAGAACGATGTTTTATCAGACAATCACAAGTTTTAAAAAATGATTGATATAGCCTTCTTGTATAATAATGCATGGTTAAGTACTGGAAAGTGAAAGGAAAATATTTATCAAAAAAAAAAAAAAAAAAAGTGAAAGGAAAAATGAGTCATATATATATGAAAGAAAGCAGGTTATAAGAATTATTGGTGTGGAGCATTCTATTTTACTGGAATAGAATGAGCTAGTCTCATAGAACTGAGATTTCATTCTAATAGGGAGAGAAAATCCCATTTATACTAAAACTCATTGGCATTTCAAGCATATTCTCTTCCAAGTCGAGAAGGTATCTTGTATAACCGTTATATATAATATCCCTCTCACGTGAAAGTAATGTTACCTATAACCGTTACATATATAAGATATTTTTCCTCCAAATCTATCCCTAGAAAAGAACCCTCAAGCAGAAAAATATTTTATATAACGTGTTGCATATAACCTTTGCGGTTGACCTCATGTAAAAGGAATGTTATACGTAAATGTTATATATAATACCACCTCAACTAATTGTGGGTCCAGTTCTTTATATGGTAACCATATCATGTGCAACCATGTGCAATATTATAATTCAAATATATATATATATATATATATATATATATATATATATATATATATATATATATATATATATATATATATATATTATGTGAAGTCCATTCGGTAAAGCTATATAGTCCTCTCCCTGAACCTTTCTTCCTGAAATAGATATAGTTAGATTCAACCAAATCCCCAACATACAACAATAATTTAAAAATTGAATTAACCAACACCCAAAGGTTTTATATATATTTACACTATAATATAAAACCAAAACTTTTTTTTATATTGCGCCACATAAAGTTTTGAAATCTCACAATTTTACACCTCATTATTTTAATATATATTTTCTAATTGAATTTAAATTTTATTCTATTATTAAACATTCCATTAGAATCTTGACACATCATATTTTCTTTAATAAAAATAATATATTGTTCCATATATATAAACACAATCATAATAAATGCCTAATACTAGAATATATTCTATATATAAACACAATAATAATAAATGTCTTTTAATAATTATCATAATTATCAATTTTCATATTTAGACAAAAAATAAAAGAGAGAAAAAAATCATATTATGTTAAACTTTCTCGTGTTGCATGGGTTACCGACTAGTATATATATATATATATATATATATATATATATATAGATAAAAACTATTTTTTTCAACAATAACAACAAACATAAAAGAAATCTAATTAATAAGTCTAGTGATACAAACATTTTCACAATTACTTAGTTGGTATATTGTAATTGATACATAATAAAAGCGATATCAGTGATAAAACCATGTGAAAATAATATTGTACTAGTCACAACTTGACACCACATCCAAGAACTTTGTAACTTAGTGACATTATGTGCTCTCTTTTATGAGAAGAACCAATATTTAAATCCCTCTCCCATTATTATAATTATTGAATGGTAATAATAATAATAGCTTAGAAAAGTTTTAAATAAATTATAAAAAAATTATGTCAATAATATTACTCAAGAAATCAAGTCATGTTCCCATCATGATCTAGCAAAACCATTTGCAAGCAGGTCCATATAAATTGTTTGGCTGAGTCTTTTTAAAAACAAACCTCAAAAATCATGTCTCATCAAATTCACTGTTCTTTTAGATGTTCTCACTGTTATTTTTTTTGTTTTCTAATGAACAAAAGTTAAAAACAGCAACCAAGCAGCTAAAACTTGTAATTTTGTAATTTTGTGTAATCACATTTTGGAATTCCTTATTTTAAGGAAATTGACAAGAAAGGCCAAGAAATAAAGAAGGCCCAACGTTTTCTGCTTTCCCATCCACCTAGAAAACCAATTAGCTTCTTCAACAATATAGAAAGAAAACAAATACCCCACCCCCAAATGCTTTCAGAAAGAAGCCTCAAACTGAACAATGAGAGATATCAGTAAGCTCCATTGTTTAACCATTTTGTGCCTCACTTTCTTCACCACAATAGCCGTCTCTTTAAACACCTTAACTGCAACCCAATCTCTCACAAACAACCTGACCCTTGTCTCACCAGGACAGGTTTTTGAGCTGGGTTTCTTCACTCCAGACAATTCAAGATGGTACTTTGGAATATGGTACAAGAACATCCCTGTTAAAACTGTTGTTTGGGTTGCAAACAAAGACACCCCAATTTCAAACTCATCCGGGACCTTCAAGTTTGGTGTCCATGGAAACATCGTTGTTGTCGATGAAGCTGGGACCATATTATGGTCATCCAATCAAACACAAGCCGTTAATCCAGTTGTTCAGCTTTTGGATTCTGGGAATCTTGTTGTCCTAGATATGAACCAGAATACTCTTTGGCAGAGCTTTGACTATCCTACAGACACTTTGTTACCAGGTATGAAGCTAGGGTGGGACTTAGACACCGGTTTGGACCGGTACTTAACTTCATGGAAGAACACAAATGACCCTTCAACTGGATCCTATTCTTTCAAGCTAGATTTCCATGGATTCCCAGAAATTTTATTGTGGAACAAGCAACAAGTACAACCAGTATATAGAAGTGGGCCTTGGAATGGGCTAAGGTTTAGTGGGGTACCTGAAATGCAGCCTCTGGATGGTCTCAGCTTTGAATTTGCTATAGATCCACATCAGGTATATTACTCATTTTCAGTAACAAATGATTCTCTAATTTCTCGATTGACTATGAATTCAACCGGTTATCTTCAACGATTTGTGTGGATTGAAAATACCCAAGTGTGGAATTCATTTTGGTATGCCCCTAAAGATCCATGTGATTACTATAGTTCATGTGGTCCATATGGTATATGTGACACAAATGCTTCACCAACATGCAAGTGTATGAAGGGTTTTGCACCCAAGAATTTGCAGGCATGGAATTTGAGAGATGGGTCTGATGGGTGTGTGAGAAACACAACCTTGGATTGTGAGAAAGACAAATTCTCGTTGTTAAAATATGTGAAGTTGCCAGAGACTACAACTGCTTTTGTGGACAAGACCATGAGTCTTAATGAGTGTCATGATATGTGCTTGAAGAATTGTTCTTGTACTGCTTATGCTAACTATCAGATTACTGGTGACGGAAGTGGGTGTGTAATATGGACTAGTCAGCTTTTGGACATGAGGGTGTACACAGAAGGTAGTGGCCAAGATCTCTATGTTCGATTAGCAGCTTCTGAAATAGGTATGTTCTTCAATTTTTCCTTTTTGCTATTTAATTTATTTATTTTTCCTGGTCCTCTGCATTTATTTAATTTCCCTCACAATTGGGTTTCCTTTGAGATTTAGTTAGAAAGTGCACATGTTCTGCAATCAAACATTTCAATTTCCCATACTCATACAGGCATATTCTGACTGTACCACAAATGATATTTGTCAATATTTGTCATCCAATTTGAAAACATAGGCAGACAGATTTCTGGCCAAAAAACTAAAGGTAGAAAACAAAACAAAACAAAAATAGTTTTAGAAACCATGATATTTAGTTTTGTACTATCACTATTTGCATAAATTTTGTGGCACAAAAAATATGAATTGACGTGACACTAGTTGGTAGGTTTAAATTTTAAAACCATGAATACAAGAAACATATAAGCATGAGGTGATATTAATTGTTATTTCAATTTGTCCAAAAAGGCACAAGGAAATATCATTGTCCAAATTCCATTCATTTGAAAGGTATTATGAACGGTCCAATTATAATAGCCAGACTGGACAGTGTCATACACATTTCACTTTAATTAATCAACCATTAGGTCCACAATTAACACCAAACCATGACCAAGAGCCTTTGGAAGGAAAGGGATGCAAACAAATTTGGTGTGACAGTGTAAGTGCGTAGTGACTCATCACTGCCATCACATCACTTCCACGTGCCTCTCGGGTCACACTCACATTAATATGTTGCCCACATGTTTTGAAACTTATGATTTCGCATGAATCTTCGAGACGGTGATAAAGTTGTCTGTGATGCCCTATACCGTTACTCCCTGTTAAAATAACTTTACTCTTCCTTGATTAGTTGCGTGATATAATAGGCATATAAAAAAAAGTTATTCTTTAACGTTTTTATTGGCCAACCAAAAATGCCGGCTTTGGACGGCTAAATGGGCCCCCAACATAAATGCCCACGTCTAATAGTGGGCCGTCATTTTTGACTACCTGGGTTTTTTTGGGCTACACTCAGTACTAGTTGTCCTTTTCATTCTTTTGCTTTGCTAAATAGTGCCACAGAGGTCGATACAAACTTGAATTTCAACAGCGGGACAATATTATTGTGGGTACCTACCTCTCTGATTTCACCTTTGCATTAATCTTTGAGGGGTTCAAAATTTCAAACTTCAAAAAAAATGTATAAATTAAAAGAGAAAGTTAGATAGATAACTCACCTGCCTGCCTGCTTGCCTTGATACATGATCTTAGGCAGTTAATTATTGTCTTTTGACCATGCTGGGACCATCCATCATGGTAGGAGTGGGAGCAAATCCTTTTTCCTTTTGGGTCTGAACCAATCTTAAAAAGCAGCAGATCTACCTTCCATTCTCTTCTTTTGGTCAAAAAGGAGGAGGGAATTAAAATTAAGAAAAATGTTAAAGATATTATAAATTTTTATTATATTTGTAACATCATTATTATTTTTTAATACAGTTCCAGCCGACAGTGCTATTTAGGATTAGTACATATTTTATTTAAAACGTGTCAATGTCTTATATTGTAATCTCTGTCAAATGATGTGGACAAGTTGCCCAATTGTTTCTCTATCTAGGATTATATTATAAAAAAAAAAAAAACTTTTCTTACCGAGGTCCAATGTGAAGCTTTAAGAGTATGACTTTAGTAATTGTCCCATGTCCAAAACCATAATAATGCCATGGTTAACAACCATCATCTTTTATGGGGGGAATGATCCCATCACCTCGATTCTCTTCCTCTTGTAATTGTATTTGTACTTTTGGTTAATATATTAGTGTTACTTAGAAGAATAAAAGAAAAAAAAAAAAATACATACATATAAAAGTAGTCTAGCTACAAATCTAGCAAAGAATTTGCTCCAAAGTTGTAATTGATTATAAACTTTGTGGGCCCGTTTACAGTTGAGTTAGATATCTACCGCTTCTGAAAGTCATGTGATCCAACAATTTTCTATACTGTATAGTAGGCTAGGAGCTACATTTTGCCGTACTTTAATTAAACTATGTTGTAGGTGAACATACTCGAATTTAGTACTATAGTCCTTCTAGATAAACCTTTTGTGATTCTTCAATTACATATTTACATGGCAAGTACAATTGGTGGGTTTCAATGTCCTGGCAAACATTGTCATAAATATTGACAGTTGTGTTTTTACTGCTTGCAGTATTTATAATTATGGTTTTCACTTTTCTGGAATCCTTTCAAGGAAAAATTCTATTGAACTTCACATGGACCTCATTAGTGGACATAGAGTCCAGTCCAGCCTGGTAGCTTTTCACATTTACCTAGTACTACATTTAGGGTTTCATGTTCACTTTAAGTTCTTGTACTAATGTAGAAGTGTTTGTGGTTGTAATTTATTGCAGTGCCATGAACCTACTCATTTTCATACTAGAAACTTGTGAAAACCAAGTAGAATGATAAAGAATGCAAAAAAAAAAAAAAAAAATTTATTGTGCCTAAATAACAGTTAGCAGGATTCATTCCAATCTGTTTGTTTCAGATGATAGTGGAAGTGAGGGCTCAGGAAGTGGTTCTGACAAGACAAAAAAAATAATCATGGCTATAGGCATTACAGTTGGTGCTGTCATTCTACTATCAGGATTGACTGTCTGCTTGCTGTGGAAGAGGAAGGAATTGCAAAGGATTCAAAATGGAAAGACAAGGCAAAGAGGTATAAAGAATCTATTAATCAGACAAATGAGTGTAAAATGAATTCACTACCTTTTTTTAATGTTCTTCTTACTATCTTTAAACCAGGTCCTCCTGAAAGAAGCCAGGATTTACTGTTAAATGAAGTGGTCATTTCAAGTAAGAAAGAGTACTCAGGTGAAAGAAACATAGATGATCTAGAATTGCCATTGTTTGATTTTGATACCATGGCACTGGCGACGGAAAACTTTTCTGATGAGAACAAGCTAGGACAAGGTGGTTTTGGCTGTGTTTACAAGGTAATTTCTTTGTTAATACATGCTACCCTATAAATGCAATATCACAAATGCACTCAATATGTAATGCTGACACTAGTATGTATAACATTGCCAGGGTAGGCTGGTAGAAGATCAAGATGTAGCAGTAAAGAGGCTCTCTAAGAACTCTGGGCAAGGAATGGAAGAATTCAAGAATGAGGTTAAATTGATTGCAAGGCTTCAACACAGAAATCTTGTTCGATTGCTGGGTTGCTGTGTCGAGATGGATGAAAAGATGCTAATTTATGAGTACATGGAAAACAAAAGCCTGGATTCTATCTTATTTAGTAAGTCCATCTCTCAATTTTATTAGTTTAGATTAATTGGACTCTCTTTGTTAACATATTTATTTTGTTAAAACCAACCACGTAGGTGGAATTAGTTTTGCAGTATTGATAATATTAAAAACAAATTGGTTCCAGATAAAGCAAAATGCGCCTTACTAGACTGGCCAAGGCGCTTCAACATTATATGCGGGACTGCTCGAGGGCTTCTTTATCTTCACCAAGATTCTAGATTTAGAATCATTCATAGGGATATGAAGGCAAGCAACATTCTGTTAGATGGAGAAATGAACCCAAAAATATCCGACTTTGGTATGGCTAGAATATTTGGTAAGGATCAGACAGAAGCAAATACAAAGAGGGTAGTTGGAACATAGTGAGTACCATAACAAGATTTATGTATTCTGTTCTGGACCAAACACCAATTTCTTCATAGAATTTATTTCATTGTGTTGATGATTTGCAGTGGCTATATGTCTCCTGAATATGCAATGGATGGGCAATTCTCAGTGAAATCTGATGTTTTTAGTTTTGGTGTTCTAGTATTGGAGATTATAAGTGGTAAAAAGAATCGAGGTTTTTACTACGCAAACAATGAACTAAACCTTCTTGGACATGTAAGTGCAATAAGTACATAATTTTTCTTTGAAACAATAATACTACTTTGTAATCACTTCACATCCCACCATATTACTAACCAAAAATTGAATTTGCAATGCTGCAGGCATGGAATCTATGGAGACAAGGAAAGGCTTTGGAACTAATTGATTCGTCTATGTGTAATTCATATTCCCCATCTGAAGTGTTGAGATGCATACATGTTGGCCTATTATGTGTCCAGGAGCGAGCAGAAGATAGGCCTAACATGTCGTCTGTGGTCTTGATGTTGAGTAGTGAAACTGCAACAATGCTCCAGCCTAAACAGCCTGGTTTTTGCCTAGGAAAAAATCCTGCTGAAACTAGTTCATCTTCTAGTAAGCAAGAAGAATCATGCACAGTAAACCAAGTTACAGTTACAATGCTTGACGCTAGGTAGTGAAAGGGAAAGGCCTAATCTAGCGTGTTTGTATATCTCTAAAACTTTGAAATTTTTTGTACATCTTTGTCTGTGATTTTTGTTTTTTCCACAGTTTTGAGCGCCAATCATCCTTCTTTTATGTAAGTTGTAAGAGGTATACTTGTTCATTCATATCACTTAATACAATCCGCATCATATTTTCAAAGTTCTTGTCAAAGTGCAAATAAAAATAAAATTCAATCACATGCAATCACAATCTCTTGCAGTAGGGGTGTTGACATAAATAAACAAGTATGGAAAATTCTATGTGGATATTAGGGGGACAACTCTATATCTCATGTGTTATTCAAGCTAGTGAAATGTTCCGGGGATAGACCGTTGTCCCCTCAAAATTATTAGACACAGTTGCAGGAAGCCAACACAAAAAGAGGCTTGTGGTAAGCGAGTACTGAGTGCCATAAACCGCAAGGAATTGAAGAGACTAGCATAGGAGTTTTGAACACATTTCCAATTGATTATTGTGTTCATTTTGACTTCAGATGGATGTATTCAGATGATATTAAATCAAAAAATGGATCATAGTTAGTGCTATTTACTATTTAGTCCTCTCATAATACTCAATGAAAGAGATGGTTGATCAACCAAAGAATATGTACCATAAACATCATACTAGTCAACATGGCTGCATTTCTTTTAGCCAACCACCTCTGACATAAAAAAACAAAAATTCTCAACCACCCTTGTATATTTTCGGTTATCTCACCCCTGAAATTATTAGAATATTAAGCTTTGTGAGCCTGTGACTAGTTGTACCATTTAAGTTTAGAGGTGGCACCTAAATCTAGAAGATGAGTAGTGAAAAAATGTCAGACAATAGTTCATAAATTCAATTAAATAATTCATGCAATTTGGTTGAATTATCCAAGATTCAAACTGTTAGATATTATGGTGTAGGGTGGGTTTGTTTGTTTTACAAGTATATAAGGGTATATACTAGATTTGAGCCTCATGAACCATAATATCTCTACCACAAACAAATTAGGATTTCGCTTTGATTTTATTAAATTAAAAACTCCAACAGAATTTTGTGTATCTCGGAAACTTTGAAATTTTGTGTGTTTTTGTCTTTGACATTTTTTTTCCCACTGTTTTGAGCATCAACCATCCTTCTTTTATGTAACTTGTAAGAGATATACTTGTTAATTTATATCACTTAATACAATCGCATCATATCTTCAAATTTCTTGTCAAAGTGTACAGTAAATATAAAATTCACACACATGCAGTCATAATCTCTTGCAGTTGGGGTGTCGATTGTTGACACAAATAAACAAGTAAGGAAAAATTCTATGTGGATAGTAGGGGGGGATAAATCTATCTCTCATGTTTTATTCATTCTAGTAAAATGTTATGAGGATAGACCACTGTCCCCTCAAAATTAATAGACAATTGAAAGTGTCTCCATTGGAAATACTAAGAAACCAAGAAATGTCATTTGACTTCCTAAATCTAAAATATCTTATTTTCACGCAATTCACAGAGTTCAACAAGCAATTGATATTTCACGATCAATGGTATAATAAATAAAAAATCTCTCTTTGTTAGGACTTTCTCCTATACCTATAAATTCCATCGGACCTAAAAACAATACATTGGAAGACTCTCTTTTGACTCTTCCAATATCAATAAATTGATTGTTACGCTGGTATTTCACAAAAACATAATTCCAATTGTTCAATGTATTCTTTGACCTCACATGCATATGCATTTATTCATAAGATATTAAGTCTTTTTTTTTGCTAAATGATATTAAGTCGAAAATGGATCATAGGTGGTGCTATTTACTATTTAGTCGTCTCATAATACTCAATGAAAGAGATCGTTGATCAACCAGGGAATGTATACCATAAACATCTATTAATATTCAAAATGGCCGGATTTCTTTTAGCCAACCAAAACAATCTATTATTTTTATTAACCACTCCTTTTTATCATAGTTTTTATTTGGTTTATATGCACATGTATAATTTATTATGTTTTGATTTAAGAAAAGAATTCATTTATAGTTCTTAAAAAAAATATATATATATATATATATATATATTATTATTGTTCATGTTTAAAGTAACTACACAACTTTTATATACTCATTAAAATTTAGGAAGATGATGTCTCCCAAAAAACAAATATTAAGAATATGAGTTCTTGTGGGTTCCAGTTAGCTCAATTGGTAAAGTCTCTTGTCGTCGAGCAAGGGACCTGGATTGTGTAAGTGTGTTTGTATATGCATTGAATTTGTTAAGAGCCTTGTAGGATAGTAGCTCAACTAACAACTTCTGATATTTTCAAATAATATATTAAAGGTTCAATTCATCTCCCCAATTATTGAATTATAAGATATAAAATTTAATTTAAGCAATTTATTAATGTTATATTTAGCCGTCCAAGCAAAAATTCTTGGTTTTGTCACTCCACTTGATTCGATCCCTAATCATTCTGCAGTAATTAAATAAAGTGATATCTAAAGTCTTTTATTTTTTTATTTTTTACTTGTGGAAAGTATATCTAAAGTCTAAGCCACCTGGTTGGCGTTATTACGTGGATCGCATAGTGAAATTTATACTAAGTTGAATTTTAGACCGCATGAATGTGTACTCAATAGTATATATGTTTATGAAGCATTTGATTGGTACTTATTAAAAAGAAAAAAATGAAGCATTTGATTGGTGATTATTCTCACCTGATTCATTCTTCAAATTATAGTATTACATAACAAAAAAAATATAAATAAGGTGGGAAAGGAAGATTAACAATGTGTGAATGTGGACATTAGCCAAAGGAGATTAATTAAAGTATATATAAGACGTCCATAGAACATGGTCTTATATTGACCAATGCAAAGACCATAACATAAAGCTGTAAATCATTTCCATCCATAAAAATGTGTCGTGGCGCTTCTAACTTGTGACAACTAGTTCAACATTGTGTTTGACTATTGGAGAAGTAACTTCTAAGCCCAATTTATCAACTGAATCTGTCTGTCTTTGACTTTCCTAGCTCAAAAAGTATATCCCAAAAGCCAAATGGTACACCATGATTTTGTAGTTATTGTTGTTGATTATACAAGAACTCTCCCAATTCCCTTAAACAAAAATGGGGTTTTCTTTGTTTCTCACGTTCTGTTACATTTGGTTATGTTCAGCCTCATCCACTTCCACTGCAGCAACAGTTTCAGACACCTTGAAACCAAACCAGGTGCTTAAAGATGGCCAAACCTTGGTCTCATCTGGGCAAAGGTTTGAGCTTGGGTTTTTTAGTCCAGGCAGTTCAAGCAACAGGTATTTGGGCATTATGTACAAGAATCTCCCTCTCACTGTGGTCTGGATTGCCAACAGAAACAACTCAATCATTGGGCTTTCAGGGTCAATCTCAGTGGGCTCAAATGGGTTTTCACTTTTGGCTAATGATTCGGTTACCATTTGGTCCGTGAATGCGACCGTGGTGTTAAAGAGCCCAATTTTGCAGATATTGGATAATGGCAATCTTGTTTTGAGAGAGGAAAATAATGGTGATTCAGAAGGGTATATGTGGCAAAGTTTCGATGATATAACTGACACTATGTTACCAGAAATGAAGCTCGGTTGGAACCTTAAAAACGGTCTCCACCGGTATATGACATCATGGTTGTCTGCTAATGATCCTTCTGTTGGAGAATTCAGTTTTAGTCTGGACCCACCTGAGACACCTCAGTTGGTGTTGAGGAAAGGGACCCTGAAGAGGAATAGGTGGGGTCCATGGGATGGAGTCAGGTTCAGTGGCAGCAATGCATTGAGGTCTAATCCTGTGTTCATACCCATGTTCAATTCAAGCATTGAGGAGGTTTATTATACATTCATAGTTGAAGACCAATCACTGTTGTCAAGGTTTGTGGTGACCCAAGATGGTTTGATTCAGTACCTAACATGGAGTAAGAATAGCAATGAGTGGGCAGTAATGGTGACACTTCAGAGGGACAGTTGTGATAGCTATGGGGTTTGTGGGCCTTATGGGAATTGCTATGATGGTCCAAAATGTGAGTGTTTGAAGGGTTTTACACCCAAGTCACCGGTGGATTGGGCAAGGGTTGATTGGTCAGGTGGGTGTGTGAGGAATTGGAAATTGGATTGTGGGAATGGAGATGGGTTTGTCAAGTATGGAGGAATGAAGTTGCCTGATTATTCGCATTTGGCGGAGAGTAGGAATTTGAGCTTTGAGGAATGTGAGGCTGTGTGTTTGAGGAATTGTACATGTATGGCTTTTACTAAGATAGATATCCATGGAAATGGAGGAGACTGTGTGTTGTGGTTTGATGATCTGCTTGATATGAGAGATTTTGAAGGAGGTGGGGATGATCTCTATGTAAGAATGGCGAAAGCGGAACTAGGTAAGTAATATTCATTATTGCTTTATTGTGATAGATTTTGGTAGTTGAATAATTCACATACACAGTTACACACACAACTCAGCTTCCAGAGGGCAGGGTTTAGGACAACATAATACTCATAATTTTGATGGCAGAACATGGACTTCATGGCTTTTAGAAATTTATTCTTCAGAAGGTTGAGTGTAAATTTAGCTAATTGCATAAGTTTTAGCTCTCTTGCTTTTACAAATGTGATTGACGAACAAATGTGATTGACCTCATAGATTCTTGCTCATTTTGAGCTGGTTGTATTCTTTCTCCTAGTATACTTCTAGTATACTGGTTTTTTAATAAAATTATTACTTATCAAAAAAAAAAAAAGTTTTAGCTCTCTTGCTGTGACATTTTTTTACCTTGTAATACGCCTTTTTGTTTTCATGAACTAGATAGTGGGATAAGGAGTCCCTTAGATTTAAATGGATGAGGGACCTTTATTGGCATAGCCAGAATTTGTAATCTGTGGCGTTAATATTCACTTAAATTTGTGAGTGCAAGATATTTAGATGGAAGTTCGTATGTGTAAAGCTGCAGAATGGGGCAGCTAGTGCTAGTCTGTTATGCTAACTTTTGAGCACTGATGGCCCAAGTGGAACTTAAAACTTAAAGCAATTTCTATGCTACTCCCAATGTGGTTATAATCTTTAGAAAAATAATTCACTCAGTCAAATTCTTTGGTGTCCAGAGGCTATTGCTGATGCTAAGAGGGATAGACGGGTGAAGGTGATTGTCACTAGTGTCATATGTTCAGTTACTGGGATCCTTCTACTTGGTGTCATTGGCTGGTTTGCTTTCCGAATGAGAAGGGCAAAGAGAAGAGGTAAAACAACTAATAAAATGCCTTAGTATTGTTATTCTTGTAAAAGTGTTTGATGAAATGGCTCAAGTCTTTTGGACCCTAGTTAATCTTTAAGAATGTTAAGATATTGTTTGAAGCTCTTATTTGCTTAGTTTGCCCGTCTTAACACATTACAGTTTACATTAGCATACTTGGAGTCCTTGGTTGACATAAGGACTTCTAAGTGGGATATGCTATCTCACCAATAATAAAAATCTTGGTAACTTTCATAATTTCATTTGGGTGTAACAAAATTGTGGTATGTCACCAAGGTTGTCCTTTTCATGTATTTGTAAATACCAAATTAGTGGGACAAATTTGAAAAATACCTGTATGTGTTTAGTGATAAGTGTCAGTATTAGCCTAAGTCTTGTCCCAAAATTTTTGAACTTAGCTATAATAATTTCTCCTTGATAACCTGGTTTGTCATCGTCGAATTCCCCTGTTTATGACTTTATATTAGATGTTTCACCGCTCTGTACTGAAGGGAGTGCAAAAGAAAAATTATGTAAAAGACCATGCTTGCTCCACTGATGCTAGTTTTGTGGAAAACTAATATGGTTAGAACAATTTATTGAAATTCTGGGGAGCTGTGAGAATCATTGAATTGACATAGATTTTTTAGTTTACTATGTATTTATTATTTTTGATTGATTCGGTTGCTGTACATAGATTTAGTTACAAATTCTTTCCAAATATTGCCGTGGTATTTACAGTGGCAGTGCTTGTGTATGCCAAAAGAAGTACAATAAATCTTTATTTTCCTTCTGCTGATCAAATTTTATGTTGCAGCTGAAAGCTTAAGAAATTCCCATAGAGAATCTGTAGAAGAAACTCAGGAGGAAGACCTTGAGCTACCTCTAATTGATCTGGAGATTGTTTCTGCTGCTACGGACAAGTTCTCTTTTAGAAATAAGATTGGGCAGGGTGGCTTTGGTCCTGTCTACAAGGTAAATTTCCATGAGAGTGAAATTGTTATAATGTAGAAACCATATGTAAAAGATATCAAATTGGGGAACATAAGGCTATATGTTTCCTTGTATATGACAGGATTTCTAATTTCCAATATGGCATTCTCATAGGGTGTATTACCAACTGGACAAGAAATTGCAGTCAAGAGGCTTTCTCAGAATTCTGGACAAGGCCTTAGAGAGTTTAAAAATGAAGTTATATTGATTGCGAATCTTCAACACCGTAATCTTGTTAAGCTCTTGGGATGCTGCATTCGAAGAGAAGAAAGGATGCTAATCTATGAGTACCTTCCCAACAGAAGCTTGGACAACTTTCTCTTTGGTTTGGGCCAACACTTGATTTGTTTCATTTTACTTAATTGAGCGCTTGTTTTGTTTGTTTGCATAGTGCTAAAAAATAATGATCAATTTTTACTAAAGAAAACGAGATTTAACATCTTGATTATATGCTTTTTCCAGATGAGACTAGAAGGAAATTATTGACTTGGAATAAGCGCTTCAACATTGTTATGGGGATAGCACGAGGACTTCTTTATCTTCATCAAGACTCTAGGCTAAGAATCATCCATAGAGATCTTAAAGCAAGCAACATCTTACTAGACAGTGAGATGAACCCCAAAATCTCAGACTTTGGCATAGCAAGAATTTTTGGAGGAGAACAGACGGAAGAAATGACCAAGAGAGTAATTGGAACATAGTAAGTTTTCTAAGAATATTTTTTAAAATAAATTTCCCTGCTTACAAAATGCTGAAATTCTTGTTTTGGCATGCAGTGGCTATATGTCTCCAGAATATGCAATGAGTGGGCACTTTTCTGTGAAATCAGATGTCTTTAGCTTTGGCGTGTTATTATTGGAGATAATAAGCGGGAAGAAAAACTGGGGATTTTATCACCCTGATCATGACCTCAACCTATTGGGACATGTAAGAATAAGAACTAATTAAGCTTGAATTATTTATGATTTTAACTTTAGCTTTCTGCTCCATCAAATTTAGAAACATGATTGAAATTGTTTCAGGCATGGAAATTGTGGAATGAAGGGAATCCATTGGAACTCATGGATGCACTTATGGAGGAATCATATTCTGGGAATGAAGTGATAAGATGTATCCAAGTGGGTCTTTTGTGCGTACAGCAACGCGCAGAAGACAGACCAACTATGTCTACTGTGTTATTAATGTTGTCAACTGAGAATGCAATGGTGCCCCAACCCAAGGAACCTGGTTTTTGTACTGAAGTCTCTTCTATGGGAAAAGATACATCATCCAGTGGGAAAAATCCTCATACTGCTAATGAGGTTACAGTCACTGTTTTAGAAGCAAGATAGAAACATTGTTTTGGTTACAAATGTTTATAAAGAAAAATAGAAGTTTTGCAGATTTTATATTTTACAGTTCTCCACAGATGAGCAATACTAAATTACACCATAATTTGCAAGATTCATTGATGACATGACAGTCAACAGCCAGAACATTCACAGGTATGGAAGTTCTGTGTCACATCTTATAAAATTTTGGGTCCTCATGAAACAATATTATGGTTGTTCTTTATTCAATTTTCTTCTCCTCCGTCCTTACAGAAACCTCACTTTTTTATTGTTTATATTTAAAGCCTTTTGTCAAATTCTTTGATAATGATTGGTTTGAGATTCTATGTGGCCCCAGGAAGTTTTATAGATTCTGCATTACTTGAGAGAGAGAGAGCAAAAATGGAAATGATATAAAAACCAGCATTCAATGGACAACGAAATTTAATATAGAAAATAATAATAATAATAATGTTTCTTCAATTAAAGCTTCAACTATGGTTCCATAATTGGAAAATTATGTTGAGCCTTCCATTAATGCTGGTATACATTACTTATGAATCAGTAACTGCTTGCTTCTAAGTGCTAACACAATTTTTAAAAATATAAAAATAAATAAAAGGAAAAATGAGTAATAAAATAAATGCATAAAATCAATGAAATGGTTCATTAGTGTCATATTATTGTATGCTCTTTGTAGCCTTGTCCTTTATTACCTAATAATGACAAACTCTGCCTCGGAGTTTGCTACTTCAATACCTTCAGGGGGCTGAACTACGTTATTTCTTGGTAGGCCCCCTCTCAAAGATAGTAAGAAAATAAATATAAAAATATAATGGTGGCCCTCCAACTATATATGTATATTCATTTATACATTCTTACTATAATTTCCTTGCAATGTTGTCTACATATAATACAATAAATAGGCCACTATCTATTGAATGCAGAGTTTATAGGACTTTTAAAGATCATTCTTGGGCTTTGAATAGCCACCAATCTTTTAGTTTTAATTAGAGAATGTGTGGAATGCTTGTGTCATTTAGTGTGAACTGTGAAGCTCCTTGAGCATTTACAATGGGGGTCATGAAAAACAAGGAATGGTTCATTAAAAAAGAAGAAGCTATAGTATTATATTTATTATCTTAGGACTGAAATGCGTATTAAACTGACCAGGAAAAGGAACGGTTTGGACTCCCTGCATAGATAATGCATTAATGAATTAGAGAATCTGTGGTGTACTGTGGACTCAATGCATGGATAGTTCATTAATGCACTAGAGAATCCAGTTCATCAAATAGGATTTAACCAGCTCATTTCTCTGCAGACACCCCCGAATTTTACTCAAAAAGAGTAAACACATTACCATAAACAGAAAAGTAATTATTAGACGTGTCATTGCTTTAATGCAATTACATTTATTACATACACAAAATGAAGGTAGAGTCCAAGTAATGTCAACTTGTTCTTCTGTCCAAACTCTAAGTTTTTACCAATTCAAGGCCACCAAGCTTCTCTCATTCTGTTCTGTTTGTCTGAAAGAGAATGAACTGTAAGAAGTTCTCTACTAGCAAAACAATGGCTGTCTCTCTGTTTCTCTCGTTCTGTTTTGTTTTATTGTCTTCCATATCATCAACCTCTGTTGCCAAGGCAACAAAAGACACCTTGTTTGTGGGCGACTATCTCCAGGATGGACAGACCTTGGTGTCCTCAGGCCGGCGCTTTGAATTTGGGTTCTTCAGTCCTGGCAATTCAAGTAACAGGTATTTGGGTATTTGGTATAAGAACGTTCCACTCACAGTGATATGGATAGCCAACAAAGATTACCCCATCACTGATCATTCAGGGGTACTAATGCTGACCTCTGGTGATGGAGTCTCATTAAACAATGTGACACATTGCATCTGGAATATTCGTCCCAAGAGGCTGGCAAGGAGTCCTGTCCTGCAGATTTTGGACTCGGGTAATCTTGTTCTGAGAGATGGTACGAGTGGTAATGATCCAGAAGGGTATATGTGGCAGAGCTTTGATTTTCCATGCAATACATTGTTGCCTGGAATGAAGCTGGGGTGGAACATGAAGACAGGTTCGGGCTGGTTCATGACATCCTGGAAATCAGCTGATGATCCATCTCGTGGAGACTTCGTGTTTGGCATGGAGAACATAGAGATGCCTCAGTTAGTCCTACGTAAAGGATGGACAAAAGAGTCTAGGTGGGGTCCATGGGATGGTACAAGGTTCAGTGGCAGCAAAGAACTGAATGCAAACCCAATTTTGAAATCAGTCTTCACGTTCAATGCTGAAGAGGTTTCTTATACATTCAGCGTTACTGATAATTCCATTCTTGTGATGCTAGTGGTGAACCAACAGGGCCTTGTACAATACCTCATATGGAGGAATCATACTAATGAATGGATACCATTGGTGAACCTCCAGACAGACAACTGTGACAGATATGGGGTATGTGGGCCTTATGGCAGTTGTTATAAGGATGATCCGGAGTGCAGTTGTTTGGAGGGATTCACGCCAAGTTCTCCACAGGCATGGAGTATAATGGATTGGTCTGATGGGTGCACACGGAAATGGGAGCTGGATTGCAAGAATGGAGATGGTTTTGTGAAGTATGAGGGGTTGAAGCTGCCTGACAATTCGCATCTGTGGACAAACAAGATATTGAGCCATCAGGAATGTGAGGCAGAGTGTTTGAAGAATTGTTCTTGTATGGCATATACTAACTTGGATATCTATGGAAATGGCAGCTACTTGTGTAATGTGGTCTGGTGACTTGGTTGATATGAGAACTTCTACTGAGGACAGCACAGAGATCATCTATATACGAATGGCACGAAAAGAACTGGGTATGTACAAATTATCAGTTTTCAAATGATTTTTGTTGGTTGAGCATGATATGTTCACCACTTGTTTATTGAAGTTGGTAAGACACACACACGCACTCTAGTGACCTTTCACATTTAGAGTGATATTGTAGCAGAAGTTATTACATTATCTGCCCCTGGTAAATAAAAATACCAAAACAGACCTTGCTTTGATTAGTTCTAAGTATCCCAATATTTATTAATTTTGAAAATTTGAAGGTACTAAAGATTTATTTGTAACAAAATGTTTCTTTTTCTGTCATCTTCTTGGGTGTCCAGATTCAATCGCTGATGCAAGGAGGAAAAAACTAGTAGAGAAAATCGCTATCATATTCTTAGCAGCAGTGACTGTGATGTTACTAGTTGGTGTCATTGGCTGGTGTACTTTACATATAATGAAAAAAGTGAGACAGGGTAAAACAGCTCTTATATTTCCTTATTAGTATTTTAAATTTATATAAAGAGATTTGATCCATTTAAACCTCAGTGTGAAATCTTGACTGACCTCAACTGTGTTCACCTCTTTCATGCATTTCTTTTTGCAGACATTAGTATAATAGGAGCTGTTAGTTTACATATGAGCATTTCCTTATTTCACTCATTCACCAAAACAGCAATCGGTCCGTGTTTATGAATATGGTTTCCATATAGCAACATCTCAAGGTTGTCTTTGCTTATATATCACCTTGTTGTGATCATTCTCTGTTTAAGCATCAGAAGATACCTATATGTGTTTGGTGACACATATTGGTATTTTCTGTAAATGATCCAGAAAACCTCTCTAAAACAATTTGGAGAAAACCATTAAGAATCTGCAATATGTATGGGGAGCCAGTTAAGTGTGTTTAATGTTCTAAGTAGTATTAATGGCACATGATTATTGGCAATTCAGTATGTATCACCAGTTCTTTTGCGAATATTGTTCTTGTCATAGACTCTCTGTTTCCCTTTCTGAATGAGATCTCTATCAAAGAGAATTGAGTTTCTTGAGTAGTTTCAATGCTGATTTCAAGACAAGGACTTCTGATTTATTTTTGAAAGGGTTGGGAAACTTGAAAAGCATAGAGTTTCAAAATTATGTAACTTATTTCATTTTTATTCACAACGAATATGTAGATTCCTGGTGTTCAGCAGAATCACTATTTTTTATTATTGAGTCCTCGCTTTCAGGAAAAGCTAAGGCAATCATTGGATTAAGTTTTGTTTCGCAAGGTGATTATTGATTGTACCATGTCAGTCAGTAGGTTGGCCAAAAATGTAAAGCAACAAGGTTCTTCCTTTTTCCATTTGCTCGAAAATCAATCTGGTGTTCAACTTTAAAAAGATACCAACATTTTTTAGTGATATGCTTCAACTAAAGTAGGAATTAGTTACAGAGGAATCAGGAAAAATTGAAGGGAAAAAAGCTTGTTTAAGGCAAAGCTACAGAGAATCTACAATATACATAAGGTAGCAATCGATTTAAGTAATGTCTCCAGAAATATGTTACACTTCAGTACGGGTGATGGCACATCTGTATAACCAATATGTACACCCATTGTGGATGGTACGGTTTACATTGGTAATTTCATGCTATCTATTAATTAAGATGATTGATAAACTAAATTTGTAACATTTTCTTGGTTAATATCTCTAGGCTGTTCAACTTGAGATTCTCGCTTTCGTTTGAGAGTCCTGAGCCACTATCTTTAAGATCTGAGATTTAAGTTTCTTATATAATTTGTACATAGGGAAACTTCAAAAGCTAAGGATTTGTAAAAAAAAAAAAATTTGTTCCTTGTCCATCTAGATTTGCATCCTTTACACATTTCAATTCATTTACATTCATATTAGGAGTTGTAGGCCACAATGGGCCAACTTTAGACTTTCGGGAGATTATGCCATCTTGTTAGTGTAAGCCTGATGAAACCTCAGTCCAGTGCCCTTGTGTTTGGAAAAGTTGGGGCATGCCCCCATAACCAAAGGGAGATTTAAAAGTTCAAGGAATCAATACATAGATTACCCATAACAGTAAAACAGCAGGTTTTACATTGCACTTGATATCTACTTAATTGAGATCAGTTCGTTTCATCTTGTATCTTTTAGCACGTCAACCAACATTAGCTCTCGCAAATCTGGAAAACATTATACAATGATCCACAAGAAATGAAGGATGAGGGGCATTATGTGCTGAAAATCATTCAAAGTGGGTTATGTCTTGACTAGAATGCCTAGTATGCATTAGAATAGGTTTATGTATGTGTTGAAATCATTCAAAGTGGGTTTTGTATTGACTAGTATGCCTAGTATGTATTAGTATAACTTCCAATGCTAAGAAAGTTGCAAGTTTTAAAATCCGTTGTAACATTTAATTCATTCTTCATGTGGATTTTTATCTACATCTCAACTTAGCGTACTCTGAAGTTATAAGGTTAACTTCTTTCCTTTTAGAAGTAAATCATAAATGGACACTTCCTATTGAAACCCAACCGTATCCAAGGGACAAAGTTGTGAGGTGACTGCATTTGTGAGTGATGCTTGTAGCCATACAAAGATTGCTGTTCTATATGGATTTTCATTAGGAAAACTAATCAAATTTAAGTAAGTCTTGAATCATGAAATGTTTGAGGTATTGTACAATGACTAAGATTGATCACTTTGCAAGTTTTATGTGTAAATTGGGAAAATGTATTAGCCAATCTGACTTGGCCACGTTTCAAGTTTGAGTTACTCTTTTTTCTTATTTTTATATGTGACAGTATGTGGAAATTTTTTTGCTACTATGTGCAATTAATGAGAGTGCTTCCTATGTGCTACAAAATAAAATAACAAAGCTACATTTGTTTCTCTCTTTCCGTGTTTCTTCTGACAATTTCTCTTGTAACAGTGCCAGGTGTAGGCACATCGGTTACAGATTACGTGGAAGAATCTGCGGTGGAGGACCTAGAATTACCTTATTTTGATATGGTTACCATTTCTGCTGCCACAAACCATTTCGCTTCTGATAATAAGATTGGACAGGGCGGCTTTGGTACTGTATACAAGGTAATTTTTTTCCTTAACAGCAATCAGCTTTACATGGTGAAAATCCCTATAAAAGGTAAATACCAAAAAAAAAAAGAAAAAAAAAAGGGATATATTCTCTTAAGTATATAAGAAAATAATTGGTATTGTTCAATGTGATATTCGGCAGGGTGTATTACCAGATGGACAGGAAATAGCAGTAAAGAGGCTCTCGAAGAATTCTGGCCAAGGCCTTGAAGAGTTTAAGAATGAAGTTATTTTGATTGCAAACCTTCAACACCGCAACCTTGTTAAGCTCTTGGGATGCTGCATCCAAGGAGAAGAAAGGATGCTAATTTATGAGTACTTGCCAAATAAAAGCTTGGACAACTTCCTATTTGGTTTGGCTGTCTCAACTTAATATAAGTATCTGTTTTGTTCATCTATATGTGTTATGTTTTACCAGGACTTATGGAATTCGTAATCTTTTATTATAAAATGGGCTGACTTTCTTGAGTATAATTATACTTCCAGATCAAACCCGAAGAAAATTACTGCCTTGGAGGAAGCGCTTCAGCATTGCCATTGGGGTTGCACGAGGACTTCTTTATCTTCATCAAGACTCTAGACTTAGAATAATCCATCGGGATCTCAAAACAAGCAACATCTTATTAGATGCTGATATGAACCCCAAAATTTCAGATTTTGGTGTAGCAAGAATTTTTGGAGGGGATCAGACAGAAGAAGTGACCAAGAGAGTAATTGGCACATAGTAAGTTCATTAAGTATATGTCAAAAATTCATGCTAGCAAATACTGAAATCTTCTCTTTACTTGCAGTGGTTATATGTCTCCAGAATATGCATTGAGTGGGCTCTTTTCAGTGAAATCAGATGTATTTAGCTTTGGTGTGGTACTCTTGGAGATAATAAGTGGTAAGAAGAATTGGGGATTTAGTCACCCAGATCACGATCTCAACCTAATAGGTCATGTAAGTATCAATTTCATAGTAATGACCATTTTATCTTCTTGATCTAGATTAACTTTAGACTTCCATTTTCTGCTGTGGCAATTGGAGACTAAGATTAACTTCTTCAGGCATGGAAACTGTGGAATGAAGGGAACCCCTTGGAAATGAATGGATGTGGAGATGGAGCAATCATTTTGTATTGATGAAGTGCTGAGATGTATCCAGGTGGGTCTTTTGTGTGTGCAGCAACGTGCTGAAGACAGACCAATGGTGTCATCTGTAGTAATCATGTTAAGAAATGAAAGCTCAGAGCTACCCCCGCCTAAGGAACCTGGTTTTTGTGCTGAAAGTTCTTCCACAGGGATAGATGCCTTACCAGGTGAGCTAAATCCTCATACTGCCAATGAGGTAACTATCACAGATCTGGCTGGAAGATAGAAGGATTGTTTTATTAATCCAAAAAAATAGAACAAGTATGATTAATGTGTGTTATTGTTTTATTAATCCCAAAAAAATAGAACAAGTATGATTAATGTGTTGTTACAGTTTCTATACATTACTATTTTTTTCATAGGAATACAACATGATTTTTGAGCTTAAATTATCATATCATATCATATGTAAGCTACCTTTTGTTTGTTTCTAGAAGCACTAGGGAGCTTTTTTGGGGTAGGAGTGCTAGTAGATTATTTACTAACCTAGAAACGTAAGTTGTAGCATGACCCTTATCAGTTCTCTGCTAGTGCAATAAACAGAGCTACTGTTATTGCTTCTAGTCAATTCTATTTTACAATTTGAACCAAAGGAAAGAGTGTATCCTCTTACCCAACAAAGACCAGTTGAACAATATTGGGTTAAAGAATGATAATTTGGAACCAAATGACCCCAGGCAGACATCACACCTTGAAAAGATTGTTCAAGAGAAACACTAACAAGGAAAATGCAAAATAGCATTGACTTAATTGGCAAAGGGGTTGATATGAGAAGAAAATCTGAACTACCAGGAAAATATTGTCAAAGAATGGAATATGAGACTGCAGAGGAAGCAAGGAGGTGCTGCAGTCTCTCCTTTTTCTTATTCTGGCAACTTTGAGGCCATTACTTGATAATTTAGTTAAAATATACAATCGCAGCTACATGTTTCATGCTTTAGTTTGGTCACCCAACAAGGACCATATAACAACCTTGAGCGCATGAGCTTTGATGACATCTCTTATTTCTCTTGTGACTTCATTCAAGTTAAAGTTTCTATTGGATTGGGCCAGCCATAAATAGCCATGGGATTCAAAAATTATGACAGAAGACTACAGAGATCTCAAAGATTATTTTATGCAGGCAGCCCATTTGTATATGGTGACACAAGGCCTCAAAGATTGATTTAAATAGCAAAAAAAAATGCTTGTTTAAAATCAGTCATCTTTAACCAATAGGTATTTTCTATTTTTCTCAAACTCATTGCCTGCTCAGCCGCCGAAAAAAAAAAAAAAAAAAAAAGCCTCATTGCCAATTGCCAAATGGCTTTGGTCTCATAAAATTTTTATAAGATGGAGTTCCAATAAGGCGTCTGTTTAATGCAGTACAGAAGTAAAACCTCTCAAGCAAACAAACGTCAAGGAGAGAATCCCATTGGTCATAACTCATAACCACTCCAAAGCGTTATGAACCAAATCTTAATAGCGTTGTCATTACTGCAAGAAGGTTACTTCCTGATCAAACCATTGACTTCAGGGTCAATACAGGCGGCTTGTGTTTACATCACACGCTCCTCTCCAACCCCTTTATTTTCTTTTTTCTTTCTTCTTTTTCATATAGAAAATCTTAGATATATCAAGTAGTCAATTTTGAATTTTCTCTCCCATGTCATGTCTGATTCCTGTTGATTAACCCAACAAAATGTTTGAGTAATTGTAATTGAGATTAACTCATGAAGCTCTTTCTTTCCATTTTCTTCTGCTTCACTTCTATCTCCTTTACCAAAACCTCCTTTGCTTTAGACACCTTAGCTCCAAACCAAAATCTCAGAGACAATGGCCAACCTCTGGTTTCCACAGGCGAAGCATTCAAATTAGGATTCTTTAGTCCCTGGAATTCCAACAACCGCTATGTGGGAATATGGTACAACAAAATCCAACAAACAGTTGTTTGGGTTGCCAACAAAAACAGCCCCATCACAGACTCCTCTGGTGTTCTAACCCTCACCCCAAACGGAAACATAGTCATCTCCAACCGATCGAGTATTCCCATCTGGTCATCAAATTCCTCTGCGAGTAATCCAGTCTTGCAGCTCTTAAACACAGGAAACCTTTTGGTTAAAGATGGTCATGATAATCGTAATAACATTGGAAGCTATGCCTATGCATGGCAGAGCTTTGATCATCCATGCGATACATTGTTACCGGGCATGAAGCTCGGATGGAACCAAAGGACTAAACAAAACTGGTTCCTAACTTCATGGAGCAGTCTTCAAGATCCATTCACTAGGGAATTCACGTACAAAGTCGACCCTCGTGGGCTTCCACAGTTCGTTCTTCGCCAAGGAACTAAGATTCAATTTCGAAGCGGGCCTTGGGATGGTGTTCGCTTCGGCGGGGATCCTCAGCTCCAAGAAAATTCTGTCTTTATACCCACCTTCGTTTACAACACAAGCTATATCTACTTTACATACGAAAACACTAATAGTTCTATAATCTCGAGGTTAGTGGTGAACCAGTCGGGCTCTATAGACTACCTCACGTGGAACCAGCGTGGTGATCAGTGGCGGAACATACAGACCATGCAGAAAGATGAATGTGATGTGTACGGACACTGTGGTCCTAATGGCATTTGCGACATTAACAAGTCCCAAGTTTGCCAGTGCCTAAATGGGTTCACTCCAAAGACACCACAAGAGTGGAACGTGTTGGAGTGGTCTGGTGGATGCATAAGAAAAACGCATTTGAATTGTAGTTCAGACGTGGGGTTCAGGAAGTTTTCTGGGTTGAAGTTGCCGGATAGTTCGGAGTTCTTTGTGAATAGTATAGTGATGAGCTCGGAGGAGTGTGAGGATGCTTGTTTGACAAACTGTTCGTGTGTGGCTTATTCCAGAACTGAGGCTAGTGGTTGTGTGGCTTGGTTCGGGGACTTGCTTGATATTAGAGTGCATAATGGAATTGGGCAGGATTTGTATGTTCGGATGGCTGCTTCTGAACTTGGTAAGTCACTTTGCTCCAGTGAAATACATAAATATTGCACATCTTTTTCCCTTTCATAATGGGCTAAGAAATATTGACAAAATAAGATAAATCATCAATTATCAAATAACAAGATCATATTCAATTATTCATCTAACTACAAAATAGGAAGAGATATAGAAGAAGAAAAAAAAAAATTTACTGTATTTTCCAACTATAAATATAGTGCGTCTCAAATGTATGAAAGTGAGCTACTTGTATTTGACATTTTATCAAATACTTGGAGTGCTTACCTTCATAATGATTATAGTGGTAATCACTTTGAATTTTATGGGGTTACAAACATTAGCATTCATTTTGAATTGGGTATAAGGTATTAGACAAATTATTACTATTTCCTTTTACACATGTGATACTCACATGGGAGTGAGATCATTGTGATACCTAGATTGTATTAGACCATATTAGACCTGTAGCCCAAACCAGACGACCCTCTGGAGGCTAGTAAAAACTATGCTCAACCCAACTCAGTCCGACCCAAGACTACAGTACTTGGGCAACCTTTCGAAACCTTTTCAAGACTAGAACGACTAATTCAATCCAGGTCTCAGGCGCGATCCTTTGATTAGGATGGTAAGCCATGATCAAATAAATCTTAGGAGTAGCCGAACCTGTGATCAAGTTAGCCTACCGTGATCCATTTCTAGTCGGAGAGATTTGAAGGTCGGCTGCCAACCGCTTTATTGTTGGGCTTATGATCACCTATTTTGGTTGAAATTCTTATTGTGGTCCCTATTCTTAAAATCCACACACTTACAACTGACGTCGTCTATGGGGAGCCACAAAACATATGTTTTGACAAAAGAGTCTCTATGGTCACCTAATTCATCAACAACAACCCTTTAGGGGGATAAAACCCTAAAGGAACCTATAAGGGAGCCGCAACAAAAGGAGTATTGTGGGGACTTCGTTTCACGATGACAATATTGTGGACCAAAGGCCTTTGGACTCTAGCAAATGTTGCCAACGTAGGGTATGCTTCGAGGTCTATCAGCCTACTGACTCCCGAAAAGGGGATCCTCGAGGCCTTAGGATTCTTCACCATAGTAAAAGCTACATCAACGAGTTCCCCAGATAGGTCCCATAGATACGAACAAAAGCCCAAATGTCACAGGGAGTACAAGTCACCTCTTGAAGCAAAAGGAAGGGTTACTCATGGGACCACAAATAGAGGCTTACTTCACCTCAAGGTGTTCAAGAGATCCCAAGCCAAGTAGAAAGGAGCTCTAAACGCTGTCTAGATGATGTTACACCAAATTCCATCCTATCCATTCTCGGCTAAAATTGAGTAGACCAACTTGCCAGAGAAATTACGAGGTCTTTTTCCTTTTATGGGTCCTCGATTGGTGAGCTCTTATGCTCCTGACCATCTCGTTCAGCTAAAATTCTTCTTGTGGTTTCTGTTCTTATAATTTATCGGGAAAGGTTTGGTTCCCTCTAGTGCGCTAGCATTGGAGCTGACACGATTGCGACACATGCTTAATATTAGACACATATCCGTATCGTATCGGCTCCGTGCACTGTAAACATTTATCCATCTATAAACTTATATATATATTTTTTTTGATCAGTAAATAGAAATTTTATTAAAAATCAGTACACGGGAAGTGTATAAACTTATATGAATATGAATATGTGTTACGTAGACACATGTGTTAGAGTTCCACTTCACAAATGAATTAGGTCAATTCATACTATATATAATTAGTACAACCGTGACTATTTTTTCTTTCTTTCTTTTTGGGCGGGTCATATATTTCGTATCAGCTAGTTTATGCCTGTTTTAATAAAAAAATTAGTTAACTTTTGACAATGACCAGTATTTGTCCCGCATGGGGTACGCAATATTCTTTCCACGCCTTATTGACAAAATGAATTCCCGAAATGATCGTTTCAACAAATTCTAAATCTATTATAATCAAAAGTTTCAAATGGTATAAGCGCATGCTACCGCATAGCACAGCTTTCACCTTCTATTGAAATTTTTGTATTACGTGGTGACATTACATTTGACAACACCAATGGTAGGAGCAAAATCACTTGACTCGACTGCGTACTAGGATGCTTGTCTTTTTTTTTTAAATGTTCTCTCAATCAAAGTTAGGAGCATAGGGAAAGTTCTAGACTATGCAGTGGGATTAGGTGTGGAAAATGTAACACATTTTTTTTTACCTTTTTTTCTTTTTGGTACGACTACAAAAAATGGACACTACTATATTCTTTTAAAATAAGGCCCATAAAAGCAGATTAAATCATTTTTTCACTTTTTTTTTTTACACAAATTTGTGTTGTGCTTATAGAATCAAATAACAAGGACAAACGAACGGTGGTGATCATATCAGTATCCGTAGCTTTTGGGGCTCTTTTGTTGGCATCATTCGGATTCGGATGGTTCTTAATTTGGAAGAGGACCCACGTCGAAAGCAAAGGTAAGTACATAATTCACAAGCACTTCTTTTATTTCTTTATGCCCTCTAATTGTTTTAATAAAATGTTTAGTTATTTATTTATTGATATTGTCTAAGAAAATTTTTAGTTGACTAAACTGATAGTGATTCACACCAACTACGTACCAGTGGTTTTATATCAATGTGCCACTATCATAGTCTTGGATTTTTCTAACCAAAAGTCATTCCAATTTATTTGAACACCTTTTGGGCCCCTACAATGCTGCAATCGTGTTGAAAATGTTACAAAGAAAAGTATTCTTTTTCCTCCTGCTTCTTTGATTGATTTCTATATTTTGGTGAATCATTGGCTTTCAAGTTATTAAAAAGAGAGGATATTATTAGAGATTTAGGCAGCAATTAATTGGTGAGAAACATTTGTTATAAAAAAAAATAAAGTTATTTGATTTCTGTTACTGTCATGCGGCCCATCATAACTATATTTTTGCTGAAAAAGATGCTCATTTAAATTCATAAGACAAAAGAATAACATATTTGGCAGTAGACATGTTCATATTACAAGTCTCATTGGATTGCCAATAGTTTTATAACTGAAAAAAAGAAGAAGAAGATCTCATTGGATTTATAAGGTGGCCAGTGTGGCCAAAGCCCACATTATGCATGTCAGGCCCCAGGTTGAGTCTAGAACTACACTGAATTTTAAACATAAACCATCATGGGTCAAATATCTGATTTTGGGCTTGGAATGATTGAACATTTTCAACGTGAGAATGCATTTTATACTTTATACAAGGTCTACTTACTGGTATTTTTGGTGTGACCAGATACATAATGCAGTCCAATTGCTTGTTCCTTGACATTATTATGATAAATTGCTGGAAAATACAACTCAAGAGGGAAATTGCTTAGCAAACTTATGGTGCATTTAGTTTGTGTATGTGTACTTCTATTTTATGCAAAATAGGGGAGACAACAACATCTAAACTGAAGGATGGTGCATAAAACTAAAGATGTCTTGTCTATTTAAGGTTCTCAATTCTCTGCAACATAATAACAAAGATGGCCTGATTTACTAATTGTACATAGGAAATTTTTCCATAATATACTATTGTTGTAATAACATTAATAAAAGTAGTAAAAAAAGACAGTTAATTAAGAACATAGCAGAAAGTATAACTCCAGATAGAATAGAATCACATAAAAGAATACATGTGGCTGTTCCTGACTGTTCACTGGAAAATCCATAGCCGACCCCAAAAATTTTGGGACTAAGGCTTAGTTGTTGTTGTTATGCTATTGTTGTAATCTGATCAAATAGAACTGTTGCTATGATATCTAATCAAATCACTCGTTTGGTTTGTCAACCTTTAACCTACAACAGCAAATCTTTGCATGTGTGTATTTTCTTTAATGATTTCCTAATTTGACAGCTCAGAGGCAGAGAGTAAATAACCCAAATCAAGATGACAAGCCTAGTGTAGCAGTGGAAGAGGAAGACTTAGAACTACCTCTATTTGATCTTTATTCAATTGCAACTGCTACTAACAACTTCTCTTTCACAAATAAAATTGGTGAAGGCGGTTTTGGTCCCGTTTACAAGGTAATTTCACAGTACATATATGAACTCATTTGTACTGTGAAAAGAAGTGACTCAATTCTTCTTAACTGTTTCCTTTTAGTTATGATGAGCTGCATTCCTGTTGGCTGAAATATAGCCTTGATTAACTACAGGGTGAGCTCCCAAGTGGAGAACAAATAGCAGTGAAGAGGCTCTCGAGATATTCAGGACAAGGCCTCAAAGAGTTCAAGAATGAGGTTATCTTGATTGCAAAACTTCAGCACCGAAATCTTGTTAGGCTCTTGGGATGTTGTATTCATGGAGAAGATAGAATGTTGATATATGAGTTCCTGCCTAACAGAAGTTTAGACTTATATACATTCAGTAGGCCACTCTCAATCTTTTGAAATCTTTTTTATCTCCTTCATTAACAACGCTAAGTTTTAACTTCATTCAAATTGGCCCAGATCAAACAAGAGGTACTTCACTTGATTGGCAAAAGCGTTTTGACATCATAGTAGGGGTTGCTCGAGGACTTCTTTATCTTCATCGAGATTCAAGATTGAGAATCATTCATAGGGATCTTAAAGCTAGCAATATTCTCTTAGATAGTGAGATGAATCCCAAAATATCAGACTTTGGCTTGGCAAGGACGTTTAGAGGTGACCAAACTGAAGCGAATACGAGTAGGATCATTGGAACATAGTATGTATGACAATAGTCTCTCTGTCTCTCTCTTAATTGCATGTAGCCATGTGCCAATGATATTTATTTTTGTTGATTGCTTGCAGTGGCTATATGTCTCCGGAGTATGCAATAGATGGGCTCTTTTCGGTGAAGTCTGATGTCTTTAGCTTTGGTGTATTGGTTTTAGAGATAGTGAGTGGAAAGAAGAATAGAGGATTTTATCATCCTGACCATGATTTCAACCTTTTAGGACATGTGAGTTTGAAGCAGAAAAATTTCTTCCTTCAGATTCTTAAACCAATTTTTTTTTTTTAATTATATTTTTTCCTTATATAAGTTACTTCTTTCATTCATTTGGAATTTTTTAGGCATGGAATTTGTGGAACGAAAACAGAACCATGGAACTGATGGATGCTTTGATGGAAAAACCGATACCTGCATCAGAAGTTTTACGATGTATACAAGTCAGTCTATTGTGTGTCCAACAATCCCCTGAAGACAGGCCCACAATCTCATCTGTTCTTTTGATGTTGGATAGTGAGAATTCTTCACTACCTGAACCAAAACAGCCTGGATTTTACACAGAAAGGTCTGTTACAGAGACTGACTCGTTACCAACTGGGAAAAGTCCATATACTGCAAATGAATTAACCATTACAATGTTACAGGGTAGATAGCAAGGTGATTAGAATTCTATATATGTTAATCACAAAGCATATGTAGCTTTGTATATTCAATTTATTTTCCTCCAAAATCTAAAGTATACAAGGGTTAGGAAGATAGTTTTTTTTTTTTTGTTATTTCTATGTAATTGTCAAATCTTAATTTAGTTGAAAATGAAGCAATTTGGATTTGATCACAATATATCTATGATGGTGTGAACCACTACCAAGCAGTCAAAGACCCCAAATGCACATTCTGTGATCAGTAACAGAGTTGGATCATTTAAGAGATCTTAAAATGTATTAATTCTAAAAGAATGTCCATAGATAGTAGGCCTAGCACATTACTGATATAAAGAACAAAATCAGAGGGCAAGTATAAAATGACTTAACTAATTTTATCTTTTCATATGAATTTGATCATCTACTCCGAAATTGCAGTTGCAGTAGAGTGGTTTAAGAAAAATGGACATTGAAGATAATGAAGCCTTTTGAACCTATTATTTTTCTGTGCAGATTGCAATATCCGTTAACACTGATCCAGATCAATTTGAATTTAAAAAAAAAATAAGCATACCTACGTGGAAACCTTTAATTAATTTTAATTATTCCTTTAAAAAAAGTTCTAGAAAGATATATTCAATTAACCCGTGTTTCTTGTTTTGAGCAACTGTCAATTTGTCACCAATTTTCTTGTCAAAGAGGTTGAATACTTTGAAAGCAATGAGTATGTATTAAAGTCAAAATTTGATGATAAAATATCTAGTTTTGTTTTGAAGATTTAAACTCACATTTAGAATATTTGAATTTAAAATCTTAATCAAGTTTACTTAAACACAACATTATGCTTTAAGAATCAGGAAAGTAAGACTATACTTTTATTTTTTCAAAGGTATAAAGTGAAGATAATTTTACCTTAGTTCTCATATGTATAAGCTCTTATATGCTCACCAAAATCATCGATGCTTGATGACTTTTGGCAGGTAAGTCCATTGCTTAATATCTAAACTTCAGACTTTCATAAAAGTTAGAAGAGGAAGAATGCAAAACCTTCATGTCTTTCTACTTTGTTATACTTCTCTATATTTCCTCTGCAAAACCTCTTTTGCAGATGATACCATAACCCCAAAACAGTCCATTGTGGATGGCCAAGAACTTGTTTCCTCTGGAGAAAGCTTCGTGCTCGGATTCTTCAGTCCAGGTAACTCCAAGAAGCACTATTTGGGAATCTGGTACAAGAATATTAGTCCACCGACGATTGTTTGGGTTGCAAATAGAGAGAACCCACTGAATGACTCATTTGGTCATCTAACCATTGGTGCTGATGGAAATCTTGTACTTCTTGATGGAGCAGGAAACATTATATGGTCTTCAAAATCATCAAGAGCAATAAAAGAGTCAATTGCAAAGCTCTTAGATTCTGGAAATTTAGTTCTGATGGATGGAAGTGATGGTAGCACTGACAGTTATATATGGCAGAGCTTTGAATATCCATCTGATACAATGATACCAGGCATGAAGTTGGGTTGGGATGTGAAAACTGGTATGCATCGATACTTGACTTCTTGGAAGAGTTCTGATGACCCTTCTCCTGGAAACTTCTCCTACGGCATTGACCTTGGTGGAGTACCTCAAATTGTCCTTCGCAAGGGATCACTCATCAAATACAGATCTGGGATATGGAATGGTGTTGGTTTTAATTCCCAATATTGGACTTCTTCTACAGCCTTCAATGCAACTTTCACCATAAACAATGATGAAGTGCTTTACATGTATGAAAATGGAAAATACTCAACAATAACAAGAATTGTCTTGGATCAATACGGTTTAGTTCAGCGCTATGTATGGAACGATCAAACTCTTGGGTGGTATCTCACATATGAAGCAAGGAAAGATATCTGTGACAACTATGGGTTCTGTGGGCCTAACAGCATTTGTAAAGTTAGTGACATGCCTGTTTTATGTGAGTGTATAACAGGCTTCATTCCTAAGTCACAGCAAGACTGGGAGGAGTTAAAGTGGGCTAGTGGGTGCATTAGGAAGACAAAGTTAAACTGTACTGAAGGAGATGAGTTTCTAGAACTAAAGAAGGTGAAATTGCCCAACTTGTTGCAGTTTTGGACAAACCAGAACATGAATCTTAAAGAATGTGAGGTAGAGTGCTTGAAGAATTGTTCTTGCACAGCTTATGCCAATTTGAATGTCAGCGGAGGGGCCCATGGGTGCCTGCTTTGGTTTGGGGACTTGATTGATATCAGGATTTCTATGAAAGAAGTTGGTAACAATGAAGAACAATATCTCTATGTCAGGTTAGCTGCTTCAGAAATAGGTATGATTAGGTTCTGCTTTAGTGCATGTTCGATAACTTCCCTTGACATGTTTTTTTTTATTGAAGTCCAATAGTATCCTCTGAAATTTATAATCTGTTGAAGAGATAAATAATTTTATTTCTCAATGATTACTACTATGGTTGTCATATTTAATCATCATTAATAGATTGGGATGCTATAGGCTTCTTATTTATCAAGCAAGGAACCTCTCGTTTGTGTTCTGTTCACCCCTTGGTAAATGTAATGTAAACAATTTCTTTCCTGCCATTGCAGACTTTACAGCCTTCTTGACAGGAAAATAAAATAATGTCAAGAAGGCTGTAGAGTCTGCAATTTATCAGAAACACAAATTGCTATTTTACATACTGTCAGGAAGTTACTGATAGCCTTTTCACAGCTATTTCTTGTCCCTCTTCTAACTTGCCCTGTGTTATATCATATACACTACATAATTTAGTACAAGAATGTGTGTGTCTAGATAAATAGACTTTCTTTCCTGCCATTGCAGACTCTACTGCTAATTTACGATTTTGTGGATGATTTATACTAAGACTTTCTTTATTTAATGCATGTTAAGAGCCAAATGCTGATCACAGTAGAAAGAGAAAGCTAGTCATAATGGTGCTGATGATATCAGTAGGTTCAGGGATACTTCTCTTGGGTTGCATTATCTGTTTTGTCATAAAGAAAAAGAAAAGTCAAAAGGAGACTCCACAGGCAGGTAAGAGGTTTTTAATCTATTCTTTGGAGTAAGACTTTCTTCTATTGCACCTGATGGCACCAGAAAACAATCTTGAAAAAAAAAAAAAATTCATACATGGCACAATTATGCATTTTCATGCAACAACAAACAACAGGGTTGACTAGTTCTTAGGTCATGTTCACAAATAGGGTCAAGTAATTACTCGGTTAAATACAGTAAACATCTCTGTGTTGTGTCTCTTGTCTCTTTCCTAATGCTTTTTAATGGAAATATTTTGTCAACAATTCTTTAATTAAAAAAAGAAATGACTGAGATGTCATTTATTGGGAATGCTTGTTATTTTATTTTTTTACTTAAAGTAGTCAAACTTACTATAAGTAGCATTTCACCCAAGTTGATTCAGTTACATTCAGAAAATCTAGCTACAAAAATTTAAGACTGAAGGTTTAAGCTGTCATTTTGCTTATGTTATTCAATTATATTTGAGTATTTTTCTTCTTTTTTTTTCCTTTCTCTTTTTTGAGTAGCAGGTAGCTGTAACCAGAATGTAGACCCAGAGTTGCCCTTGTTTGATTTAGTTACTGTTATAGCTGCAACAAACAACTTCTCTAGTGAAAATAAAATTGGGGAAGGGGGATTTAGGCCCTGTCTACAAGGTAATTTCTCATCTAGTTGCAGTTACAATGATCTCTCTCTCTCTATTTTTCTAGACACACACGTGTGTGTGTGTACGCGCGCACACATTCTTGTACTAAATTATGTAGTGTATATGATATAACACAGGGCAAGTTAGGAGAGGGACAAGAAATAGCTGTGAAAAGGCTATCAGTAACTTCTAAACAAGGCATCTCTGAGTTTAAGAATGAAGTCATACTGGTCGCAAAACTTCAACATCGTAACCTTGTTAGAGTCTTGGGTGGTTGCATTGAAGGAGAAGAAAGGATGTTGATCTATGAATACATGTCTAACAAAAGCTTGGATCATTTCATCTTTGGTAAGTTTTAACTTAATTTATCACATGTTTGAATTGTCAAGACTGACTCAGACTTGTTTATGCTTACAAGATTTTTGCTGGTGCCAAGCTCATGAAGTTTTCTTCTTTTATACTATACTTTGTAATGAGAGAGCTTGCCTTGACTAATAAATAATATTGTTTAGATCCAAGACAAAGCAAATTTCTTCATTGGAGGAAACGTCTTGAAATTATTATGGGGATCGCTCGAGGATTACTTTATCTTCACCAAGATTCCAGAGTGACCATTATACATAGAGATCTGAAAACCAGTAATATTCTATTAGACAGTGAAATGAACCCTAAAATTTCTGACTTTGGCATGGCCCAGATTTTCGAAGGAGATCAGTCTGAAGCAAAAACAAAACAAATTTTCGGGACATAGTAAGTTATATAATCATATACCAAGACATTTTCTCTCATCACATAACTCACACTTTGTCCGTGATAACATGCAGTGGTTATATGTCTCCTGAGTATGCAATCAATGGATGCTTTTCTGTGAAATCAGATGTTTTTAGCTTCGGAGTAATAGTAATAGAGATATTGAGTGGCATAAAAATCAGAAATTTTTGCCATCTAGACCTCCACCATAATCTTTTAGGTCACGTAAGTACTGCAATATCATTACTCTTACTTTGTTTATTTTAAACGCAAGTCTTATTGCTCGCATGCTAATATGTCATTTAATGAGAATTACTTATTTTGATCCTATCAGGCATGGATACTGTGGAAAGATGGCAGGCTTCTGGAACTTATGGATGATAATTTGGACAATTCATGTGTTTCATCAGTACTATTGAGGTGCATGCAAGTTGGTCTCTTGTGTGTGCAAAAAGCCCCCGAAGACAGATCAACAATGTCATCTGTTGTTTCCATGTTGGGTAATGAAGGTGTGACACTGCCCCAGCCAAAAGAGCCTGGGTTCTTCACAGAAGAATCTTCTAATTGTTGTACTACAGAAGCACATTGTCGTAGTAATGCTGTGACTTTTACGTCAATAGAAGCTAGATAGTAACGCTCTCTTAGCATTAATTTTTTGCCAAACTGCTAATAAGATGGATAGGTAACATGTATCGTGCTTATGTACACCAGTGACTCAAAATAACTGGTCTGTCACGGCCAACAAATTTTCAAAATCATTGAAACAGAATGTGATGTACCATATTTTCTAGCCAAACTAGTCATATAATTAGACTGTATTTTCTTTGAATATAATATTTGAAACACAAATGTTGGTAGACGTGTGAAAAAAGCCAGTTTGGTTAAATTGTTCTTCAAGTTGTGCTTACAACTAATGCATGGGGACAGACAGGATTGGACAATGTTTTTTATTATCTTATTATCTCTATACCCAAGTAGAATACATATACTCACCAATACATTAAGTAAAAAATTCACCTGAAGCCAGTGATTATAATAAGAATGATGTCATCTACACGTTGCAGTATACAATTGCAAGCAGAGGGGAGTCTGCACCAATGATCTTTCGAAAAAATTAAAAAAAAATTGCAGTTGGTAGACTTGATAGATGATTATGACTTTTATAATAATCTATTACCACAAGTCATATTGCAAAGAAATTTATTTAAATTAAATAATGGACTAAGACCAATGACTTAAAGTCGAGGAATAATCAAAATGCTATAGGTTCACATTTCAAACTTTGCTCCCTCCCTCTCTTCTCCTTCCAAGTTTAGATGTTCTTGTTTTCAACTATCACTTTATTTTGATCTTTCCATGCCAGCAAGGCAACGCCATTGTCTGAGTTTTTATAAGTCAATTTTAGTTTTAATACTAAACCTTTATCAATCTTTCAAACAAATAAAATTTGCATATGTCCTGTTGGATTATTGAAGTGACTCAAGAATCTTTTTTTCACAAATTATTATTATATGTAGAATTTGGTGTTTTTTTAAATTGATCTTCTTGGCAATTGAAGTGGATGGAAATTGAGACATCCAGTATATGGATGGCTGGGCCCATGACAAACAACTATTCTGCACTTGAAAAAGTCTTTGCATACATTACCAGGTCCAATCACATGGTCAATCACATGCCTTAAAAGTATTCAACATCACACTTTGAAAGAGAAGAACAAGTTGAGGACTCAGTTTTATTTGAGAGTAAAATGAAAGATCAAGAAACTTATGGAGAAGCTGAAAGACAAGATTTTGTTTCTCACTATTTCTTTCACTTTGATATCTTTGTTTCCAAAAATTTCAATAGCAGCTGACAGCATAACTGCAGCACAGTCCATGAATGATAGTCAAACATTGGTTTCATCAGGTCAAAAATTTGAACTAGGCTTCTTCACTACTGGAAGTTCCGGTGATCAATATTTAGGAATATGGTACAAGAATATCCCAAGTAAGACTATAGTTTGGGTTGCAAACAGAGACAGCCCTCTTCAGAATTCTTCTGGTATCTTAACATTCAACAATGATGGAAAGCTTGTTCTTCTCAATCAATCAAGAAGCATCATCTGGTCTTCGAATACTTCACGAGCAGCAAGAAGTCCAGTTGCACAGATTTTAGACTCAGGAAATCTTGTTCTCAAAGATATGGGTGATGACAACTCTGAGAAATACTTATGGCAGAGCTTTGATCATCCATATAACACTTTGTTGCCTGGCATGAAGCTCGGGTGGAACTTGAAAAGTGGTTTGAATCGATATTTGAGGTCATGGAAAAGCTCAGATGATCCGTCTCCTGGAGACTATACTTATAGAGTGGATCCCCGTGGGCTTCCTCAACTTGTTCTTCGTGAAGGATCAAAGAAGGTGTTCCGAAGTGGGCCTTGGTATGGGGCACAATTTAGTGGTGAAGCTATTCTGGTGGCAAACTCGGTTTTCAAACCCATTTTTGTCTCTAATGCTGAAGAAGTTTATTATATATATGAAATTATGGACAATATTACTTCAAGATTTGTGTTGGGTCAATCCGGCTTAGTTCAGCATTTCTCATGGAATGATGGGGACTCTAGTTGGAGTACCTTGTTCACCGTTCAAGGAGACCGGTGTGACAAGTATGCTTTGTGTGGTAGTTATGGTAGTTGTAAAGTTAACAATACTCAATATTGTGAGTGTTTAAGGGGTTTTAAACCCAGATCAAGCCAAGACTGGAAATTGTTTGATTGGACAGGTGGATGTGTTCGAAATGATCCACGTATTTGCAGAAATGGAGATGGATTTGTCAAGTTAACTGGATTGAAACTGCCAGACGCATCACAATTTAGCTTAAATGTCAGTATGAGTATTAAAGATTGTGAGGCAGAGTGCTTGAAGAACTGCTCTTGTGTGGCATATGCTAAACTGGACATCAGTGGCAGTGGTAATGGCTGTGTGACCTGGTTTGGAGATTTGATTGATATCAGAGAGGTTGCTTATTATGGGCAAGATCTCTATGTGAGAGTGGCAGCTTCAGAAGTAGGTAAGAATTCTTGAGTCTGTGACCCTTGCCTCTCAGTTTTCGCCTGTAATTTATTTAGGTAACTATTGCAACTTAAAAATCTCTGACTTTGCTGTTACAGGCAATGAACATGCTTGTCTTACCCCACATGCTGTCATGATAGACCCTTAGTTCAAGCATTGTGTTTGCCCGAGAAAGGCTCCAAACAGCCCAGCTCTGGCCTTACCTGGAGCTGGGATGGAGATATTTTCTAATGAACATTTGTATTTTAGAACTTAATTAGTTGACTATTATCTATTTTATTCTGTAAATATTGAAAGAACTAATAACTGTATCATTTTTCGCTTGTGGTTTGTAGAGTCAAATGCTAATAGAAGTAAGGAGCAGAGGCGTAGAAAAATTGCAGTGGCTGTATCAGTGCCTTTCGGAATGATCCTATTGGCTTCAATCAGTTGGTTCATTATTTGGAAGATGAGAAGAAACGAATGTAAATCTACCACACTATTTTGATAGTTCCATTGTAGCCTAATCATGTATGTTTCACTCATATCATTTCTATTAAGTTATCCATGTTCTTGTATACAGCCAGCAAGCCAGATGATCAAGCAAGCATTAGTGGAGTTGAAAGAGAGGGGGATGACCTTGAGCTCCCGTTATTTGACATGGCCACCATTGAAGCTGCAACTAACAACTTCTCTGCTGCCAATAAGATTGGAGCAGGTGGATTTGGCCCTGTATACAAGGTAAAATATTATTTTGCAGGGTATCATTTCAAATAGTTTCAGTGGTTGGTTCTTATTCATACACTTTTAAAATCCTAAAATGACGCCACAAGACTTCATCATCTCTCTGAAGATGGGACTTAAATAACAACCTTGATATGTACATTATTGTTCTTATTGTAGGGTGGGCTACCATCAGGGCAAGAAATAGCAGTAAAGAGGCTTGCAGAAAATTCTGGACAAGGCATACGGGAGTTTAAGAATGAGGTCATGTTGATCTCCCAACTTCAACATCGGAACCTTGTCAAGCTTCTAGGTTGTTGTATTGAAGGAGACGAAAGAATGTTAATCTATGAATACATGCCGAACAGAGGCTTAGACTCCTTAATCTTTGGTTGGTATCTTGAACATAAATATGTGTGTGTGAATATAATGCAGCATAGTGTTCATTTAGTTTCTCTTATTATTTTCTTGTCCAATGAGTTTTATTTGCAAACTAGCTAAAAAGCCTTTAGATTCAAACCATGGGAAGTCACTTGTATATGATGTACTGCAGATGAAGCAAGGCGTTGTTCACTTAATTGGCAAAACAGATTAGACATTGTTATTGGGATAGCACGAGGACTTCTTTATCTTCATAGAGATTCAAGATTGAGAGTGATACATAGGGATCTAAAAGCCAGCAATATTCTGTTAGACAGTGAAATGAATCCCAAAATTTCAGATTTTGGAATTGCAAGAATGTTTGGTGGAGATCAAACTGAAGCAAAGACGAAGAGAGTAGTTGGAACCTAGTAAGTAAACCTATGCTTACCTTACCTTATATATTATTTTTGGTATTTTGCTACTAAAATCTATATCTCTATTGTGATGGATGCAGTGGTTATATGTCTCCAGAGTATGCAATAGATGGACTTTTTTCTTTGAAATCTGATGTCTTTAGCTTCGGTGTTATACTTTTAGAGATACTCAGTGGCAAGAAGAACTGGCTATTTTTTCATCCAGACCACAAACTAAATCTCATTGGGCATGTGAGACTAAAATAAATACGCTTCTCTCCAATCTTTGAATATAATTTCAACTTTACATGGAAATTTAATTTTTGTACTTTGATATAACTCAATTGTTTTAGGCATGGAAACTTTGGAACGAAGGAAAGGCCTTGGACCTAATGGATATGTTGCTTGAGAATCAATTCCCTGCCTCTGAAGCACTAAGATGTATTCAAGTGGGTCTTTTGTGCGTTCAACAGCGCCCAGAAGAGAGGCCAACAATGCCATCTGTGCTTTTGATGTTGGATAGCGAAAGTGTGTTGTTACCTCAGCCTGGCCAACCTGGATTTTATGCAGACAGATGCCTTCCAGATCCAACATTAAATGGAAGAATGCATTCCAGTTCAAATGAGATAACTGATACATTGTTAGAGGGTCGTTAGGATATAGTTTATGCTACTCTTATTATATCTGAATTGGCATTGCAATAGATATACCAAACCATACTTGGTTTGAAGCATGTAGATCCGCTTATGGACATTGGGGTTATGAATTTCACAGAAAGCTAATCAAATTTTGACCCCCCCCCCCAATAAAAGTGGTTATTCTACCTTTTATTTTGATGTGTCTGATTTCACTAGGCTATGCCACTTCTTATGTTCTGATACTTAATTCAATCAGCATATGACAATTGTTGTCTTCAAAATTCTCTTGGTTCATGATTTTTCCTAGACTTAATGATTTCACTAGGTCCTTTGAATTCAATATTTCATTTGCATGAAAGCAAATGTCAATCCTACAAATTTGTTAATCATTTATTGGACTTTATTTGAGATATTGAAACATTTCTGGAGAATGCCAGGATTAAGGAAGCCACATTTGGTGCAGCCTTTATTGCTCACTAGCACTTCATAACATTAACACATCTATGGAGTGAATGTTGTTAAAGTACCATCTCCAGCTCTAGCTCTTTAGTCGTGACAGATACTTTTGCCTCCGGACATGAAACATGGGTTGACTGAGAGAACTAGGATGGACCAGTTCCTAACCATCTTGGAAATCACAAATAATCTGGGAAGTGCAGGACTGCTCCCATAAGCTAAATTCCACTAGCTCCAAACAATTCTTCCTGTATTGGTACTCGACCCAGTATTGGCGAAGTGGTCTATGGTCATTGAGTAATATATCCGTTAGAATAATTGTGAAATAATTCAATTCATCATTTCTACAAGTTTAAACTTTTAAGGAAAATAATAATTTATCATGATATAAAAATAGATAGTCCTGAGTTTGTAACTTTGTATCTTTCTCTTCATTGTAGCTCTAATTTTAAGAAAAAAAAAAAAAAATCCTCTCTAAAACTTGATGTGGAGATATTGACCCTATTATTTGTTAAGAATTATGGGATAAAACAATATAAAGATCACAAAACTCTAATGGCTTCGAGACACAAATTAACTGTTTTCCTTAAGATGATAAACTCTCACTTGATTGAGTTTGTTATTGGGTTATAAGAAAATCACTTCCACAATACAACATGTATCTCGTTCGTAACCCACTCGACAGTCTAGCGGACTTGGCTAAGTGCTGATTGATACTGCATAACTATCGATTAATCCACTCAGTTTTTCGATCAAAGTGATGTTGTTTTATTAGTAAACTTTCTTTTTTTTTTTTTTTTTTTTTTTTTTTTTTTGCGCTTAAATAATGGAAAGACTCTTGCCAATATATGGTTTTTTTTGCTTTATAATATTATTATTTTTCTAACATAAATATCAAAGATTCTCAAGCAATGGCCCGAGGGCTAATCAGAACCACCAACTCCACCTTCACCTTCCTATCCACTTCATTCCCCAAAATTAACACCACCAATATGGAGATCCATTAGTGTCCAGCTCTCTCTTGCCCAACACCAACACCAAGACTAAGACCCTATCGCCATGTCAAAGTACAAGGAACCTTTCTCAATGCAAATGGGCCATGGCCGGCCTCAAACCCCACCACCGAATGAATCGCTCTGTCACTTTCACTCTTCATTTCCGTTTGGTTCATGAGAAAATGTAGGAAACGAGAAAAAAAAAAAAAAAAAAACCGGAATTTATTAGGAAATCAAGATTATCACCCCCTGTAACATTGCACAGTGAGATAGAAGCCACAAATTTCACATTTTGGCATGGCTAGAGCTTTTGGGCGAGATCAATTATTAGCAAAAAAACAAAAGAGTGGCTGGAATTCTGGAACTTAGTAAGTATGAAAAGTATTTTCATTTTTACTAGAATATATCTTTATTACTGTTACACTATTAATCCATGTGTTTTGGTTGGGAATCCAGAAAGTCTTTGAAATTTTAAAATTGTGCCTCCAATTAGCTCTACTGTTTTTCCCTATTTGTCATAATTTAAATTCCTTTAAGAAAACATATAGTAGATTGCATAGTCTGTACTAGGTTGATTTATGAAAGCCACCGAGGCTAGCCCAAGATCAGTCATATTTTCTGGGCTGCGTTTCTGCCAATCTCATCAAGTAAACAATGTGTGCTAAAAGTTAATGAGACTTAACATGTCACTCTTGCCATTTATTAAATTGCTCTAAAACTAAAGAAAACAGATATTCAAGATTAGGTAATCCTTCTTTGTTATAATTAATATGCCACTCATTTTCAAGTTGACAAAAGCCTAAATGAAAATTGATGCATAGAATGCCTCCAGTGCCTGCATTCTGGTTTACTGAGTGACTTGTGAATCACTATTGTGTAAGCTGACTTATTAGCTTATAGTTCTCAATCAAACTATTCAAACAAAATATCAATATTTTTTTGCCCCAACCACAAAAAAAATAATATTTTTAAGTGAAAGACCTCTAGCACAGCATGGATGCTAAAAGAATGTTCATGTCTTTGATTCTGCTCATTCTTTTCTTCCCATTTTGCACTTCCCTTGACACCTTAACATCAAATCAATCTATCAAGGATGGCCAATCATTGATATCCAAAGAAAATAATTTCGCCTTAGGCTTCTTCAGTCCTGGCAACTCCAGCTATCGGTATCTCGGTATTTGGTATGTCAAAGTGACACAACAAACTGTGGTGTGGGTTGCAAACAGGAATGATCCAATTAATGATTCCTCCGGAGTTCTTTCCAACCAGTTTGGAAACCTTGTCCTCTATGACGGTTATAACCATCTTGTTTGGTCTGCAAATGTTTCTGTCCAAGGCACAACCCCCTCTGTTGCTCAGCTTCAAGATTCAGGAAACTTGGTATTAGTCCAAGACAATATTAATGAAAAGGTGTTATGGCAAAGCTGTGATCATCCTACAGATACTTTGCTGCCAAAGATGAAGCTTGGTTTGAATCGTATAACTGGGCTAGACACGTTCTTGACATCTTGGAAGTCACATGATGACCCCGGATCTGGGGACTGCTTCTATAAGATGAATCCTTCTGGCTCTCCACAAATCTTCTTGTATAAGGGTTCGACCCTGTATTATCGGACAAGTCCATGGCCATGGCAAGCATCATCAGCAGAAACATTCTCATTGGGTTTTAAGTTTGATTTTGTTAACAACAAAGATGAGGTATATTTCACCTTCTTTCTTGATGACCCATCCATCATTTCTAGAGTAGTGGTTGACAACTCAGGAATGCTCCAGCAACTTACGTGGAATGAAGGTGATCTTCAATGGAAGGAACATTGGTCAGGACCTAAATACCGGTGTGACAAGTATGGAAATTGTGGTGCGTATAGTAAATGTAGTTTTGAGTCTCCTAACGATATTAATAGGTTTGAGTGTACGTGTTTGCCAGGGTATGAACCCAAGTCTCCAAGGGATTGGTATCTCAAAGATGGTTCTCAGGGGTGTGTGAGGAAGCAGTTGGGGATGTCAATGTGTCGGAATGGAGAAGGGTTTGTGAAAGTGGAGCATTTGAAGGTTCCTGATACATCTAATGCAATTTGGATGGATATGAGTATGAGTATGGGTAGCTCAGAATGCGAGCAGGCATGCTTGAATAATTGCTCTTGCACAGCTTTTCTTAGCATGAATATTGATGGCAAGGGGACCAGTTGCTTGGCATGGTACGGTGAATTGATGGACACTTTGGAGAGTTCAAATCAAATGTGGGTTCTAAACGTACGTGTGGATGCAAATGAGTTAGGTAGCCTTCTCTGCTTGCTTGCATTTTTTGTAAATTGTGATTTCTGCCTTTTTCACTTTTTGGATCATGGTTTGTTGCTTTGTTTTGACCGTCAGCTGCTTACATAAGGAAGTCCAAAGGTTTTCTTGGCAACAAGAGGAAGCTGGCTATTACAATATTGTCTGTTGCTGTGCCATTGTTTTTGGTATCATTGCTAGCTTATATGTGGCTCATGAAGAAGAGGAAAACAAAACGTAACAAAATCGCTTGCGTTGTGTTGTTCACACATAGATGTGTTCCGCTAAGTCCAGAAAAAAATGTCCCATTTATCAGGAGTCATTTAGATTAGTCCTCCACGTGATGTGAGGTATATAAATGCTAAATTGTGAAATTATAGTGAGAATTTCTATCAATATGTTTTTGGACAGTCAAGAGAAAATTGCACAATCAATCATTAAATTTTACTGGTACCATAGGCTCTTTTAGGAAAATGAGCTCGCAGGCAGTAGTAGACATCCAGATTTATCAATTTTCAATCTAAGTTGCATAGTTGCTGCCACTGGCAATTTCTCTGCGACCAACAAACTTGGAGAAGGTGGTTTTGGCTCTGTTTTTAAGGTACAGTTACAATTCATAATGCCATTATTGATATCTTGCCCCTTTTTCTTTCTGTTTCATCTTCCGTTATTCTATGGGTGTGAATGGGGGAAAATGAGTTTCATAAGAAAACACATAGGTTACTGAAGCAGCAGAAGGAGTCATTGATGATTGAACTCAAGTGCTTATTATTTTGGATCATGAATTCAGGGTCAATTATCTAATGGACGCCAGATAGCTGTAAAAAGGCTATCCAAGAGTTCAAGACAAGGAGAAGAAGAATTCAAAAATGAAGTTATGTTGATATTGAAACTTCAACATAGGAATCTTGTCAAACTTTTTGGGTGTTGCATTCAGGAGGAAGAAAAGATGCTGATTTATGAGTACATGCCCAACAAAAGCTTGGACTTCTTCATTTTCGGTATGTCTTTTTTTTCTAAAAATATATTGCCTTCATCTGTTTTATTTTCTTTTATTTTATATGTTCAAAGAATATATTTGCAGTAGATAAAACCACATATTTCAACATTATTAACTCACGCTGAGTTTGCTGGAGAAAACTTCTATTGTAGATCGTACAAGAAGTTCAATGCTGAATTGGAGGAAACGCTTTGAAATCATTGATGGGATTGCTCGTGGGATTTTGTATCTTCATCAAGACTCAAGATTAAGAATTATACATAGGGATCTTAAAACTAGCAATGTTCTACTAGATGCTGAGATGAACCCCAAAATTTTGGATTTTGGCATAGCTCGTATATTCAAAGGGGATGAAATTCAAGACAAGACAACCAAAGTTGTCAGAACATAGTAAGTATCACACAAACACATGCACACGTGTGCACTTAGAGACTTGCACACTTATCACACATACTGAAAATAAAGGCATATGCAAATTTTAATATTATCTTTGATACTGTTCACACGCAGTGGTTATATGTCTCCGGAGTATGCAATTTTTGGAAAATTTTCAACTAAATCAGATGTCTTTAGTTATGGTGTCATATTGTTGGAGATTGTAAGCGGCAAAAAGAATAACGATTCTTATCAGAATCACCTTTCCCTAACTTTGATAGGGCATGTAAGTAAGAGAAAACAACAATCTTTACATTTTGCATTTATAATACAGCCCCTAATGGATAATGTTACAAACCACACAGGTCTGGGAACTATGGAGAGAAGATAGAGCTTTGGATATAGTTGATTCATTGATAAATGAGTCATTTGTTTTCCATGAAGTCATGAGATGCATTCAAATTGGGCTCTTATGTGTGCAAGAAGATGCAATGGATCGACTTATCAAAAAAAGAAGATGCAATGGATCGACTAACAATGTTGTCAGTTCTTCTCATGCTGAGTAGTGAAACAACTCTTCCTTCTCCTAAACAACCTGCTTTCATTTTCAGAAGACCTTCCAATGATTTGGGATCAGTCAAAGGAAAAGGTTTTTATTCTATAAATAACGTGACAATAACTATGGTTGAAGCTTGCTAAAGGTAAAGATTCTAGTTAGCCGCATCTAAATTGCTTCTATAAGGATTTGTAAAACAAATTAACATTTTACTTTTTGGTATTAAAGAACAAATGTATTTTATTTTATTTTTTTTTTTTCAGTTGCTACTACTGCTTATACTGTTACTAATAGTCTGTATTCCTAAATATATAAGTTGTTAATATTTCCAGATCCAAGCACCTTAACTTGGTTGTTTATCATAAGATTCTGAAAATTGAGGCACCTGATACCTTTGTAGTTAGTTTTTTCAATTGATTGTCCAAGATAGTTCACCTCCCTTGTGGAAAGTGAAAATAATATTCTTTCATTTCATTTAAATCTGATGAAATTAAAACTTTTTGACTCTCCTTTAGTTCCAAGTGATCCTTGTGAAATATATATGTTTGTGAATACGACCTACCTCAGTGGACTGTACTCTCCCTTGACCTTTCAAGATCTATAATTGCAGTGCAAGCCTCATAAACTAATAATTGAAACATATTATGGCTATAGACAATTTTCTGAGCTCTATATAAGGATTTTAAGGAAAGCTAAAAGCCATTCATGCAGTAGTGCTCTGGGAACAAAGTTCTATTAGTTTATATCGGCTATGTTCATGAAATCCTAATTTTAAAACTGCTTGATCTGAGCGAGAATTGCATACTGAAAATGACTTGAATCTAATAAAGCTCCTTGATTGTTTTCTTGTCTCTCTTTATCATCATTTTCTTCAAAAAAAAAAAAAATCTGCGACTAAGCTATGGTATTGTATCATATCGCACCCTTTGTGCAGCTATACAACATTAGTTTTAAGTGCACTCTCAAAATTGGGTGTATTCGCTAACAGGCTTGTAGCACGATTGACACCTATCCCATCCCAAAATACTGTGTCAACCCGCCTCTCTCCTCTTGTTAACCAAAAAAACAAAAAAAACAAAAAAATGGTGTGATCACACTAATGTACTAAATCTTATCAAAACTCAGTGGTTATGAAGCTGAAACTTGAGTCCACCCCACGTTTATTTGTGTTGAAACTTGAGTCCACGCCAGAAAACGTGAAACGCCATATTTCCAGTCTGTTCACATTTCAGTTTCAATACTCAATATAAGAAGCTGAAGGGGTAGGTTGCCTCAATTTATAGCCTCACATTACATCTCACATTACCAATCCATTGATCCATGATCATTCCAATTTCCATGTATATGAATATGGAAGTAACTAAACACATGAAAGTCAAAGCTATTGTCAACTCATCAAAGGCATCAATTATCATCATAATGGACCCTAGTAGTCATGTCTGTTTTTGCTATATGCAAACGCCAGTCTTCTTATGCAACTTTTATTAGCCGAAGAACAAGCTGAAAAACCCAAAGCATTGGAATTAGACTGTTTTGACTGGTATCTGATACATTGTTAGATGGAAGAATGCATTCCAGTTCAAATGAGATAACTGACACAGTGTTAGCGGGTCGTTAAGGTATGGTTTGTGCTACTCTTATTCTATCTGAATTCGCATTGCAACAGACACACCAAACCATGCTAGATTTGAAGCATGTATATCTGCTTATGGACATTGGGGTTATGAATTCCTTAGAAAGCTACTCAAATTTTGACCCCCCCCCAAAAAATGTGATTATTCTACCTTTTATTTTGAAGTGTCTGATTTACTTCTTATGTTCTGAATCTTCTGATACTGAATTCGATAAGGCATAAGACAATTGTTGTCTTAAAAATTCTCTCGTTCATGATTTTTACTAGACTTCTGATTTCGCTAGGTCCTTTGAATTCAATAGTTCATTTGCTTGAAAGTAAATGTCAATCCTACAAATTTGTTAATCATTTGCTGGACTTTATTTGAGATATTGAAACAGTTCTGGAGAATGCCAGGATTAAGGAAGCCACATTTGGTGCAGCCTTTGCTGATGAATAGCACTTTGTAACATCAACACATATAAGGAGTGAATGTTGTTCAAGTTCCATGTCATGCACTAGCTCTTTAGTCTTGACAGATACTTTTGCCTCCGGAGATGAAACATGGGTTGACTGAGAGAACTAGGCTGGACCAGTTCCTAACCATCTTGGAAATCACAATTAATCTGGGAAATGCAGGAGTGCTCCCATGAGCTAAATTCCACTAGCTCCAAACAGTTCCCCCTGTATTGTGATTTGGGACTCAACCCAGTATTGGCGAAGTGGTCTATGGCCATTTAGTCCAGTCCCTAGAAGCAATTCTGGTTTACTGATTGACTTGTGATGCTTACTCACTGTGTAAGCTGACTTATTGACTTGATGCAATTTCCATTTTGTTACGCTACTTTTTGGTTTGAAAGAAGGGAAGCTTAGGGAGACTTTATAATCCTCAATCAAACGTTTCAAACCAAATATCAATATTTTTTTGCCCTAACCACAAAAAATAATATTTTTAAGTGAAAAACCTTAAGCACGGCATGGATGCTCAAAAAATGTTCATGTCTTTGATTCTGATCATTCATTTCTTCCCATTTGGCACTTCCCTTGACACCTTAACACCAAACCAATCCATCAAGGATGGCCAATCATTGATATCCAAAGAAAATACATTACTTTTTTGCCCCAGCCACGAAAAAGAAACTTTTTAGTGAAAGACCTCTAGCACAGCATGGATGCTAAAAAGATGTTCATGACTTTGATTCTGATCATTCTTTTCTTCCCATTTTGCACTTCCCTTGACACCTTAACACCAAACCAATCCATCAAGGATGGTCAATCTTTGATATCCAAAGAAAAGAATTTCGCCTTAGGCTTCTTTAGTCCCAGCAACTCCAGCTATCGGTATCTTGGTATTTGGTATGTCAAAGTGACACAACAAACTGTGGTGTGGGTTGCAAACAGGAATGATCCAATCAATGATTCCTCTGGAGTTCTCTCCATCAACCAGTTTGGAAACCTTATCCTCCATGATGGTTATAACCATCTTGTTTGGTCTACAAATGTTTCTGTCCAAGGCACAACCTCCTCTGTTGCTCAGCTTCAAGATTCAGGAAACTTGGTATTAGTCCAAGACAATATTAATGAAAAGGTGTTATGGCAAAGCTGTGATCATCCTACAGATACTTTGCTGCCAAAGATGAAGCTTGGTTTGAATCGTATAACTGGGCTAGACACATTCTTGACATCTTGGAAGTCACATGATGACCCCGGATCTGGGGACTGCTTCTATAAGATGAATCCTTCTGGCTCTCCACAAATCTTCTTGTATAAGGGTTCGACCCTGTATTATCGGCCAGGTCCATGGCCATGGCAAGCATCATCAGCAGAAACATTCTCATTGGGTTATAAGTTTGATTTTGTTAACAACAAAGACGAGGTATATTTTGCCTTCTTTCTTGATGACCCATCCATCATTTCTAGATTAGTGGTTGACAACTCTGGATTGCTCCAGCAACTTATGTGGAATGAAGGCGATCTTCAATGGAAGGAACTTTGGTCAGGACCTAAGTACCGGTGTGACAAGTATGGACATTGTGGTGCGTATAGTAAATGTAGTCTTGAGTCTCCTGACAATATTAATATGTTTGAGTGTACATGTTTGCCAGGGTATGAACCCAAGTCTCCAAGGGATTGGTATCTTAGAGATGGTTCTCAGGGGTGTGTGAGGAAGCAGTTGGGGTTGTCCATGTGTGGGAATAGAGAAGGGTTTGTGAAGGTGGAACATTTGAAGGGTCCTGATTCATCTAATGCAACTTGGATGGAGCGGAGTATGAGTAGCTCAGAGTGTGAGCAGGCATGCTTGAGTAATTGCAATTGCACAGCTTTTCTAAGCATGGATATTGATGGCAAGGGGACCAGTTGCTTGACATGGTATGGTGAATTGATGGACATTTTGGAGAATTCAAATCAACCGTGGGTTCTAAATGTACGTGTGGATGCAAATGAGTTAGGTAGCCTTCTCTACTTGGTTGCATTTTTTGTAAATTGTGATTTCTGCCTATTTCACTTTTTGGAGCGTGGATGATCATGGTTTGTTGGTTTTTTTTTGTTGTTTCTTTTTTGTTTTTTTGGCCTTCAGCTACTTACATAAGGAAGTCCAAAGGTTTTCTTGGCAACAAGAGGAAGCTGGCTATTACAATATTGTCTGTTGTTGTGCCATTGTTTCTGGTACCCTTGCTAGCTTATATGTGGCTCATAAAGAAGAGGAAAACAAAAGGTAACAAAATTGCTTCCGTTGTGTTGTCCACACATATATGTGTTCCGCAAAGTCCAGAAAAAAATGTCTCATTTATCAGGAGTCATTTAGATTAGTCCTCCACATGATGTTAGGTATATAAATGCTAAATTGTGAAATTATAGTGAGAATGTCTATCAATATGTTTTTGGACAGTAAAGAGAAAATTGCAGAGTCAATCATTCAATTTTACTGGTACAAAAGACTCTTTGGAGGAAAATGAGCTCGAGGGCAGTAGTAGACATCCAGATTTATCAGTTTTTGATCTAAGTTGCATAGTTGCTGCCACAGGCAATTTCTCTCCGACCAACAAACTTGGAGAAGGTGGTTTTGGCTCTGTTTTTAAGGTAGAGTTACAATTCATAATGCCATTGTTGATATCTTGCCCCTTTTTCTTTCTGTTTCATATTCCATTACTGTATGGGTGTGAATGGGGGAAAATGAGTTTCATAAGCAAAAACATAAGTTACTGAAGTAGTAGGAGGCATTGATGATTGAACTCAGGTGCTTATAATTTTGGATCATGAATTCAGGGTGAATTATCGAATGGACAACATATAGCCGTGAAAAGGCTATCCAAGAGTTCAGGACAAGGAATAGAAGAATTCAAAAATGAAGTTAAGTTGATTGCGAAACTTCAACATAGGAATCTTGTCAAAATATTTGGCTGTTGCATTCAAGAGGAAGAAAAGATCTTGATTTATGAGTACATGCCAAACAAAAGATTGGACTCCTTCATTTTTGGTATGTCTTCTTTCTAAAAAAAAACTATTGCCTTGATCTTTTTTATTTTCTTTTATTATACTCACACTGAGTTTGCTGGAGCAAAATTCTATTGTAGATCGTACAAGAAGTTCAATGCTGAATTGGAGGAAACGCTTTGAAATCATTGATGGGATTGCTCGTGGGATTTTGTATCTTCATCAAGACTCAAGATTAAGAATTATACATAGGGATCTTAAAACTAGCAATGTTTTACTAGATGCTGAGATGAATCCCAAAATTTCAGATTTCGGGATAGCCCGTATATTCAAAGGGGACCAAATTCAAGACAAGACAACCAGAGTTGTTGGAACATAGTAAGTATCATTACACAAAGACATGCGTGTGCATGAGCACAGAAACTTGCACAGTTGCCACACATACATAAAATAAAGGCATATGCAAACTTTAAGATTATTTTTAATATTGTTCACATGCAGTGGTTATATGTCACCAGAGTATGTAGTATTTGGGAAATTTTCAACAAAATCAGATGTCTTTAGCTTTGGTGTCATATTGTTGGAGATCGTAAGTGGCAAGAAGAATAACAATTCTTATCAAAATCACTCATCCCTGACTTTGATAGGGCATGTAAGTAACAAAAAACAACAATCTTTACTATTTGCATTTATAATACAGCCCTTAATGGATAATGCTACGAACCACACAGGTGTGGGAACTATGGGGAGAAGATAGAGCCTTGGATATTGTTGATGCATCGATAAATGAGTCATTTGTATCCGATGAAGTCTTGAGATGCATTCAAATTGGGCTCTTATGTGTGCAAGAACATGCAATGGATCGACCAACAATGTTGAAAGTTCTTCTCATGCTTAGTAGTGAAACAACTCTTCCTTCTCCTAAACAACCTGCTTTCATTTTTAGAAGACCTTCCAATGATTTGGGATTAGTCTCCGGAGGAGGTTTTTATTCTATAAATGACGTGACAATAACTACCATTGAAGCTCGGTAAAGGTAAATATTCTAGTTAGGTGCATCCAAATTGCTTCTATAAGAATTTGTAGGACAAAATTAACATTTTACTATTTGGAATGAAAGAACAAATGTAATTTCTTATTCTTATTTTTTCTTTTTCTTTTTCTTTTTCAATTGCTACTACTGCTTATATTTTTACTAATAGTCTGTATTCCTCAATATATAATTCTTAATAGTTCCAGGTCCAAGCATCTTAACTTGGTCTTTTATCATAAGATTCAGAAATTGAGGCACCTGCTACCTTTCTACTAGTTAGTTTTTTCAATTAATTCCCCAAGATAGTTCAGCTCCCTTGTGGAAAGTGAAAATAATGTTCTTTAATTTCATTTAGATCAGATGAAATAAAAACTTTTTGACTCTCCTTTTGTAAAGTAAAATATAAATGTTGTTGAATACGGCCTACTTCAGTGGGCTACTCTCTCCTTTGACCTTGTCAAGATCTATAAATGCAGTGCAAGCCTCATAAACTAATAACACAGTAAGGCATAGCCACATATAAGAATTTCAAGGAAAGCTAAAAGCCATACATGCAGTTTGTGATGGATAGTGCTCTGGGAACGAAGTTCTATTAATTTTTCTAATAAATATCTAACTATCTGCAAGCCTTGGTATTGATCCTATTATTTGTTAAGAATTCTATCTTCTATTAATAAATGAGATGACTCTTAAAAGACATTATTAATCCATGTGTTTTGGTTGGGAAACCTTAAAGTCTGAACTAGTTTGTCTATAAGCCTATAATCAACAAGTAATAGGTTGATTTATGAAAGCCACTGAGATTTGCTGGACTGATCAGTGGCCGAGGTTAGCCCAAGATCAGTCATGCTGCTAAATTACCAATTACCAGCTCAACCCAGGATAACTCAATCTCATCAAAACTATCAATTATTCATTCAAGTAAAGAACATGTACTAAAATTAATGATACTTAACATGTTACTCTAGCTATCCATTAAATTGCTCTAAAACTAATGAGAAAAGATATTTAAGATTAGGCAATCATTGTGATAATTAATATGCCAATCATTTTCGAGTAGACATTGATGCCTAGAATGCCTCCAGTTTCTAGACGCAATATTGTTTGACTTGTGATGCTTACTGACTGTGTAAGCTGGTTATTGACTTGATGCAATTCCCATTTTGTTACGCTACTTTTTGGTTTGAAATATGGGAAGCTTAAGGAGACTTTATAATCCTCAATCACACAATTCAAACCAAATATCAGTACTTTTTTGCCCCAACCACAATAAAGATAACTTTTTAGTGAAACACCACTAGCACAGCATGGATGCTAAAAAGATGTTCATGACTTTGATTCTGATCATTCTTTTCTTCCCATTTTGCACTTACCTTGACACCTTAACACCAAACCAATCCATCAAGGATGGTCAATCTTTGATCTCCAAAGAAAAGAATTTTGCCTTAGGCTTCTTTAGTCCTAGCAACTCCAGCTATCGGTATCTTGGTATTTGGTATGTCAAAGTGACACAACAAACTGTGGTGTGGGTTGCAAACAGGAATGATCCAATCAATGATTCCTCCGGAGTTCTCTCCATCAACCAGTTTGGAAACCTTATCCTCCATGATGGTTATAACCATCTTGTTTGGTCTACAAATGTTTCTGTCCAAGGCACAACCTCCTCTGTTGCTCAGCTTCAAGATTCAGGAAACTTGGTATTGGTCCAAGACAATAGTAATGAAAAGGTGTCATGGCAAAGCTGTGATCATCCTACAGATACTTTGCTTCCAAAGATGAAGCTTGGTTTGAATCGTATAACTGGGTTAGACAGGTTCTTGACATCTTGGAAGTCACAAGATGACCCCGGAACTGGGGACTACATGTATAAGATGAATCCATCTGGCAATCCCCAAATCTTCTTGTATAAGGGTTCGACCTTGTATTTTCGGTCCAGTCCATGGCCATGGAAAAGATTTTCAGTAGCAAGAGTCTCATCGGGTTATAAGTTAGATTTTGTTAACAACAAAGATGAGGTGTCTTACTCCTTCTTTTATGATGACCCCTCCATCATTTCTAGAGTAGTGGTTGACAACTCAGGAATGCTCCAGCAACTTACGTGGAATGATGGTGATCATCAATGGAAGGAAATATGGTCAGGACCTAAATACCGGTGTGACAAGTATGGACACTGTGGTGCGTATAGTAAATGTAGTACAGAGTCTCCTGACAATATTAATAGCTTTGAGTGTACGTGTTTGCCAGGGTATGAACCCAAGTCTCCAAGGGATTGGTACCTCAGAGATGGCTCTCAGGGATGTGTGAGGAAGCAGTTGGGGTTGTCGATGTGTGGGAATGGAGAAGGGTTTGTGAAGCTGGAACATTTGAAGGGTCCTGATTCATCTAATGCAACTTGGATGGAAATGAGTATGAGTTACTCAGAATGCGAACAGGCATGCTTGAGTAATTGCTCTTGCACAGCTTTTACCAGCATGAATATTGATGGGAAGGGTACCGGTTGCTTGGCATGGTATGGTGAATTGATGGACATTTTGGAGAATTCAGAAAAATTGTGGGTTCTAAACGTACGTGTGGATGCAAATGAGTTAGGTAGCCTTCTCTCCTAGCTTGCATTTTTCATAAATTGTCATTTCTGCCTATTTCACCTTTTAGATCAGCGGACAATCAAGGTTTGTTTGTTTGTTAATTTTTTCTTTCAGCTGCTTATACAAGGAAGTCCAAAGGTTTTCTTGGAAACAAGAGAAAGCTGGCTATTACAATAGTGTCTGTTGCTGTGCCATTGTTTCTGGTATTTTTGGTAGCCTATATATGGCTAATGAAGAAGAGGAAAACGAAAGGTAACAAAATCGCTTGCATTCTATTGTTCACACACACACACACACATATATATATATACATATATCCGGATTCATTAGATTACTCCTCCACATTAGGTATATAAATGCTTAATTGTGAAATTATAGTGAGCAATGTCTATGAATATGTTTTACTTAGGACAGTGAAGAGAAAATTCCACAATCAATCTTTAAATTTTACTGGTACCAAAGGGAATTTGGAGGGAAATGAACTCGAGGACAGCAGTAGACATCCAGATTTATCGATTTTTGATCTAAGCTGCATAGTTGCTGCCACTGACAATTTTTCTCCGACCAACAAAATTGGGCAAGGTGGTTTTGGTTCTGTTTTTAAGGTACAGTTACAATTCATAATGTCATTGCTGATATCTTGCCCATTTTTCTTTCTGCACATTTCATTATTGTGTGGGTCTGAATGGGGCCAAATGACTTTTATAAGCTAAGACATAAGTTATTGAAGTATCAGATTGAGACATTGAACTCAGTTGCTTAAACTAATAGTTGAGTAAGCTTAATTTCGGATCTTGAATTCAGGGTCAATTATCGAATGGAAAACAGATAGCTGTAAAAAGGCTATCCAAGAATTCGGGACAAGGAATAGAAGAATTCAAAAATGAAGTTATGTTGATAGCGAAACTCCAACATAGGAATCTTGTCAAAATTTTTGGCTGTTGCATTCAGGAGGAAGAAAAGATGCTGATCTATGAGTACATGCCAAACAAAAGCTTGGACTCCTTCATTTTTGGTATGTCTTCTTTCTAAAAATCTATTGCCTTCATCTGTTTTATATTTCTTTTATTAAATATGTTCAAAGAATATATTTGAAGTACATAAAACCTCACATTTCAACACTATTTAAATCACATTTTAAAGTACAAAAGTTTGTTGTAGATCATAGAAGAAGTTCATTACTTAATTGGAGGAAACGCTTTGAAATCATCATTGGGATTGCTCGTGGGACTTTGTATCTTCATCAAGACTCAAGATTAAGAATCATTCATAGGGATCTTAAAACTAGCAATGTTCTACTAGATGCTGAGATGAACCCCAAAATTTCAGATTTTGGGATAGCCCGTATCTTCAAAGGGGACCAAATTCAAGACAACACAACCAGAGTTGTTGGAACATAGTACGTATCACACAAACACATGCACGCACTTGCAATTTTTATTCAAATACAATATTACATCATGTACATTGGGGAAGACCAGGTGGTAGCTCACCAAACAAGATCTCAACCGCATTAAAAAAAAAAACTAGATAAACTAAGAATACTTGTAGCATCACAATTAAACTTTAATATTATCTTCAAAATTGTTCACATGCAGTGGTTATATGTCACCAGAGTACGTAGTATTTGGGAAATTTTCAACAAAATCAGATGTCTTTAGTTTTGGCGTCATATTGTTGGAGATCGTAAGTGGCAAGAAGAATAATGACTCTTATCAGAATCAGCCTTCCCTAACTTTGATAGGACATGTAAGTAACAGAACACAACAATCTTTACATTTTGCATTTATAATACAGCCCCTAATGGATAATGTTACAAACCACACAGGTCTGGCAACTATGGGGAGACGATAGAGCCTTGGATATAGTTGATTCATCGATAAATGAGTCATTTGTTCCCCATGAAGTCTTGAGATGCATTCAAATTGGTCTCTTATGTGTGCAAGAAGATGCAATGGATCGACCAACAATGTTGGAAGTTCTTCTCATGCTGAGTAGTGAAACAACTCTTCCTTCTCCTAAACAACCTGCTTTCATTTTCAGAAAACCTTCCAATGATTCAGGATCAGTAACAGGAGGAGGCTTTTATTCTATAAATGACGTGACAATTACTATGGTTGAAGCTCGATAAAGGAAAAGATTCTAGTTAGCTGCATCTAAATTGCTTCTATGAGGATTTTGTAGGACAACTTAACATTTTACATTTTGGTATTTCAGAGCAAATGTAATTTTTATTCTTTTTCTTCTTCTTCTTCTTTCTTTCTTTGTGCCCCCCTCCCTCCCTCTCTTTTTTAGTTTCTACCACTGCTTATATTGTTACTAATAGTCTGTATTTTTCAATATATAAGTTTTTAATATTTCCCAGTCCAAGCATCCTAACTTGGTCTTTTATCATAACATTCAGAAATTGAGGCACCTGCTACCTTTTTGTTAGTTATTCTTTTTTTTTTTTTTTCAATTAATTCTCCAAGATAGTTCAGCTCCTTTGTGGAAAGTGAAAATAATGTTCTTTCATTTCATTTAGATCAGATGATATAAATGTTGGTGAATACAGCCTACTTCAGTGCAAGCCTATAACTAATAATTGAAACTTATTAAAGAATTATTTAGCCTGTAGACAATTTTCCGAGCTCCAAACAGTAAGGCATAGCCACATATAAGAATTTTAAAGAAAGCTAAAAGCCATACATGCAGTTTGTGATGGATAGTGCTCTGGGAACAAAGTTAGATTAATTTTTCAAATAATTTCCTCGTCACAATCAACATTCACCCGACAGCGTTATGTCTGCTGTTTAACCTCACAAGTTAAAGCTCATCTAACCAGATCTAATTACCTGCAAGCCTTTGGATTTTTTTACCCTGACTATTTATAAGGTTTGAACTTTAGTAACTACTATTTGAAGGCCTACATCTACTACATAGTTTATGGCCATGTTCACGAAAACAAAATTTTAAAACTGCTTGATCTAGTTAGAATTGCATACTGAAAAAGATTTGAATCTAGAGCTCTGTGATTGTATTGTATCATATCTCACCCCTTGTGTAGCTATACGACATGCGTTTTAAATGAACTCTCAAAATTGGGTGTAATCGCTAATGGCTTGTAGCACAACTGGTACCTACCCCATCCCCAATTCCTATGTTGACCCGTCTCTCCCCTCTTATTAACCAAAAAAAGCAACTACAAAAATATATATAAATATATATATATATATATATATATATATATATATATATATATATATGAAAAATGTGATCACACTAATGCACCAAATCTTATCAAAACTCCGTGGTTGAGTGGAAACTTGAGTGGAAACTTGAGTGGAAACCCCACGTTTATTTGAGTGGAAACTTGAGTCCACACCAAAACACGTGTAGCGCCATATTTTTAGCCTGTTCATACTTCAATGTCAATAGGCTCAATACTCAAAATAGGAGGCTGAAGGGGTAGGTCGTCTCAATTTATAGCCTCACATCACCAATCCATTGATCACTGATCATTCCATGTGGAAGTAACCAAACACATGAAAGTCAAAGTTATTGTCAACTAGTCAAAGGCATCAATTATCATCATAATGAACCCCAGTCATGTTTGTTTTTGCAACACGCAAACGCCGGTCTTCTTATGCAACTTTTATTAGCTGAAGAACAAGCTGAACAACCCAAAGCACTGGGAATTAGACTGTGATACATGCAAACCATGTGCAACAAGATTATCCAATATTAATTTTTGATTGGTATTAATTACCACTTGCAAAAGCATGGATGCTGAAAAATTGTTCATGTCTTTGATTCTGATCATTCTTTTCTTCCCATTTTGCACTTCCCTTGACACCTTAACACCAAACCAATCCATCAAGGATGGCCAATCATTGATATCCAAAGAAAAGAATTTCGCCTTAGGCTTCTTCAGTCGCGGCAACTCCAGCAATCGGTATCTCGGTATTTGGTATGTCAAAGTGACACAACATAATGTGGTATGGGTTGCTGATGCAGGAGCATCTTGCCTAGCCTTTTATTTGCTTTGCAGCCTTGTCGTTAGTTTTGAGACAACCTCGTACTTGCTGTCTCAAAATACTAACAACCTCGTACTTGGTCTTTTCTTGTTAACCACTTAGAATTAAGCCATGTGCAGCCAATAGGAAAGCTTGGCTGAGTTGGTTAGTTTGTTAGGGGTTGGTTATTAGGTCAGCCAATGGGCTTCCAGCACATTCTAACCAATCCAAGGGCTTCATTCAACAGCCAATCAGATTGTACCTAAGGCATGCTATAAAATGCATGGCCTTGCATTTGTAATAACTAGTTGAATTTTGTTAATGAGAATTGTTAGCCTTTGTGCTATTCCCTTTTAGAGATGGACTTCTCTATGCAGAGGCTTTGTGCTGCCTAGTTACTACTCAAATTAACTCACACTCCAACCCCATTCCTAAACACAAACCCTTCTACCCAAGAGCCTACATCATTTGGTATCAGAGCCTGAGATCCTTAGAATCTCTGTTTTGTGCATTTTCCTTGTTCTTTAGCTTTCAAGAATCATCCAAGATCTATTCCTTTCTTGAACCTAAACACTGAATCAGAGGATGCCAGCTGTGAGATTTAAGAAGCCTAGAAAACCAGTGCAAGACATGGATCCAGAGGTTGAAACTGAGGTTGATGCAGCCAATGAGGAGGAGTTTCCAGAAAAGCGTGCTTGGGAAATAGAGATGGAAGCGATGAGGAGACAGATTGCTGTCTTGACCGAGCAGTTTCAAAAGTATAAACCCCCCCAACAAGAACCAGAACCTGTGAGGCAGCAGCCACAAGCTCCTCCATTCATGGGTTATCATCGAGATTTTGATCAGCAGTGGGCAGAACAGAATCAGAATCAAAGATATGAACCAAGGTATGAGCAGAAATGGGAATTTAGTGTCAAGATTGATGTACCAGAATTTTCTGGTGGGTTAGATCCTAATGACTTCACGGATTGGCTTAATCATGTGGAACGTGTCTTTGAATACCATGAGATTCCAGACCACAAGAAGGTGAAGATTGTGGGAATCAAGCTCAAAGGGAGAGCATCTGCTTGGTGGGAGCAGATTCAAACCCAACGAGTCAGATTTGGAAAAAAGAAAGTCCAAGATTGGAGCAAGATGAAGAAAAAGCTCCAAGAACAGTTTCTACCATTCAACTATCGTCAAACCCTTTACAAAAACTTGCATAATCTGAGGCAAGTAGGGTCTGTTGATGACTACACTGAGAAGTTCTATGAACTCATGGCAAGAGTAAATCTCCACGAAGATGAAGAGCAAATAGTGGCACGGTACATTAGTGGTTTGAAGCCTCCCATTCAAGATACCTTATCCCTACTTGTTATCGTAACAATTTCTGAGGCTTACAATAGGGCCTTGGCAGTGGAGAAACAATTGACAAGAAAGGCATTGCAGTACCAAAGCTTTGGGAGAAACCAAGCTACTGCCAATTCCAGCAATCATGGCCAGCAGCCTTGGCAGTCCAAGAATGTACCCTATGCATCTACTTCCAGCAATGCAGCCTCTAAGAGTACAATTGTTGGTAAGCCTACGACCTTTAACTCTTCATTTAAGTGTTATAAGTGTGGTGAGCAAGGCCACAAGGCCAATGAGTGCAAGAAAAGTGGGCTGCAAGTCAAGAATAAGGCACTTATGGTGGAATCAATGGAGGAAGGAGTTGTTGATCAAGAAATAGATGTGGAAGATGCAGTAGAGGATATTGGTGGAGATTCTGAGGGAGAAGAAGGTCTTGCTCTTGTGACAAGAAAGATCTTGCTAGCTCCTAGACAGAATATCGAGGAACATTGGCTTAGAAGCAATATTTTTCACACCACTTGTACAATCGAAAATCGGGTATGCAACTTGATTATTGATGGCGGTTCTTGTGAGAATGTGAATTTCTCAAGAAGTGGTGGACAAGCTGAGATTGCAGCAAGAGGATCATCCTAATCCCTTACAAGTTGTCTTGGCTTAAGAAAGGCAATGACATCAAGGTGACCACAAGATGTTTGGTGAATTTCTCCATCAGGAAGAAATTCCAAGACGTAGTTATGTGTGATGTAGTCAAGATGGATGCCTGTCACCTATTACTTGGTAGACCATGGCAATTTGATAGAGGCACATTGCATGATGGCAGAACCAACTCATACACTTTGATCAAGGGAGGAAAGAAGTACACACTCAAACCAATGAAGGAAGCTAAGTATTCTTCACCTAATCCTTCTTTCTTTGTGTCAAAAACTTTCATACAAGAAAGCATGGAATTGGGTAGAGTATATGTCTTACTTTCTGCCCTTGAATTGAGTAATATGAATGTACCTATGGAAATACAAACTGTGATGCAAAACTATGAGGATGTGTTCCCTAATGAGCTACCTAGTGACTTGCCCCCACTAAGAGATATTCAACACCAAATTGACTTGGTTCCTGGTTCCTCCTTACCCAATAGAGCAGCATATAGGATGACACCCTTAGAGAAGGCAGAATTACAAAAGCAAATCCAAGATTTGCTAGAAAAGGGTTATATCCGAGAATCCATTAGCCCATGTTCAGTTCCCACCTTATTGACACCAAAGAAGGATGGAAGTTGGAGGATGTGTGTTGATAGTAGAGCTATAAACAAGATCACAGTGAAGTATAGGTTCCCAATTCCTAGATTGGATGATATGCTTGACTGTTTGGCTGGTTCCAAAATTTTTTCCAAGATTGATCTTAGAAGTGGTTACCACCAAATCAGAATGAGGGAGGGTGATGAATGGAAAACAGCATTCAAGACTCCTCATGGGTTGTATGAATGGTTAGTGATGCCATTCGGGCTTACAAATGCACCTAGCACTTTCATGAGGGTGATGACTGAAATGTTGAGACCAGTATTGGGTTTATGTGCTGTGGTTTACTTTGATGACATCTTAGTGTACTCTAAGAGCTTGGCAGATCACATTCAGCATTTGGAAGGAGTGTTTAAGCTGTTGAGGGAGTACAAGTTCTATGCTAACACCAAGAAATGTACCTTTGCAACCAACCAAGTGGGGTTTTTGGGTTACATTGTCTCAGATACAGGCATCAAAATGGATCCCAGCAAAACTAAAGCAATTATAGAGTGGCCAACTCCTAAGACAGTAAGTGAAGTGAGAAGCTTCCATGGTCTTGCTACTTTTTATAGACGATTTGTGAAGAATTTCAGTTCCATAGCTGCCCCTCTCACAGATTGCCTAAAGCAGCAAACACTCCAATGGACAGAAGCTAGTGAAGCAAGCTTCAATGCCCTCAAGACAGCCCTCACTACTGCCCCTATACTGCAAGTACCAGATTTTGACAAAGTCTTTGAAGTGGACACTGATGCCTCTATACAAGGCATTGGAGGAGTGCTAAGTCAAGAAGGTAAACCTCTAGCCTTCTTTAGTGAGAAATTGAATGGTGCTAAACTCAATTACTGTACATATGATCTAGAATTTTTTGCTATTGTCCAAGCAATTAAACATTGGCAGTATTATTTGGCCTATAAAGAATTTGTGCTACACACGGATCATGAGGCTCTAAAGCACCTAAACAGCCAGCAAGGGTTGCATAAAAGGCATGCCAAGTGGGTGGCGTTTCTTGCAACAATTCAATTTCAGTATTATACACAAGGCCGGCTGTCTCAACAAGGTGGCAGATGGTCTTTCAAGAAGGCAGGCCTTACTCACTGAAATGAAGGCCCTTGTGCCTGGTTTTGAAGTTTTTAAGGAGCATTATGAGAGTGACAAGAAGCTGGCAGCTGTGCTTGAAGCTTTGAAGAAAGGAAAGCCTTGCTGCCTTTACTGGTTTCTACCTCAAGGATGGGTTTCTGTTCAAGGGGCTACAACTATGTGTGCCTCACTGTTCCTTGAGAAGACAGCTACTCCAAGAAGTGCATCAACAAGGACACTTTGGTAGAGACAAAACCCTAGCCCTGCTGCAACAGAGGTACTACTGGCCAAGCATGACAAAGGAAGTGGCCAAGTTTGTGGCTGGTTGCACTATCTGCCAGACTTCCAAGGGAGCAGCCACCAATGCTGGGCTGTACCTACCCTTACCGGTCCCTACCACACCTTGGGAATGCATTAGCATGGATTTTATCCAAGGCTTACCCCCTACTACCAAGCGTTCAGACTCAATTCTGGTTGTAGTGGACAGATTTTCTAAAATGGGTCACTTCATCCCATGTAAGAAGACCACTGATGCATCTCACGTGGCAGACCTATTTTTTAGAGAAGTATACAAGCTTCATGGCCTGCCCTCCTCAATTGTTTCAGACAGGGATTCCAAATTCCTTGCTCATTTCTGGAGAACTTTATGGAAGAAGTTAGGTACTAGTCTTGACTATAGCACTACATTCCACCCTCAAACAGATGGGCAGACTGAGGTCACTAATAGGAGCTTGGGAAACATGCTTAGAGCACTTGTGGGGGACAATCCTAAAGGGTGGGAGAGCATCTTGCCTTTGGCAGAATTTGCTTTTAACTGTTCGCTCAACAGGTCCTCTCAACACACCCCTTTTGAGGTGATGTATGGCACCAATCCTCCAAGTGTGTTGGACCTTGTGCAGCTACCTATGCCTAAGAGAGTGCATCCTAAGGCTGAGGAGTTGGCTGAGATGATGCAGAGAGTTCATGCGGATGTAAAGAAGCAACTAGAGGCTGCCAATGAGAAGTACAAAGCAGCAGTGAACAAGCACATAGAAGAGAAGTTTTGTTTGAACCTGGTCAACTTGTTTGGGTCATGATATCGAAGGAAAGGAGGCCAGATGGTCAGCATGGGAAGCTTACAAAGAAGAAGATTGGACCATGCAAAGTGTTGAGAAAGATCAATGACAATGCCTATGAAGTGGAGTTGCCAGACCACTTGAATATCTCAAACAGATTCAACGTCAAGCACTTGACCATTTATCATGCACCCGAGACCATTTGAGGCCAAATGCTTCTTAAGAGAGAGAATCTGATGCAGGAGCATCTTGCCTAGCCTTTTATTTGCTTTGCAGCCTTGTAGTTAGTTTTGAGACAACCTCGTACTTGCTGTCTCAAAATACTAACAACCTCGTACTTGGTCTTTTCTTGTTAACCACTTAGAATTAAGCCATGTGCAGCCAATAGGAAGGCTTGGCTGAGTTGGTTAGTTTGTTAGGGGTTGGTTATTAGGTCAGCCAATGGGCTTCCAGCACATTCTAACCAATCCAAGGGCTTCATTCAACAGCCAATCAGATTGTACCTAAGGCATGCTATAAAATGCATGGCCTTGCATTTGTAATAACTAGTTGAATTTTGTTAATGAGAATTGTTAGCCTTTTGTGCTATTCCCTTTTAGAGATGGACTTCTCTATGCAGAGGCTTTGTGCTGCCTAGTTACTACTCAAATTAACTCACACTCCAACCCCATTCCTAAACACAAACCCTTCTACCCAAGAGCCTACATCAGTTGCAAACAGGAATGATCCTATCAATAATACCTCCGGAGTTCTCTCCATCAACCAGTTTGGAAACCTTGTCCTCCATGATGGTTATAACCATCTTGTTTGGTCTACAAATGTGTCTGTCCAAGGGACAATAATCTCCACTGTAGCTCAGCTTCAAGATTCAGGAAACTTGGTATTGGTCCAAGACAATATTAATGAAAAGATGTTATGGCAAAGCTTTGACTATCCCACAGATACTTTGCTTCCAAAGATGAAGCTTGGTTTGAATCGAAAAACTGGGCTAGACAGGTTCTTGACATCTTGGAAGTCACAAGATGACCCTGGATCAGGGGACTTCTTGTATAAGATGAATCCATCTGGCTCTCCCCAAGCATTCTTGTATAAAGGTTCGACCCTGTATTTTCGGTCAAGTCCATGGCCGTGGCAATCATCATCAGCAACAGTCTCATTGGGTTATAAGTTTAATTTTGTTAACAACGAAGATGAGGTATCTTACACCTTTCTTGTTGACCCCTCCATCATTTCTAGAGCAGTGGTTCACAACTCAGGATTGCTTCAGCACCTTACATGGAATGATGATGATCTTCAATGGAAGGAACTCAATTCAGCACCTAGTTACCGGTGTGAAAACTATGGACAGTGTGGTACGAATAGTAAATGTCGTCTTGACTCTCCCGACGATATTAATACGTTTGAGTGTACATGTTTGCCAGGGTATGAACCAAAGTCTCCAAGGGATTGGAATATCAGAGATGGTTCTCAGGGGTGTGTGAGGAAGCAGTCGGGGATGTCGATGTGTGGGAATGGAGAAGGGTTTGTGAAGGTGGAACATTTGAAGGTTCCTGACACATCTAATGCAACTTGGATAGATATGAGTATGAGTAGCACAGAATGTGAGCAGGCATGCTTGAGTAATTGCTCTTGCACAGCTTTTACCAGCGTAAATATTGATGGGAAGGGGACCGGTTGCTTGGTATGGAATGGCGAATTGATGGACATTTTGGAGAATTCAAGAAAAAGGTGGGTTCTAAACGTACGTGTGGATGCAAATGAGTTAGGTAGCCTTCTCTGCTTGCTATCATTTTTCGTAAATTTTCATTTCAGCTTATTTCAATTATTGGATAGCACTGGACTTGATCTTGTTTGTTTTTATTTATTTTGTGGTTGTTGTTGTTGTTTTTTGTTTTTGTTTCTCCCTTTCCTTTAGCTACTTACACAAGGAAGTCCAAAGGTTTTCTTGGCAAAAAGAGGCAGCTGGCTATTATTATATTATCTGTTGCTGTGCCATTGTTTCTGGTATCCTTGATAGCCTATATGTGGCTAAAGAAGAAGAGGAAAACAAAAGGTAACAAAATCGCTTGCGTTGTGTTGTTCACACATATATGTGTTCTGCTAAGTCAAGAAAAAAATGTCCTATTTATCAGGAATCATTTAGATTAGTCCTCCAAGTGATGTGAAGTATATAAATGCTAAATTGTGAAATTATAGTGAGAATGTCTATCAATATGTTTTTGGACAGTAAAGAGAAAATTTCACAATTAATCATTCAATTTTACTGGTACCAAAGTCTCTTTGGAGGAAAATGAGCTCGAAGGCAGTAGCAGACATCCAGATTTATCAATTTTCGATCTAAGTTGCATAGTTGCTGCCACTGGAAATTTCTCTCCGACCAACAAACTTGGAGAAGGTGGTTTTGGCTCTGTTTTTAAGGTACAGTTACAATTCATAATGCCATTGTTGATATCTTGCCCCTTTTTCTTTCTGTTTCATATTCTATTATTGTATGGGTGTGAATGGGGAAAACTAAGTTTCATAAGCAAACACATAAGTTACTGAAGTAGCAGAAGGAGGCATTAATGATTGAACTCAAGTGCTTATAATTTTGGATCATGAATTCAGGGTGAATTACCGAATGGACAACATATAGCCGTAAAAAGGCTATCCAAGAGTTCAGGACAGGGAAAAGAAGAATTCAAAAATGAAGTTATGTTGATCGCGAAACTTCAACATAGGAATCTTGTCAAAATTTTTGGCTGTTGCATTCAGGAGGAAGAACAGATGTTGATTTATGAGTACATGCCCAACAAAAGCTTGGACTCCTTCATTTTTGGTATGTCTACTTTCTAAAAATCTATTGCTTTCTTCTGTTTTATTTTCTTTTATTATATATGTTCAAAGAATATATTTGCAGTAGATATAACCATATGTTTCAACATTATAAACTCACGCTGACTTTGCTGGAGCAAATTTTATTGTAGATCATACAAGAAGTTCAATACTGAATTGGAGGAAACGCTTTGAAATCATTGATGGGATTGTTCGAGGTATTTTGTATCTTCATCAAGACTCAAGATTAAGAATTATACATAGGGATCTTAAAACTAGCAATGTTTTACTAGATGCCGAGATGAACCCCAAACTTTCGGATTTCGGGATAGCCCGTATATTCAAAGGGGACCAACTTCAAGACAAGACAACTAGAGTTGTTGGAACATAGTAAGTATTTCACAAACACATGCACGTGCATGCGCACAAAAACTTGAATAATTGCTACACATACAAATAATTAATTCTTATGCAGACTTTAAGATTATTTTCAATATTGTTCACATGCAGTGGTTATATGTCACCGGAGTATGCAGTATTTGGGAAATTTTCAACAAAATCAGATGTCTTTAGTTTTGGTGTCATGTTGTTGGAGATTGTAAGTGGCAAGAAGAATAACGCTTCTTATCAGAATCACCCTTGCCTAACTTTGATAGGGCATGTAAGTAACAGAAAACAACAATCTTTTACCTTTTACAATTATAATGCTGCCCCTAATGGATAATACTACGAACCACACAGGTCTGGGAACTATGGAGAGAAGATAGAGCCTTGGATATAGTTGATTCATCGATAAATGAGTCATTTGTTCCCCATGAAGTCTTGAGATGCATTCAAATTGGTCTTTTATGTGTGCAAGAAGATGCAATGGATCGACCACCAATGTCGGCAGTTCTTCTCATGCTGAGTAGTGAAACAACTCTTCCTTCTCCTAAACAACCTGCTTTCGTTTTCAGAAAAACTTCCAATGATTTGGGATTAGTAGCAGGAGGAGGTTTTTATTCTATAAATGGCGTGACAATAACTATGATTGAAGCTCGGTAAAGGTAAAGATTCTAGTTAGTTGCATCTAAATTGCTTCTATAAGGATTTTGTAGGACAACTTACCATTTTACATTTTGGTATTCAGAGCAAATGTAATTTTTTATTCTTTCTTTCTTTGTTTCCCCCCTTTTCTTCAGTTGCTACTACTGCTTAGATTGTTACTAATAGTCCGTATTCTTCAAAATGTAAGTTTGTGATATCTCCAAGTCCAAGCATCTTAACTTGGTCTTTTATCATAAGATTCAGAAATAGAGGCACCTGCTACCTTTCTGCTAGTTAGTTTTTTTTGTTTTTTCAATTAATTCTCCAGGATAGTTCAGCTCCCTTGTGGAAAGTGAAATATAAAATGTTGACTCTCTTTTGTTAAGTAAAATATAAATGTTGGTGAATACGGCCTACTTCAGTGGACTGTTCTCTCCCTTGACCTTTCAAGATCTATTACTGGAGTGCCTCAAACTATTAATTGAAACATATTAAAGAAGTTTTTAGCCTATAGACAATTTCTGAGCTCTAAGCAATAAGGCATAGCCACATATAAGAATTTTAAGGAAAGCTAAAAGCCACACATGCAGTTTGTGATGGATAGTGCTCTGGGAACGAAGTTTTATTAATTTTTCAAATAAATCCTCATCACAATCAACATTCAACCGACAGTATTATGTCTGCTGTTTAACCTCACAAGTTAAAGCTCATCTAATCAGATCTAATTACCTGCAAGCCTTGGATATTTTGACCCTGACTATTTATATTGTTTGAACTTATAGTAACTACTAAATATTTGAAGGCCTACATCTACTACACAGTTTATGGCTATGTTCACGAAAACCAATTTTTAAAACTGCTTGATCAAGTGAGAATTGCATACTGAAAAAGACTTGAATCTAGAGCTCTTTGATTGCTTTCTTGTCTCTCTTTATCATCCTTTTCTAGATTTTTTTAAGCTAAGGTATTGTATCATATCTCACCCCTTGTGCAGCTATACGACATGAGTTTTAAATGCAATCTCAAAATCGGTTGTAATGGCTAACAGACTTGTAGCACAATTGACACCTACGGACCTACCCATTCCCAATTCCTGTGTTGACCGCCTCTCCCCTCTTGTTAACCAAAAAAAAAGTGTGATCACGGTAATGCACCAAATCTCATCAAAATACAGTGGTTAAGAAGCTGAAACTTAAGTCCACCCCACAATTATTTGAGTTGAAACTTGAGTCCACACCAAACTTAAGTCCACCCCACAATAATTCAATGTCAATAGTCAATATGAGAGGCTGAAGGGATAGGTCGTCTCAATTTATAGCCTCACAATACCAATCCAATGGTCAATGATCATTCCATGTATATGAATATGGAAGTAACTAAACAGATGAAAGTCAAAGTCATTGTCAACTCGTCAAAGGCATCAATTATCTTCATAATGGACCCAGTCATGTCTGTTTTTGCAATATGCAAACGCTGGTCTTCTTATGCAACCTTTATTAGCCAAAGAACAAGCTGAACAACCCAAAGTACTGGGAATTACAATGTTTTAACTGGTATCATGCATAAGATTATGTGCAGTGATACGTGCACACCATGTGCAACGATATTTATCCTAAGATTATCCTATATTAATTTTTGATTGGTATTAATTACAATTTGCACAAGCATGGATGCTGAAAATTGTTCATGTCTTTGATTCTGATCATTTTTTTCTTCCCATTTTGCACTTCCCTTGACACCTTAACACCAGACCAATCCATCAAGGATGGCCAATCTTTGATATCCAAAAAAAATAATTTTGCCTTAGGCTTCTTCAGCCCAGGCAACTCCAGCAATCGGTATCTCGGTTTTTGGTATGTCAAAGTGACACAACATACTGTGGTATGGGTTGCAAACAGGAATGATCCTATCAATGATACCTCCGGAGTTCTCTCCATCAATCAGTTTGGAAACCTTGTCCTCCATGACAATTATAACCGCCTTCTTTGGTCTACAAATGTTTCTGTCCAAGGGACAATAGCCTCCTCTGTAGCTCAGCTTCAAGATTCAGGAAACTTGGTATTGGTCCAAGACAATAACGAGAAGTTGTTGTGGCAAAGCTTTGACTATCCTACAGACACTTCGCTTCCACACATGAAGCTTGGGTTGAATCGGATAACTGGGCTAGACAGGTTCTTGATATCTTGGAAGTCACAAGATGACCCTGGAACTGGGGACTACTTGTATAAGATGAATCCTTCTGCCTCTCCACAAGTCTACTTGTATAGGCGTTCGACCCAGTATTGGCGGTCAGATCCATGGCCATGGCAACCATCAGCAGCAGCAACAACCTCATCTGGTTATAATTTCAATTTTGTTAACAATGAAGATGAGGTATCTTACACCTATTTTCTTGATGACCCCTCCATCATTTCCAGATTAGTGATTGACAACTCTGGATCGCTCCAGCAACTAACATGGAATAATGGTGATCTTCAATGGAAGGAACACTGGTCAGCACCTAATTACCGGTGTGACAATTATGGACAGTGTGGTGCGAATAGTATATGTGATCTTGAGTCTCCTGACAATATGAATAAGTTTGATTGTACGTGTTTGCCAGGGTATGAACCCAAGTCTCCAAGGGATTGGTATCTCAAAGATGGTTCTATGGGGTGTGTGAAGAAGCAGTTGGAGATATCGATGTGTGGGAATGGAGAAGGGTTTGTGAAGGTGGAACATTTGAAGGGTCCTGATACATCTAATGCAACTTGGATGGACATGAGTATGAGTAGCTCAGAATGCGAGCAGGCATGCTTGAGTAATTGCTCTTGCACAGCTTTTACCAGCATAAATATTGATGGGAAGGGGACCAGTTGCTTAGTATGGTATGGTGAATTGATGGACATTTCGGAGAATTCAAATAAGTGGTGGTATATAAATGTACGTGTGGATGCAAATGAGTTAGGTAGCCTTCTCCCCTTCTATCATTTTTTGTAAATTTTCATTTCTGCCTATTTCAATTTTTGGATAGTACTGGACTTGATCTTGTTTGTTTTTATTTAACTTGTGGTTGTTGTTGTTGTTGTTGTTTTTTGTTTTATTTCTCCCTTTCCTTCAGCTACTTACACAAGGAAGTCCAAAGGTTTTCTTGGCAAAAAGAGGCAGCTGGCTATTACTATATTATCTGTTGCTGTGCCTTTGTTTCTGGTATCCTTGATAGCCTATATGTGGCTAAGGAAGAAGAGGAAAACAAAAGGTAACAAAATTGCTTGCATTGTATTTGTTCATGTGTGTGTTTGTTTGGCTGAGTCATGAAAAATGTCTCACTGGATTAGTCCTCCACGTGAGGTATACGAAATTATAGTGAGCAATGTGTATCAATTTGTTTGAGGACAGTGAAGAGAAAATTGCACAATCAATCATTAAATTTTACTCGTACCAAAAGCTATTTGGAGGGAAATGAGCTCGAGGACAGCAATAGACAACCAGATTTATCTATTTTCGATCTAAGCTGCATAGCTGCTGCCACTGACAATTTCTCTTTGACCAACCAAATTGGGCAAGGTGGTTTTGGTTCTGTTTTTAAGGTACAGTTACAATTCCTAACTAGACAATAGCCCGTGCAACGCACGGAACAAACTGTTTAAATGCTTTTTTGCCTGTTTTTAATTCTATAGAAAAAAAATTTAATTAACATTTTTCGTCCAAAAAAAAATTGAAATTTTTCTACATGAGCTTTTAAGAATTGAAATTACAAATACAGTTATGTTTAGTTAAAAATCGACAAAGTGTTTGTTGAAATTACAAATACATAAAAGTAATATGCATAAACGATTTCAAATAGTTTGGGTTTTTTTTTTGAATTTGGTAAAGAAGCATTTACGAATTCAAAGTCGCCCTTCAATGGTCTGAAAAAGAGGAAGAGTGAAAAAATAGGGGGAGAAAGAGAGTCAGAGGCAATGTAAAGCATTGAACCAAGAAAAAAACATATTTGACATGTTTTGTTTAGTATGAAACAACCAAAACAACATCGTTTTGGATATCACAAAAGTACTTAAATCGGCATCTTTTGGAGTTGTTTGTGTGTATATATATAATTTATTTTTTTTTTTTTTAACTTACAACACTTTGATGCTACAAAATAAGTAATAAAATTTGTCACTTTTTTATCCCACAGTATTTATACCTAACAAATCTAACGTAACATATATACAATTTCATAGGGGTAATAAATCAAGTTTGCATATGAGACTGTTCATCAAGAACACGTTAAAAAGTGATAACAAAGTTATGGTCCAAGAAAATATAAGAATAAATTTGTAATGAGTAAAAAGATCTTGCACTTGTAATGAGCATCCATCCCAAATATAATGGTGTGTAAGATATATGAGGATTATTCTTTTTGCATTTGAGATGTCAATAATATGTAATCCTCTATTTACCCCACATGCTAAATTTCAAATTAACATAATGTCCACAGTCTAAATAAAGCATCTCCATCTATCTTGCTTGCTTAAAAATATACCATTTTCCATTAACTAAAGGAACTTCACCACATGCCTCCACGATATGAACTCTTCCACCTCGAAATTCCTTATGCAATTTTCTGTAAAGAAATAATAAAGCATTAATTGAAGCAAAATTTCTATAAATGTTCCCCAAACAAAATTCACAAATACCCATTAAGAAAGCAGCTAAGGAAAGAAATAAAATAAATGCTCTTCAAATAAAATATCTAACACAATTTTCACCAAAATCGAAAGGCAACATTTAGATAACTTCATTCCAGCTAAAAAGACACCCAAAAAGATAATGAACTCTATTTTGCCAAAAGAGTAATAAAACACTAAAACACGCTTAATAAAATCCATTATTATATAAACAATTCAAACTCAATTCATAAAATCATTAAAACCCAATAGAAGCTGACAGTATAATGAGATAACCCCATAGAAGTGCATCCTTGAAAAACCAAAAATAACAAAAACCCAATACAAAATGTTTTTATGATATTATCCAAGAAATTGTGTATGGCAAATCCCAAGAAAAACATCAATCCAATTCAAGTGTGGATACTGAAGACAACTCATTATTACAATATCCAAAATTTTAAGATCCCAAGACTAAAACTAATATCAAATGATAAAATAGAAAAAAATAAGTCAAATGGACAAAAGTGAGTACCTGCAAATAGAATTGGAACAACGCCGATCCAAACAATGACATTGTGGAGAGGACAACCAAGGATTTGCAACATAAGAATATTCTAATAGATAAATCAACAAAGTTCTTGCTCATGATACCCATTAAGAAGCAGCTAAGGAATAGAAATAAATAAATGTTCTTCAAATAAAAAATCTAAAACAATTTTCACCAAAATCGAAAGGAAACATTTAGATCAACTTCATTCCTGCTAAAAAAAAAGCCCCAAAAAAATATGAACCCCAATTTTATCAAAAGAGAAATAAAGCACTAAAACACGCTTAAGAAAATCCCTTATTATAACTAAAAAAAAAAAACTGAAAGTGTAATGGTTTAAATTCTTAGTACTTACGCTTTGGTCAATATATAGAAGGAAAAATCAAACCTTAATCAAGTAGATTGTGGTTCTACCAAACAAAGCTTAACTTTTGCAGCATATAAATAGGGCCACATTTAAAACCATTGACTAAATTATAGCAAAAGTTAAGATGAATAGAAGTACCAATATGACCAACCTCATAGTGAAATAAAATATAAAAGCACATTCATAGCCAAGTGGAAACCTAAGCAAACCTCAGCTCCACAAAAATCCTACTTTAAAATCAAATGCTAATCTACTTTCAAAAACGTAAATAAATAAATGATTAGATCCACAAAGTGCTTACCCAATTAAATAATAAATCAGAACAATAATAAAATGTAACAACTAACCATAACAAACTTTCAAACATCTTTTTGAGAAAAACCTATGAAAAATCCATGTGGGAAGATAATCTCAATCGTTGTTCCTTTATGTTTGATGAAGGTTAATATTTGTTTAATTCCAAGGTATAGAACTCCAAAATCTACATAGAAATATATAACTATAGCAAGAGTTTGTTACTTTGTTAATGTTACAGAAAATTACCATAATAGGCAGCCATATCTCTCTTCCAACTTTTGCTCCATTGGTCCATCATCTCAATATGTATGCACGTCCTGTTATTTAAAAGCAGTAAATTGTAAAGTGTAAGTCAGAGCATTAATACTCCTAACATTTACAAATAACTAAAACAAAATTCTAATGAATAAAAGGAAAATTGGTTGTATCTAGTTACAACAATTATAAAGTTCAGTCATCAAAGACAATTAATTCCGCCATGAAATGACACAAAAAGTGCGGAAAATAATTTCTTTTCAAGATGATAAAAACTTGCCAAATCTCTTTGAGGGTTACCCTTCACCCTGAAATCTCTTAAAAGTACTTGCTAGATTTGATCTCAGTCCCAAGTGCTTGTAGAAAGCATAAACCATGCTATTATAAATGTTGGGAATATCCTTGTTGAACTTGATAAAAGGAGGTAAAAGAGACAATTAACTTTGTGACTAATGGGCCAAGAATGCATAGTGGGAATATCTTTGTCGTCCCAAATTATTTGGGTTTCCTTCAACCAAACAACACAACATGGAAAACAAAGTCACATTAACAAAAATAAAAATAAAAAATATAGACAATAATAGAAAACCTTCAAAAGGCATTAAAGGGTGAAACTTACCTGGACACACGTGAATTGAAGCACAAAATCGCTTCCCAATTGTCACCATAGCCATCAACACCCATCCAATTAGGATGCATTCTTCATTTTTCTGCAATTTCTTATTCTTTATGAAAGTCAAAACAAATTTAAGAAAGGTTCTTTCTTTCTTTATTATCAATTATGTGCATAATTATAAGTAGACAAAGAATGAGAAAGTTAAAACAAATTTAAGAAAGACATTTTAATATTTTTCTTTGTTCTATATAAAGAGGGCCATCCTTTTTCTTTTTAATCTTTCTTATAGGCATTTCATCAAACATATGGAAACATAGACGAACAAAATTGAGATTATCTCTCGACCCGACAAAGCAGTTTGCTTGGCGAAAATCCATAGTAAAAGAGACATCAACAAAACCCAAAACCCGAAGAAATTGAAATCAATAGGAAAGGGGAAAAACATGGATATAAATATTGATTTCTTAGTCAATGGCAAGAGAGAGGGTGGCAAAATAAACACCCATCATACCTCACACCCATAACCCAAAACCCGCCAGAAAACCAAAAATCCACCATGACCCAAACGAACTCACCGAAACAGATCAAACACAAAACCATCAAAAAAGAAAGAAGAAAATTAGGGCATATATAACCAACCTGGCAACAGATGAATGGTGAGAAGAGAAAAAGAGAGAAAAAAACTCACCTAAGTTGCTTCGGCGAAATCGTCGATGAATGGTGAGAAGAGATAGTGAGATTGGATAGTCAAGATGGACACTTTAAATCTAGTTGTGGCAACTGAAACGTAGAGGGAGAGGAGTGTAAGGGACTCAGGGGAGAGTGAGAGTCAGATACACGTGAAGAAGAAAACAGACTTGAAATAGTGGTTTTTAAAAATAAAAATGAAAATTTAACGTGAAACTCCCAAAACGACGTCGTTTTGGGAGACTTCACCTGTATATAACAGTGTGACCCGTAAAAAAGTTCTAAAAATTATTTTTTTTGCTCAATTTTTTTTTGAGAGTATTTATTTGTACATTTAAGAGCATAACTTTATGCATTTAAATTTATTATTGACACGTAAAAATTATTTTTTTTGTTCAAATTTTTTTTAAAGAGCATTTATTTATACATTTAAGAGCATAACTTTATTAATTTAAATTTATTATTGATACGTGGCAAAGATTTGACATGTACAAATAAATTGATGACATATGGCTTAATATTCCACGTATACTTATAGACATACTACGGGTCGAGTAGAAGGCATTGCCATACATGCCACATGGCAGAGATTCGGCATAGGCTTCTGCTTTAATATATATATAGATAGATGTCATCGTTGACATCTTCCCAACTTTTCTTTCTGTTTCATATTCCATTAATGTGTGGGTGTGAATGGGGGAAATGACTTTCATAAGCTAAGACATATGTTATTGAAGCATCAGATTGATGCATTGAACTCGATTGCTTAAAACTAATAGTTGAGTAAGCTTAATTTTGGATCATGAATTCAGGGTCAATTATCTAATGGACAACATATAGCTGTAAAAAGGCAATCCAAGAGTTCGGGACAGGGAAAAGAAGAATTCAAAAATGAAGTTATGTTGATCGCGAAACTTCAACATAGGAATCTTGTCAAAATATTTGGCTGTTGCATTCATGAGGAAGAAAAGATGTTGATTTATGAGTACATGCCCAACAAAAGCTTGGACTCCTTCATTTTTGGTATGTCTTCTTTCTAAAATCTATTGCCTTCATCTCTTTTATTTTCTTTTATTATATATGTTCAAAGAATATATTTGCAGTAGCCAAAACCACATATTTCAACATTATTAACTCAAGCTAAGTTTGTTGGAGCAAATTTTATTGTAGATCATACAAGAAGTTCAATGTTGAATTGGAGGAAACGCTTTGAAATCATTGATGGGATTGCTCGTGGGATTTTGTATCTTCATCAAGACTCAAGATTAAGAATTATACATAGGGATCTTAAATCTAGCAATGTTTTACTAGATGCAGAGATGAACCCCAAAATTTCAGATTTCGGGATAGCTCGTATATTCAAAGGGGACCAAATTCAAGACAAGACAACTAGAGTTGTTGGAACATAGTAAGTATCACACAAACACATGCATGCACATGCGCATAGAAACTACCATAGCTGCTACACATACAGAGAATAAAGGCGTATGCAGACTTTAAGATTTTTTTTAATGTTATTCACATGCAGTGGTTATATGTCACCGGAGTATGTAGTATTTGGCAGATTTTCAACAAAATCAGATGTCTTTAGCTTTGGTGTCATATTGTTGGAGATCGTAAGTGGCAAGAAGAATAACGCTTCTTATCAAAATCACCCTTGCCTAACTTTGATAGGGCATGTAAGTAACAGAAAACAACAATCTTTATCTTTTACATATATAATGCTGCCCCTAATGGATAATACTACGAACCACACAGGTCTGGGAACTATGGAGAGAAGATAGAGCCTTGGATATAGTTGATTCATCGATAAATGAGTCATTTGTTCCCCATGAAGTCTTGAGATGCATTCAAATTGGTCTCTTATGTGTGCAAGAAGATGCAATGGATCGACCAACAATGTTGGCAGTTCTTCTCATGCTGAGTAGTGAAACAACTCTTCCTTCTCCTAAACAACCTGCTTTCATTTTCAAAAAACCTTCCATTGATTTGGGATCAGTAACAAGAGGTTTTCATTCTATAAATGACGTGACAATAACTATGGCTGAAGCTCGGTAAAGGTAATGATTCTAGTTATTTGCATTTAAATTGCTTCTATAAGGATTTTGTAAGACAACTTCACATTTTACATTTTGGTATTTCAGAGCAAATGTAATTTTGTATTATTTTTCTTCTTCAGAATATTAAATATCAGATCATATTTTACATTTATGATTCAGCTCCCTTGTGATATGTAATTTAATGTTCTTTCATTTCATTTAGATCAGATTAAATAAAAACTTCTTGACTCTTCTTTTGTAAAGTAAAATATAAAGGTTGGTGAATACGGCCTACTTCAGTGGACTGTTCTCTTCCTTGACCTTTCAAGATCTATAACTGCAGAGCAAGCCTAACATAAATTGAAACATATTGGATAATTATTAAACCTATAAACAATTTTCTATGCTCCAAGCAATAAGGCATAGCCACAAATAACAACTTTAAGGAAAGCTAAGAGCCATACATGCAGTTTGTGATGGATAGTGCTCTGAAGTTTCTATTAATTTTCAAGTAAATATCCTCCTCACAATCAATGGACAGTAATATGTTTGATGTTTAACCTCACATGTTAAAAGCTCATCCAATCTAATCACCATCATTCCATTAAGGCATCAACCCTTTGATATTTTGACTCAGATAATTCCTAAAATTTGAACTTTAATAACCACTAAATATTTGAAGGCCAAAATCTACTACATAGTTTATATTGCCTATGTTCACGAAAACCCAATTTAAATCTTCTTGATCAGTGAGAATTTCCTTACTGTACAAGACTTGAATCTAAAGATTTATGATTGTTTTCTTGTCTCTTTATAATCAATTTTATTTTATTTATTTATTTATTTTAGCCTAAGCTTAGGTAGTAGATCACAGCTATGAGTTTTAGATGCACTCAAAATTGGGTGTAATCGCCAATGGGCTTGTAGCCCAATTGGCCTTTCATTTCGATCATCTAAACAAAAATTAGGATTAGTTTCTTAATCCGATTGACACAAAATGGTCTTACTTTTGATTTCAAAGAGTCCCAGGCATTCTCAGAATTTTGGAAAAAAGTTGCTTTCGGGTACCTCAGTTTGCTCACAAAATCCCAAAAAATCCTTAAGAGTCAAAATGGAGTGATGACAATGATTTTGTCTCCTAACTTTAGTTGGTCCTAAATCACCTAACATGAATTTGAGGGGAGCTATTAGAGTTCAAGCCCATAATATCTACTTGTATTATACTCATTTTTCTTGTACATCACCGATATGCCTTTTCCCATATAAAGACAGCTTTCACACTTTTATTTCATTTAAATCAATGAAAAAACAAAAAACAAAAAAACTTTTTGACTCTCCTTTTGTACCAAGTGATCCATAAGTACAATATAATTATATAAAGGTTTCTGAATACGGCCTACTTTAGTGGACTGTACTCTTCCTTGACCTTTCAAGATCTATAACCGCAGTGTGAGCCTCATAAATTATTAATTGAAACATATTAAGGAATTATGTAACCTATAGACAATTTAATGAGCTCCAAGCAGTTAGGCTTAGGCATAGACACAAATAAGAATTTTAAGGAAAGCTAAGCTGTCTGTTATTGATAGTGCTATGCAGCTATGGGAACAAAGTTCCAACTGTTCTATTACTACTTTTCAAGTAAATATCCTCGTCACAATCAATGCGGTCGCTGTTTTACGGCATATGAGCTATCCTATCTCACCCTTCCTGCAGTTATACGGCATATGAGCTATCTCCCCCTTACTGCACTTATACGGCATATGAGTTTTAAATCAACGTGCCTGCTATCAAAATTTTGGACCTAACTTTGTGCATGATTTGTGGTCGTGGCGTCTTGTGAGTAGTCGACACTCATTCTACCGGGATCCACCACTTGTGCACATATATTTTCACCAACCAACACACAACATATCAACAAGTTATGTCAAAGGTTGTGTAAAATGTTATAATCCTAAACTTGTCGGTTCTAAATGCACTCAAGATTGGGTGTAATTGCTAGTGGGTTTGTAGTGGGCACTTACCCCATCTCCAATTCACGTTCTTCCTGCCTCTCTCCACCTCTTTTCTTTAAAAAAAAAAAAAATGTGATCACATCAACACTAATACACCAAATCTCATCAAAACTCTCCGTTAAACATAATTGAACGAGAGTAGTATTAGTATTAGTAAAAGATAACAAAGTTATTGTTAA
>OU015767.1:35899799-35965494 GCA_907173295.1 Fagus sylvatica
CACAAGCTATATCTACTTTACATACGAAAACACTAATAGTTCTATAATCTCGAGGTTAGTGGTGAACCAGTCGGGCTCTATAGACTACCTCACGTGGAACCAGCGTGGTGATCAGTGGCGGAACATACAGACCATGCAGAAAGATGAATGTGATGTGTACGGACACTGTGGTCCTAATGGCATTTGCGACATTAACAAGTCCCAAGTTTGCCAGTGCCTAAATGGGTTCACTCCAAAGACACCACAAGAGTGGAACGTGTTGGAGTGGTCTGGTGGATGCATAAGAAAAACGCATTTGAATTGTAGTTCAGACGTGGGGTTCAGGAAGTTTTCTGGGTTGAAGTTGCCGGATAGTTCGGAGTTCTTTGTGAATAGTATAGTGATGAGCTCGGAGGAGTGTGAGGATGCTTGTTTGACAAACTGTTCGTGTGTGGCTTATTCCAGAACTGAGGCTAGTGGTTGTGTGGCTTGGTTCGGGGACTTGCTTGATATTAGAGTGCATAATGGAATTGGGCAGGATTTGTATGTTCGGATGGCTGCTTCTGAACTTGGTAAGTCACTTTGCTCCAGTGAAATACATAAATATTGCACATCTTTTTCCCTTTCATAATGGGCTAAGAAATATTGACAAAATAAGATAAATCATCAATTATCAAATAACAAGATCATATTCAATTATTCATCTAACTACAAAATAGGAAGAGATATAGAAGAAGAAAAAAAAAAATTTACTGTATTTTCCAACTATAAATATAGTGCGTCTCAAATGTATGAAAGTGAGCTACTTGTATTTGACATTTTATCAAATACTTGGAGTGCTTACCTTCATAATGATTATAGTGGTAATCACTTTGAATTTTATGGGGTTACAAACATTAGCATTCATTTTGAATTGGGTATAAGGTATTAGACAAATTATTACTATTTCCTTTTACACATGTGATACTCACATGGGAGTGAGATCATTGTGATACCTAGATTGTATTAGACCATATTAGACCTGTAGCCCAAACCAGACGACCCTCTGGAGGCTAGTAAAAACTATGCTCAACCCAACTCAGTCCGACCCAAGACTACAGTACTTGGGCAACCTTTCGAAACCTTTTCAAGACTAGAACGACTAATTCAATCCAGGTCTCAGGCGCGATCCTTTGATTAGGATGGTAAGCCATGATCAAATAAATCTTAGGAGTAGCCGAACCTGTGATCAAGTTAGCCTACCGTGATCCATTTCTAGTCGGAGAGATTTGAAGGTCGGCTGCCAACCGCTTTATTGTTGGGCTTATGATCACCTATTTTGGTTGAAATTCTTATTGTGGTCCCTATTCTTAAAATCCACACACTTACAACTGACGTCGTCTATGGGGAGCCACAAAACATATGTTTTGACAAAAGAGTCTCTATGGTCACCTAATTCATCAACAACAACCCTTTAGGGGGATAAAACCCTAAAGGAACCTATAAGGGAGCCGCAACAAAAGGAGTATTGTGGGGACTTCGTTTCACGATGACAATATTGTGGACCAAAGGCCTTTGGACTCTAGCAAATGTTGCCAACGTAGGGTATGCTTCGAGGTCTATCAGCCTACTGACTCCCGAAAAGGGGATCCTCGAGGCCTTAGGATTCTTCACCATAGTAAAAGCTACATCAACGAGTTCCCCAGATAGGTCCCATAGATACGAACAAAAGCCCAAATGTCACAGGGAGTACAAGTCACCTCTTGAAGCAAAAGGAAGGGTTACTCATGGGACCACAAATAGAGGCTTACTCACCTCAAGGTGTTCAAGAGATCCCAAGCCAAGTAGAAAGGAGCTCTAAACGCTGTCTAGATGATGTTACACCAAATTCCATCCTATCCATTCTCGGCTAAAATTGAGTAGACCAACTTGCCAGAGAAATTACGAGGTCTTTTTCCTTTTATGGGTCCTCGATTGGTGAGCTCTTATGCTCCTGACCATCTCGTTCAGCTAAAATTCTTCTTGTGGTTTCTGTTCTTATAATTTATCGGGAAAGGTTTGGTTCCCTCTAGTGCGCTAGCATTGGAGCTGACACGATTGCGACACATGCTTAATATTAGACACATATCCGTATCGTATCGGCTCCTTGCACTGTAAACAGTTATCCATCTATAAACTTATATATATTTTTTTTGATGAATATTTTATTAAAAATCAGTACACGGGAAGTTATAAACTTATATGAATAGAATATGTGTTACGTAGACACATGTGTTAGAGTTCCACTTCACAAATGAATTAGGTCAATTCATACTATATATAATTAGTACAACCGTGACTATTTTTTCTTTCTTTCTTTTTGGGCGGGTCATATATTTCGTATCAGCTAGTTTATGCCTGTTTTAATAAAAAAATTAGTTAACTTTTGACAATGACCAGTATTTGTCCCGCATGGGGTACGCAATATTCTTTCCACGCCTTATTGACAAAATGAATTCCCGAAATGATCGTTTCAACAAATTCTAAATCTATTATAATCAAAAGTTTCAAATGGTATAAGCGCATGCTACCGCATAGCACAGCTTTCACCTTCTATTGAAATTTTTGTATTACGTGGTGACATTACATTTGACAACACCAATGGTAGGAGCAAAATCACTTGACTCGACTGCGTACTAGGATGCTTGTCTTTTTTTTTTAAATGTTCTCTCAATCAAAGTTAGGAGCATAGGGAAAGTTCTAGACTATGCAGTGGGATTAGGTGTGGAAAATGTAACACATTTTTTTTTACCTTTTTTTCTTTTTGGTACGACTACAAAAAATGGACACTACTATATTCTTTTAAAATAAGGCCCATAAAAGCAGATTAAATCATTTTTTCACTTTTTTTTTTTACACAAATTTGTGTTGTGCTTATAGAATCAAATAACAAGGACAAACGAACGGTGGTGATCATATCAGTATCCGTAGCTTTTGGGGCTCTTTTGTTGGCATCATTCGGATTCGGATGGTTCTTAATTTGGAAGAGGACCCACGTCGAAAGCAAAGGTAAGTACATAATTCACAAGCACTTCTTTTATTTCTTTATGCCCTCTAATTGTTTTAATAAAATGTTTAGTTATTTATTTATTGATATTGTCTAAGAAAATTTTTAGTTGACTAAACTGATAGTGATTCACACCAACTACGTACCAGTGGTTTTATATCAATGTGCCACTATCATAGTCTTGGATTTTTCTAACCAAAAGTCATTCCAATTTATTTGAACACCTTTTGGGCCCCTACAATGCTGCAATCGTGTTGAAAATGTTACAAAGAAAAGTATTCTTTTTCCTCCTGCTTCTTTGATTGATTTCTATATTTTGGTGAATCATTGGCTTTCAAGTTATTAAAAAGAGAGGATATTATTAGAGATTTAGGCAGCAATTAATTGGTGAGAAACATTTGTTATAAAAAAAAAAATAAGTTATTTGATTTCTGTTACTGTCATGCGGCCCATCATAACTATATTTTTGCTGAAAAAGATGCTCATTTAAATTCATAGACAAAAGAATAACATATTTGGCAGTAGACATGTTCATATTACAAGTCTCATTGGATTGCCAATAGTTTTATAACTGAAAAAAAGAAGAAGAAGATCTCATTGGATTTATAAGGTGGCCAGTGTGGCCAAAGCCCACATTATGCATGTCAGGCCCCAGGTTGAGTCTAGAACTACACTGAATTTTAAACATAAACCATCATGGGTCAAATATCTGATTTTGGGCTTGGAATGATTGAACATTTTCAACGTGAGAATGCATTTTATACTTTATACAAGGTCTACTTACTGGTATTTTTGGTGTGACCAGATACATAATGCAGTCCAATTGCTTGTTCCTTGACATTATTATGATAAATTGCTGGAAAATACAACTCAAGAGGGAAATTGCTTAGCAAACTTATGGTGCATTTAGTTTGTGTATGTGTACTTCTATTTTATGCAAAATAGGGGAGACAACAACATCTAAACTGAAGGATGGTGCATAAAACTAAAGATGTCTTGTCTATTTAAGGTTCTCAATTCTCTGCAACATAATAACAAAGATGGCCTGATTTACTAATTGTACATAGGAAATTTTTCCATAATATACTATTGTTGTAATAACATTAATAAAAGTAGTAAAAAAAGACAGTTAATTAAGAACATAGCAGAAAGTATAACTCCAGATAGAATAGAATCACATAAAAGAATACATGTGGCTGTTCCTGACTGTTCACTGGAAAATCCATAGCCGACCCCAAAAATTTTGGGACTAAGGCTTAGTTGTTGTTGTTATGCTATTGTTGTAATCTGATCAAATAGAACTGTTGCTATGATATCTAATCAAATCACTCGTTTGGTTTGTCAACCTTTAACCTACAACAGCAAATCTTTGCATGTGTGTATTTTCTTTAATGATTTCCTAATTTGACAGCTCAGAGGCAGAGAGTAAATAACCCAAATCAAGATGACAAGCCTAGTGTAGCAGTGGAAGAGGAAGACTTAGAACTACCTCTATTTGATCTTTATTCAATTGCAACTGCTACTAACAACTTCTCTTTCACAAATAAAATTGGTGAAGGCGGTTTTGGTCCCGTTTACAAGGTAATTTCACAGTACATATATGAACTCATTTGTACTGTGAAAAGAAGTGACTCAATTCTTCTTAACTGTTTCCTTTTAGTTATGATGAGCTGCATTCCTGTTGGCTGAAATATAGCCTTGATTAACTACAGGGTGAGCTCCCAAGTGGAGAACAAATAGCAGTGAAGAGGCTCTCGAGATATTCAGGACAAGGCCTCAAAGAGTTCAAGAATGAGGTTATCTTGATTGCAAAACTTCAGCACCGAAATCTTGTTAGGCTCTTGGGATGTTGTATTCATGGAGAAGATAGAATGTTGATATATGAGTTCCTGCCTAACAGAAGTTTAGACTTATATACATTCAGTAGGCCACTCTCAATCTTTTGAAATCTTTTTTATCTCCTTCATTAACAACGCTAAGTTTTAACTTCATTCAAATTGGCCCAGATCAAACAAGAGGTACTTCACTTGATTGGCAAAAGCGTTTTGACATCATAGTAGGGGTTGCTCGAGGACTTCTTTATCTTCATCGAGATTCAAGATTGAGAATCATTCATAGGGATCTTAAAGCTAGCAATATTCTCTTAGATAGTGAGATGAATCCCAAAATATCAGACTTTGGCTTGGCAAGGACGTTTAGAGGTGACCAAACTGAAGCGAATACGAGTAGGATCATTGGAACATAGTATGTATGACAATAGTCTCTCTGTCTCTCTCTTAATTGCATGTAGCCATGTGCCAATGATATTTATTTTTGTTGATTGCTTGCAGTGGCTATATGTCTCCGGAGTATGCAATAGATGGGCTCTTTTCGGTGAAGTCTGATGTCTTTAGCTTTGGTGTATTGGTTTTAGAGATAGTGAGTGGAAAGAAGAATAGAGGATTTTATCATCCTGACCATGATTTCAACCTTTTAGGACATGTGAGTTTGAAGCAGAAAAATTTCTTCCTTCAGATTCTTAAACCAATTTTTTTTTTTTAATTATATTTTTTCCTTATATAAGTTACTTCTTTCATTCATTTGGAATTTTTTAGGCATGGAATTTGTGGAACGAAAACAGAACCATGGAACTGATGGATGCTTTGATGGAAAAACCGATACCTGCATCAGAAGTTTTACGATGTATACAAGTCAGTCTACTTGTGTGTCCAACAATCCCCTGAAGACAGGCCCACAATCTCATCTGTTCTTTTGATGTTGGATAGTGAGAATTCTTCACTACCTGAACCAAAACAGCCTGGATTTTACACAGAAAGGTCTGTTACAGAGACTGACTCGTTACCAACTGGGAAAAGTCCATATACTGCAAATGAATTAACCATTACAATGTTACAGGGTAGATAGCAAGGTGATTAGAATTCTATATATGTTAATCACAAAGCATATGTAGCTTTGTATATTCAATTTATTTTCCTCCAAAATCTAAAGTATACAAGGGTTAGGAAGATAGTTTTTTTTTTTTTGTTATTTCTATGTAATTGTCAAATCTTAATTTAGTTGAAAATGAAGCAATTTGGATTTGATCACAATATATCTATGATGGTGTGAACCACTACCAAGCAGTCAAAGACCCCAAATGCACATTCTGTGATCAGTAACAGAGTTGGATCATTTAAGAGATCTTAAAATGTATTAATTCTAAAAGAATGTCCATAGATAGTAGGCCTAGCACATTACTGATATAAAGAACAAAATCAGAGGGCAAGTATAAAATGACTTAACTAATTTTATCTTTTCATATGAATTTGATCATCTACTCCGAAATTGCAGTTGCAGTAGAGTGGTTTAAGAAAAATGGACATTGAAGATAATGAAGCCTTTTGAACCTATTATTTTTCTGTGCAGATTGCAATATCCGTTAACACTGATCCAGATCAATTTGAATTTAAAAAAAAAATAAGCATACCTACGTGGAAACCTTTAATTAATTTTAATTATTCCTTTAAAAAAAGTTCTAGAAAGATATATTCAATTAACCCGTGTTTCTTGTTTTGAGCAACTGTCAATTTGTCACCAATTTTCTTGTCAAAGAGGTTGAATACTTTGAAAGCAATGAGTATGTATTAAAGTCAAAATTTGATGATAAAATATCTAGTTTTGTTTTGAAGATTTAAACTCACATTTAGAATATTTGAATTTAAAATCTTAATCAAGTTTACTTAAACACAACATTATGCTTTAAGAATCAGGAAAGTAAGACTATACTTTTATTTTTTCAAAGGTATAAAGTGAAGATAATTTTACCTTAGTTCTCATATGTATAAGCTCTTATATGCTCACCAAAATCATCGATGCTTGATGACTTTTGGCAGGTAAGTCCATTGCTTAATATCTAAACTTCAGACTTTCATAAAAGTTAGAAGAGGAAGAATGCAAAACCTTCATGTCTTTCTACTTTGTTATACTTCTCTATATTTCCTCTGCAAAACCTCTTTTGCAGATGATACCATAACCCCAAAACAGTCCATTGTGGATGGCCAAGAACTTGTTTCCTCTGGAGAAAGCTTCGTGCTCGGATTCTTCAGTCCAGGTAACTCCAAGAAGCACTATTTGGGAATCTGGTACAAGAATATTAGTCCACCGACGATTGTTTGGGTTGCAAATAGAGAGAACCCACTGAATGACTCATTTGGTCATCTAACCATTGGTGCTGATGGAAATCTTGTACTTCTTGATGGAGCAGGAAACATTATATGGTCTTCAAAATCATCAAGAGCAATAAAAGAGTCAATTGCAAAGCTCTTAGATTCTGGAAATTTAGTTCTGATGGATGGAAGTGATGGTAGCACTGACAGTTATATATGGCAGAGCTTTGAATATCCATCTGATACAATGATACCAGGCATGAAGTTGGGTTGGGATGTGAAAACTGGTATGCATCGATACTTGACTTCTTGGAAGAGTTCTGATGACCCTTCTCCTGGAAACTTCTCCTACGGCATTGACCTTGGTGGAGTACCTCAAATTGTCCTTCGCAAGGGATCACTCATCAAATACAGATCTGGGATATGGAATGGTGTTGGTTTTAATTCCCAATATTGGACTTCTTCTACAGCCTTCAATGCAACTTTCACCATAAACAATGATGAAGTGCTTTACATGTATGAAAATGGAAAATACTCAACAATAACAAGAATTGTCTTGGATCAATACGGTTTAGTTCAGCGCTATGTATGGAACAATCAAACTCTTGGGTGGTATCTCACATATGAAGCAAGGAAAGATCTCTGTGACAACTATGGGTTCTGTGGGCCTAACAGCATTTGTAAAGTTAGTGACATGCCTGTTTTATGTGAGTGTATAACAGGCTTCATTCCTAAGTCACAGCAAGACTGGGAGGAGTTAAATTGGGCTAGTGGGTGCATTAGGAAGACAAAGTTAAACTGTACTGAAGGAGATAAGTTTCTAGAACTAGTGAAGGTGAAATTGCCCAACTTGTTGCAGTTTTGGACAAACCAGAACATGAATCTTAAAGAATGTGAGGTAGAGTGCTTGAAGAATTGTTCTTGCACAGCTTATGCCAATTTGAATGTCAGTGGAGGGGCCCATGGGTGCCTGCTTTGGTTTGGGGACTTGATTGATATCAGGATTTCTATGAAAGAAGTTGGTAACAATGAAGAACAATATCTCTATGTCAGGTTAGCTGCTTCAGAAATAGGTATGATTAGGTTCTGCTTTAGTGCATGTTCGATAACTTCCCTTGACATGTTTTTTTTTATTGAAGTCCAATAGTATCCTCTGAAATTTATAATCTGTTGAAGAGATAAATAATTTTATTTCTCAATGATTACTACTATGGTTGTCATATTTAATCATCATTAATAGATTGGGATGCTATAGGCTTCTTATTTATCAAGCAAGGAACCTCTCGTTTGTGTTCTGTTCACCCCTTGGTAAATGTAATGTAAACAATTTCTTTCCTGCCATTGCAGACTTTACAGCCTTCTTGACAGGAAAATAAAATAATGTCAAGAAGGCTGTAGAGTCTGCAATTTATCAGAAACACAAATTGCTATTTTACATACTGTCAGGAAGTTACTGATAGCCTTTTCACAGCTATTTCTTGTCCCTCTTCTAACTTGCCCTGTGTTATATCATATACACTACATAATTTAGTACAAGAATGTGTGTGTCTAGATAAATAGACTTTCTTTCCTGCCATTGCAGACTCTACTGCTAATTTACGATTTTGTGGATGATTTATACTAAGACTTTCTTTATTTAATGCATGTTAAGAGCCAAATGCTGATCACAGTAGAAAGAGAAAGCTAGTCATAATGGTGCTGATGATATCAGTAGGTTCAGGGATACTTCTCTTGGGTTGCATTATCTGTTTTGTCATAAAGAAAAAGAAAAGTCAAAAGGAGACTCCACAGGCAGGTAAGAGGTTTTTAATCTATTCTTTGGAGTAAGACTTTCTTCTATTGCACCTGATGGCACCAGAAAACAATCTTGAAAAAAAAAAAAAATTCATACATGGCACAATTATGCATTTTCATGCAACAACAAACAACAGGGTTGACTAGTTCTTAGGTCATGTTCACAAATAGGGTCAAGTAATTACTCGGTTAAATACAGTAAACATCTCTGTGTTGTGTCTCTTGTCTCTTTCCTAATGCTTTTTAATGGAAATATTTTGTCAACAATTCTTTAATTAAAAAAAGAAATGACTGAGATGTCATTTATTGGGAATGCTTGTTATTTTATTTTTTTACTTAAAGTAGTCAAACTTACTATAAGTAGCATTTCACCCAAGTTGATTCAGTTACATTCAGAAAATCTAGCTACAAAAATTTAAGACTGAAGGTTTAAGCTGTCATTTTGCTTATGTTATTCAATTATATTTGAGTATTTTTCTTCTTTTTTTTTCCTTTCTCTTTTTTGAGTAGCAGGTAGCTGTAACCAGAATGTAGACCCAGAGTTGCCCTTGTTTGATTTAGTTACTGTTATAGCTGCAACAAACAACTTCTCTAGTGAAAATAAAATTGGGGAAGGGGGATTTGGCCCTGTCTACAAGGTAATTTCTCATCTAGTTGCAGTTACAATGATCTCTCTCTCTCTATTTTTCTAGACACACACGTGTGTGTGTGTACGCGCGCACACATTCTTGTACTAAATTATGTAGTGTATATGATATAACACAGGGCAAGTTAGGAGAGGGACAAGAAATAGCTGTGAAAAGGCTATCAGTAACTTCTAAACAAGGCATCTCTGAGTTTAAGAATGAAGTCATACTGGTCGCAAAACTTCAACATCGTAACCTTGTTAGAGTCTTGGGTGGTTGCATTGAAGGAGAAGAAAGGATGTTGATCTATGAATACATGTCTAACAAAAGCTTGGATCATTTCATCTTTGGTAAGTTTTAACTTAATTTATCACATGTTTGAATTGTCAAGACTGACTCAGACTTGTTTATGCTTACAAGATTTTTGCTGGTGCCAAGCTCATGAAGTTTTCTTCTTTTATACTATACTTTGTAATGAGAGAGCTTGCTTTGACTAATAAATAATATTGTTTAGATCCAAGACAAAGCAAATTTCTTCATTGGAGGAAACGTCTTGAAATTATTATGGGGATCGCTCGAGGATTACTTTATCTTCACCAAGATTCCAGAGTGACCATTATACATAGAGATCTGAAAACCAGTAATATTCTATTAGACAGTGAAATGAACCCTAAAATTTCTGACTTTGGCATGGCCCAGATTTTCGAAGGAGATCAGTCTGAAGCAAAAACAAAACAAATTGTTCGGGACATAGTAAGTTATATAATCATATACCAAGACATTTTCTCTCATCACATAACTCACACTTTGTCCGTGATAACATGCAGTGGTTATATGTCTCCTGAGTATGCAATCAATGGATGCTTTTCTGTGAAATCAGATGTTTTTAGCTTCGGAGTAATAGTAATAGAGATATTGAGTGGCATAAAAATCAGAAATTTTTGCCATCTAGACCTCCACCATAATCTTTTAGGTCACGTAAGTACTGCAATATCATTACTCTTACTTTGTTTATTTTAAACGCAAGTCTTATTGCTCGCATGCTAATATGTCATTTAATGAGAATTACTTATTTTGATCCTATCAGGCATGGATACTGTGGAAAGATGGCAGGCTTCTGGAACTTATGGATGATAATTTGGACAATTCATGTGTTTCATCAGTACTATTGAGGTGCATGCAAGTTGGTCTCTTGTGTGTGCAAAAAGCCCCCGAAGACAGATCAACAATGTCATCTGTTGTTTCCATGTTGGGTAATGAAGGTGTGACACTGCCCCAGCCAAAAGAGCCTGGGTTCTTCACAGAAGAATCTTCTAATTGTTGTACTACAGAAGCACATTGTCGTAGTAATGCTGTGACTTTTACGTCAATAGAAGCTAGATAGTAACGCTCTCTTAGCATTAATTTTTTGCCAAACTGCTAATAAGATGGATAGGTAACATGTATCGTGCTTATGTACACCAGTGACTCAAAATAACTGGTCTGTCACGGCCAACAAATTTTCAAAATCATTGAAACAGAATGTGATGTACCATATTTTCTAGCCAAACTAGTCATATAATTAGACTGTATTTTCTTTGAATATAATATTTGAAACACAAATGTTGGTAGACGTGTGAAAAAAGCCAGTTTGGTTAAATTGTTCTTCAAGTTGTGCTTACAACTAATGCATGGGGACAGACAGGATTGGACAATGTTTTTTATTATCTTATTATCTCTATACCCAAGTAGAATACATATACTCACCAATACATTAAGTAAAAAATTCACCTGAAGCCAGTGATTATAATAAGAATGATGTCATCTACACGTTGCAGTATACAATTGCAAGCAGAGGGGAGTCTGCACCAATGATCTTTCGAAAAAATTAAAAAAAAATTGCAGTTGGTAGACTTGATAGATGATTATGACTTTTATAATAATCTATTACCACAAGTCATATTGCAAAGAAATTTATTTAAATTAAATAATGGACTAAGACCAATGACTTAAAGTCGAGGAATAATCAAAATGCTATAGGTTCACATTTCAAACTTTGCTCCCTCCCTCTCTTCTCCTTCCAAGTTTAGATGTTCTTGTTTTCAACTATCACTTTATTTTGATCTTTCCATGCCAGCAAGGCAACGCCATTGTCTGAGTTTTTATAAGTCAATTTTAGTTTTAATACTAAACCTTTATCAATCTTTCAAACAAATAAAATTTGCATATGTCCTGTTGGATTATTGAAGTGACTCAAGAATCTTTTTTTCACAAATTATTATTATATGTAGAATTTGGTGTTTTTTTAAATTGATCTTCTTGGCAATTGAAGTGGATGGAAATTGAGACATCCAGTATATGGATGGCTGGGCCCATGACAAACAACTATTCTGCACTTGAAAAAGTCTTTGCATACATTACCAGGTCAATCACATGCCTTAAAAGTATTCAACATCACACTTTGAAAGAGAAGAACAAGTTGAGGACTCAGTTTTATTTGAGAGTAAAATGAAAGATCAAGAAACTTATGGAGAAGCTGAAAGACAAGATTTTGTTTCTCACTATTTCTTTCACTTTGATATCTTTGTTTCCAAAAATTTCAATAGCAGCTGACAGCATAACTGCAGCACAGTCCATGAATGATAGTCAAACATTGGTTTCATCAGGTCAAAAATTTGAACTAGGCTTCTTCACTACTGGAAGTTCCGGTGATCAATATTTAGGAATATGGTACAAGAATATCCCAAGTAAGACTATAGTTTGGGTTGCAAACAGAGACAGCCCTCTTCAGAATTCTTCTGGTATCTTAACATTCAACAATGATGGAAAGCTTGTTCTTCTCAATCAATCAAGAAGCATCATCTGGTCTTCGAATACTTCACGAGCAGCAAGAAGTCCAGTTGCACAGATTTTAGACTCAGGAAATCTTGTTCTCAAAGATATGGGTGATGACAACTCTGAGAAATACTTATGGCAGAGCTTTGATCATCCATATAACACTTTGTTGCCTGGCATGAAGCTCGGGTGGAACTTGAAAAGTGGTTTGAATCGATATTTGAGGTCATGGAAAAGCTCAGATGATCCGTCTCCTGGAGACTATACTTATAGAGTGGATCCCCGTGGGCTTCCTCAACTTGTTCTTCGTGAAGGATCAAAGAAGGTGTTCCGAAGTGGGCCTTGGTATGGGGCACAATTTAGTGGTGAAGCTATTCTGGTGGCAAACTCGGTTTTCAAACCCATTTTTGTCTCTAATGCTGAAGAAGTTTATTATATATATGAAATTATGGACAATATTACTTCAAGATTTGTGTTGGGTCAATCCGGCTTAGTTCAGCATTTCTCATGGAATGATGGGGACTCTAGTTGGAGTACCTTGTTCACCGTTCAAGGAGACCGGTGTGACAAGTATGCTTTGTGTGGTAGTTATGGTAGTTGTAAAGTTAACAATACTCAATATTGTGAGTGTTTAAGGGGTTTTAAACCCAGATCAAGCCAAGACTGGAAATTGTTTGATTGGACAGGTGGATGTGTTCGAAATGATCCACGTATTTGCAGAAATGGAGATGGATTTGTCAAGTTAACTGGATTGAAACTGCCAGACGCATCACAATTTAGCTTAAATGTCAGTATGAGTATTAAAGATTGTGAGGCAGAGTGCTTGAAGAACTGCTCTTGTGTGGCATATGCTAAACTGGACATCAGTGGCAGTGGTAATGGCTGTGTGACCTGGTTTGGAGATTTGATTGATATCAGAGAGGTTGCTTATTATGGGCAAGATCTCTATGTGAGAGTGGCAGCTTCAGAAGTAGGTAAGAATTCTTGAGTCTGTGACCCTTGCCTCTCAGTTTTCGCCTGTAATTTATTTAGGTAACTATTGCAACTTAAAAATCTCTGACTTTGCTGTTACAGGCAATGAACATGCTTGTCTTACCCCACATGCTGTCATGATAGACCCTTAGTTCAAGCATTGTGTTTGCCCGAGAAAGGCTCCAAACAGCCCAGCTCTGGCCTTACCTGGAGCTGGGATGGAGATATTTTCTAATGAACATTTGTATTTTAGAACTTAATTAGTTGACTATTATCTATTTTATTCTGTAAATATTGAAAGAACTAATAACTGTATCATTTTTCGCTTGTGGTTTGTAGAGTCAAATGCTAATAGAAGTAAGGAGCAGAGGCGTAGAAAAATTGCAGTGGCTGTATCAGTGCCTTTCGGAATGATCCTATTGGCTTCAATCAGTTGGTTCATTATTTGGAAGATGAGAAGAAACGAATGTAAATCTACCACACTATTTTGATAGTTCCATTGTAGCCTAATCATGTATGTTTCACTCATATCATTTCTATTAAGTTATCCATGTTCTTGTATACAGCCAGCAAGCCAGATGATCAAGCAAGCATTAGTGGAGTTGAAAGAGAGGGGGATGACCTTGAGCTCCCGTTATTTGACATGGCCACCATTGAAGCTGCAACTAACAACTTCTCTGCTGCCAATAAGATTGGAGCAGGTGGATTTGGCCCTGTATACAAGGTAAAATATTATTTTGCAGGGTATCATTTCAAATAGTTTCAGTGGTTGGTTCTTATTCATACACTTTTAAAATCCTAAAATGACGCCACAAGACTTCATCATCTCTCTGAAGATGGGACTTAAATAACAACCTTGATATGTACATTATTGTTCTTATTGTAGGGTGGGCTACCATCAGGGCAAGAAATAGCAGTAAAGAGGCTTGCAGAAAATTCTGGACAAGGCATACGGGAGTTTAAGAATGAGGTCATGTTGATCTCCCAACTTCAACATCGGAACCTTGTCAAGCTTCTAGGTTGTTGTATTGAAGGAGACGAAAGAATGTTAATCTATGAATACATGCCGAACAGAGGCTTAGACTCCTTAATCTTTGGTTGGTATCTTGAACATAAATATGTGTGTGTGAATATAATGCAGCATAGTGTTCATTTAGTTTCTCTTATTATTTTCTTGTCCAATGAGTTTTATTTGCAAACTAGCTAAAAAGCCTTTAGATTCAAACCATGGGAAGTCACTTGTATATGATGTACTGCAGATGAAGCAAGGCGTTGTTCACTTAATTGGCAAAACAGATTAGACATTGTTATTGGGATAGCACGAGGACTTCTTTATCTTCATAGAGATTCAAGATTGAGAGTGATACATAGGGATCTAAAAGCCAGCAATATTCTGTTAGACAGTGAAATGAATCCCAAAATTTCAGATTTTGGAATTGCAAGAATGTTTGGTGGAGATCAAACTGAAGCAAAGACGAAGAGAGTAGTTGGAACCTAGTAAGTAAACCTATGCTTACCTTACCTTATATATTATTTTTGGTATTTTGCTACTAAAATCTATATCTCTATTGTGATGGATGCAGTGGTTATATGTCTCCAGAGTATGCAATAGATGGACTTTTTTCTTTGAAATCTGATGTCTTTAGCTTCGGTGTTATACTTTTAGAGATACTCAGTGGCAAGAAGAACTGGCTATTTTTTCATCCAGACCACAAACTAAATCTCATTGGGCATGTGAGACTAAAATAAATACGCTTCTCTCCAATCTTTGAATATAATTTCAACTTTACATGGAAATTTAATTTTTGTACTTTGATATAACTCAATTGTTTTAGGCATGGAAACTTTGGAACGAAGGAAAGGCCTTGGACCTAATGGATATGTTGCTTGAGAATCAATTCCCTGCCTCTGAAGCACTAAGATGTATTCAAGTGGGTCTTTTGTGCGTTCAACAGCGCCCAGAAGAGAGGCCAACAATGCCATCTGTGCTTTTGATGTTGGATAGCGAAAGTGTGTTGTTACCTCAGCCTGGCCAACCTGGATTTTATGCAGACAGATGCCTTCCAGATCCAACATTAAATGGAAGAATGCATTCCAGTTCAAATGAGATAACTGATACATTGTTAGAGGGTCGTTAGGATATAGTTTATGCTACTCTTATTATATCTGAATTGGCATTGCAATAGATATACCAAACCATACTTGGTTTGAAGCATGTAGATCCGCTTATGGACATTGGGGTTATGAATTTCACAGAAAGCTAATCAAATTTTGACCCCCCCCCCCCCCCCCCGCGCGAATAAAAGTGGTTATTCTACCTTTTATTTTGATGTGTCTGATTTCACTAGGCTATGCCACTTCTTATGTTCTGATACTTAATTCAATCAGCATATGACAATTGTTGTCTTCAAAATTCTCTTGGTTCATGATTTTTCCTAGACTTAATGATTTCACTAGGTCCTTTGAATTCAATATTTCATTTGCATGAAAGCAAATGTCAATCCTACAAATTTGTTAATCATTTATTGGACTTTATTTGAGATATTGAAACATTTCTGGAGAATGCCAGGATTAAGGAAGCCACATTTGGTGCAGCCTTTATTGATCACTAGCACTTCATAACATTAACACATCTATGGAGTGAATGTTGTTAAAGTACCATCTCCAGCTCTAGCTCTTTAGTCGTGACAGATACTTTTGCCTCCGGACATGAAACATGGGTTGACTGAGAGAACTAGGATGGACCAGTTCCTAACCATCTTGGAAATCACAAATAATCTGGGAAGTGCAGGACTGCTCCCATAAGCTAAATTCCACTAGCTCCAAACAATTCTTCCTGTATTGGTACTCGACCCAGTATTGGCGAAGTGGTCTATGGTCATTGAGTAATATATCCGTTAGAATAATGGTTAAATAATTCAATTCATCATTTCTACAAGTTTAAACTTTTAAGGAAAATAATAATTTATCATGATATAAAAATAGATAGTCCTGAGTTTGTAACTTTGTATCTTTCTCTTCATTGTAGCTCTAATTTTAAGGAAAAAAAAAAAAAATCCTCTCTAAAACTTGATGTGGAGATATTGACCCTATTATTTGTTAAGAATTATGGGATAAAACAATATAAAGATCACAAAACTCTAATGGCTTCGAGACACAAATTAACTGTTTTCCTTAAGATGATAAACTCTCACTTGATTGAGTTTGTTATTGGGTTATAAGAAAATCACTTCCACAATACAACATGTATCTCGTTCGTAACCCACTCGACAGTCTAGCGGACTTGGCTAAGTGCTGATTGATACTGCATAACTATCGATTAATCCACTCAGTTTTTCGATCAAAGTGATGTTGTTTTATTAGTAAACTTTCTTTTTTTTTTTTTTTTTTTTTTTTTTGCGCTTAAATAATGGAAAGACTCTTGCCAATATATGGTTTTTTTTGCTTTATAATATTATTATTTTTCTAATATAAATATCAAAGATTCTCAAGCAATGGCCCGAGGGCTAATCAGAACCACCAACTCCACCTTCACCTTCATCTTCCTATCCACTTCATTCCCCAAAATTAACACCACCAATATGGAGATCCATTAGTGTCCAGCTCTCTCTTGCCCAACACCAACACCAAGACTAAGACCCTATCGCCATGTCAAAGTACAAGGAACCTTTCTCAATGCAAATGGGCCATGGCCGGCCTCAAACCCCACCACCGAATGAATCGCTCTGTCACTTTCACTCTTCATTTCCGTTTGGTTCATGAGAAAATGTAGGAAACGAGAAAAAAAAAAAAAAAAAACCCGGAATTTATTAGGAAATCAAGATTATTCACCCCCTGTAACATTGCCACAGTGAGATAGAAGCCACAAATTTCACATTTTGGTATGGCTAGAGCTTTTTGGGAGAGATCAATTATTAGCAAAAAAACAAAAGGGTGGCTGGAATTCTTTTGGAACTTAGTAAGTATGAAAAGTATTTTCATTTTTACTAGAATATATTTTTATTACTGTTATTACACTATTAATCCATGTGTTTTGGTTGGGAATCCAGAAAGTCTTTGAAATTTTAAAATTGTGCCTCCAATTAGCTCTACTGTTTTTCCCTATTTGTCATAATTTAAATTCCTTTAAGAAAACATATAGTAGATTGCATAGTCTGTACTAGTTTGTACAAGCTTTACTCAACTAGTACTAGGTTGATTTATGAAAGCCACCGAGGCTAGCCCAAGATCAGTCATATTTTCTGGGCTGCGTTTCTGCCAATAAGTAAACAATGTGTGCTAAAAGTTAATGAGACTTAACATATCACTCTTGCCATTTATTAAATTGCTCTAAAACTAAAGAAAACAGATATTCAAGATTAGGTAATCTTTCTTTGTTATAATTAATATGCCACTCATTTTCAAGTTGACAAAAGCCTAAATGAAAAATTGATGCATAGAATGCCTCCAGTGCCTGCAATTCTGGTTTACTGAGTGACTTGTGATGCTTAATTATTGTGTAAGCTGACTTATTGGCTTATAGTTCTCAATCAAACTATTCAAACAAAATATCAATATTTTTTTTGCCCCAACCACAAAAAAAATAATATTTTTAAGTGAAAGACCTCTAGCACAGCATGGATGCTAAAAGAATGTTCATGTCTTTGATTCTGATCGTTCTTTTCTTCCCATTTTGCACTTCCCTTGACACCTTAACATCAAATCAATCTATCAAGGATGGCCAATCATTGATATCCAAAGAAAATAATTTCGCCTTAGGCTTCTTCAGTACTGGCTACTCCAGCTATCGGTATCTCGGTATTTGGTATGTCAAAGTGACACAACAAACTGTGGTGGGGGTTGCAAACAGGAATGATCCAATTAATGATTCCTCCGGAGTTCTTTCCAACCAGTTTGGAAACCTTGTCCTCTATGATGGTTATAACCATCTTGTTTGGTCTACAAATGTTTCTGTCCAAGGGACAACCTCCTCTGTTGCTCAGCTTCAAGATTCAGGAAACTTGGTATTAGTCCAAGACAATATTAATGAAAAGGTGTTATGGCAAAGCTGTGATCATCCTACAGATACTTTGCTGCCAAAGATGAAGCTTGGTTTGAATCGTATAACTGGGCTAGACACGTTCTTGACATCTTGGAAGTCACATGATGACCCCGGATCTGGGGACTGCTTCTATAAGATGAATCCTTCTGGCTCTCCACAAATCTTCTTGTATAAGGGTTCGACCCTGTATTATCGGACAAGTCCATGGCCATGGCAAGCATCATCAGCAGAAACATTCTCATTGGGTTTTAAGTTTGATTTTGTTAACAACAAAGATGAGGTATATTTCACCTTCTTTCTTGATGACCCATCCATCATTTCTAGAGTAGTGGTTGACAACTCAGGAATGCTCCAGCAACTTACGTGGAATGAAGGTGATCTTCAATGGAAGGAACATTGGTCAGGACCTAAATACCGGTGTGACAAGTATGGAAATTGTGGTGCGTATAGTAAATGTAGTTTTGAGTCTCCTAACGATATTAATAGGTTTGAGTGTACGTGTTTGCCAGGGTATGAACCCTAGTCTCCAAGGGATTGGTATCTCAAAGATGGTTCTCAGGGGTGTGTGAGGAAGCAGTTGGGGATGTTGATGTGTCGGAATGGAGAAGGGTTTGTGAAAGTGGAACATTTGAAGGTTCCTGATACATCTAATGCAATTTGGATGGATATGAGTATGAGTAGCTTAGAATGCGAGCAGGCATGCTTGAATAATTGCTCTTGCACAGCTTTTCTTAGCATGAATATTGATGGCAAGGGGACCAGTTGCTTGGCATGGTATGGTGAATTGATGGACACTTTGGAGAGTTCAAATCAACTGTTGGTTCTAAACGTACGTGTGGTTGCAAATGAGTTAGGTAGCCTGCTCTGCTTGCTTGCATTTTTTGTAAATTGTGATTTCTGCCTTATTCACTTTTTGGATCATGGTTTGTTGCTTTGTTTTTTCCTTCAGCTGTTTACATAAGGAAGTCCAAAGGTTTTCTTGGAAACAAGAGGAAGCTGGCTATTACAATATTGACTGTTGCTGTGCCATTGTTTTGGGTATCATTGCTAGCTTATATTTGGCTCATGAAGAAGAGGAAATCAAAAGGTAACAAAATCACTTGTGTTGTGTTGTTCACACATAGATGTGTTCCTCTAAGTCCAGAAAAAAATGTCCCATTTATCAGGAGTCATTTAGACTAGTCCTCCCCGTGATGTGAGGTATATAAATGCTAAATTGTGAAATTATAGTGAGAATTTCTATCAATATGTTTTTGGACAGTCAAGAGAAAATTGCACAATCAATCATTAAATTTTACTAGTACCATAGGCTCTTTGGAGGAAAATGAGCTCGCAGGCAGTAGTAGACATCCAGATTCATCAATTTTCAATCTAAGTTGCATAGTTGCTGCCACTGGCAATTTCTCTCCGACCAACAAACTTGGAGAAGGTGGTTTTGGCTCTGTTTTTAAGGTACAGTTACAATTCATAATGCCATTATTGATATCTTGCCCAATTTTCTTTCTGTTTCATCTTCCGTTATTCTATGGGTGTGAATGGGGGAAAATGAGTTTCATAAGAAAACACATAAGTTACTGAAGCAGCAGAAGGAGTCATTGATGATTGAACTCAAGTGCTTATTTTTTTGGATCATGAATTCAGGGTCAAGTATCTAATGGACGCCAGATAGCTGTAAAAAGGCTATCCAAGAGTTCAAGACAAGGAGAAGAAGAATTCAAAAATGAAGTTATGTTGATATCGAAACTTCAACATAGGAATCTTGTCAAACCTTTTGGGTGTTGCATTCAGGAGGAAGAAAAGATGCTGATTTATGAGTACATGCCCAACAAAAGCTTGGACTTCTTCATTTTCGGTATGTCTTTTTTTCTAAAAATATATTGCCTTCATCTGTTTTATTTTCTTTTATTTTATATGTTCAAAGAATATATTTGCAGTAGATAAAACCACATATTTCAACATTATTAACTCACGCTGAGTTTGCTGGAGAAAACTTCTATTGTAGATCATACAAGAAGTTCAATGCTGAATTGGAGGAAACACTTTGAAATCATTGATGGGATTGCTCGTGGGATTTTGTATCTTCATCAAGACTCAAGATTAAGAATTATACATAGGGATCTTAAAACTAGCAATGTTCTACTAGATGCTGAGATGAACCCCAAAATTTCGGATTTTGGCATAGCTCGTATATTCAAAGGGGATGAAATTCAAGACAAGACAACCAAAGTTGTCGGAACATAGTAAGTATCACACAAACACATGCACACGTGTGCACTTAGAGGCTTGCACACTTATCACACATACTGAAAAAAAAGGCATATGCAAATTTTAATATTATCTTTGATACTGTTCACACGCAGTGGTTATATGTCTCCGGAGTATGCAATTTTTGGAAAATTTTCAACTAAATCAGATGTCTTTAGTTATGGTGTCATATTGTTGGAGATTGTAAGCGGCAAAAAGAATAACGATTCTTATCAGAATCACCCTTCCCTAACTTTGATAGGGCATGTAAGTAAGAGAAAACAACAATCTTTACATTTTGCATTTATAATACAGCCCCTAATGGATAATGTTACAAACCACACAGGTCTGGGAACTATGGAGAGAAGATAGAGCTTTGGATATAGTTGATTCATCGATAAATGAGTCATTTGTTTTCCATGAAGTCAGGAGATGCATTCAAATTGGGCTCTTATGTGTGCAAGAAGATGCAATGGATCGACCAAAAAAAGAAGATGCAATGTTAACAATGTCAGTTCTTCTCATGCTGAGTAGTGAAACAACTCTTCCTTCTCCTAAACAACCTGCTTTCATTTTCAGAAGACCTTCCAATGATTTGGGATCAGTCGAAGGAAGAGGTTTTTATTCTATAAATAACGTGACAATAACTATGGTTGAAGCTCGCTAAAGGTAAAGATTCTAGTTAGCCGCATCTAAATTGCTTCTATAAGGATTTGTAAAACAAATTAACATTTTACTTTTTGGTATTAAAGAACAAATGTATTTTATTTTATTTTTTTTTTTTCAGTTGCTACTACTGCTTATACTGTTACTAATAGTCTGTATTCCTAAATATATAAGTTGTTAATATTTCCAGATCCAAGCACCTTAACTTGGTTGTTTATCATAAGATTCTGAAAATTGAGGCACCTGATACCTTTGTAGTTAGTTTTTTCAATTGATTGTCCAAGATAGTTCACCTCCCTTGTGGAAAGTGAAAATAATATTCTTTCATTTCATTTAAATCTGATGAAATTAAAACTTTTTGACTCTCCTTTAGTTCCAAGTGATCCTTGTGAAATATATATGTTTGTGAATACGACCTACCTCAGTGGACTGTACTCTCCCTTGACCTTTCAAGATCTATAATTGCAGTGCAAGCCTCATACTAATAATTGAAACATATTATGGCTATAGACAATTTTCTGAGCTCCATATAAGGATTTTAAGGAAAGCTAAAAGCCATACATGCAGTCTGTGATGAATAGTTCTCTGGGAACAAAGTTCTATTAGTTTATATTGGCTATGTTCACGAAATCCTAATTTTAAAGCTGCTTGATCTGAGCGAGAATTGCATACTGAAAATGACTTGAATCTAATAAAGCTCCTTGATTGTTTTCTTGTCTCTCTTTATCATCATTTTCTTCAAAAAAAATTTCTGCGACTAAGCTATGGTATTGTATCATATCGCACCCTTTGTGCAGCTATACAACATGAGTTTTAAGTGCACTCTCAAAATTGGGTGTAATTGCTAACAGGCTTGTAGCACGATTGACACCTATCCCTTCCCAAAATCCTGTGTTGCCCACCTCTCCCCTCTTGTTAACCCAAAAAACAAAAACAAAAAAAGGTGTGATCACACTAATGTACTAAATCTTATCAAAACTTAGTGGTTAAGAAGCTGAAACTTGAGTCCACCCCACATTTATTTTTGTTGAAACTTGAGTCCACGCCAGAAAACGTGGAACGCCATATTTCCAGTCTGTTCACATTTCAATTTCAATACTCAATATAAGAAGCTGAACGGGTAGGTTGCCTCAATTTATAGCCTCACATTACATCTCACATTACCAATCCATTGATCAATGATCATTCCAATTTCCATGTATATGAATATGGAAGGAACTAAACACATGAAAGTCAAAGTTATTGTCAACTCGTCAAAGGCATCAATTATCATTATAATGGACCCTAGTAGTCATGTCTGTTTTTGCTATATGCAAACGCCAGTCTTCTTATGCAACTTTTATTAGCCGAAGAACAAGCTGAAAAACCCAAAGCATTGGAATTAGACTGTTTTGATTGGTATCTGATACATTGTTAGATGGAAGAATGCATTCCAGTTCAAATGAGATAACTGATACAGTGTTAGCGGGTCGTTAAGGTATGGTTTGTGCTACTCTTATTCTATCTGAATTCGCATTGCAACAGATACACCAAACCATGCTAGATTTGAAGCATGTATATCTGCTTATGGACATTGGGGTTATGAATTCCTTAGAAAGCTACTCAAATTTTGACCCCCCCCCAAAAAAAGTGATTATTCTACCTTTTATTTTGATGTGTCTGATTTCACTAGACTATGCCACTTCTTATGTTCTGAATCTTCTGATACTGAATTCGATAAGGCATAAGACAATTGTTGTCTTAAAAATTCTCTCGTTCATGATTTTTTCTAGACTTCTGATTTCGCTAGGTCCTTTGAATTCAATAGTTCATTTGCTTGAAAGTAAATGTCAATCCTACAAATTTGTTAATCATTTGCTGGACTTTATTTGAGATATTGAAACAGTTCTGGAGAATGCGAGGATTAAGGAAGCCACATTTGGTGCAGCCTTTGGTGATGAATAGCACTTTGTAACATCAACACATATAAGGAGTGAATGTTGTTCAAGTTCCATGTCATGCACTAGCTCTTTAGTCTTGACAGATACTTTTGCCTCTGGAGATGAAACATGGGTTGATTGAGAGAACTAGGCTGGACCAGTTCCTAACCATCTTGGAAATCACAATTAATCTGGGAACTGCAGGACTGCTCCCATGAGCTAAATTCCACTAGCGTCAAACAGTTCCCCCTGTATTGAGATTTGGGACTCAACCCAGTATTGGCGAAGTGGTCTATGGCCATTTAGTCCAGTCCCTAGAAGCAATTCTGGTTTACTGATTGACTTGTGATGCTTACTCACTGTGTAAGCTGACTTATTGACTAGATGCAATTTCCATTTTGTTACGCTACTTTTTGGTTTGAAAGAAGGGAAGCTTAGGGAGACTTTATAATCCTCAATCAAACAATTCAAACCAAATATCAATATTTTTTTGCCCCAACCACAAAAAATAATATTTTTAAGTAAAAAACCTTAAGCACGGCATGGATGCTCAAAAAATGTTCATGTCTTTGATTCTGATCATTCATTTCTTCCCATTTGGCACTTCCCTTGACACCTTAACACCAAACCAATCCATCAAGGATGGCCAATCATTGATATCCAAAGAAAATACATTACTTTTTTGCCCAAACCACAAAAAAGAAACTTTTTAGTGAAAGACCTCTAGCACAGCATGGATGCTAAAAAGATGTTCATGACTTTGATTCTGATCATTCTTTTCTTCCCATTTTGCACTTCCCTTGACACCTTAACACCAAACCAATCCATCAAGGATGGTCAATCTTTGATATCCAAAGAAAAGAATTTCGCCTTAGGCTTCTTTAGTCCCAGCAACTCCAGCTATTGGTATCTTGATATTTGGTATGTCAAAGTGACACAACAAACTGTTGTGTGGGTTGCAAACAGGAATGATCCAATCAATGATTCCTCTGGAGTTCTCTCCATCAACCAGTTTGGAAACCTTATCCTCCATGACGGTTATAACCATCTTGTTTGGTCTACAAATGTTTCTGTCCAAGGCACAACCTCCTCTGTTGCTCAGCTTCAAGATTCAGGAAACTTGGTATTAGTCCAAGACAATATTAATGAAAAGGTGTTATGGCAAAGCTGTGATCATCCTACAGATACTTTGCTGCCAAAGACGAAGCTTGGTTTGAATCGTATAACTGGGCTAGACACGTTCTTGACATCTTGGAAGTCACATGATGACCCCGGATCTGGGGACTGCTTCTATAAGATGAATCCTTCTGGCTCTCCACAAATCTTCTTGTATAAGGGTTCGACCCTGTATTATCGGCCAGGTCCATGGCCATGGCAAGCATCATCAGCAGAAACATTCTCATTGGGTTATAAGTTTGATTTTGTTAACAACAAAGACGAGGTATATTTCGCCTTCTTTCTTGATGACCCATCCATCATTTCTAGATTAGTGGTTGACAACTCTGGATTGCTCCAGCAACTTATGTGGAATGAAGGCAATCTTCAATGGAAGGAACTTTGGTCAGGACCTAAATACCAGTGTGACAAGTATGGACATTGTGGTGCGTATAGTAAATGTAGTCTTGAGTCTCTTGACAATATTAATATGTTTGAGTGTACGTGTTTGCCAGGGTATGAACCCAAGTCTCCAAGGGATTGGTATCTTAGAGATGGTTCTCAGGGGTGTGTGAGGAAGCAGTTGGGGTTGTCTATGTGTGGGAATAGAGAAGGGTTTGTGAAGGTGGAACATTTGAAGGGTCCTGATTCATCTAATGCAACTTGGATGGAGAGGAGTATGAGTAGCTCAGAGTGCGAGCAGGCATGCTTGAGTAATTGCAATTGCACAGCTTTTCTTAGCATGGATATTGATGGCAAGGGGACCAGTTGCTTGACATGGTATGGTGAATTTATGGACATTTTGGAGAATTCAAATCAACCGTGGGTTCTAAATGTACGTGTGGATGCAAATGAGTTAGGTAGCCTTCTCTACTTGGTTGCATTTTTTGTAAATTGTGATTGCTGCCTATTTCACTTTTTGGATCGTGGATGATCATGGTTTGTTGGTTTGTTGTTTCTTTTTTGTTTTTTTGGCCTTCAGCTACTTACATAAGGAAGTCCAAAGGTTTTCTTGGCAACAAGAGGAAGCTGGCTATTACAATATTGTCTGTTGTTGTGCCATTGTTTCTATTACCCTTGCTAGCTTATATGTGGCTCATAAAGAAGAGGAAAACAAAAGGTAACAAAATCGCTTTCGTTGTGTTGTCCACACATATATGTGTTCCGCAAAGTCCAGAAAAAAATGTCTCATTTATCAGGAGTCATTTAGATTAGTCCTCCACATGATGTGAGGTATATAAATGCTAAATTGTGAAATTATAGTGAGAATGTCTATCAATATGTTTTTGGACAGTAAAGAGAAAATTGCACAGTCAATCATTCAATTTTACTGGTACAAAAGACTCTTTGGGGGAAAATGAGCTCGAGGGCAGTAGTAGACATCCAGATTTATCAGTTTTTGATCTAAGTTGCATAGTTGCTGCCACAGGCAATTTCTCTCCGACCAACAAACTTGGAGCAAGGTGGTTTTGGCTCTGTTTTTAAGGTAGAGTTACAATTCATAATGCCATTGTTGATATCTTGCCCCTTTTTCTTTCTGTTTCATATTCCATAACTGTATGGGTGTGAATGGGGGAAAATGAGTTTCATAAGCAAACACATAAGTTACTGAAGTAGTAGGAGGCATTGATGATTGAACTCTGAGTAAGCTTATAATTTTGGATCATTGAATTCAGGGTGAATTATCAAATGGACAAACATATAGCCGTGAAAAAGGCTATCCAAGAGTTCAGGGACAAGGAATAGAAGAATTCAAAAATGAAGTTAAGTGTTGATTCAGCGAAACTCCAACATAGGAATCTTGTCAAAATTTTTGGCTGTTGCATTCAATGGAGGAAGAAAAGATGCTGATTTATGAGTACATGCCAAACAAAAGCTTGGACTCCTTCATTTTTGGTATGTCTTCTTTCTAAAAATCTATTGCCTTCATCTGTTTTATATTTCTTTTATTAAATATGTTCAAAGAATATATTTGAAGTACATAAACCTCACATTTCAACACTATTTAAATCACATTTTAAAGTACAAAAGTTTGTTGTAGATCATAGAAGAAGTTGATTACTTAATTAGAGGAAACGCTTTGAAATCATCATTGGGATTGCTCGTGAGACTTTGTATCTTCATCAAGACTCAAGATTAAGAATCATTCATAGGGATCTTAAAACTAGCAATGTTCTACTAGATGCTGAGATGAACCCCAGAATTTCAGATTTTGGGATAGCCCGTATCTTCAAAAGGGACCAAATTCAAGACAATACAACCAGAGTTGTTGCAACATGGTACGTATCACACAAACACATGCACGCACTTGCAATTTTTATTAAAATACAATATTACATCATGTACATTGGGGAAGACCAAGTGGTAGCTCACCAAACAAGATCTCAACCGCATTAAAAAAAAAAACTAGACAAACTAAGAATACTTGTAGCATCACAATTAAACTTTAATATTATCTTTAAAATTGTTCACATGCAGTGGTTATATGTCACCAGAGTACGTAGTATTTGGGAAATTTTCAACAAAATCAGATGTCTTTAGTTTTGGCGTCATTTTATTGGAGATCGTAAGTGGCAAGAAGAATAATGACTCTTATCAAAATCAGCCTTCCCTAACTTTGATAGGACATGTAAGTAACAGAACACAACAATCTTTACATTTTGCATTTATAATACAGCCCCAAATGGATAATGTTACAAACCACACAAGTCTGGCAACTATGGGGAGACGATAGAGCCTTGGATATAGTTGATCCATCGATAAATGAGTCATTTGTTCCCCATGAAGTCTTGAGATGCATTCAAATTGGTCTCTTATGTGTGCAAGAAGATGCAATGGATCGACCAACAATGTTGGAAGTTCTTCTCATGCTGAGTAGTGAAACAACTCTTCCTTCTCCTAAACAACCTGCTTTCATTTTCAGAAAACCTTCCAATGATTTGGGATCAGTAACAGGAGGAGGTTTTAATTCTATAAATGACGTGACAATTACTATGGTTGAAGCTCGATAAAGGTAAAGATTCTAGTTAGCTGCATCTAAATTGCTTCTATGAGGATTTTGTAGGACAACTTAACATTTTACATTTTGGTATTTCAGAGCAAATGTAATTTTTATTCTTTTTCTTCTTCTTTCTTTCTTTGTGCCCCCCTCCCTCCCTCTCTTTTTTAGTTTCTACCACTGCTTATATTGTTACTAATAGTCTGTATTTTTCAATATATAAGTTTTTAATATTTCCCAGTCCAAGCATCCTAACTTGGTCTTTTATCATAACATTCAGAAATTGAGGCACCTGCTACCTTTTTGTTAGTTATTCTTTTTTTTTTTCTTTTTTTTTCAATTAATTCTCCAAGATAGTTCAGCTCCTTTGTGGAAAGTGAAAATAATGTTCTTTCATTTCATTTAGATCAGATGATATAAATGTTGGTGAATACAGCCTACTTCAGTGCAAGCCTATAACTAATAATTGAAACTTATTAAAGAATTATTTAGCCTGTAGACAATTTTCCGAGCTCCAAACAGTAAGGCATAGCCACATATAAGAATTTTAAAGAAAGCTAAAAGCCATACATGCAGTTTGTGATGGATAGTGCTCTGGGAACAAAGTTAGATTAATTTTTCAAATAATTTCCTCGTCACAATCAACATTCACCCGACAGCGTTATGTCTGCTGTTTAACCTCACAAGTTAAAGCTCATCTAACCAGATCTAATTACCTGCAAGCCTTTGGATTTTTTTACCCTGACTATTTATAAGGTTTGAACTTTAGTAACTACTATTTGAAGGCCTACATCTACTACATAGTTTATGGCCATGTTCACGAAAACAAAATTTTAAAACTGCTTGATCTAGTTAGAATTGCATACTGAAAAAGATTTGAATCTAGAGCTCTGTGATTGTATTGTATCATATCTCACCCCTTGTGTAGCTATACGACATGCGTTTTAAATGAACTCTCAAAATTGGGTGTAATCGCTAATGGCTTGTAGCACAACTGGTACCTACCCCATCCCCAATTCCTATGTTGACCCGTCTCTCCCCTCTTATTAACCAAAAAAAGCAACTACAAAAAAATATATAAAAAATGAAAAATGTGATCACACTAATGCACCAAATCTTATCAAAACTCCGTGGTTGAGTGGAAACTTGAGTGGAAACCCCACGTTTATTTGAGTGGAAACTTGAGTGGAAACCCCACGTTTATTTGAGTGGAAACTTGAGTCCACACCAAAACACGTGTAGCGCCATATTTTTAGCCTGTTCATACTTCAATGTCAATAGACTGTGATACATGCAAACCATGTGCAACAAGATTATCCAATATTAATTTTTGATTGGTATTAATTACCACTTGCAAAAGCATGGATGCTGAAAAATTGTTCATGTCTTTGATTCTGATCATTCTTTTCTTCCCATTTTGCACTTCCCTTGACACCTTAACACCAAACCAATCCATCAAGGATGGCCAATCATTGATATCCAAAGAAAAGAATTTCGCCTTAGGCTTCTTCAGTCGCGGCAACTCCAGCAATCGGTATCTCGGTATTTGGTATGTCAAAGTGACACAACATAATGTGGTATGGGTTGCAAACAGGAATGATCCTATCAATAATACCTCCGGAGTTCTCTCCATCAACCAGTTTGGAAACCTTGTCCTCCATGATGGTTATAACCATCTTGTTTGGTCTACAAATGTGTCTGTCCAGGGGACAATAATCTCCCCTGTAGCTCAGCTTCAAGATTCAGGAAACTTGGTATTGGTCCAAGACAATATTAACGAAAAGATGTTATGGCAAAGCTTTGACTATCCCACAGATAGTTTGCTTCCAAAGATGAAGCTTGGTTTGAATCGAAAAACTGGGCTAGACAGGTTCTTGACATCTTGGAAGTCACAAGATGACCCTGGATCAGGGGACTGCTTGTATAAGATGAATCCATCTGGAAGTCCCCAAGCCTTCTTGTATAAAGATTCGACCCCGTATTATCGGTCAAGTCCATGGCCATGGCAAGCATCATCAGAAGCAACAGTCTCATCGGGTTATAAGTTTGATTTTGTTAACAACAAAGGTGAGGTATATTTCGCCTTCTTTCTTGATGACCCCTCCATCATTTCTAGATTTGTGGTTCACAACTCAGGATTGGTCCAGCACCTTACATGGAATGATGATGATCTTCAATGGAAGGAACTCAATTCAGCACCTAGTTACCGGTGTGAAAACTATGGACAGTGTGGTACGAATAGTAAATGTCATCAAGAACCAAAGTCTCCCTACGATATTAATACGTTTGAGTGTACGTGTTTGCCAGGGTATGAACCAAAGTCTCCAAGGCATTGGAATCTAACAGATGGTTCTCAGGGGTGTGTGAGGAAGCAGTCGGGGATGTCGATGTGTGGGAATGGAGAGGGGTTTGTGAAGGTGGAACATTTGAAGGTTCCTGATACATCTAATGCAACTTGGATAGATATGAGTATGAGTAGCACAGAATGCGAGCAGGCATGCTTGAGTAATTGCTCTTGCACAGCTTTTACCAGCGTAAATATTGATGGGAAGGGGACCGGTTGCTTGGTATGGAATGGCGAATTGATGGACATTTTGGAGAATTCAAATACATGGAGGGATCTAAACGTACGTGTGGATGCAAATGAGTTAGGTAGCCTTCTCTGCTTGCTATCATTTTTCGTAAAATTTCATTTCAGCCTATTTCAATTATTGGATAGCACTGGACTTGATCTTGTTTGTTTTTATTTATTTTGTGGTGTTTGTTGTTGTTTTTTGTTTTTGTTTCTCCCTTTCTTTCAGCTACTTACACAAGGAAGTCCAAAGGTTTTCTTGGCAAAAAGAGGCAGCTGGCTATTATTATATTATCTGTTGCTGTGCCATTGTTTCTGGTATCCTTGATAGCCTATTTGTGGCTAAAGAAGAAGAGGAAAACAAAAGGTAACAAAATCGCTTGCGTTGTGTTGTTCACGCATATATGTGTTCTGCTAAGTCAAGAAAAAAATGTCCTATTTATCAGGAATCATTTAGATTAGTCCTCCAAGTGATGTGAAGTATATAAATGCTAAATTGTGAAATTATAGTGAGAATGTCTATCAATATGTTTTTGGACAGTAAAGAGAAAATTTCACAATTAATCATTCAATTTTACAGGTACCAAAGTCTCTTTGGAGGAAAATGAGCTCAAAGGCAGTAGCAGACATCCAGATTTATCAATTTTCGATCTAAGTTGCATAGTTGCTGCCACTGGAAATTTCTCTCCAACCAACAAACTTGGAGAAGGTGGTTTTGGCTCTGTTTTTAAGGTACAGTTACAATTCATAATGCCATTGTTGATAACTTGCCCCTTTTTCTTTCTGTTTCATATTCTATTATTGTATGGGTGTGAATGGGGAAGACTGAGTTTCATAAGCAAACACATAAGTTACTGAAGTAGCAGAAGGAGGCATTAATGATTGAACTCAAGTGCTTATAATTTTGGATCATGAATTCAGGGTGAATTACCGAATGGACAACATATAGCCGTAAAAAGGCTATCCAAGAGTTCAGGACAGGGAAAAGAAGAATTCAAAAATGAAGTTATGTTGATCGTGAAACTTCAACATAGGAATCTTGTCAAAATTTTTGGCTGTTGCATTCAGGAAGAAGAACAGATGTTGATTTATGAGTACATGCCCAACAAAAGCTTGGACTCCTTCATTTTTGGTATGTCTACTTTCTAAAAATCTATTGCTTTCTTCTGTCTTACTTTCTTTTATTATATATGTTCAAAGAATATATTTGCAGTAGATATAACCATATATTTCAACATTATAAACTCACGCTGAGTTTGCTGGAGCAAATTTTATTGTAGATCATACAAGAAGTTCAATGCTAAATTGGAGGAAACGCTTTGAAATCATTGATGGGATTGTTCGTGGTATTTTGTATCTTCATCAAGACTCAAGATTAAGAATTATACATAGGGATCTTAAAACTAGTAATGTTTTACTAGATGCCGAGATGAACCCTAAAATTTCGGATTTTGGGATAGCCCGTATATTTAAAGGGGACCAACTTCAAGACAAGACAACTAGAGTTGTTGGAACATAGTAAGTATTTCACAAACACATGCACATGCAAGCGCACAAAAACTTGAATAATTGCTACACATACAAATAATTAATTCTTATGCAGAATTTAAGATTATTTTTAATATTGTTCACATGCAGCGGTTATATGTCACCAGAGTATGTAGTATTTGGGAAATTTTCAACAAAATCAGATGTCTTTAGTTTTGGTGTCATATTGTTGGAGATCGTAAGTGGCAAGAAGAATAACGCTTCTTATCAGAATCACCCTTGCCTAACTTTGATAGGGCATGTAAGTAACAGAAAACAACAATCTTTTACCTTTTACAATTATAATGCTGCCCCTAATGGATAATACTACGAACCACACAGGTCTGGGAACTATGGAGAGAAGATAGAGCCTTCGATATAGTTGATTCATCGATAAATGAGTCATTTGTTCCCCATGAAGTCTTGAGATGCATTCAAATTGGTCTTTTATGTGTGCAAGAAGATCCAATGGATCGACCACCAATGTCAGCAGTTCTTCTCATGCTGAGTAGTGAAACAACTCTTCCTTCTCCTAAACAACCTGCTTTTGTTTTCAGAAACACTTCCAATGATTTGGGATTAGTAGCAGGAGGAGGTTTTTATTCTATAAATGGCGTGACAATAACTATGGTTGAAGCTCGGTAAAGGTAAAGATTCTAGTTAGTTGCATCTAAATTGCTTCTATAATGATTTTGTAGGACAACATACCATTTTACATTTTGGTATTTCAGAGCAAATGTAATTTTTATTCTTTCTTTCTTTGTTTCCCCCCTTTTCTTCAGTTGCTACTACTGCTTAGATTGTTACTAATAGTCCGTATTCTTCAAAATATAAGTTTGTGATATTTCCAAGTCCAAGCATCTTAACTTGGTCTTTTATCATAAGATTCAGAAATAGAGGCACCTGCTACCTTTCTGCTAGTTAGTTTTTTTTGTTTTTTCAATTAATTCTCCAAGATAGTTCAGCTCCCTTGTGGAAAGTGAAATATAAAATGTTGACTCTCTTTTGTTAAGTAAAATATAAATGTTGGTGAATACGGCCTACTTCAGTGGACTGTTCTCTCCCTTGACCTTTCAAGATCTATTACTGCAGTGCCTCAAACTATTAATTGAAACATATTAAAGAAGTTTTTAGCCTATAGACAATTTCTGAGCTCCAAGCAATAAGGCATAGCCACATATAAGAATTTTAAGGAAAGCTAAAAGCCACACAGGCAGTTTGTGATAATAGTGCTCTGGGAATGAAGATCTATTAATTTTTCAAATAAATATCCTCATCACAGTCAACATTCAACCGACAGTATTATGTCTACTGTTTAACCTCACAAGTTAAAGCTCATCTAATCAAATCTAATTACCTGCAAGCCTTGGATATTTTGACCCTGACTATTTGTATTGTTTGAACTTATAGTAACTACTAAATATTTGAAGGCCTACATCTACTACACAGTTTATGGCTATGTTCACGAAAACCAAATTTTAAAACTGCTTGATCAAGTGAGAATTGCATACTGAAAAAGACTTGAATCTAGAGCTCTCTGATTGTTTTCTTGTCTCTCCTTATCATCCTTTTCTAGAATTTTTTATTTTTTTTTATTATTATTATTTTTTTAAGCTAAGGTATTGTATCATATCTCACCCCTTGTGCAGCTATACGACATGAGTTTTAAATGCAATCTCAAAATCGGTTGTAATGGCTAACAGACTTGTAGCACAATTGACACCTACGGACCTACTCCCCTCTTGTTAACCAAAAAAAGCAACTACAAAAAAAAAAAATAAAAAATAGTGATCACACTAATGCACCAAATCAATATACATATATATAAAAGAAGAGACTTTCAACTGAGGTTCTGCTATTTGGTATGCTTAGAATTTAACATCCTTCAGCCATTTGGCATGCTTAGAATTTGATATGTGTTGAATTTTTTTTTTTTTTTTTTTTTTTTTTTTTTTTTTTTTTTATTTTTAAAAAATTAAGATGAAGATAAAGATTAAGAAAAAATTAAGATGAAGATAAATTATTTTATTAAAAAATTAAGATGAAAATAAAGATTAAGAAAAAATTAAGATGAAGATAAAGATAAAAAAATAAAAAAAATAAAATAAAATAAAAAATAAGATGTAGATAAAGATAAAGATTAAGATGAAAATAAAGATAAAGAATTAATCTCTTCTATTTATAAATACACTGAAAAAATTAAGATGAAGATAAAGACTAAAAAAAGATTAAGATGAAGATATTATTTATTTATTTAATTATTATTTTTTTTTTTGAGATATGATAGAAATTATAATATAAACTCACACACATGTATATTTTGAAGATCCCGGGGATTGAACCCACACCCTCATAGAGGGAGGCTTTTTGGAGAGGGGATTACCACTGGGCCGAATACCCAAGTGGCATGAAGATATTATTTATAAATACACGTTAAAACCAAAATATTGCAAATATTTTGTTTTGGTTAATGTTTGTTTTTGGATATGATGAATTAAATTGAATGATGTGACTTTCGACCATTCGAACAGGTTAGTAATTGATGAGGTTAGTTATGTATATTGCTTCTTGAATTATGTATTTTAGTTACAGGAGAAGAGTAAGTCTTGAATGAGTTCATGACTATACCTAACAAACCTTGCTGAATGAAAATGTAATAAACAAGCCTACATATATGCACAGTATCAAAGTGTATTGAGCAACTTTATGCATAGTACCAAAGTATATTAAGCAACTTTTGGATCTAATGGACCATATTGAAAATGTAAGGAAGAAATTGTCGAAATAATCCAAGAGTTTGCAAAACACGGTGAAGAAGTGATAGATAAAAAGAAACTTTAGTTACAAAGGGTAGTTATGAAGTGATAAACAATTTTTTACTTTATAATTTTTAGTTTTTGTTAGTGATTTAAAATTGCACTTCCCTTGACACCTTAACACCTGACCAATCCATCAAGGATGGCCAATCTTTGAAATCCAAAGAAAATAATTTTGCCTTAGGCTTCTTCAGCCCGGGCAACTGCAGCAATCGGTATCTCGGTATTTGGTATGTCAAAGTGACACAACATACTGTGGTATGGGTTGCAAACAGGAATGATCCTATCAATGATACCTCCGGAGTTCTCTCCATCAATCAGTTTGGAAACCTTGTCCTCCATGACAATTATAACCGCCTTTTTTGGTCTACAAATGTTTCTGTCCAAGGGACAATAGCCTCCTCTGTAGCTCAGCTTCAAGATTCAGGAAACTTGGTATTGGTCCAAGACAATAACGAGAAGTTGTTGTGGCAAAGCTTTGACTATCCTACAGACACTTTGCTTCCACACATGAAGTTTGGGTTGAATCGGATAACTGGGCTAGACAGGTTCTTGATATCTTGGAAGTCGCAAGATGACCCCGGAACTGGGGACTACTTGTATAAGATGAATCCTTCCGCCTCTCCACAAGTCTGCTTGTATAGGCGTTCGACCCAGTATTGGCGTTCAGATCCATGGCCAAGGCAAGCATCATCATCAGCAACAACCTCATCTGGTTATAAGTTCAATTTTGTTAACAATGAAGATGAGGTATCTTACACCTATTTTCTTGATGATGACCCCTCCATCATTTCTAGATATGTGATTGACAACTTGACAACTCTGGATTGCTCCAGCAACTAACATGTGATCTTCAATAGGTGATCTTCAATGGAAGGAACACTGGTCAGCACCTAATTACCGTGTGTGACAATTATGGACAGTGTGGTGCGAATAGTATATGTGATCTTGAGTCTCCTGACGATGTTAATATAAGTTTGAGTGTACGTGTTTGCCAGTGTTATGAACCCAAGGGTCCAAGGGATTGGTATCTCAGACCCAAGGTCTCCAAGGGATTGGTATGGTGTGTCAGAGATGCTGTTCTAAGATATCGATGTGTGAAGGAAGCTGTTGAAGAGATATCGATGTGTGTGGAATGGAGAAGGGTTTGTGAAGGTGGAACATTTGAAGGGTCCTGATACATCTAATGCAACTTGGATGGACATGAGTATGAGTAGCTTAGAATGCGCGAGCAGGCATGCTTGAGTAAATTGCTCTTGCACAGCTTTTACCAGCATAAATATTGATGGGAAGGGGACCCGTTGCTTGGTATGGTATGGTGAATTGATGGACATTTCGATGAATTCAAATAAGTGGTGGTATGTAAATGTACGTGTGGATGCAAATGAGTTAGGTAGCCTTCTCCGCTTGCTATTAATTTTTCTAAATTTTCATTTCTGCCTATTTCAATTTTTGGATATTATTGGACTTGATCTTGATTGTTTTTATTTAACTTGTGGTTGATGTTGTTGTTGTTGTTTTTTGTTTTATTTCTCCCTTTCCTTCAGCTACTTACACAAGGAAGTCCAAAGGTTTTCTTGGCAAAAAGAGGCAGCTGGCTATTACTATATTATCTATTGCTGTGCCATTGTTTCTGGTATCCTTGATAGCCTATATGTGGCTAAGGAAGAAGAGGAAAACAAAAGGTAACAAAATTGCTTGCATTGTATTTGTTCATGTGTGTGTTTGTTCGGCTGAGTCTTGAAAAATGTCTCATTGGATTAGTCCTCCACGTGAGGTATATTGTTGAAGTTGGCTTGAATTAGAATTCTATAGTCCACCACCCTTGTGTTATTCTAGTGGTATTAGAATTACTCAATGACCTATGACTCACGGCAACTTTATGCAAAGTCCTTGTTTTGGTAGGATTCAGCAAAACCCCTTGCTATATATATAAGGCTTTAGGTCTTATTAGTGAGCCACAATATAGAATAACTAGAGAAGGGTTTCTCTAGGTTTATTCTTGGTGAGAGAGAGGTTAGGGTGTAATTGGGGTTTGGGTTCTTTGAGAGAGTCCTGGTACCACTATTGTAATCTCCCTATTTTCTTAGTGAAACTTTCTCCCTGTCGTCGCCGGTGGATGTAGGCATATTGCCGAACCACGTAAATTCTTGTGTTCTTTATTTATGTGTTTGATCTCTTTCTCTTTTCTTTAATCTTGCGCAAACAGTTAATTTTCACAACAATTGGTATCAGAGCTGTTGGTCGAAACAATGGCAATTAATGCTTCTATTGCAACGGTAGGCCTAGTTAAGTTCGACGGGACTGGTAACTTTGGGCTATGGCAAAGAAGGGTGAAGGATCTGTTAGTGCAGCAAGATTTGGTGAAGGCTTTGTACGGGAAGACAAAGAAACCAGAGAAGATGACAGACGATGAATGGGAAGAACTAGACATGAAGGCGGTGAGTACAATTCGGCTATTACTGGCAGACGAAGTCATGTACGATGTCATGGAGGAGAACTCAACTGCAGGGATTTGGTTGAATCTAGAGAAAAGATATATGTCCAAATCCCTCACGAACAAACTGCATCTAAAGCAAAAGTTGTATGGGCTTAAGATGACAGAGGGTGCGGACCTGAGACAGCACATCAATACCTTCAAACAAATCATTAGTGATATGTTGCGAATTGATATAAAATTCGAGGATGAAGATAAGGCGATGATGCTCCTAACCTCCCTCCCGGCTTCCTACGAACACCTGGTGACGACCCTACTTTACGGAAAAGAAACTCTGGAATTAGAAGAAGTTTCAGGAGCCCTGTTGGATCACTACCAACGGAAACATAAGGATTCAGCTGAGAGTTCTGGTGAAGGGCTAGTAGTAAAGGGTTATCAAGATCGTGGAAGGAAGAAAGACAAGGATGACAAATCTGCTAGGGGAAGATCTAAATCCAAGAGCAAGGCAGTAAAGTGCTTCAAATGTCAAAAGAAGGGGCATATGAAGCGAGACTGTCCAGAATGGAATAAGGGGAAGGAAGAGTCCTCTACATCTGTCAACGTAGTAGCAGACTCGGAATCTGATGGCGACATGCTTTCTGTTTCATCAAGCACTGACGGTTTGAACAATTCTTGGCTTCTGGATTCCGCATGTTCTTTTCACGTGACTCCCCACAGGAACTGGTTCGACACTTATAGGTCAATTAATTGTGGTTCTGTTCGAATGGGTAATGATGCTGCATGCACAATTATTGGAATGGGAACAATTAAAATTAAGATGTCCGATGGTGTGGTGAGAACATTAGAAGAGGTTAGACATATCCCAGATATGAGAAAGAATTTGATTTCATTAGGAACCCTAGACTCAAAAGGCTATAGCTATAAGTCTGAGAATGGGATAATGAAAGTTTCAAAGGGTGCTATGATTGTGATGACAGGTCAGAAAATAAGTAGCAATGTTTATAAATTGCTAGGAAATACCATTCTAGGTGGAGTTGCTGCAGTAGTTGAGTCTGAGGATGATGATACACTCTTGTGGCATATGCGGCTAGGGCATATAAGTGAGCGTGGTATGAGGGAATTGCACAAAAGAAATCTGTTGACTGGGATTAAGTCATGCAAATTAGATTTCTGCAAATATTGTATTATGGGAAAGCAGTGTAGGGTGCGATTTAAAACTGCCACACACAAGACAAAGGGTATATTGGACTACGTGCATTCAGATATTTGGGGGCCAGTGAGAACTCCTTCGAAAGGAGGAGCTCAATATTTTATGAGCTTCATTGATGATTATTCCAGAAAAGCTTGGGTTTATTTCTTGAAGAACAAGTCTGAGGCTTTTGCTAAATTTAAGATTTGGAAAGCAGAAGTGGAAAATCAGACTGGAAGGAAGATAAAGTGCCTTAGGACTGATAATGGCACTGAGTACAGGGATGGTGATTTCTTGAAGTTCTGCGAAGAGCATGGTATCAAGAGACACTTCACAGTACGGAAAAACTCCTCAACAAAAATGGGGTGTGGCTGAGAGACTTAACAGGACCATCACAGAAACAGCTAGATGTTTAAGGTTGAATGCTGAGCTTCCTAAAATTTTTTGGGCGGAAGCAGTGGATATGGCTTGTTATATCATCAATCGATCACCTAGAGTTGCACTTGATGGGAAAGTCGCTGAAGAAGTATGGACAGGACAAGAAGTTGATTACTCTTTCATGAGAATATTCGGGTGTCCCGCATATGTTCATATCTCAGGTGAAGACAGGTCAAAACTCGATCCAAAATCAAAGAAGTGCATCTTTCTTGGTTTTAAGAAAGGGGTAAAAGGGTACAAGCTTTGGGATCCAGTTGCACAGAAGGTGGTGATCAGCAGGGATGTAGTGTTTGATGAGAAGTCAATGACAAAAGCATTCAAGGAAGAGAAGTCTCAAGCAGCGGAAAGCAGTAATAACATTGGTAGATCAACAGTGCAGGTGGAGCTTGATGAATTGGAGTCTCAGTCAAATGAGGAACCTCACAGTAATGATCAAGAACAGGATAGCACCAGATCAGATAGGCCTAAACGCAACAAAAGACCACCGGTCAGGTATGGTTTCGAGGATCTTGTGTCTTATGCTTTACTTACCAGTAGCGAGGATCCTTCTACATTTCAGGAAGCAATTGAAAGCTCTGAAAAGGATAAGTGGATGGAAGCTATGGTGGAGGAGAATGAGTCTTTGAGCAAGAACAAAACTTGGGAGTTAACGGAACTTCCAAAAGGAAAGAAACCTATAGGTTGCAAGTGGGTGTTCAAGAAGAAGGAAGCAGTATCAGAAAAAGAAGGGGAAAGATTCAAGGCACGATTGGTAGCAAAGGGATATTCACAGAGACATGGGATTGACTACGATGAGGTATTTTCACCTGTAGTCAGGCATACATCTATTAGAGCAGTATTGGCTTTGGTAGCAGATCAGGATCTGGAATTGGAACAACTGGATGTGAAGACGGCTTTCCTTCATGGGAATTTGGAGGAAGAGATTTTCATGGAACAACCAGAGGGGTTCAAGCAACCTGGTACAGAGAATCTTGTCTGCAGATTGAAGAAGTCACTTTATGGACTCAAGCAGTCTCCTAGACAGTGGTACAAAAGGTTTGATTCGTATATGATCCAGATTGGTTATACCCGTTGTGAATATGATTGTTGTGTATATGTTCGTATACTTGAAGATGGTTCTTATATTTTTCTGCTACTGTATGTGGACGATATGTTAATTGCTGCTAAGAGCATGTGTGAGGTTAACAGGTTAAAATCTTTGCTACACAAAGAGTTTGAAATGAAAGACTTGGGTGCTGCTAAGAAAATTCTGGGTATGGAGATTCACAGAGACAGAGGGGCAAGAAAGCTGTGGTTGTCTCAGAAAAACTACATCAGGAAGGTGCTTGAAAAATTTAGCATGTTGGATGCTAAGCCTGTGAGCACACCATTGGCGAATCACTTCAGATTATCTGGTAGTCAGTGTCCAAAGAATGAGGAAGAAATTGAAAATATGTCAAAGGTTCCGTATGCTAGTGCAGTGGGATGCTTAATGTATGCAATGGTCTGCACCAGGCCGGATTTGGCTCATGCAGTGAGTACTGTTAGCAGGTACATGGCGAACCCAGGGAGAGAGCACTGGAATGCAGTGAAGTGGATTTTCAGATACTTGAAAGGCACTGCGGAACATGGGATCTTATTTTCAAGACAGCCAGGGACTAATTCAGTTGTAGGGTATGTGGATGCAGACTATGCAGGTGAGGTGGATGACAGGAGGTCTACTACAGGTTATGTGTTTACACTATCAGGAGGACCTATTTGTTGGAAATCTACATTACAATCCATAGTAGCCATGTCCACTACAGAAGCTGAATACATGGCTGTAGCTGAAGCTGCAAAGGAAGCATTGTGGTTAAAGGGGCTAGTCAAAGAACTTGGTTTGAATCAAGGTGGAGTTCAGATGCATTGTGACAGTCAGAGTGCCATTTACTTGGCTAAGAATCAGGTTTATCATGCTAGGACGAAACACATCGATGTTAGGTTCCACAAGATAAGAGAGTTGATTGTTACAGGAGATATTGTTCTGGAGAAGGTGCACACTTCAGAGAATGCAGCTGATATGTTGACGAAGCCAGTTACCACAGCCAAGTTCAAGCATTGCTTGGACTTGGTCAATGTTAGCAGCTTGTGATAGCCCTTTGGGGCTATGGTGGCGGCGATGGAGGAGAAGTTCGTGAGGCTTGACCAATTCAAGTCAAGGTGGAGATTTGTTGAAGTTGGCTTGAATTAGAATTCTATAGTCCACCACCCTTGTGTTATTCTAGTGGTATTAGAATTACTCAATGACCTATGACTCACGGCAACTTTATGCAAAGTCCTTGTTTTGGTAGGATTCAGCAAAACCCCTTGCTATATATATAAGGCTTTAGGTCTTATTAGTGAGCCACAATATAGAATAACTAGAGAAGGGTTTCTCTAGGTTTATTCTTGGTGAGAGAGAGGTTAGGGTGTAATTGGGGTTTGGGTTCTTTGAGAGAGTCCTGGTACCACTGTTGTAATCTCCTTATTTTCTTAGTGAAACTTTCTCCCTGTCGTCGCCGGTGGATGTAGGCATATTGCCGAACCACGTAAATTCTTGTGTTCTTTATTTATGTGTTTGATCTCTTTCTCTTTTCTTTAATCTTGCGCAAACAGTTAATTTTCACAACATATATAAATGCCCAATTACGAAATTATAGTGAGCAATGTGTATCAATTTGTTTGAGGACAGTGAAGAGAAAATTGCAAAATCAATCATTAAATTTTACTGTTACCAAAATCTATTTGGAGGTAAATGAGCTCGAGGACAGCAGTAGACAACCAGATTTATCTATTTTCGATCTAAGCTGCTTAGTTGCTGCCACTGACAATTTCTCTATGACCAACAAAATTGGGCAAGGTGGTTTTGGTTCTGTTTTTAAGGTACAGTTACAATTCCTAATGTCATCGTTGACATCTTCCCAACTTTTCTTTCTGTTTCATATTCCATTAATGTGTGGGTGTGAATGGGGGAAATGACTTTCATAAGCTAAGACATATGTTATTGAAGCATCAGATTGACGCATTGAACTCGATTGCTTAAAACTAATAGTTGAGTAAGCTTAATTTTGGATCATGAATTCAGGGTGAATTACCGAATGGACAACATATAGCCGTAAAAAGGCTATCCAAGAGTTCGGGACAGGGAAAAGAAGAATTCAAAAATGAAGTTATGTTGATCGTTATACTTCAACATAGGAATCTTGTCAAAATTTTTGGCTGTTGCATTCAGGAGGAAGAACAGATGTTGATTTATGAGTACATGCCCAACAAAAGCTTGGACTCCTTCGTTTTTGGTATGTCTACTTTCTAAAAATCTATTGCTTTCTTCTGTCTTATTTTCTTTATTATATATGTTCAAAGAATATATTTGCAGTAGATATAACCATATATTTCAACATTATAAACTCACGCTGAGTTTGCTGGAGCAAATTTTATTGTAGATCATACAAGAAGTTCAATGTTGAATTGGAGGAAACGCTTTGAAATCATTGATGGGATTGTTCGTGGTATTTTGTATCTTCATCAAGACTCAAGATTAAGAATTATACATAGGGATCTTAAAACTAGCAATGTTTTACTAGATGCCGAGATGAACCCCAAAATTTCGGATTTCGGGATAGCCCGTATATTCAAAGGGGACCAACTTCAAGACAAGACAACTAGAGTTGTTGGAACATAGTAAGTATCGCACAAACACATGCACACGCATGCGCACAAAAATTTGAATAATTGCTACACATACAAATAATTAATTCTTATGCAGACTTTAAGATTATTTTTAATATTGTTCACATGTAGTGGTTATATGTCACCGGAGTATATAGTATTTGGGAAATTTTCAACAAAATCAGATGTCTTTAGTTTTGGTGTCATATTGTTGGAGATCGTAAGTGGCAAGAAGAATAACGCTTCTTGTCAGAATCACCCTTGCCTAACTTTGATAGGGCATGTAAGTAACAGAAAACAACAATCTTTTACCTTTTACATTTATAATGCTGCCCCTAATGGATAATACTACGAACCACACAGGTCTGGGAACTATGGAGAGAAGATAGAGCCTTGGATATAGTTGATTCATCGATACATGAGTCATTTGTTCCCCATGAAGTCTTGAGATGCATTCAAATTGGTCTTTTATGTGTGCAAGAAGATGCAATGGATCGACCAACAATGTCGGCAGTTCTTCTCATGCTGAGTAGTGAAACAAACCTTCCTTCTCCTAAACAACCTGCTTTCATTTTCAGAAAACCTTCCAATGATTTGGGATTAGTAACAGGAGGAGGGTTTCATTCTATAAATGAAGTGACAATAACTATGGTTGAAGCTCGGTAAAGGTAAAGATTCTAGTTAGTTGCATCTAAATTGCTTCTATAAGGATTTTGTAGGACAACTTACCATTTAACTTTTTGGTATTTCAGAGCAAATGTAATTTTTTATTCTTTTTCTTCTTCAGAATATTAAATATGTGATCAGATTAAATATCAGATCACATTTTTCATTTATAACTCAGCTCCCTTGTGATGTGTAATTTAATGTTCTTTCATTTCATTTAGATCAGGTTAAATAAAAACTTCTTGACTCGCCTTTTGTAAAGTAAAATATAAAGGTTGGTGAATACAGCTTACTTCAGTGGATTGTTCTCTCCCTTGACCTCTCAAGATCTGTAACTGCAGTGCAAGCCTAATATAAATTGAAAAATATTGGATAATTATTAAACCTATAAACAATTTTCTAAGCTCCAAGCAATAAGGCATAGCCACATATAAGAATTATACATAGGGATCTTAATTGATTGTGATGGATAGTGCTCTGAAGTTCTATTAATTTTTCAAGTAAATATCCTCCTCACAATCAATGGACAGTAATATGTTTGTTGTTTAACCTCATGTTAAAAGCTCATCCAATCTAATCACCATCATTCCATTAAGGCATCAACCCTTTGATATTTTGACTCAGATAATTCCCAAAGTTTGAACTTTAATAACCACTTAATATTTGAAGGCCTAAATCTACTACATAGTTTATATTGCCTATGTTCACGAAAACCCAATTTAAATCTACTTGATCAGTGAGAATTTCCTTACTGTACAAGACTTGAATCTAAAGCTTTGTGATTGTTTTCTTGTCTCTTTATAATCAATTTTATTTTATTTATTTATTTATTTTAGCCTAAGCTTAGGTAGTAGATCACAGCTATGAGTTTTAGATGCACTCAAAATTGGGTGTAATCGCCAATGGGCTTGTAGCCCAATTGGCCTTTCATTTCAATCATCTAAACAAAAATTAGGATTAGTTTCTTAATCCGATTGACACAAAATGGTCTTACTTTTGATTTCAAAGAGTCCCAGGCATTCTCAGAATTTTGGAAAAAGTTGCTTTCGAGTACCTCAGTTTGCTCACAAAATCCCAAAAAATCCTTAAGAGTCAAAATGGAGTGATGACAATGATTTTGTCTCCTAACTTTAGTTGGTCCCAAATCACCTAACATGAATTTGAGGGAAGCTATTAGAGTTCAAGCCCATAATATCTAGTTGTATTATACTCATTTTTCTTGTACATCACCCCGTATGCCTTTTCCCATATAAAGACAGCTCCTTATATAGTTTTACATATAATTCAATACAGAGGCTTTCTCTCTTCACACTTTCATTTCATTTCAATCAATGAAAAATAAAAAATAAAAAATAAAAAAACTTTTTGACTCTCCTTTTGTACCAAGTGATCCATAAGTACAATATAAAGGTTTGTGAATACGGCCTACTTTAGTGGACTGTACTCTCCCTTGACCTTTCAAGATCTATAACCGCAGTGTGAGCCTCATAAACTATTAATTGAAACATATTAGGGAATTATGTAACCTATAGACAATTTAATGAGCTCCAAGCAGTTAGGCATAGACACAAATAAGAATTTTAAGGAAAGCTAAAAGCTGTCTGTGATTGATAGTGCTATTGGGATAAAGTTCTATTGCTACTTTTCAAGTAAATATACTCGTCACCATCAATGTGTCCGCTGTTTTATGGCATATGAGCTATCCTATCTCACCCTTCCTGCAGTTATACGGCATATGAGCTATCTCCCCCTTACTGCACTTATACGGCATATGAGTTTTAAATCAACGTGCCTACTATCAAAATTTTGGACCTAACTTTGTGCACAATTTGTGGTCGTGGCGTCTTGTGAGTAGTCGACACTTATTCTACCGGGATCCACCACTTGTGCACATATATTTTTCACCAACCAACACACGACATATTAGCAAATTATGTCAAAGGTTGTGTAAAATGTTATAATCCTAAACTTGTCGGTTTTAAATGCACTCAAGATTGAGTGTAATTGCTAGTGGGTTTGTAGTGGGCACTTACCCCATCTCCAATTCACGTTCTTCCTGCCTCTCTCCACCTCTTTTCTTTAAAAAAAAATGTGATCACATCAACACTAATACACTAAATCTCATCAAAACTCTCCGTTAAACATACTTGAAGGAGATTAGTATTAGTATTAGTCATGGTTTTAAAAACCGGACCGGGGAGAGAACCGGAAAGGGGAGTGGTTCCCGTATCACTGGTCCGACAGGGGTCCGACAGGTGGTCGAACCGTTGACGTCATAAATAATTTTTAATAAATTATATTTTTAAATTATATAAAATTATATAAAATATACAAACAAATTTAACTAATAATATTTAGTTAAAAATATATATATAACAAATTTTAAAACTTTTATATGAGTTTTCACATCTTATATTTAGAAGAAAAAAAAAGTAACTAAACATATTAAAATTACAAAATAATCATATTTAAATCATAGAAGAACGTTTTATGTTTATTTGATAATATCATAAGTCAAAAATAGTATTTTCTTAGATTTATGGTAAGAACTTTCTTTATTTGACTTATTTGAAGATTTAAAAACTATGTATGGGTTTAAAATTTGAATGCCCTAATTTAAATTTTAAGTCTTCAAATTTTAATATGTTAATTAATTTTGTATTTTGATGTAGTTATAAATAGTATTTGCTATTTGAAGACTTGTTGTTTTTTTCCAATGTGGGACTAGTTGTCTTGTACTCTTGTGAGAAAACTTATTCATCGTCCCACATTGGAAAAAGAAAAGAGAATGATACACTTTCTCCTCTATAAATACTACACTCTATCAAGAATTTTAAATATGAGGGTGGGCTATATTAATTTGTGGGCCTACCATTCATTAATTAAATATTGGGTTGCCTTGTGTGAGCCAAACATTTAATGTTAGGTTGCCTTTTGTGTGAGTCAAACATTTAACATTTAATGTTGGGTTACCTTTTGTGTGAGCCAAACATTTAATGTTAAGTTAACTTTAATGTAGACCTAACATATTAGTATTATTTTTTAAATAAAATTTTTTTGTATTTAAAAAGTGATCAAACCAGTTGGACCGGTCCGGTTCCCGGTTTTACCGGTTGAACTGGCGGTTTCCGGTTTTGCTTCACTTTTTCTTTATTTCTGGTTTTTTAAGGAAACTGGACCGGACTTGGCACTGGTCCCCGGTTGAACCGGCCGGTCTGGTCCGGTTTTTAAAACCAGGCAACGCGGGGCCTGGTTCACATGACATCCAACTTTAGTCATTTGAGCTGAAGCTTGAGTATTCCAGCCATGTGGAGCACCATATTTCCAGCCTATTCATATTTCAATGGCAATATAACAATCTGAATTTGGGCTAGGTGAGTAATATTATAGACACATTAATTGTCATAACATTTTTCACAATTAAGTTAACAGCTATTCATTAGTTCTTATCTAGACATATCGTTGACATCATTATATTATCTCATTAATAACTTAGTACCTCAAAAGTAGTGAAATATTTTATGAAAAATAAAGTGACTCCAGAGTGAGATTGCAATTTATAGCCTTAAATTACATCTCACATCACCATTGATCAATGACAATGATAATTCCATGTACTTAGAGCTTCTAATTCTCTAGTCCATTCAATTGCGTGTTGGGCATTTCCTGTATTTTAAACTTAAAAGGGAAACATCTCAATCTTTACTGTCACTGTCTCTGTGCTGAGAGCTTCATTGAAAGAAGGTGATGTTTACAATAGCTCAGAAATCCTTAGAATTGGTAAGTTTAAAAATGAATAATCTTAGAAGTTCTAGCTCTAGATCTCAGATGTCCTCCATGAGTGATAATACAGTTAATAAAGAAGAAATTAGCTTAACAAATGTTAGTCCAGAGAATAATTGGTAGGATTGGAAGTTACCTCCAGTTCCACAAAATAAAATCTACAAGACATCAACTTTTTCAAATATTTCATTTCTTTCAAATTTTACAATAAAAACCGTAGAAAGAACTTACTCTTTAAAGCAAAGTTGTGAAACAATTCAATTACTCAGTAGAAAAGAGATAGACAAGAATATAGATAACTTTTCTTTTATCCATATTGGTTTAGTTCAAGTTGCCGTCAAACCTCTAACAAGACTTGGATTAAATACTAGTGTTTTTCTAGGATTAAGAGATGGTAGATTTAAGATTTATCAAGATGCTTTATTAGGAATGGTAGAATCTTCCCTTTACAAAGGTCCAATTTATTTTGATTGTTATCCAAATTTTGCTGTGTCTTTAAAAGATAAAACTGTGTCACAAGCTTCAGAATTAGATATAGAAATCTCAGGTTACAATATGTATGAAGGTGCACAACCCTTAGTAATTGTTTATAGAATTTATTACAAGTTGATGAAAACCACGTTAGAACCTCAAGCTTTGATGGAAAGTCCAAAAGGTAAAACTTTATTATTACAAGCTAGTACAAGTGATTCCCATGTTAAAGTCCCCACACAAATTGAATGGAAAGATGTGAAATTACCCAATAAATGGTTACTAAAAAATATTGTCCAACCAATTCCCGTACAAAATACTTTAGAAGATGATTTAGATTATATAGATCAACATCCAGATGGTACTGTTAGTATAAATTTCCAGCCCTATAGAAAATCTACAAGTTCAAGTTGTTGCTCTGCTAGATATAGTAACCCTTATAAAGAAAAATATATTGTTGATACAAGTGAATACTCCAAAATGATTTTAGACTGTAATTTACTAAACCCACAAACCAAGACCCCATTTATTCTCCACAGTCCTCATAAATCATCAGAGATCTGAGAAAGAGCATCTTGAAGTTGCTTTTTTAATTCTTTTTTGGATTTATGAGGACTGTGGAGAATAAATGGGGTATTGGTTTGTGGGTTTAGTAAATTACAGTCTAAAATCATTTTGGGGTATTCACTTGTATCAACAATATATTTTTCCCACCAACGAACATAAATTTGTTGAACAAGAAATTTTGGGGAAGGGGAAGAGAAAGCAAAATCCCACCGCATAATCCATGGGAGACTATATCTTGAATAAAATGCTTGTAATTTAGGAAGCTTGCAAAGAGTTGGAGGAGTTTGGAAGTTTTCATAAATCTGAGTGAGAGAAAAAGGAAAGTAAATTTGTTCTTTTGAATAGACTCTTTCAACTTGTTCTTTGGTTTTTTCATCCATTCTTCTTGGGGGTAAAATAGATTGTTCAGGACCAAATTGGATCCACCATTGATGGAACCAAGCAGGAAGATTTTGAATGTCTAAATGTTTCTCAAAATAGAAAAACCATGAGTGCTGGAATCTATCATTTTGAAAATAAAAGGCATTGTACCAAGCATTTTGATAATCATAATAATTATAATTTTGGGGATAAAATTCTTGGCTAAATTTTCTTGTATTCCATGGTAGCCCCCATTGCAAAGGACTGATAACTTTTTTAATAAGACATTTTGAGAAAGCAGTATGGGAAGAGTCATATCTGCATTTGCTATGAGTAAGAAGGATAGAATTTGTATCAACTAAAATGAATTCATAAAAAGTTTGTGACTTGTAAGGGTGTTCTGGCTGAAAGTACCATCCTGGGGGAAACATTTGGGGTACAACTTGTCTGGGGTTTTGGATATGAGCAATTTGTTGTTCTATTGGGAAAACATTAATTTCTGGGAATTTAATAATTTGAAGGGAGTCTGCTGAATGTGGAGATGGAAAAGGTTTGGATAGGTTAATTTGTGAACTTACTTGAGATTGAGAGCTTGATGAGGAATCATTTGATCTTGTTTGTGATTTTAAATTCAGTGCAGTAACTGTTTGTGCATAGGTAGGTAATTGAGAAGGAAGTGGTGGAAATTCTGCCAAATTTGTGAATTTGTTAGGAAATCTATTTGAGATTGGAATATTTGCGGAAGTTTGTGTTTTTGGATTTGGGGATCTTGGAGGTGTATTAGTTTTTGTTTTTGAAGATGATGGAGATGACTTATTGGCATAATCTACTGCATTTTGAATTTTGGACCTATCGGGATGAGTTGTCAACTTGTAATTTTGATATGGAGAAGTCATCTGCCCTGTAAAAATTCACGAGTTAAAAAATCAGGAATAGAATTTGATTTTCCTTTAATGTATTCAATGTTAAAATTATATATATATATATATATATATATATATATATATATATATATATATATATATATATATATATATATATATATATTTTTAAAATTTTTCTACTTTTTAATATATTATATCTACTCATCAAAAACAATATATATTATCTTATACCACCTATATTATGGTATCGTGCAGTAGTTTTCAAAATTTTGATCCTATTCATATTTCAATGACAATACAAGAACCTAAGTTTGGTTTAGGTCGCCTCAATTTATAGCCTATAGTAAAAATAAACGTGGATCGCCATATTTCCAGTCTATTCAAGGTCGACCCAAGAAGTTGAGTTTGGTTTTTTTAGAGTCAAAGTTATTTTCAACTCGTCAAAGGCATCAATCATCATACCTATTGGATTGCTCTGAGAGGACACGTGTCGTACTCGATTTAAAGCCTTGCCCAAAAGTTTGACCCCTAGAATTTCATTGCCTAGGATGTCCCCCAGTGCCTACGCTTGACTATTAGTGCCTACAAAGTAAAACAAGAGAGAGAGAGAAAGACTTTCATAATTTAAAATGTTACAAGTAAAAGACCACTTGCACATTTTGCATTTCAAGTTTTTTATTCTAATAATTCTCTCCTTCCCATTTTGCATTTCACTTGACACCTTAACACCAGACCAATCCATCAAAGAAGGCCAATCTTTGATTTCCAAAGAAAATCATTTCCAAAGTGACACAACAAACCGTGGTGTGGGTTGCAAATAGGAATGACCCAATCAATGATTCCTCCGGAGTTCTTTCAATCAATCAGTACGGAAACCTTGTGCTCCATGACAGTTCTAACCGTCATCTTTGGTCTACAAATGTTTCTGTCCAAGGTACAATCTCCTCTGTTGCTCAGCTTCAAGATTCAGGAAACTTGGTATTGATCCAAGACAGTTTTAATGAAAAGGTGTTATGGCAAAGCTGTGATCATCCTACAGATACTTTGCTTCCAAAGATGAAGCTTGGTTTGAATCGTATAACTGGGTTAGACAGGTTCTTGACATCTTGGAAGTCACAAGATGACCCCGGAACTGGGGACTGCATGTATAAGATGAATCCATCTGGCAATCCCCAAGTCTTCTTGTATAAGGGTTCGACCTTGTATTTTCGGTCAAGTCCATGGCCATGGAAAAGATTTTCAGTAGCAAGAGTCTCATCGGGTTATAAGTCAGATTTTGTTAACAACAAAGATGAGGTGTCTTACTCCTACTTTTATGATGACCCCTTCATCATCTCTAGAGTAGTGATTGAACTCTCAGGAATGCTCCAGCCACTTAAGTGGAATGATGGGGATCATCAATGGAAGGAAATATGGTCAGGACCTAAATACCGGTGTGACAAGTATGGACACTGTGGTGCGTATGGTAAATGTAGTACAGAGTCTCCTGACAATATTAATAGCTTTGACTTTGAGTGTACGTGTTTGCCAGGGTATGAACCCAAGTCTCCAAGGGATTGGTACCTCAGAGATGATTCTCAGGGATGTGTGAGGAAGCAGTTGGGGTTGTCGATGTGTGGGAATGGAGAAGGGTTTGTGAAGCTGGAACATTTGAAGGGTCCTGATTCATCTAATGCAACTTGGATGGAAATGAGTATGAGTTACTCAGAATGCGAACAGGCATGCTTGAGTAATTGCTCTTGCACGGCTTTTACCAGCATGAATATTGATGGGAAGGGTACCGGTTGCTTGGCATGGTATGGTGATTTGAAGGACATTTTGGAGAATTCGGAAAAATTGTGGGTTCTAAACGTACGTGTGGATGCAAATGAGTTAGGTAGCCTTCTCTCCTAGCTTGCATGTTTCATAAATTGTCATTTCTGCCTATTTCACCTTTTAGATCAGCGGACAATCATGGTTTGTTTGTTTGTTAATTTTTTTTTTCAGCTGCTTATACAAGGAAGTCCAAAGGTTTTCTTGGAAACAAGAGAAAGCTGGCTATTACAATAGTGTCTGTTGCTGTGCCATTGTTTCTGGTATTTTTGATAGCTTATATATGGCTAATGAAGAAGAGGACAACGAAAGGTAACAAAATCGCTTGCATTCTATTGTTCACACACACACACACACATATATATATATATATATATCCGGATTCATTAGATTACTCCTCCACATTAGGTATATAAATGCTTAATTGTGAAATTATCGTGAGCAATGTCTATGAATATGTTTTACTTAGGACAGTGAAGAGAAAATTCCACAATCAATCTTTAAATTTTACTGGTACCAAAGGGAATTTGGAGGGAAATGAGCTCGAGGACAGCAGATAGTTCAGCTCCTTTGTGGAAAGTGAAAATAATGTTCTTTCATTTCATTTAGATCAGATGATATAAATGTTGGTGAATACAGCCTACTTCAGTGGACTGTTCTCTCCCTTGACCTTCCAAGATCTATAACTGCAGTGCAAGCCTCATAAACTAATAATTGAAACTTATTAAAGAATTATTTAGCCTGTAGACAATTTTCCGAGCTCCAAACAGTGAGGCATATCCACATAAAAGAATTTTAAAGAAAGCTAAAAGCCATACATGCAGTTTGTGATGGATAGTGCTCTGGGAACAAAGTTAGATTAATTTTTCAAATAATTTCCTCGTCACAATCAACATTCACCCGACAGCATTATGTCTGCTGTTTAACCTCACAAGTTAAAGCTCATCTAATCAGATCTAATTACCTGCAAGCCCTGGATTTTTTGACCCTGACTCTTTATAAAGTTTGAACTTTAGTAACTACTAAATATTTGAAGGCCACATCTACTACATAGTTTATGGCCATGGTCACGAAAACGAAATTTTAAAACTGCTTGATCTAGTTAGAATTGCATACTGAAAAAGATTTGAATCTAGGAGCTCTGTGATTGTATTGTATCATATCTCACCCCTTGTGTAGCTATACGACATGAATTTTAAATGAACTCTCAAAATTGGGTGTAATCGCTAATGGCTTGTAGCACAATTGGTACCTAACCCATCCCCAATTCCTATGTTGACCCGTCTCTCCCCTCTTGTTAACCAAAAAAAGCAACTACAAAAAAAATATAAAAAATGTGATCTCATCAAAACTCAGTGGTTAAGAAGCTGTCCACCCCACGTTTATTTGAGTGGAAACTTGAGTCCACACCAAAACACGTGTAGCGCCATATTTTTAGCCTGTTCATACTTCAATGTCAATAGGCTCAATACTCAATATAGGAGGCTGAAGGGGTAGGTTGACTCAATTTATAGCCTCACATCACCAATCCATTGATCACTGATCATTCCATGTGTATGAATATGGAAGTAACTAAACACATGAAAGTCAAAGTTATTGTCAACTAGTCAAAGGCATCAATTATCATCATAATGGACCCCAGTCATGTTTGTTTTTGCAACATGCAAACGCCGGTCTTCTTATGCAACTTTTATTAGCTGAAGAACAAGCTGAACAACCCAAAGCACTGGGAATTAGACTGTGATACATGCACACCATGTGCAACAAGATTATCCAATATTAATTTTTGATTGGTATTAATTACCACTTGCAAAAGCATGGATGCTGAAAAATTGTTCATGTCTTTGATTCTGATCATTCTTTTCTTCCCATTTTGCACTTCCCTTGACACCTTAACACCAAACCAATCCATCAAGGATGGCCAATCATTGATATCCAAAGAAAAGAATTTCGCCTTAGGCTTCTTCAGTCGCGGCAACTCCAGCAATCGGTATCTCGGTATTTGGTATGTCAAAGTGACACAACATAATGTGGTATGGGTTGCAAACAGGAATGATCCTATCAATAATACCTCCGGAGTTCTCTCCATCAACCAGTTTGGAAACCTTGTCCTCCATGATGGTTATAACCATCTTGTTTGGTCTACAAATGTGTCTGTCCAAGGGACAATAATCTCCCCTGTAGCTCAGCTTCAAGATTCAGGAAACTTGGTATTGGTCCAAGACAATATTAATGAAAAGATGTTATGGCAAAGCTTTGACTATCCCACGGATACTTTGCTTCCAAAGATGAAGCTTGGTTTGAATCGAAAAACTGGGCTAGACAGGTTCTTGACATCTTGGAAGTCACAAGATGACCCTGGAATTGGGGACTGCTTGTATAAGATGAATCCATCTGGCTCTCCCCAAGTATTCTTGTATAAAGGTTCGACCCTGTATTTTCGGTCAAGTCCATGGCCATGGCAAATATCAACAGCAACAGTCTCATCGGGTTATAAGTTTAATTTTGTTAACAATGAAGATGATGTATATTTCACCTTTCTTGATGACCCCTCCATCATTTCTAGATTAGTGGTTCACAACTCAGGATTGCTCCAGAACCTTAAATGGAATGATGATGATCTTCAATGGAAGGAAATTGATTCAGCACCTAGTTACCGGTGTGAAAACTATGGACAGTGTGGTACGAATAGTAAATGTCGTCTTGACTCTCCCGACGATATTAATACGTTTGAGTGTACGTGTTTGCCAGGGTATGAACCAAAGTATCCAAGGGATTGGAATCTCAGAGATGGTTCTCAGGGGTGTGTGAGGAAGCAGTCGGGGATGTCGATGTGTGGGAATGGAGAGGGGTTTGTGAAGGTGGAACATTTGAAGGTTCCTGATACATCTAATGCAACTTGGATAGATATGAGTATGAGTAGCACAGAATGCGAGCAGGCATGCTTGAGTAATTGCTCTTGCACAGCTTTTACCAGCGTAAATATTGATGGGAAGGGGACCGGTTGCTTGGTATGGAATGGCGAATTGATGGACATTTTGGAGAATTCAAGAAAAAGGTGGGTTCTAAACGTACGTGTGGATGCAAATGAGTTAGGTAGCCTTCTCTGCTTGCTATCATTTTTCGTAAATTTTCATTTCAGCTTATTTCAATTATTGGATAGCACTGGACTTGATCTTGTTTGTTTTTATTTATTTTGTGGTTGTTGTTGTTGTTTTTTGTTTTTGTTTCTCCCTTTCCTTTAGCTACTTACACAAGGAAGTCCAAAGGTTTTCTTGGCAAAAAGAGGCAGCTGGCTATTATTATATTATCTGTTGCTGTGCCATTGTTTCTGGTATCCTTGATAGCCTATATGTGGCTAAAGAAGAAGAGGAAAACAAAAGGTAACAAAATCGCTTGCGTTGTGTTGTTCACACATATATGTGTTCTGCTAAGTCAAGAAAAAAATGTCCTATTTATCAGGAATCATTTAGATTAGTCCTCCAAGTGATGTGAAGTATATAAATGCTAAATTGTGAAATTATAGTGAGAATGTCTATCAATATGTTTTTGGACAGTAAAGAGAAAATTTCACAATTAATCATTCAATTTTACTGGTACCAAAGTCTCTTTGGAGGAAAATGAGCTCGAAGGCAGTAGCAGACATCCAGATTTATCAATTTTCGATCTAAGTTGCATAGTTGCTGCCACTGGAAATTTCTCTCCGACCAACAAACTTGGAGAAGGTGGTTTTGGCTCTGTTTTTAAGGTACAGTTACAATTCATAATGCCATTGTTGATATCTTGCCCCTTTTTCTTTCTGTTTCATATTCTATTATTGTATGGGTGTGAATGGGGAAAACTAAGTTTCATAAGCAAACACATAAGTTACTGAAGTAGCAGAAGGAGGCATTAATGATTGAACTCAAGTGCTTATAATTTTGGATCATGAATTCAGGGTGAATTACCGAATGGACAACATATAGCCGTAAAAAGGCTATCCAAGAGTTCAGGACAGGGAAAAGAAGAATTCAAAAATGAAGTTATGTTGATCGCGAAACTTCAACATAGGAATCTTGTCAAAATTTTTGGCTGTTGCATTCAGGAGGAAGAACAGATGTTGATTTATGAGTACATGCCCAACAAAAGCTTGGACTCCTTCATTTTTGGTATGTCTACTTTCTAAAAATCTATTGCTTTCTTCTGTTTTATTTTCTTTTATTATATATGTTCAAAGAATATATTTGCAGTAGATATAACCATATGTTTCAACATTATAAACTCACGCTGACTTTGCTGGAGCAAATTTTATTGTAGATCATACAAGAAGTTCAATGCTGAATTGGAGGAAACGCTTTGAAATCATTGATGGGATTGTTCGAGGTATTTTGTATCTTCATCAAGACTCAAGATTAAGAATTATACATAGGGATCTTAAAACTAGTAATGTTTTACTAGATGCCGAGATGAACCCTAAAATTTCGGATTTTGGGATAGCCCGTATATTTAAAGGGGACCAACTTCAAGACAAGACAACTAGAGTTGTTGGAACATAGTAAGTATTTCACAAACACATGCACGCGCATGCGCACAAAAACTTGAATAATTGCTACACATACAAATAATTAATTCTTATGCAGACTTTAAGATTATTTTCAATATTGTTCACATGCAGTGGTTATATGTCACCGGAGTATGCAGTATTTGGGAAATTTTCAACAAAATCAGATGTCTTTAGTTTTGGTGTCATGTTGTTGGAGATCGTAAGTGGCAAGAAGAATAACGCTTCTTATCAGAATCACCCTTGCCTAACTTTGATAGGGCATGTAAGTAACAGAAAACAACAATCTTTTACCTTTTACAATTATAATGCTGCCCCTAATGGATAATACTACGAACCACACAGGTCTGGGAACTATGGAGAGAAGATAGAGCCTTGGATATAGTTGATTCATCGATAAATGAGTCATTTGTTCCCCATGAAGTCTTGAGATGCATTCAAATTGGTCTTTTATGTGTGCAAGAAGATGCAATGGATCGACCACCAATGTCGGCAGTTCTTCTCATGCTGAGTAGTGAAACAACTCTTCCTTCTCCTAAACAACCTGCTTTCGTTTTCAGAAAAACTTCCAATGATTTGGGATTAGTAGCAGGAGGAGGTTTTTATTCTATAAATGGCGTGACAATAACTATGGTTGAAGCTCGGTAAAGGTAAAGATTCTAGTTAGTTGCATCTAAATTGCTTCTATAAGGATTTTGTAGGACAACTTACCATTTTACATTTTGGTATTCAGAGCAAATGTAATTTTTTATTCTTTCTTTCTTTGTTTCCCCCCTTTTCTTCAGTTGCTACTACTGCTTAGATTGTTACTAATAGTCCGTATTCTTCAAAATATAAGTTTGTGATATCTCCAAGTCCAAGCATCTTAACTTGGTCTTTTATCATAAGATTCAGAAATAGAGGCACCTGCTACCTTTCTGCTAGTTAGTTTTTTTTGTTTTTTCAATTAATTCTCCAGGATAGTTCAGCTCCCTTGTGGAAAGTGAAATATAAAATGTTGACTCTCTTTTGTTAAGTAAAATATAAATGTTGGTGAATACGGCCTACTTCAGTGGACTGTTCTCTCCCTTGACCTTTCAAGATCTATTACTGCAGTGCCTCAAACTATTAATTGAAACATATTAAAGAAGTTTTTAGCCTATAGACAATTTCTGAGCTCTAAGCAATAAGGCATAGCCACATATAAGAATTTTAAGGAAAGCTAAAAGCCACACATGCAGTTTGTGATGGATAGTGCTCTGGGAACGAAGTTTTATTAATTTTTCAAATAAATCCTCATCACAATCAACATTCAACCGACAGTATTATGTCTGCTGTTTAACCTCACAAGTTAAAGCTCATCTAATCAGATCTAATTACCTGCAAGCCTTGGATATTTTGACCCTGACTATTTATATTGTTTGAACTTATAGTAACTACTAAATATTTGAAGGCCTACATCTACTACACAGTTTATGGCTATGTTCACGAAAACCAATTTTTAAAACTGCTTGATCAAGTGAGAATTGCATACTGAAAAAGACTTGAATCTAGAGCTCTTTGATTGTTTTCTTGTCTCTCTTTATCATCCTTTTCTAGATTTTTTTAAGCTAAGGTATTGTATCATATCTCACCCCTTGTGCAGCTATACGACATGAGTTTTAAATGCAATCTCAAAATCGGTTGTAATGGCTAACAGACTTGTAGCACAATTGACACCTACGGACCTACCCATTCCCAATTCCTGTGTTGACCGCCTCTCCCCTCTTGTTAACCAAAAAAAAAGTGTGATCACGGTAATGCACCAAATCTCATCAAAATACAGTGGTTAAGAAGCTGAAACTTAAGTCCACCCCACAATTATTTGAGTTGAAACTTGAGTCCACACCAAACTTAAGTCCACCCCACAATAATTCAATGTCAATAGTCGATATGAGAGGCTGAAGGGATAGGTCGTCTCAATTTATAGCCTCAAAATACCAATCCAATGGTCAATGATCATTCCATGTATATGAATATGGAAGTAACTAAACAGATGAAAGTCAAAGTCATTGTCAACTCGTCAAAGGCATCAATTATCTTCATAATGGACCCAGTCATGTCTGTTTTTGCAATATGCAAACGCTGGTCTTCTTATGCAACCTTTATTAGCCAAAGAACAAGCTGAACAACCCAAAGTACTGGGAATTACAATGTTTTAACTGGTATCATGCATAAGATTATGTGCAGTGATACGTGCACACCATGTGCAACGATATTTATCCTAAGATTATCCTATATTAATTTTTGATTGGTATTAATTACAATTTGCACAAGCATGGATGCTGAAAATTGTTCATGTCTTTGATTCTGATCATTTTTTTCTTCCCATTTTGCACTTCCCTTGACACCTTAACACCAGACCAATCCATCAAGGATGGCCAATCTTTGATATCCAAAAAAAATAATTTTGCCTTAGGCTTCTTCAGCCCAGGCAACTCCAGCAATCGGTATCTCGGTTTTTGGTATGTCAAAGTGACACAACATACTGTGGTATGGGTTGCAAACAGGAATGATCCTATCAATGATACCTCCGGAGTTCTCTCCATCAATCAGTTTGGAAACCTTGTCCTCCATGACAATTATAACTGCCTTCTTTGGTCTACAAATGTTTCTGTCCAAGGGACAATAGCCTCCTCTGTAGCTCAGCTTCAAGATTCAGGAAACTTGGTATTGGTCCAAGACAATAACGAGAAGTTGTTGTGGCAAAGCTTTGACTATCCTACAGACACTTCGCTTCCACACATGAAGCTTGGGTTGAATCGGATAACTGGGCTAGACAGGTTCTTGATATCTTGGAAGTCACAAGATGACCCTGGAACTGGGGACTACTTGTATAAGATGAATCCTTCTGCCTCTCCACAAGTCTACTTGTATAGGCGTTCGACCCAGTATTGGCGGTCAGATCCATGGCCATGGCAACCATCAGCAGCAGCAACAACCTCATCTGGTTATAATTTCAATTTTGTTAACAATGAAGATGAGGTATCTTACACCTATTTTCTTGATGACCCCTCCATCATTTCCAGATTAGTGATTGACAACTCTGGATCGCTCCAGCAACTAACATGGAATAATGGTGATCTTCAATGGAAGGAACACTGGTCAGCACCTAATTACCGGTGTGACAATTATGGACAGTGTGGTGCGAATAGTATATGTGATCTTGAGTCTCCTGACAATATGAATAAGTTTGATTGTACGTGTTTGCCAGGGTATGAACCCAAGTCTCCAAGGGATTGGTATCTCAAAGATGGTTCTAAGGGGTGTGTGAAGAAGCAGTTGGAGATATCGATGTGTGGGAATGGAGAAGGGTTTGTGAAGGTGGAACATTTGAAGGGTCCTGATACATCTAATGCAACTTGGATGGACATGAGTATGAGTAGCTCAGAATGCGAGCAGGCATGCTTGAGTAATTGCTCTTGCACAGCTTTTACCAGCATAAATATTGATGGGAAGGGGACCAGTTGCTTAGTATGGTATGGTGAATTGATGGACATTTCGGAGAATTCAAATGAGTGGTGGTATATAAATGTACGTGTGGATGCAAATGAGTTAGGTAGCCTTCTCCCCTTCTATCATTTTTTGTAAATTTTCATTTCTGCCTATTTCAATTTTTGGATAGTACTGGACTTGATCTTGTTTGTTTTTATTTAACTTGTGGTTGTTGTTGTTGTTGTTGTTTTTTGTTTTATTTCTCCCTTTCCTTCAGCTACTTACACAAGGAAGTCCAAAGGTTTTCTTGGCAAAAAGAGGCAGCTGGCTATTACTATATTATCTGTTGCTGTGCCTTTGTTTCTGGTATCCTTGATAGCCTATATGTGGCTAAGGAAGAAGAGGAAAACAAAAGGTAACAAAATTGCTTGCATTGTATTTGTTCATGTGTGTGTTTGTTTGGCTGAGTCATGAAAAATGTCTCACTGGATTAGTCCTCCACGTGAGGTATACGAAATTATAGTGAGCAATGTGTATCAATTTGTTTGAGGACAGTGAAGAGAAAATTGCACAATCAATCATTAAATTTTACTGGTACCAAAAGCTATTTGGAGGGAAATGAGCTCGAGGACAGCAATAGACAACCAGATTTATCTATTTTCGATCTAAGCTGCATAGCTGCTGCCACTGACAATTTCTCTATGACCAACCAAATTGGGCAAGGTGGTTTTGGTTCTGTTTTTAAGGTACAGTTACAATTCCTAATGTCATCGTTGACATCTTCCCAACTTTTCTTTCTGTTTCATATTCCATTAATGTGTGGGTGTGAATGGGGGAAATGACTTTCATAAGCTAAGACATATGTTATTGAAGCATCAGATTGATGCATTGAACTCGATTGCTTAAAACTAATAGTTGAGTAAGCTTAATTTTGGATCATGAATTCAGGGTCAATTATCTAATGGACAACATATAGCTGTAAAAAGGCAATCCAAGAGTTCGGGACAGGGAAAAGAAGAATTCAAAAATGAAGTTATGTTGATCGCGAAACTTCAACATAGGAATCTTGTCAAAATATTTGGCTGTTGCATTCATGAGGAAGAAAAGATGTTGATTTATGAGTACATGCCCAACAAAAGCTTGGACTCCTTCATTTTTGGTATGTCTTCTTTCTAAAATCTATAGCCTTCATCTCTTTTATTTTCTTTTATTATATATGTTCAAAGAATATATTTGCAGTAGCCAAAACCACATATTTCAACATTATTAACTCAAGCTAAGTTTGTTGGAGCAAATTTTATTGTAGATCATACAAGAAGTTCAATGTTGAATTGGAGGAAACGCTTTGAAATCATTGATGGGATTGCTCGTGGGATTTTGTATCTTCATCAAGACTCAAGATTAAGAATTATACATAGGGATCTTAAATCTAGCAATGTTTTACTAGATGCAGAGATGAACCCCAAAATTTCAGATTTCGGGATAGCTCGTATATTCAAAGGGGACCAAATTCAAGACAAGACAACTAGAGTTGTTGGAACATAGTAAGTATCACACAAACACATGCATGCACATGCGCATAGAAACTACCATAGCTGCTACACATACAGAGAATAAAGGCGTATGCAGACTTTAAGATTTTTTTTAATGTTATTCACATGCAGTGGTTATATGTCACCGGAGTATGTAGTATTTGGCAGATTTTCAACAAAATCAGATGTCTTTAGCTTTGGTGTCATATTGTTGGAGATCGTAAGTGGCAAGAAGAATAACGCTTCTTATCAAAATCACCCTTGCCTAACTTTGATAGGGCATGTAAGTAACAGAAAACAACAATCTTTATCTTTTACATATATAATGCTGCCCCTAATGGATAATACTACGAACCACACAGGTCTGGGAACTATGGAGAGAAGATAGAGCCTTGGATATAGTTGATTCATCGATAAATGAGTCATTTGTTCCCCATGAAGTCTTGAGATGCATTCAAATTGGTCTCTTATGTGTGCAAGAAGATGCAATGGATCGACCAACAATGTTGGCAGTTCTTCTCATGCTGAGTAGTGAAACAACTCTTCCTTCTCCTAAACAACCTGCTTTCATTTTCAAAAAACCTTCCATTGATTTGGGATCAGTAACAAGAGGTTTTCATTCTATAAATGACGTGACAATAACTATGGCTGAAGCTCGGTAAAGGTAATGATTCTAGTTATTTGCATTTAAATTGCTTCTATAAGGATTTTGTAAGACAACTTCACATTTTACATTTTGGTATTTCAGAGCAAATGTAATTTTGTATTATTTTTCTTCTTCAGAATATTAAATATCAGATCATATTTTACATTTATGATTCAGCTCCCTTGTGATATGTAATTTAATGTTCTTTCATTTCATTTAGATCAGATTAAATAAAAACTTCTTGACTCTCTTTTGTAAAATATGTTTGCAAGGACTGCCGCATCTTTGTGAGTTGATTATTCAGTGGACTTCATGTGATGTTATATTTGTATCGATATGCGGCTTATGTTTGGTCGTGGTTTAGATATATTCGAGAGGAAGTCATAGAACACTTGGGTCGATTCATTGCCATTCTTGTACTGCCATTCTGCTCTTGTTTTGCGCTAAAATTAGGCTTCCAGGGGGACAATGTTCTATCAAGGGTGACACTCTGTGTTAGAAGCCTATATCCTGCTGGCCCTAGCTTCAGAATCCGGTATGGGTGTTAGCACTGTTTTGTCTCCTTTAGGGGCACCTTAATTTTTTACGATACAGAACCTGTTTGACCTTTCTGTTATCAGTATCTATAACTCCAGAGTCATAGGGACGAAGCGATGATTAGACCTTAAAAGAAGCCGTTTCATCACTTGGCTATACGATAATCCTCTAACATGAAATGACATACACAAGCTTAGGAGACATCTGAATTTAGTTGAATAAAATACTGCCAAATACACACACTACTTACGGTAAAAATATCTAACCACATTGTCATGATATATATCCTTAAAACTCAAATCTTACATCTGCATAGCTTATCCTAGGCATAGTTATAGCCAGCATGGCCATAGGCCACTAATGGATAAAGGTTCCTATTATACACCATGCCAAGCTGTTTTTGTTGTGATACTTAACCTATGTTCCATACACAGCGTACTAAAGAAGTTGTCTCATGTCATGAGCCGAAATTTTGGATCCCACTATTTGACTATCAAGCTAGCTATTCCGAAATGGAAATTTGGGGTTCGATTGCTCATGCATCAGTGAGAACACATTGCAAGATATTAAGGAATCCCTTGCATGTCTACATTCTTAACTTGGAAAGGTCTGATGATGATTACATAATAATTCCCACACCATGAGCAACCCTATCATAATGATTTTCTCAAAAAGCGAGTTGTTTCTCCACAAATTCAAAAACCATGTACTTCTTGTAATTGCATCTCCATATTCGCTCCACAACAACTATAGCATTGTAGTTTACTCACATAGTTTGAAAATAGTGTTTTGGGCTACCTGCAAAATTAGTCTTTAATTAGACTCATATATAATATGACAAAGAAAATAAAAGAGATGAAGGCAATAGATTTTAGAAAGAAGACATACCAAAAATGAAGGAGTCCAAGCTTTTGTTTGGCATGTACTCATAAATCAGCATCTTTTCTTCCTCCTGAATGCAACAGCCAAAATTTTGACAAGATTCCTATGTTGGAGTTTCGCTATCAACATAACTTCATTTTTGAATTCTTCTATTCCTGTCCCGAACTCTTGGATAGCCTTTTTACAGCTATATGTTGTCCATTCGATAATTGACCCTGAATTCATGATCCAAAATTAAGCTTACTCAACTATTAGTTCAATCAGTTCAATGCTCAATCTGATACTTCAATAACTATGTCTTAGCTTATGAAAGTCATTTCCCCCATTCACACCCACACAATAATGGAATATGAAACAGAAAGAAAAGTTGGGCAAGATATCAACAATGACATTATGAATTGTAACTGTACCTTAAAAACAGAACCAAAACCACCTTGCCCAATTTGTTGGTTAGAGAAATTGTCAGTGGCAGCAACTATGCAGCTTAGATCGAAAATTGATAAATCTGGATGTCTACTGCTGTCCTCGAGCTCATTTCCCTCCAAATTCTTTTGGTACCAGTAAAATTTAATGATTGATTGTGAATTTTCTCTTCACTGTCCTAAGTAAAAATAACATAGACATTGCACACATAATTTCTTTAATTTATATACCTCACTGGAGGACTAATCTAATGAACATTTTTATACTAGCCAAACAAACACACACATGAACAAATACAATGCAAGCGATTTTGTTACCTTTTGTTTCCTCTTCTTCCTTAGCCACATATAGGCTATCAAGGATACCAGAAACAATGGCACAGCAACAGATAATATAGTAATAGCCAGCTGCCTCTTTTTGCCAAGAAAACCTTTGGACTTCCTTGTGTAAGTAGCTGAAGGAAAGGGAGAAATAAAACAAAAAACAACAACAACAACAACACCACAAGTTAAATAAAAACAAACAAGATCAAGTCCAGTACTATCCAAAAATTGAAATAGGCAGAAATGAAAATTTACAAAAAATGATAGAAGGGAAGAAGGCTACCTAACTCATTTGCATCCACACGTACGTTTAGATACCACCACTTATTTGAATTCTCCAAATGTCCATCAATTCACCATACCATACCAAGCAACCGGTCCCCTTCCCATCAATATTTATGCTGGTAAAAGCTGTGCAAGAGCAATTACTCAAGCATGCCTGCTCGCATTCTGAGCTACTCATACTCATGTCCATCCAAGTTGCATTAGATGTATCAGGACCCTTCAAATGTTCCACCTTCACAAACCCTTCTCCATTCCCACACATCGACATCCCAACTGCTTCCTCACACACCCCTGAGAACCATCTTTGAGATACCAATCCCTTGGAGACTTGGGTTCATACCCTGGCAAACACGTACACTCAAACTTATTATATTGTCAGGAGACTCAAGATCACATTACTATTCGCACCACACTGTCCATAATTGTCACACCGGTAATTAGGTGCTGACCAGTGTTCCTTCCATTGAAGATCACCATCATTCCATGTAGTTGCTGGAGCGATCCTGAGTTGTCAACACTAATCTAGAAATGATGGAGGGGTCATCAAGAAAATAGGTGTAAGATACCTCATCTTCATTGTTAACAAAATTGAAATTATAACCAGATGAGGTTGTTGCTGCTGATGATGCTTGCCATGGCCATGGATCTGACCGCCAATACTGGGTCGAACGCCTTATACAAGAGACTTGTGGAGAGGCCAGATGGATTCATCTTATACAAGTAGTCCCCAGTTCCAGGGTCATCTTGTGACTTCCAAGATGTCAAGAACCTGTCTAGCCCAGTTATCCGATTCAACCCAAGCTTCATGTGTGGAAGCAAAGTGTCTGTAGGATAGTCAAAGCTTTGCCACAACAACTTCTCGTTATTGTCTTGGACCAATACCAAGTTTCCTGAATCTTGAAGCTGAGCACAGAGGAGGCTATTGTCCCTTGGACAGAAACATTTGTAGACCAAAGAAGGCGGTTATAATTGTCATGGAGGACAAGGTTTCCAAACTGATTGATGGAGAGAACTCCGGAGGATCATTGATAGGATCATTCCTGTTTGCAACCCATACCACAGTATGTTGTGTCACTTTGACATACCAAAAACCGAGATACCGATTGCTGGAGTTGCCTGGGCTGAAGAAGCCTAAGGCAAAATTATTTTTTTTGGATATCAAAGATTGGCCATCCTTGATGGATTGGTCTGGTGTTAAGGTGTCAAGGGAAGTGCAAAATGGGAAGAAAAAAATGATCAGAATCAAAGACATGAACAATTTTCAGCATCCATGCTTGTGCAAATTGTAATTAATACCAATCAAAAATTAATATAGGATAATCTTAGGATAAATATCGTTGCACATGGTGTGCACGTATCACTGCACATAATCTTATGCATGATACCAGTTAAAACATTGTAATTCCCAGTACTTTGGGTTGTTCAGCTTGTTCTTTGGCTAATAAAGGTTGCATAAGAAGACCAGCGTTTGCATATTGCAAAAACAGACATGACTGGGTCCATTATGAAGATAATTGATGCCTTTGACGAGTTGACAATGACTTTGACTTTCATCTGTTTAGTTACTTCCATATTCATATACATGGAATGATCATTGACCATTGGATTGGTATTTTGAGGCTATAAATTGAGACGACCTATCCCTTCAGCCTCTCATATCGACTATTGACATTGAATTATTGTGGGGTGGACTTAAGTTTGGTGTGGACTCAAGTTTCAACTCAAATAATTGTGGGGTGGACTTAAGTTTCAGCTTCTTAACCACTGTATTTTGATGAGATTTGGTGCATTACCGTGATCACACTTTTTTTTTGGTTAACAAGAGGGGAGAGGCGGTCAACACAGGAATTGGGAATGGGTAGGTCCGTAGGTGTCAATTGTGCTACAAGTCTGTTAGCCATTACAACCGATTTTGAGATTGCATTTAAAACTCATGTCGTATAGCTGCACAAGGGGTGAGATATGATACAATACCTTAGCTTAAAAAAATCTAGAAAAGGATGATAAAGAGAGACAAGAAAACAATCAAAGAGCTCTAGATTCAAGTCTTTTTCAGTATGCAATTCTCACTTGATCAAGCAGTTTTAAAAATTGGTTTTCGTGAACATAGCCATAAACTGTGTAGTAGATGTAGGCCTTCAAATATTTAGTAGTTACTATAAGTTCAAACAATATAAATAGTCAGGGTCAAAATATCCAAGGCTTGCAGGTAATTAGATCTGATTAGATGAGCTTTAACTTGTGAGGTTAAACAGCAGACATAATACTGTCGGTTGAATGTTGATTGTGATGAGGATTTATTTGAAAAATTAATAAAACTTCGTTCCCAGAGCACTATCCATCACAAACTGCATGTGTGGCTTTTAGCTTTCCTTAAAATTCTTATATGTGGCTATGCCTTATTGCTTAGAGCTCAGAAATTGTCTATAGGCTAAAAACTTCTTTAATATGTTTCAATTAATAGTTTGAGGCACTGCAGTAATAGATCTTGAAAGGTCAAGGGAGAGA
>OU015767.1:35965594-35983918 GCA_907173295.1 Fagus sylvatica
AAGATGCACTTCTTTGATTTTGGATCGAGTTTTGACCTGTCTTCACCTGAGATATGAACATATGCGAGACACCCGAATATTCTCATGAAAGAGTAATCAACTTCTTGTCCTGTCCATACTTCTTCAGCGACTTTCCCATCAAGTGCAACTCTAGGTGATCGATTGATGATATAACAAGCCATATCCACTACTTCCGCCCAAAAAATTTTAGGAAGCTCAGCATTCAACCTTAAACATCTAGCTGTTTCTGTGATGGTCCTGTTAAGTCTCTCAGCCACCCCATTTTGTTGAGGAGTTTTTCGTACTTTGAAGTGTCTCTTGATACCATGCTCTTCGCAGAACTTCAAGAAATCACCATCCCTGTACTAAGTGCCATTATCAGTCCTAAGGCACTTTATCTTCCTTCCAGTCTGATTTTCCACTTCTGCTTTCCAAATCTTAAATTTAGCAAAAGCCTCAGACTTGTTCTTCAAGAAATAAACCCAAGCTTTTCTGGAATAATCATCAATGAAGCTCATAAAATATTGAGCTCCTCCTTTCGAAGGAGTTCTCACTGGCCCCCAAATATCTGAATGCACGTAGTCCAATATACCCTTTGTCTTGTGTGTGGCAGTTTTAAATCGCACCCTACACTGCTTTCCCATAATACAATATTTGCAGAAATCTAATTTGCATGACTTAATCCCAGTCAACAGATTTCTTTTGTGCAATTCCCTCATACCACGCTCACTTATATGCCCTAGCCGCATATGCCACAAGAGTGTATCATCATCCTCAGACTCAACTACTGCAGCAACTCCACCTAGAATGGTATTTCCTAGCAATTTATAAACATTGCTACTTATTTTCTGACCTGTCATCACAATCATAGCACCCTTTGAAACTTTCATTATCCCATTCTCAGACTTATAGCTATAGCCTTTTGAGTCTAGGGTTCCTAATGAAATCAAATTCTTTCTCATATCTGGGATATGTCTAACCTCTTCTAATGTTCTCACCACACCATCGGACATCTTAATTTTAATTGTTCCCATTCCAATAATTGTGCATGCAGCATCATTACCCATTCGAACAGAACCACAATTAATTGACCTATAAGTGTCGAACCAGTTCCTGTGGGGAGTCACGTGAAAAGAACATGCGGAATCCAGAAGCCAAGAATTGTTCAAACCGTCAGTGCTTGATGAAACAGAAAGCATGTCGCCATCAGATTCCGAGTCTGCTACTACGTTGACAGATGTAGAGGACTCTTCCTTCCCCTTATTCCATTCTGGACAGTCTCGCTTCATATGCCCCTTCTTTTGACATTTGAAGCACTTTACTGCCTTGCTCTTGGATTTAGATCTTCCCCTAGCAGATTTGTCATCCTTGTCTTTCTTCCTTCCACGATCTTGATAACCCTTTACTACTAGCCCTTCACCAGAACTCTCAGCTGAATCCTTATGTTTCCGTTGGTAGTGATCCAACAGGGCTCCTGAAACTTCTTCTAATTCTAGAGTTTCTTTTCCGTAAAGTAGGGTCGTCACCAGGTGTTCGTAGGAAGCCGGGAGGGAGGTTAGGAGCATCATCGCCTTATCTTCATCCTCGAATTTTATATCAATTCGCAACATATCACTAATGATTTGTTTGAAGGTATTGATGTGCTGTCTCAGGTCCACACCCTCTGTCATCTTAAGCCCATACAACTTTTGCTTTAGATGCAGTTTGTTCGTGAGGGATTTGGACATATATCTTTTCTCTAGATTCAACCAAATCCCTGCAGTTGAGTTCTCCTCCATGACATCGTACATGACTTCGTCTGCCAGTAATAGCCGAATTGTACTCACCGCCTTCATGTCTAGTTCTTCCCATTCATCGTCTGTCATCTTCTCTGGTTTCTTTGTCTTCCCGTACTAAGCCTTCACCAAATCTTGCTGCACTAACAGATCCTTCACCCTTCTTTGCCATAGCCCAAAGTTACCAGTCCCGTCGAACTTAACTAGGCCTACCGTTGCAATAGAAGCATTAATTGCCATTGTTTCGACCAACAGCTCTGATACCAATTGTTGTGAAAATTAACTGTTTGCGCAAGATTAAAGAAAAGAGAAAGAGATCAAACACATAAATAAAGAACACAAGAATTTACGTGGTTCGGCAATATGCCTACATCCACCGGCGACGACAGGGAGAAAGTTTCACTAAGAAAATAAGGAGATTACAATAGTGGTACCAGGACTCTCTCAAAGAACCCAAACCCCAATTACACCCTAACCTCTCTCTCACCAAGAATAAACCTAGAGAAACCCTTCTCTAGTTATTCTATATTGTGGCTCACTAATAAGACCTAAAGCCTTATATATATAGCAAGGGGTTTTGCTGAATCCTACCAAAACAAGGACTTTGCATAAAGTTGCCGTGAGTCATAGGTCATTGAGTAATTCTAATACCACTAGAATAACACAAGGGTGGTGGACTATAGAATTCTAATTCAAGCCAACTTCAACAATATACCTCACGTGGAGGACTAATCCAATGAGACATTTTTCAAGACTCAGCCGAACAAACACACACATGAACAAATACAATGCAAGCAATTTTGTTACCTTTTGTTTTCCTCTTCTTCCTTAGCCACATATAGGCTATCAAGGATACCAGAAACAATGGCACAGCAATAGATAATATAGTAATAGCCAGCTGCCTCTTTTTGCCAAGAAAACCTTTGGACTTCCTTGTGTAAGTAGCTGAAGGAAAGGGAGAAATAAAACAAAAAACAACAACAACATCAACCACAAGTTAAATAAAAACAATCAAGATCAAGTCCAATAATATCCAAAAATTGAAATAGGCAGAAATGAAAATTTAGAAAAATTAATAGCAAGCGGAGAAGGCTACCTAACTCATTTGCATCCACACGTACATTTACATACCACCACTTATTTGAATTCATCGAAATGTCCATCAATTCACCATACCATACCAAGCAACGGGTCCCCTTCCCATCAATATTTATGCTGGTAAAAGCTGTGCAAGAGCAATTACTCAAGCATGCCTGCTCGCATTCTAAGCTACTCATACTCATGTCCATCCAAGTTGCATTAGATGTATCAGGACCCTTCAAATGTTCCACCTTCACAAACCCTTCTCCATTCCCACACATCGATATCTCCAACAGCTTCTTCACACACCCCTTAGAACCATCTCTGAGATACCAATCCCTTGGAGACTTGGGTTCATACCCTGGCAAACACGTACACTCAAACTTATTAACATCGTCAGGAGACTCAAGATCACATATACTATTCGCACCACACTGTCCATAATTGTCACACCGGTAATTAGGTGCTGACCAGTGTTCCTTCCATTGAAGATCACCTATTTCCATGTTAGTTGCTGGAGCAATCCAGAGTTGTCAATCACATATCTAGAAATGATGGAGGGGTCATCAAGAAAATAGGTGTAAGATACCTCATCTTCATTGTTAACAAAATTGAACTTATAACCAGATGAGGTTGTTGCTGATGATGATGCTTGCCTTGGCCATGGATCTGAACGCCAATACTGGGTCGAACGCCTATACAAGCAGACTTGTGGAGAGGCGGAAGGATTCATCTTATACAAGTAGTCCCCAGTTCCGGGGTCATCTTGCGACTTCCAAGATATCAAGAACCTGTCTAGCCCAGTTATCCGATTCAACCCAAACTTCATGTGTGGAAGCAAAGTGTCTGTAGGATAGTCAAAGCTTTGCCACAACAACTTCTCGTTATTGTCTTGGACCAATACCAAGTTTCCTGAATCTTGAAGCTGAGCTACAGAGGAGGCTATTGTCCCTTGGACAGAAACATTTGTAGACCAAAAAAGGCGGTTATAATTGTCATGGAGGACAAGGTTTCCAAACTGATTGATGGAGAGAACTCCGGAGGTATCATTGATAGGATCATTCCTGTTTGCAACCCATACCACAGTATGTTGTGTCACTTTGACATACCAAATACCGAGATACCGATTGCTGCAGTTGCCCGGGCTGAAGAAGCCTAAGGCAAAATTATTTTCTTTGGATTTCAAAGATTGGCCATCCTTGATGGATTGGTCAGGTGTTAAGGTGTCAAGGGAAGTGCAATTTTAAATCACTAACAAAAACTAAAAATTATAAAGTAAAAAATTGTTTATCACTTCATAACTACCCTTTGTAACTAAAGTTTCTTTTTATCTATCACTTCTTCACCGTGTTTTGCAAACTCTTGGATTATTTCGACAATTTCTTCCTTACATTTTCAATATGGTCCATTAGATCCAAAAGTTGCTTAATATACTTTGGTACTATGCATAAAGTTGCTCAATACACTTTGATACTGTGCATATATGTAGGCTTGTTTATTACATTTTCATTCAGCAAGGTTTGTTAGGTATAGTCATGAACTCATTCAAGACTTACTCTTCTCCTGTAACTAAAATACATAATTCAAGAAGCAATATACATAACTAACCTCATCAATTACTAACCTGTTCGAATGGTCGAAAGTCACATCATTCAATTTAATTCATCATATCCAAAAACAAACATTAACCAAAACAAAATATTTGCAATATTTTGGTTTTAACGTGTATTTATAAATAATATCTTCATGCCACTTGGGTATTCGGCCCAGTGGTAATCCCCTCTCCAAAAAGCCTCCCTCTATGAGGGTGTGGGTTCAATCCCCGGGATCTTCAAAATATACATGTGTGTGAGTTTATATTATAATTTCTATCATATCTCAAAAAAAAAAATAATAAATTAAATAAATAAATAATATCTTCATCTTAATCTTTTTTTAGTCTTTATCTTCATCTTAATTTTTTCAGTGTATTTATAAATAGAAGAGATTAATTTTTATCTTTATTTTCATCTTAATCTTTATCTTTATCTACATCTTATTTTTTATTTTATTTTATTTTATTTTTTTTTTTATTTTTTTTTATCTTTATCTTCATCTTAATTTTTTCTTAATCTTTATTTTCATCTTAATTTTTTAATAAAATAATTTATCTTCATCTTAATTTTTTCTTAATCTTTATCTTCATCTTAATTTAAAAAAAAAAAAAAAAAAAAAAAAAAAAAAAAAAAAAAAAATTCAACACATATCAAATTCTAAGCATGCCAAATGGCTGAAGGATGTTAAATTCTAAGCATACCAAATAGCAGAACCTCAGTTGAAAGTCTCTTCTTTTATATATATGTATATTGATTTGGTGCATTAGTGTGATCACATTTTTTTTTTATTTTTTTTGTAGTTGCTTTTTTTGGTTAACAAGAGGGGAGAGGCGGTCAACGGGTGGGTAGGTCAATTGTGCTACAAGTCTGTTAGCCATTACAACCGATTTTGAGATTGCATTTAAAACTCATGTCGTATAGCTGCACAAGGGGTGAGATATGATACAATACCTTAGCTTAAAAAAATAATAATAATAAAAAAAAATAAAAAATTCTAGAAAAGGATGATAAGGAGAGACAAGAAAACAATCAGAGAGCTCTAGATTCAAGTCTTTTTCAGTATGCAATTCTCACTTGATCAAGCAGTTTTAAAATTTGGTTTTCGTGAACATAGCCATAAACTGTGTAGTAGATGTAGGCCTTCAAATATTTAGTAGTTACTATAAGTTCAAACAATACAAATAGTCAGGGTCAAAATATCCAAGGCTTGCAGGTAATTAGATTTGATTAGATGAGCTTTAACTTGTGAGGTTAAACAGTAGACATAATACTGTCGGTTGAATGTTGACTGTGATGAGGATATTTATTTGAAAAATTAATAGATCTTCATTCCCAGAGCACTATTATCACAAACTGCCTGTGTGGCTTTTAGCTTTCCTTAAAATTCTTATATGTGGCTATGCCTTATTGCTTGGAGCTCAGAAATTGTCTATAGGCTAAAAACTTCTTTAATATGTTTCAATTAATAGTTTGAGGCACTGCAGTAATAGATCTTGAAAGGTCAAGGGAGAGAACAGTCCACTGAAGTAGGCCGTATTCACCAACATTTATATTTTACTTAACAAAAGAGAGTCAACATTTTATATTTCACTTTCCACAAGGGAGCTGAACTATCCTGGAGAATTAATTGAAAAAACAAAAAAAACTAACTAGCAGAAAGGTAGCAGGTGCCTCTATTTCTGAATCTTATGATAAAAGACCAAGTTAAGATGCTTGGACTTGGAAATATCACAAACTTATATTTTGAAGAATACGGACTATTAGTAACAATCTAAGCAGTAGTAGCAACTGAAGAAAAGGGGGGAAACAAAGAAAGAAAGAATAAAAATTACATTTGCTCTGAAATACCAAAATGTAAAATGGTATGTTGTCCTACAAAATCATTATAGAAGCAATTTAGATGCAACTAACTAGAATCTTTACCTTTACCGAGCTTCAACCATAGTTATTGTCACGCCATTTATAGAATAAAAACCTCCTCCTGCTACTAATCCCAAATCATTGGAAGTGTTTCTGAAAACAAAAGCAGGTTGTTTAGGAGAAGGAAGAGTTGTTTCACTACTCAGCATGAGAAGAACTGCTGACATTGGTGGTCGATCCATTGGATCTTCTTGCACACATAAAAGACCAATTTGAATGCATCTCAAGACTTCATGGGGAACAAATGACTCATTTATCGATGAATCAACTATATCGAAGGCTCTATCTTCTCTCCATAGTTCCCAGACCTGTGTGGTTCGTAGTATTATCCATTAGGGGCAGCATTATAATTGTAAAAGGTAAAAGATTGTTGTTTTCTGTTACTTACATGCCCTATCAAAGTTAGGCAAGGGTGATTCTGATAAGAAGCGTTATTCTTCTTGCCACTTACGATCTCCAACAATATGACACCAAAACTAAAGACATCTGATTTTGTTGAAAATTTCCCAAATACTACATACTCTGGTGACATATAACCGCTGCATGTGAACAATATTAAAAATAATCTTAAATTCTGCATAAGAATTAATTATTTGTATGTGTAGCAATTATTCAAGTTTTTGTGCGCTTGCATGTGCATGTGTTTGTGAAATACTTACTATGTTCCAACAACTCTAGTTGTCTTGTCTTGAAGTTGGTCCCCTTTAAATATACGGGCTATCCCAAAATCCGAAATTTTAGGGTTCATCTCGGCATCTAGTAAAACATTACTAGTTTTAAGATCCCTATGTATAATTCTTAATCTTGAGTCTTGATGAAGATACAAAATACCACGAACAATCCCATCAATGATTTCAAAGCGTTTCCTCCAATTTAGCATTGAACTTCTTGTATGATCTACAATAAAATTTGCTCCAGCAAACTCAGCGTGAGTTTATAATGTTGAAATATATGGTTATATCTACTGCAAATATATTCTTTGAACATATATAATAAAAGAAAGTAAGACAGAAGAAAGCAATAGATTTTTAGAAAGTAGACATACCAAAAATGAAGGAGTCCAAGCTTTTGTTGGGCATGTACTCATAAATCAACATCTGTTCTTCTTCCTGAATGCAACAGCCAAAAATTTTGACAAGATTCCTATGTTGAAGTTTCACGATCAACATAACTTCATTTTTGAATTCTTCTTTTCCCTGTCCTGAACTCTTGGATAGCCTTTTTACGGCTATATGTTGTCCATTCGGTAATTCACCCTGAATTCATGATCCAAAATTATAAGCACTTGAGTTCAATCATTAATGCCTCCTTCTGCTACTTCAGTAACTTATGTGTTTGCTTATGAAACTCAGTCTTCCCCATTCACACCCATACAATAATAGAATATGAAACAGAAAGAAAAAGGGGCAAGTTATCAACAATGGCATTATGAATTGTAACTGTACCTTAAAAACAGAGCCAAAACCACCTTCTCCAAGTTTGTTGGTTGGAGAGAAATTTCCAGTGGCAGCAACTATGCAACTTAGATCGAAAATTGATAAATCTGGATGTCTGCTACTGCCTTTGAGCTCATTTTCCTCCAAAGAGACTTTGGTACCTGTAAAATTGAATGATTAATTGTGAAATTTTCTCTTTACTGTCCAAAAACATATTGATAGACATTCTCACTATAATTTCACAATTTAGCATTTATATACTTCACATCACTTGGAGGACTAATCTAAATGATTCCTGATAAATAGGACATTTTTTTCTTGACTTAGCAGAACACATATATGCGTGAACAACACAACGCAAGCGATTTTGTTACCTTTTGTTTTCCTCTTCTTCTTTAGCCACAAATAGGCTATCAAGGATACCAGAAACAATGGCACAGCAACAGATAATATAATAATAGCCAGCTGCCTCTTTTTGCCAAGAAAACCTTTGGACTTCCTTGTGTAAGTAGCTGAAAGAAAGGGAGAAACAAAAACAAAAAACAACAACAAACACCACAAAATAAATAAAAACAAACAAGATCAAGTCCAGTGCTATCCAATAATTGAAATAGGCTGAAATGAAATTTTACGAAAAATGATAGCAAGCAGAGAAGGCTACCTAACTCATTTGCATCCACACGTACGTTTAGATCCCTCCATGTATTTGAATTCTCCAAAATGTCCATCAATTCGCCATTCCATACCAAGCAACCGGTCCCCTTCCCATCAATATTTACGCTGGTAAAAGCTGTGCAAGAGCAATTACTCAAGCATGCCTGCTCGCATTCTGTGCTACTCATACTCATATCTATCCAAGTTGCATTAGATGTATCAGGAACCTTCAAATGTTCCACCTTCACAAACCCCTCTCCATTCCCACACATCGACATCCCCGACTGCTTCCTCACACACCCCTGAGAACCATCTGTTAGATTCCAATGCCCTTGGAGACTTTGGTTCATACCCTGGCAAACACGTACACTCAAACGTATTAATATCGTAGGGAGACTTTGGTTCTTGATGACATTTACTATTCGTACCACACTGTCCATAGTTTTCACACCGGTAACTAGGTGCTGAATTGAGTTCCTTCCATTGAAGATCATCATCATTCCATGTAAGGTGCTGGACCAATCCTGAGTTGTGAACCACAAATCTAGAAATGATGGAGGGGTCATCAAGAAAGAAGGCGAAATATACCTCACCTTTGTTGTTAACAAAATCAAACTTATAACCCGATGAGACTGTTGCTTCTGATGATGCTTGCCATGGCCATGGACTTGACCGATAAATACGGGGTCGAATCCTTTATACAAGAAGGCTTGGGGACTTCCAGATGGATTCATCTTATACAAGCAGTCCCCTGATCCAGGGTCATCTTGTGACTTCCAAGATGTCAAGAACCTGTCTAGCCCAGTTTTTCGATTCAAACCAAGCTTCATCTTTGGAAGCAAAGTATCTGTGGGATAGTCAAAGCTTTGCCATAACATCTTTTCATTAATATTGTCTTGGACCAATACCAAGTTTCCTGAATCTTGAAGCTGAGCTACAGGGGAGATTATTGTCCCTTGGACAGACACATTTGTAGACCAAACAAGATGGTTATAACCATCATGGAGGACAAGGTTTCCAAACTGGTTGATGGAGAGAACTCCGGAGGTATTATTGATAGGATCATTCCTGTTTGCAACCCATACCACATTATGTTGTGTCACTTTGACATACCAAATACCGAGATACCGATTGCTGGAGTTGCCGCGACTGAAGAAGCCTAAGGCGAAATTCTTTTCTTTGGATATCAATGATTGGCCATCCTTGATGGATTGGTTTGGTGTTAAGGTGTCAAGGGAAGTGCAAAATGGGAAGAAAAGAATGATCAGAATCAAAGACATGAACAATTTTTCAGCATCCATGCTTTTGCAAGTGGTAATTAATACCAATCAAAAATTAATATTGGATAATCTTGTTGCACATGGTGTGCATGCATCTAATTCCCAGTGCTTTGGGTTGTTCATCACAGTCTAAGAAGACCGGCGTTGACATTGATTAGTATGATGCCTTTGACAGGCTAAAAATTATGGAATGATCGTGATCAATATTGGTGATGTGAGGCATAAATTGAGTCGTGTTTTGGAAGTGTGGACTCAAGTTTCCACTCAAATAAACGTGGGGTTTCCACTCAAGTTTCCACTCAAATAAACGTGGGGTTTCCACTCAAGTTTCCACTCAACCACGGAGTTTTGATAAGATTTGGTGCATATGTGATCACATTTTTTATATATTTTTTTGTAGTTGCTTTTTTTGGTTAATAAGAGGGGAGAGACGGGTCAACATAGGAATTGGGGATGGGGTAGGTACCAATTGTGCTACAAGCCATTAGCGATTACACCCAATTTTGAGAGTTCATTTAAAACGCATGTCGTATAGCTACACAAGGGGTGAGATATGATACAATACAATCACAGAGCTCTAGATTCAAATCTTTTTCAGTATGCAATTCTAACTAGATCAAGCAGTTTTAAAATTTTGTTTTCGTGAACATGGCCATAAACTATGTAGTAGATGTAGGCCTTCAAATAGTAGTTACTAAAGTTCAAACCTTATAAATAGTCAGGGTAAAAAAATCCAAAGGCTTGCAGGTAATTAGATCTGGTTAGATGAGCTTTAACTTGTGAGGTTAAACAGCAGACATAACGCTGTCGGGTGAATGTTGATTGTGACGAGGAAATTATTTGAAAAATTAATCTAACTTTGTTCCCAGAGCACTATCCATCACAAACTGCATGTATGGCTTTTAGCTTTCTTTAAAATTCTTATATGTGGCTATGCCTTACTGTTTGGAGCTCGGAAAATTGTCTACAGGCTAAATAATTCTTTAATAAGTTTCAATTATTAGTTATAGGCTTGCACTGAAGTAGGCTGTATTCACCAACATTTATATCATCTGATCTAAATGAAATGAAAGAACATTATTTTCACTTTCCACAAAGGAGCTGAACTATCTTGGAGAATTAATTGAAAAAAAAAAAAAGAATAACTAACAAAAAGGTAGCAGGTGCCTCAATTTCTGAATGTTATGATAAAAGACCAAGTTAGGATGCTTGGACTGGGAAATATTAAAAACTTATATATTGAAAAATACAGACTATTAGTAACAATATAAGCAGTGGTAGAAACTAAAAAAGAGAGGGAGGGAGGGGGGCACAAAGAAAGAAAGAAGAAGAAAAAGAATAAAAATTACATTTGCTCTGAAATACCAAAATGTAAAATGTTAAGTTGTCCTACAAAATCCTCATAGAAGCAATTTAGATGCAGCTAACTAGAATCTTTACCTTTATCGAGCTTCAACCATAGTAATTGTCACGTCATTTATAGAATTAAAACCTCCTCCTGTTACTGATCCCAAATCATTGGAAGGTTTTCTGAAAATGAAAGCAGGTTGTTTAGGAGAAGGAAGAGTTGTTTCACTACTCAGCATGAGAAGAACTTCCAACATTGTTGGTCGATCCATTGCATCTTCTTGCACACATAAGAGACCAATTTGAATGCATCTCAAGACTTCATGGGGAACAAATGACTCATTTATCGATGGATCAACTATATCCAAGGCTCTATCGTCTCCCCATAGTTGCCAGACTTGTGTGGTTTGTAACATTATCCATTTGGGGCTGTATTATAAATGCAAAATGTAAAGATTGTTGTGTTCTGTTACTTACATGTCCTATCAAAGTTAGGGAAGGCTGATTTTGATAAGAGTCATTATTCTTCTTGCCACTTACGATCTCCAATAAAATGACGCCAAAACTAAAGACATCTGATTTTGTTGAAAATTTCCCAAATACTACGTACTCTGGTGACATATAACCACTGCATGTGAACAATTTTAAAGATAATATTAAAGTTTAATTGTGATGCTACAAGTATTCTTAGTTTGTCTAGTTTTTTTTTTTAATGCGGTTGAGATCTTGTTTGGTGAGCTACCACTTGGTCTTCCCCAATGTACATGATGTAATATTGTATTTTAATAAAAATTGCAAGTGCGTGCATGTGTTTGTGTGATACGTACCATGTTGCAACAACTCTGGTTGTATTGTCTTGAATTTGGTCCCTTTTGAAGATACGGGCTATCCCAAAATCTGAAATTCTGGGGTTCATCTCAGCATCTAGTAGAACATTGCTAGTTTTAAGATCCCTATGAATGATTCTTAATCTTGAGTCTTGATGAAGATACAAAGTCTCACGAGCAATCCCAATGATGATTTCAAAGCGTTTCCTCTAATTAAGTAATCAACTTCTTCTATGATCTATGTGATAATAAGAGTGTAATTGATTCTCTCTTGAATATAGAGAGTGCACGTATGTATTGAATATTTATAGATGAGTTTACAAGTATTTGAAAAGGAAAGGATAACAATAGATTACAACAGATGAGAGGTGTTTGAATTACAAAAGGTATACCTATCCTTATCTGTATCTTGTATTTGAACTTGAGATGAGTCTCTAGCCTTATCTGCAGCAGGTGATTGTTTGAATTTGTAATGTTCACACTTATCCTTGACACGCCCCTGCAAACTCAACGGCAAAGAATGCACATTGAGTTTGTCACGTAAGAGAGCAAAGTGGGCAGAAACTAATGGCTTGGTGAAGATGTCTGCAGTTTGGTCCTTGGAGGAGAGGAACCAAATGTCCAGACTTCGAGATGCCACCTTGTCACGAACAAAATGAAAGTCAATTTCAATGTGTTTCATTCTTGCATGAAAAACCGGGTTGGCAGAGAGGTAGGTAGCACCAATGTTGTCACACCAGAGCACCGGTTTGTGAGGTAGAAAAATCCCGAGTTCCATAAGCAAAGATTGGAGCCATATTATTTTTGTCGTGGTGACAGCGAGAGCCCTATATTCTGCTTCAGTGCTGGACCGAGAAACGGTTGATTGCTTTCGAGCACTCCAAGAAATCAGATTAGGACCAAGGAAAATACAAAAACCTCTTATAGATTTTCTGTCATCTGGGCAGCCAGCCCAATCGGCATCTGAATATGCATGGAGAGAAAAAGGAGCTATGGCGAAGAAGAAGATCATGGTGAATGGTGTTTTTTAAGTAGCGCAAGATGCGCTTCACAGCAGTCCAATGAGGAATAGTAGGGTGATGCATGAATTGACATACCTTATTGACAGTAAAGGAGATGTCAGGTCGTGTAATCGCAAGGTATTGAAGGGCCCCAACAGTGCTGCGATAGAGAGTGGGATCATCAAAGGCATCACCAACAAATTGGGATAAGGTATGAGCCGAGCTCATAGGCGAGGTGATTGGTTTAGCATCAACCATATGCACCTTATGAAGGAGGTCTGTGATGTACCTGTGCTGTGATAACAGTAAGCCACCTGAAACAGGGAGTACCTCAACTCCAAGGAAAAAATTTAAGGGCCCAAGGTCTTTAACAGCAAATTCAGTGCCAAGTTGAGAGATGAAGGAAGTGATAGCAGAGGAGTCCAAGCACGTGACAATGATATCATCCACATATATAAGGACAAAGCAAGTAAGATGAGGAGTGCGAAGAATGATTAGAGAAGAATCACTCTTGGAGGGGAGGAATCCTAATTCATTTAGTCAAGAACTGAGGTGAGCAAACCAAGCACGCGGTGCTTGCTTGAGGTTGTAGAGCGCTTTGTGAAGACGGCAAACATGAGATGTCATTTGAGGATGGATGAAGCCAGGTGGTTGTTGCATAAATACAGGTTCATCCAAAAAGCCATGGAGGAATGCATTTTTGACGTCAAGCTGACGAATGGACTAGCCATGAGCCACTGCAAGAGAGAGAACAGTGCGTATAATGACCGGTTTGACAACTGGACTAAATGTTTCACCATAGTCAAAGGTTGTTGGTGGAAACGTTTGGCCACAAGTCATGCTTTGTGACGTTCAATGGACCCATCTGCACAACGTTTGATGCAGAAAACCCATTTGCAACCAATAATGTTCATGGTAGGTGAAGGAGGAACAAGATCCCACGTACCATTTTGAAGAAGAGCATCAAATTCTTCATTCATGGCATGACGCCATTCAAGCTGCTTAGAGGCCAAAGTAAAAGAAGTGGGATCTTCCATTGATGGTGAAGGAGTCGTGACATGGAGAGCATGCTGAGATGGCCATTTGATGGTGCCATCAGTAAATGACTTTGGCTTGGAACAGGGCCGTCCCAAACCATTCAATATTAAATTAAATTAATATCTATGATTTTTTTTACTAGAATTTCATTTTTCTTGCTCTTTTAGATGCAAAATTATTGATCAAATTTTTATAATCAATTTTCTCTAACATGTTCCTTTCAATTGATAAAATCGCTAATCCACTTAATCTTTCTTGTGACATAGTCGATCTTAGGTAAGATTTTATCAATTTTAATTTTGAAAAAGTTCTTTCTGTAGAAGCAACTATCACAGGAATTGTTAATAAAATTCTATATGCGATGCATGCATTTGGAAAAGATTCTAGTTTTTTAATATAATTCAATATGTCAACTGGAGTGTTCTTGTTTTCTTCTAATTCCGAAAATAAATCTAAACCATCAATATCAATGGAATTTTTATATGTGAGAGCACTTTCGAGACAAAGACATTTATCTTTTAAGCTATCATCATCAAATGATTTTAATTTTTCGAAACTAAATAGAAAACCAAAAAGTTCTTCATATATATGAAATTGTTATCATTTTGAATATTCTCATTAGTATCTTTTGATTGACTAGCATTAGGATTACTTTCATTATTATCTTTCAATTGACTATCGTAAGAATTATTTTCATTTGTTGAACTATTACCTAATTTTTCTGTGATATTTTGTTTATTACTGGTAACAAATTTTTCAAGAGCTCCCTTTTGGGATTCAACCAATTTTTCTATTCTTTTTTTTTTTTTTTTTTTTTTAAGTTTTTGATGCCCAGATTCATATTTTCGAGGAGTCATATAGTGAAAAAACAAACAAACAAACAAACAAATAACAACAAATACTTTACAGCTAAAAAACAAATAACAGCCAAAACAACATATAACAATACTACAATACTACATAACTAACAAGTAAAATTTAATAAAATTAAAATAGAAAAGTATAGAACAATAGAACCTAATACGCTGATTTATCCCAAATCTCAATATCTACTGATTTATATAAGTTCAATACCTGAACAATGAATATCAAAAATTCACAATTTATTAAATCTTAATTTACAAACACTAATTGCAAAAGAAAAAAAAAAAAAAAGTTATTCAAGAGGGTAAAGATTGATATTACCTATTCATGTGTTGAATCCAAATTTTGTAGAAGATTTCAAGACTCAAATCCTCAAATTTGAAGCCAAGAAAAAATAAAAAATATATAATATTTAGTATTTACTGACTGTAGATTTGTAGTGAGAGAAATAAATCTTTTTAGAGAGAGAAAGTGAGGTATGCATAGGAAGAGAGAGAAATACGTAGAGAGAGAGTCATAGAGAGCAATACGTAGTAACGTAAAGAGAGACAAAATTTTGCTGGAACGGGACAAAATTTTGTTGGAACGGCTGGACCACTTGAGAGAGAATCAGAGAAAAGTGGAGAAGGTGAAAAGAAAAAAAAAAGGGAGAAAGAAACGTTGAGGACTTGAGGGCAGAGGGAGTCAGGGGGTGCACGTGTGAAGAAATTTTTTTTTTTTTCTGAAATTGAATTGATGAGTGACGTGCGGCAGAGAGAGAAAAAAAAAATCTTTGGAGTTGAATACAGCTGTGGGCAGCTGTTGGTGTTGGTGGGCTGCTACTGGTGGGCTTGGAAAAAAAATTTAATGGTGTATTTTAATGGGCTGTTGCTACCGGTGGATTGGAAAAATTTTTTTAATTGAACCATTGACTAAAAGTGGGCTTATATAGTATGGGTTTTTAAAATTTTGGGACCCTCCTAATTTTGGGGGCCTCAAGCTATTACTTAAGTGGCTTTAAGCTTGGATCGGGCCTGGCTTGGAAATGTTGTGTAGGGCCCGAGTTTGCATGGGATGAAGCCGAGTGGTGGGAGCCACGGGTGGAGATGCTAGAGAAGAACTAGGCGAGTTGGATGGCCCACTAATAGATGGTTGTGGCGTGGAACTTGAGGGAGTGGGCAGCACATGTGACTCAGGCCTGGAAGAAGTTGTAGCTGGAGAGACAGTGGGTACCGTGGCAGCAATAGATGATGAACTAGCTGGCATTGTGATACAAGAAGATATTGGTGCTGGTGGGTCCTGCAACACACTGTTAGAAGCAAAAGCAGAAAAAGGAAATTGTGTTTCATCAAAAATGACATTGCGAGATATATATAAACAATTAGTAGGAAGATGAAGACAACAATATCCTTTGTGGGATGGACTGTACGCAAGAAAAACACAAGGAAGAGAGCGAAAATCGAGTTTATGAGAAGTATAGGGTCGAAGGCATGGCCAACATAAACAACCAAAGACTTTAAGGAGAGAGTAGTCAGGTGGTTTGTGAAAAAGGACTTCAAGAGGAGATTTATTTTTCAAGACGGTAGTGGGCATTCTATTTATTAAAAATGAGGCCGTTTGAAAAGCATCAACCCAACAACATTGAGGAAGAGAGGAGTGAGCAAGCAAGGCTAAGCTGGTTTCAACAATGTGACAATGCTTACGTTCAATAATCCCATTTTGTTGATGGGTATGAGGAAAAGGAATGCGATGTATGATGCCAAAGTTATTAGAAAGAGTATTTAATTTCCGGTATTCCCCACCCCAATTAGACTGAAAAGATTTTATTTTACAAGAAAATAAATGTTCTACAGTACGTTGAAAAGTAAGAAATTTCTCATAAACTTTAGATTTGGCAATAATAGGAATGAACCAACAAAACTTACTAAAATCATCTAGAAAAGAGACATAATAACGAAAACCATCTACAGAAGAAACAGGAGCAGGGCCCCAAACATCTGAGTGTATTATTTCTAAAGGACTAAAAGCACGAGAAGTAGACTGAGCAAATGGAAGACCATGACTCTTGGCTTGTTGGCAAGCAGAACAGAGGATAGGTGCTTTATTTAAAGATAAAGGAAGCTTGTGACGAGCAAAAACTTGTTGGACAAGACGAAAGGCAGGATGACCAAGACGATAGTGCCATTGAGGGAGAGAAGCATGGGCACCAAAGAAGGAGACAAGAGTAGTAGGTGGAGGCAGCGGATGAGGCATGGAATACAAACCATGCTTAAGAGGCCCCTTGAGAAGAACTTTGCCCGTGGTGAGGTCCTTAACAAAGAAACAAGAAGGATGAAAGTCAATAGACACATTATTATCTTTAGTGAATTGACTAACTGAAAGTAAATTCTTTTGAATAGAAGGAACATGAAGAACATTTGGCATTAAAAATTTAGAAGAAGGATAAAGAAGATGAGTGTAACCAGTGTGATGAACTGGAAGACCTTGTCCATTGCCAACATAAACTTGATCATAGCCAGTTGGTTCTTCAACATTGAAGGTGAGGTTGGTGAAGTCTGAGGTGAGATGGTTGGTACTACTAGAATCTGGGTACCAGGCAGAGTCAGCAGCAACTTGAGGAGTAGTGTAGTAAGCCATCATTTGGTTGCTGGAAGGGCTTTGATAGGCATGATCATACCGATGATAACAGTCACGAGCATTATGTCCCACCTTGTGACAAACTTGACATGTGGGACCAGAGGTAGTGGGAGGAGCAGGTCCAAGAACACCACGACCACGACCTCGGCCACGTGAGCGACCACCATGGCCATGACCACTGTGAGAAAAATTATGAGAGCGATTTCCACGACCACCTTTGTTAAAGTTGGAGGGAGTAGTGGTGACAGTGTTAATTGAAGGAGCAGCAATGTTTGGGAGAGGATGGAGCTGAGTGAGACGTTGTTCATGTGTGAGCAAATGACCATAAAGCTCATCAAGACTCATAGGAGCAGCAAGCATCTGAATAGATGCAATCATGGACTCATAATCAGAACTTAAACCAGCAAGGAGATATGAGTTAACCTCAAAGTCATCAAGAGGGCGATGGACAACAACAAGAGTGTCAATCAATTGCTTGAGTTTCTGAAAATATTCAGTAATAGAGAGAGAGCCTTTCTTGAGTGTGGAAAGCTGATAACGAATCTGTATAATCCGAGCTTTGGATTGAGAAGAGAACATGCGCTCAAGCGTGAGCCAAACATCATGAGCAGTAGAAAGACCAACAATGTGGGTCATAAGAGACTTAGAAAGAGAAGAGATAATGGCGGACAAGATAATTCGATCTTGTTGGATCCACTTAGCATAAGCCAGATTCGGAAGCAAAGAAGTTTCACCAGATTCGGAAGTCTGTGAGATCATCTGGGGTGGAGGAGGGGTAGTGCCATTGACATAGCCAAGAAGGTGTTGGCCACGAAGGTAAGGAATCAATTGAGCTTTCCACAGTAAATAGTTATCACGGTTGAGTTTGATAGTGATAACATGATGAAGGTT
>OU015767.1:35984018-36024071 GCA_907173295.1 Fagus sylvatica
GGCAACTCCAGCAATCGGTATCTCGGTATTTGGTATGTCAAAGTGACACAACATAATGTGGTATGGGTTGCAAACAGGAATGATCCTATCAATAATACCTCCGGAGTTCTCTCCATCAACCAGTTTGGAAACCTTGTCCTCCATGATGGTTATAACCATCTTGTTTGGTCTACAAATGTGTCTGTCCAAGGGACAATAATCTCCCCTGTAGCTCAGCTTCAAGATTCAGGAAACTTGGTATTGGTCCAAGACAATATTAATGAAAAGATGTTATGGCAAAGCTTTGACTATCCCACAGATACTTTGCTTCCAAAGATGAAGCTTGGTTTGAATCGAAAAACTGGGCTAGACAGGTTCTTGACATCTTGGAAGTCACAAGATGACCCTGGAATCAGGGGACTTGCTTGTATAAGATGAATCCATCTGGCTCTCCCCAAGTATTCTTGTATAAAGGTTCGACCCTGTATTTTCGGTCAAGTCCATGGCCATGGCAAATCATCAACAGCAACAGTCTCATTCGGGTTATAAGTTTAATTTTGTTAACAATGAAGATGATGTATATTTCACCTTTCTTGATGACCCCTCCATCATTTCTAGATTAGTGGTTCACAACTCAGGATTGCTTCCAGAACCTTACATGGAATGATGATGATCTTCAATGGAAGGAACTCAATTCAGCACCTAGTTACCGGTGTGAAAACTATGGACAGTGTGGTACGAATAGTAAATGTCGTCTTGACTCTCCCGACGATATTAATACGTTTGAGTGTACGTGTTTGCCAGGGTATGAACCAAAGTCTCCAAGGGATTGGAATCTCAGAGATGGTTCTCAGGGGTGTGTGAGGAAGCAGTCGGGGATGTCGATGTGTGGGAATGGAGAAGGGGTTTGTGAAGGTGGAACATTTGAAGGTTCCTGATACATCTAATGCAACTTGGATAGATATGAGTATGAGTAGCACAGAATGCGAGCAGGCATGCTTGAGTAATTGCTCTTGCACAGCTTTTACCAGCGTAAATATTGATGGGAAGGGGACCGGTTGCTTGGTATGGAATGGCGAATTGATGGACATTTTGGAGAATTCAAGAAAAAGGTGGGTTCTAAACGTACGTGTGGATGCAAATGAGTTAGGTAGCCTTCTCTGCTTGCTATCATTTTTCGTAAATTTTCATTTCAGCTTATTTCAATTATTGGATAGCACTGGACTTGATCTTGTTTGTTTTTATTTATTTTGTGGTTGTTGTTGTTGTTTTTTGTTTTTGTTTCTCCCTTTCCTTTAGCTACTTACACAAGGAAGTCCAAAGGTTTTCTTGGCAAAAAGAGGCAGCTGGCTATTATTATATTATCTGTTGCTGTGCCATTGTTTCTGGTATCCTTGATAGCCTATATGTGGCTAAAGAAGAAGAGGAAAACAAAAGGTAACAAAATCGCTTGCGTTGTGTTGTTCACACATATATGTGTTCTGCTAAGTCAAGAAAAAAATGTCCTATTTATCAGGAATCATTTAGATTAGTCCTCCAAGTGATGTGAAGTATATAAATGCTAAATTGTGAAATTATAGTGAGAATGTCTATCAATATGTTTTTGGACAGTAAAGAGAAAATTTCACAATTAATCATTCAATTTTACTGGTACCAAAGTCTCTTTGGAGGAAAATGAGCTCGAAGGCAGTAGCAGACATCCAGATTTATCAATTTTCGATCTAAGTTGCATAGTTGCTGCCACTGGAAATTTCTCTCCGACCAACAAACTTGGAGAAGGTGGTTTTGGCTCTGTTTTTAAGGTACAGTTACAATTCATAATGCCATTGTTGATATCTTGCCCCTTTTTCTTTCTGTTTCATATTCTATTATTGTATGGGTGTGAATGGGGAAAACTAAGTTTCATAAGCAAACACATAAGTTACTGAAGTAGCAGAAGGAGGCATTAATGATTGAACTCAAGTGCTTATAATTTTGGATCATGAATTCAGGGTGAATTACCGAATGGACAACATATAGCCGTAAAAAGGCTATCCAAGAGTTCAGGACAGGGAAAAGAAGAATTCAAAAATGAAGTTATGTTGATCGCGAAACTTCAACATAGGAATCTTGTCAAAATTTTTGGCTGTTGCATTCAGGAGGAAGAACAGATGTTGATTTATGAGTACATGCCCAACAAAAGCTTGGACTCCTTCATTTTTGGTATGTCTACTTTCTAAAAATCTATTGCTTTCTTCTGTTTTATTTTCTTTTATTATATATGTTCAAAGAATATATTTGCAGTAGATATAACCATATGTTTCAACATTATAAACTCACGCTGACTTTGCTGGAGCAAATTTTATTGTAGATCATACAAGAAGTTCAATGCTGAATTGGAGGAAACGCTTTGAAATCATTGATGGGATTGTTCGAGGTATTTTGTATCTTCATCAAGACTCAAGATTAAGAATTATACATAGGGATCTTAAAACTAGCAATGTTTTACTAGATGCCGAGATGAACCCCTAAAATTTCGGATTTTGGGATAGCCCGTATATTTAAAGGGGACCAACTTCAAGACAAGACAACTAGAGTTGTTGGAACATAGTAAGTATTTCACAAACACATGCACGCGCATGCGCACAAAAACTTGAATAATTGCTACACATACAAATAATTAATTCTTATGCAGACTTTAAGATTATTTTCAATATTGTTCACATGCAGTGGTTATATGTCACCGGAGTATGCAGTATTTGGGAAATTTTCAACAAAATCAGATGTCTTTAGTTTTGGTGTCATGTTGTTGGAGATTCGTAAGTGGCAAGAAGAATAACGCTTCTTATCAGAATCACCCTTGCCTAACTTTGATAGGGCATGTAAGTAACAGAAAACAACAATCTTTTACCTTTTACAATTATAATGCTGCCCCTAATGGATAATACTACGAACCACACAGGTCTGGGAACTATGGAGAGAAGATAGAGCCTTGGATATAGTTGATTCATCGATAAATGAGTCATTTGTTCCCCATGAAGTCTTGAGATGCATTCAAATTGGTCTTTTATGTGTGCAAGAAGATGCAATGGATCGACCACCAATGTCGGCAGTTCTTCTCATGCTGAGTAGTGAAACAACTCTTCCTTCTCCTAAACAACCTGCTTTCGTTTTCAGAAAAACTTCCAATGATTTGGGATTAGTAGCAGGAGGAGGTTTTTATTCTATAAATGGCGTGACAATAACTATGGTTGAAGCTCGGTAAAGGTAAAGATTCTAGTTAGTTGCATCTAAATTGCTTCTATAAGGATTTTGTAGGACAACTTACCATTTTACATTTTGGTATTCAGAGCAAATGTAATTTTTTATTCTTTCTTTCTTTGTTTCCCCCCTTTTCTTCAGTTGCTACTACTGCTTAGATTGTTACTAATAGTCCGTATTCTTCAAAATATAAGTTTGTGATATCTCCAAGTCCAAGCATCTTAACTTGGTCTTTTATCATAAGATTCAGAAATAGAGGCACCTGCTACCTTTCTGCTAGTTAGTTTTTTTTGTTTTTTCAATTAATTCTCCAGGATAGTTCAGCTCCCTTGTGGAAAGTGAAATATAAAATGTTGACTCTCTTTTGTTAAGTAAAATATAAATGTTGGTGAATACGGCCTACTTCAGTGGACTGTTCTCTCCCTTGACCTTTCAAGATCTATTACTGCAGTGCCTCAAACTATTAATTGAAACATATTAAAGAAGTTTTTAGCCTATAGACAATTTCTGAGCTCTAAGCAATAAGGCATAGCCACATATAAGAATTTTAAGGAAAGCTAAAAGCCACACATGCAGTTTGTGATGGATAGTGCTCTGGGAACGAAGTTTTATTAATTTTTCAAATAAATCCTCATCACAATCAACATTCAACCGACAGTATTATGTCTGCTGTTTAACCTCACAAGTTAAAGCTCATCTAATCAGATCTAATTACCTGCAAGCCTTGGATATTTTGACCCTGACTATTTATATTGTTTGAACTTATAGTAACTACTAAATATTTGAAGGCCTACATCTACTACACAGTTTATGGCTATGTTCACGAAAACCAATTTTTAAAACTGCTTGATCAAGTGAGAATTGCATACTGAAAAAGACTTGAATCTAGAGCTCTTTGATTGTTTTCTTGTCTCTCTTTATCATCCTTTTCTAGATTTTTTTAAGCTAAGGTATTGTATCATATCTCACCCCTTGTGCAGCTATACGACATGAGTTTTAAATGCAATCTCAAAATCGGTTGTAATGGCTAACAGACTTGTAGCACAATTGACACCTACGGACCTACCCATTCCCAATTCCTGTGTTGACCGCCTCTCCCCTCTTGTTAACCAAAAAAAAAGTGTGATCACGGTAATGCACCAAATCTCATCAAAATACAGTGGTTAAGAAGCTGAAACTTAAGTCCACCCCACAATTATTTGAGTTGAAACTTGAGTCCACACCAAACTTAAGTCCACCCCACAATAATTCAATGTCAATAGTCAATATGAGAGGCTGAAGGGATAGGTCGTCTCAATTTATAGCCTCAAAATACCAATCCAATGGTCAATGATCATTCCATGTATATGAATATGGAAGTAACTAAACAGATGAAAGTCAAAGTCATTGTCAACTCGTCAAAGGCATCAATTATCTTCATAATGGACCCAGTCATGTCTGTTTTTGCAATATGCAAACGCTGGTCTTCTTATGCAACCTTTATTAGCCAAAGAACAAGCTGAACAACCCAAAGTACTGGGAATTACAATGTTTTAACTGGTATCATGCATAAGATTATGTGCAGTGATACGTGCACACCATGTGCAACGATATTTATCCTAAGATTATCCTATATTAATTTTTGATTGGTATTAATTACAATTTGCACAAGCATGGATGCTGAAAATTGTTCATGTCTTTGATTCTGATCATTTTTTTCTTCCCATTTTGCACTTCCCTTGACACCTTAACACCAGACCAATCCATCAAGGATGGCCAATCTTTGATATCCAAAAAAAATAATTTTGCCTTAGGCTTCTTCAGCCCAGGCAACTCCAGCAATCGGTATCTCGGTTTTTGGTATGTCAAAGTGACACAACATACTGTGGTATGGGTTGCAAACAGGAATGATCCTATCAATGATACCTCCGGAGTTCTCTCCATCAATCAGTTTGGAAACCTTGTCCTCCATGACAATTATAACCTGCCTTCTTTGGTCTACAAATGTTTCTGTCCAAGGGACAATAGCCTCCTCTGTAGCTCAGCTTCAAGATTCAGGAAACTTGGTATTGGTCCAAGACAATAACGAGAAGTTGTTGTGGCAAAGCTTTGACTATCCTACAGACACTTCGCTTCCACACATGAAGCTTGGGTTGAATCGGATAACTGGGCTAGACAGGTTCTTGATATCTTGGAAGTCACAAGATGACCCTGGAACTGGGGACTACTTGTATAAGATGAATCCTTCTGCCTCTCCACAAGTCTACTTGTATAGGCGTTCGACCCAGTATTGGCGGTCAGATCCATGGCCATGGCAACCATCAGCAGCAGCAACAACCTCATCTGGTTATAATTTCAATTTTGTTAACAATGAAGATGAGGTATCTTACACCTATTTTCTTGATGACCCCTCCATCATTTCCAGATTAGTGATTGACAACTCTGGATCGCTCCAGCAACTAACATGGAATAATGGTGATCTTCAATGGAAGGAACACTGGTCAGCACCTAATTACCGGTGTGACAATTATGGACAGTGTGGTGCGAATAGTATATGTGATCTTGAGTCTCCTGACAATATGAATAAGTTTGATTGTACGTGTTTGCCAGGGTATGAACCCAAGTCTCCAAGGGATTGGTATCTCAAAGATGGTTCTAAGGGGTGTGTGAAGAAGCAGTTGGAGATATCGATGTGTGGGAATGGAGAAGGGTTTGTGAAGGTGGAACATTTGAAGGGTCCTGATACATCTAATGCAACTTGGATGGACATGAGTATGAGTAGCTCAGAATGCGAGCAGGCATGCTTGAGTAATTGCTCTTGCACAGCTTTTACCAGCATAAATATTGATGGGAAGGGGACCAGTTGCTTAGTATGGTATGGTGAATTGATGGACATTTCGGAGAATTCAAATGAGTGGTGGTATATAAATGTACGTGTGGATGCAAATGAGTTAGGTAGCCTTCTCCCCTTCTATCATTTTTTGTAAATTTTCATTTCTGCCTATTTCAATTTTTGGATAGTACTGGACTTGATCTTGTTTGTTTTTATTTAACTTGTGGTTGTTGTTGTTGTTGTTGTTTTTTGTTTTATTTCTCCCTTTCCTTCAGCTACTTACACAAGGAAGTCCAAAGGTTTTCTTGGCAAAAAGAGGCAGCTGGCTATTACTATATTATCTGTTGCTGTGCCTTTGTTTCTGGTATCCTTGATAGCCTATATGTGGCTAAGGAAGAAGAGGAAAACAAAAGGTAACAAAATTGCTTGCATTGTATTTGTTCATGTGTGTGTTTGTTTGGCTGAGTCATGAAAAATGTCTCACTGGATTAGTCCTCCACGTGAGGTATACGAAATTATAGTGAGCAATGTGTATCAATTTGTTTGAGGACAGTGAAGAGAAAATTGCACAATCAATCATTAAATTTTACTGGTACCAAAAGCTATTTGGAGGGAAATGAGCTCGAGGACAGCAATAGACAACCAGATTTATCTATTTTCGATCTAAGCTGCATAGCTGCTGCCACTGACAATTTCTCTATGACCAACCAAATTGGGCAAGGTGGTTTTGGTTCTGTTTTTAAGGTACAGTTACAATTCCTAATGTCATCGTTGACATCTTCCCAACTTTTCTTTCTGTTTCATATTCCATTAATGTGTGGGTGTGAATGGGGGAAATGACTTTCATAAGCTAAGACATATGTTATTGAAGCATCAGATTGATGCATTGAACTCGATTGCTTAAAACTAATAGTTGAGTAAGCTTAATTTTGGATCATGAATTCAGGGTCAATTATCTAATGGACAACATATAGCTGTAAAAAGGCAATCCAAGAGTTCGGGACAGGGAAAAGAAGAATTCAAAAATGAAGTTATGTTGATCGCGAAACTTCAACATAGGAATCTTGTCAAAATATTTGGCTGTTGCATTCATGAGGAAGAAAAGATGTTGATTTATGAGTACATGCCCAACAAAAGCTTGGACTCCTTCATTTTTGGTATGTCTTCTTTCTAAAATCTATTGCCTTCATCTCTTTTATTTTCTTTTATTATATATGTTCAAAGAATATATTTGCAGTAGCCAAAACCACATATTTCAACATTATTAACTCAAGCTAAGTTTGTTGGAGCAAATTTTATTGTAGATCATACAAGAAGTTCAATGTTGAATTGGAGGAAACGCTTTGAAATCATTGATGGGATTGCTCGTGGGATTTTGTATCTTCATCAAGACTCAAGATTAAGAATTATACATAGGGATCTTAAATCTAGCAATGTTTTACTAGATGCAGAGATGAACCCCAAAATTTCAGATTTCGGGATTAGCTCGTATATTCAAAGGGGACCAAATTCAAGACAAGACAACTAGAGTTGTTGGAACATAGTAAGTATCACACAAACACATGCATGCACATGCGCATAGAAACTACCATAGCTGCTACACATACAGAGAATAAAGGCGTATGCAGACTTTAAGATTTTTTTTAATGTTATTCACATGCAGTGGTTATATGTCACCGGAGTATGTAGTATTTGGCAGATTTTCAACAAAATCAGATGTCTTTAGCTTTGGTGTCATATTGTTGGAGATCGTAAGTGGCAAGAAGAATAACGCTTCTTATCAAAATCACCCTTGCCTAACTTTGATAGGGCATGTAAGTAACAGAAAACAACAATCTTTATCTTTTACATATATAATGCTGCCCCTAATGGATAATACTACGAACCACACAGGTCTGGGAACTATGGAGAGAAGATAGAGCCTTGGATATAGTTGATTCATCGATAAATGAGTCATTTGTTCCCCATGAAGTCTTGAGATGCATTCAAATTGGTCTCTTATGTGTGCAAGAAGATGCAATGGATCGACCAACAATGTTGGCAGTTCTTCTCATGCTGAGTAGTGAAACAACTCTTCCTTCTCCTAAACAACCTGCTTTCATTTTCAAAAAACCTTCCATTGATTTGGGATCAGTAACAAGAGGTTTTCATTCTATAAATGACGTGACAATAACTATGGCTGAAGCTCGGTAAAGGTAATGATTCTAGTTATTTGCATTTAAATTGCTTCTATAAGGATTTTGTAAGACAACTTCACATTTTACATTTTGGTATTTCAGAGCAAATGTAATTTTGTATTATTTTTCTTCTTCAGAATATTAAATATCAGATCATATTTTACATTTATGATTCAGCTCCCTTGTGATATGTAATTTAATGTTCTTTCATTTCATTTAGATCAGATTAAATAAAAACTTCTTGACTCTTCTTTTGTAAAGTAAAATATAAAGGTTGGTGAATACGGCCTACTTCAGTGGACTGTTCTCTTCCTTGACCTTTCAAGATCTATAACTGCAGAGCAAGCCTAACATAAATTGAAACATATTGGATAATTATTAAACCTATAAACAATTTTCTATGCTCCAAGCAATAAGGCATAGCCACAAATAACAACTTTAAGGAAAGCTAAGAGCCATACATGCAGTTTGTGATGGATAGTGCTCTGAAGTTTCTATTAATTTTCAAGTAAATATCCTCCTCACAATCAATGGACAGTAATATGTTTGATGTTTAACCTCACATGTTAAAAGCTCATCCAATCTAATCACCATCATTCCATTAAGGCATCAACCCTTTGATATTTTGACTCAGATAATTCCTAAAATTTGAACTTTAATAACCACTAAATATTTGAAGGCCAAAATCTACTACATAGTTTATATTGCCTATGTTCACGAAAACCCAATTTAAATCTTCTTGATCAGTGAGAATTTCCTTACTGTACAAGACTTGAATCTAAAGATTTATGATTGTTTTCTTGTCTCTTTATAATCAATTTTATTTTATTTATTTATTTATTTATTTTAGCCTAAGCTTAGGTAGTAGATCACAGCTATGAGTTTTAGATGCACTCAAAATTGGGTGTAATCGCCAATGGGCTTGTAGCCCAATTGGCCTTTCATTTCGATCATCTAAACAAAAATTAGGATTAGTTTCTTAATCCGATTGACACAAAATGGTCTTACTTTTGATTTCAAAGAGTCCCAGGCATTCTCAGAATTTTGGAAAAAAGTTGCTTTCGGGTACCTCAGTTTGCTCACAAAATCCCAAAAAATCCTTAAGAGTCAAAATGGAGTGATGACAATGATTTTGTCTCCTAACTTTAGTTGGTCCTAAATCACCTAACATGAATTTGAGGGGAGCTATTAGAGTTCAAGCCCATAATATCTACTTGTATTATACTCATTTTTCTTGTACATCACCGATATGCCTTTTCCCATATAAAGACAGCTTTCACACTTTTATTTCATTTAAATCAATGAAAAAACAAAAAACAAAAAAACTTTTTGACTCTCCTTTTGTACCAAGTGATCCATAAGTACAATATAATTATATAAAGGTTTCTGAATACGGCCTACTTTAGTGGACTGTACTCTTCCTTGACCTTTCAAGATCTATAACCGCAGTGTGAGCCTCATAAATTATTAATTGAAACATATTAAGGAATTATGTAACCTATAGACAATTTAATGAGCTCCAAGCAGTTAGGCTTAGGCATAGACACAAATAAGAATTTTAAGGAAAGCTAAGCTGTCTGTTATTGATAGTGCTATGCAGCTATGGGAACAAAGTTCCAACTGTTCTATTACTACTTTTCAAGTAAATATCCTCGTCACAATCAATGCGGTCGCTGTTTTACGGCATATGAGCTATCCTATCTCACCCTTCCTGCAGTTATACGGCATATGAGCTATCTCCCCCTTACTGCACTTATACGGCATATGAGTTTTAAATCAACGTGCCTGCTATCAAAATTTTGGACCTAACTTTGTGCATGATTTGTGGTCGTGGCGTCTTGTGAGTAGTCGACACTCATTCTACCGGGATCCACCACTTGTGCACATATATTTTCACCAACCAACACACAACATATCAACAAGTTATGTCAAAGGTTGTGTAAAATGTTATAATCCTAAACTTGTCGGTTCTAAATGCACTCAAGATTGGGTGTAATTGCTAGTGGGTTTGTAGTGGGCACTTACCCCATCTCCAATTCACGTTCTTCCTGCCTCTCTCTCCACCTCTTTTCTAAAAATTAAAAAAAAAAAAAATGTGATCTCATCAACACTAATACACCAAATCTCATCAAAACTCTCCGTTAAACATAATTGAACGAGAGTAGTATTAGTATTAGTAAAAGATAACAAAGTTATTGTTAACCCTTTTGCTGCGTGATAGTGACATAGTGGCGTTAGGCAACGCGGGGCCTGGTTCACATGACATCCAGCTTTAGTCATCTGAGCTGAAGCTTGAGTATTCCAGCCATGTGGTGCACCATATTTCCAGCCTATTCATATTTCAATGGCAATATAACAATCTGAATTTGGGCTGGGTGAGTAATATTATAGACACATTAATTGTCATAACATTTTTCACAATTAAGTTAACAGCTATTCATTAGTTCTCATCTGGACATATCATTGACATCATTATATTATCTCATTAATAACTTAGTACCTCAAAAGTTGTGAAATATTTTATGAAAAATAAAGTGACTCCAGAGTAAGATTGCAATTTATAGCCTTAAATTACATCTCACATCACCATTGATCAATGCCAATGATGATTCCATGTACTTAGAGCTTCTAATTCTCTAGTCCATTCAATTGCGTGTTGGGCATTTCCTGTATTTTAAACTTAAAAGGGAAACATCTCAATCTTTACTGTCCCTGTCTCTCTGCTGAGAGCTTCATTGAAAGAAGGTGATGTTTCCCTTTCTTTAATTTCTTTCCCGTGTTTTGACAAGCCTACCAAGAAGAACATGGTAGTTACTAAACATATCAGTCAAGTTATTGTCTAACTCGTGAGGCATAAATCATCATCATATTGGACCCTAGTCATGTCTCTTCTGACTTATATGAGTTGTCCACCTTTTTTAATGTGTTGGCATGCAATCTGACAGTGTGCAATAAAAGGATGTAGATTTGTCATGTACGCAAATCACGGCTCTTTATCATATGAAAGTTTCAAAGAGTTATTATTATCTATGTTAGTTTTTAGTCACTCGAAAACTTCATGTTTCATTGACCTTCAAGATATTAATGTGTTGGGTATCAAGGTCTTTCTATGTATTCTATTGTATTATATATATATATGATCATATCAATTACATCTCATGGAAAGTGAGTCAAGTTATTTTGACATATAGCGTTTGAAAAAAAAAAAAAATTTGTTTTTGAGATTATATCCCTTAGGAAGACTGGACCTTGAACGGAGATCAGATCAGATCTTCTCTGTGGCCATGGATGGCAGCCGAGTTAGAGAGAAAGAGAAATGGGTAAAGGATTCGGGTGGGTAATCGTGTTATGGGTAAAACAATAGGTGAAATGTCCATATGTAAATGGAAAAAAATATCACATCAAATAAAAAAAATGTCATATTATCAATCCGTTAGCTATATACACATAAAAGTAATGGAAGTTAATAGAATAATTAACGGTGCACGATTTTGAAACGTTAGGAAACAATTGCGCGTATTTCAAATATTCGAGATCAGACATTCAAATTTGTAAACGTTAGGAACCAACCGTGAAGTTTGGCCAAAAAGAAACCAAAGTGGACGTTAAGTTAACTGTGCTAAAGAGAAAAACAAAAGGGTGGCTACACATTTCAAAGCTAAATAGCTAGGGAGTCACTTTCTTCCGAATCAGACAATTCTTTTACTCTCAACTCAATTTGAGGCCCAAACTTGAAGACCCAAACCCCACATCGCTTCTTAACCACCCCATTACCAGTTGGCAAATATCGCAAACAAATTAAATAAATCATAAATAAAAGAAATAACATCTTTTAAGTTCTAAATTTAATTTAAATAAATCTTAATCGTGAAATACACACTCTATATCCAAATCCCAAAAAGACTTACCTACATTGCTACAAGGCTACAATTATATCTCTTGTTCGTTTTTTTCAACTGACTTTGCAAAAAGACATACCTACAACCTCACTCTAAAGGTCATGTGTTTTGCAAAGGGCCTTCTGTTGCTCCTTCTGCAAACGTTGCTTCTCTTCCATGTTTTCCGATTTGGAAGTTCACGGGACACCATAACTATTGGCCAACCCATTAGAGATGGTAACATAACTGACATTTTAGTCTCTAACGGAGAAAGTACTTTTGCGCTTGGTTTCTTTAGTCCAAAACAAAACCCAACCTATCGCTACGTTGGAATTTGGTACAATACTCTAGCTCCAGGTCCAGTATGAACCGTGGTGTGGGTTGCAAACAGAGACAGGCCTATTATTAATGATACTTCTGGAAGTTCTCTCAATTGATGTTCATGGAAACCTAGTACTCTATGTCAAAGATCGGATTAACCAACCTATCTGGTCCACAAATATTATTGTCTCAAAAAAATCATCAAGAAACAATAATAGTACTATTCTTGCTCAGCTCTTGGATTCAGGAAATCTAATCTTGTTCCATAATGAAACAAGTAAGGTACTATGGCAAAGCTTTGACTATCCAACCGATACAGCAATTCCAGGCATGAAGCTTGGGCTGGACAGAACAACTGGTCTGAACCGAATCCTAACATCTTCGAAATCCGAAGGTGATCCAGGAACTGGAAATTGCTCATATAAGCTCGACACCAATGGCTCCCCAGAGTTGATTTTGTACAAGGGTAACGTTCCTCGGTGGCGTTCTGGTCATTGGACTGGGCATGGTTGGAGTGGGCTACCCCTTTCGAACCCTGGTTCCTTCTTCAATATTAGTTTTGTGAACAACCAGAGTGAGGTTACTATAAGTTGGAGTATCCTGGATTCAATATTCTTAGCAAGATTAGTGTTACATGAGTCCGGATTAGTTCAAAAGTTTATACGAAAGAGGACAAATTATCAATGGCGTGCTCTGTACTTAGAACCCTCGGACCTGTGTGACAATTACGGCAAGTGTGGTGCATTTGGTAAATGTCTAGTTAAAAAGAATGGAACTGAATTCGAGTGCATGTGTCTACCTGGGTTCGAACCCAGATCACCAAATGAATGGTCTTTGAGAAATGCATCAGGCGGGTGCGTGAGGAAGCGTGGGAATGGGAAGAAATCGTTGTGCCGAAGCGGTGAAGGGCGGTTTGAGAAGGTGGAAAATGTGAAGGCTCCAGATGCTTCAGTGGCACAAGTTTACCCCAATTTGGGTTTGGAGGGGTGTGAATCACTGTGCTTGCAAAATTGTTCTTGCACGGCCTATGCAAGTGTGAATGCGGAAGAGGAATCCGGGTGCATGATTTGGTTTGGTGATTTGATGGATACAAAAGGTTTCGATGGAGGCCAACATTTGTACGTACGACAACGAGGTACGTAGGGATCTAGGTACTCAACAATTATAGTATTTGAGCCAATATTACTCATTTGCTTTCTTGTTTTCAGGTAGTCATGCAAAGGGTTTCTTTGTGGCAATTATGGTAGTGGCCCTAGTTGTTGCTTCATTACTCATTTTCCTCTTTGCGGTTTGGTTAAGAAAGAGGACAAGAAACGGTAAGCAAAATTTTCAGTTGATTCTATTTTTTGATCTCATGCTACATGTGTGAACTGTAATGCTACTAATACTACTACATACATCATTGTGCTCTTTGAAGCAAAATTTGCTAAACTTGCTTGCGGGGGTCACTTTTTTAGAAATGATAAGGAAAGGTAACAAAATAAATCTGTATTTTGCAATGTGATATAATGTATAATTTGGTTGAACAGTATGGTGGGGAATAATGGAGAGAAAAAGATTCAAAAAGGGGGAAGGGTTGACAACAGGTGATTGACGTAGCACAATGGGAGATTAATGAGACAAAAGATAAATTCATTTTCTGTTTTAAATAACCAGTTTTCATCAGTTGAATAAGCATTAAAAGCTATATATAGTTGCTTAAACTAGTTACAACTTACAACCATCATTTGTAACCATGCTTGCATGAGGACAGGGTGGAGAAGACAACCCACCGTGTTGCATTGATGTTACTGCAAGTTCAACAAGATTACAAGATTCTCAGAAGCTCAATGAAAGTAGAAGAAATCCAGATTTACCAATTTTTGACATAAGCACCATACTTGCTGCCACAGACATGTTCGCTTCTGCTAAAATGCTTGGACAAGGTGGCTTTGGCCCAGTCTATACGGTACTTCACCTTGTGCATGATAAGCATCTATGACTAGGAACTTTACAACTTCTGTTAACTGTAAATATGCATCAATACTCTATCTATTCCACTGCAATTTTATACATCATGGGTAAGGTGTGTGGGTCAATAAGCTAGGATCACAATTGCACATCATAGAAAAACTATAATAATATGTTAATTAGTTTAAATCTCCATTACAATTTCAGGGTCAATTAGCCTAATGGACAGGAAATAGCAGTAAAAACACTCTCGACAAGTTCTAGGCAAGGAGCAGAAGAATTTAAGAACGAAGTTACGCTGATAGCAAAACTCCAACACAGGAATCTTGTGAGGCTTTTTGGTTGTAGCATTCATAAAGAAGAGAAGATGTTAATATATGAATACATGCCAAATAAAAGCCTCGACTATTTCATCTTTGGTATGCTATTTCTTTTATCACCAATTGCTTTCAACTATTTAATTATTGCTTTATGGTATTAGCACTGAAATATAATTATAATCTTAGGGTGAATTTGGTCATGCATTATTGATGGAATCTTTCATGTTTTGGTCCAGACGAAATAGGAAGGAAATTGTTGGATTGGAGGAAGCGATTTGAAATTATTTCTGGTATTGCTCAAGGAGTCTTATATCTTCATCAAGATTCAAGACTAAAAATCATCCATAGAGATCTAAAAGCAAGTAATGTGCTACTAGATGCTGCAATGAATCCAAAAATTTCAGATTTTGGTTTGGCTAGAATGTTTGGGGATGACCAAATCGAAGCAAATACAAAGAGAGTTGTTGGCACATAGTAACTATCTCTCTCTCTCACACACGTTGACTGCTAAAATAAAATTAGACAACATTTTTATTTTCCTTATGCAATTGCAGTGGATATATGTCACCAGAGTATGCAATGGAAGGATTATATTCTACAAAATTAGATGTCTTTAGGTATGGTGTATTAACACTAGAGATAATTAGTGGCAAGAGAAACAATCACTGTCATGTTGGAAATCCCTGCCTAAATTTAATAGGACATGTAAGTAAAATATATTATCATTTCATTACAATTTAATGAACTTCACATTGAAGTAGAAACTCTCAGATGGTACTGTTAAATTGTTTCAGGTCTGGGACTTATGGATGGAAGGCAAAGCCTTGGACATAGTTGACTCATTACTTGCTGAGGCATATCCTATTCATGAAGTTTTGAGATGTATTCAAATTGGGCTCTTATGTGTACAAGAATAAGCGACCAACCATGGCAGAAATTGTATTCATGTTGGGAAATGAAACAACTCCTCTCCCTCCTAACAAGCCAGCATTTATCAACAGAAGAATTATAGATTCTGGTCAAGATTCATCAAGTTCTGCAGGAGCAGCTGCTTCACTTAACATGACCATTTCTGTGCTTGAAGCTCGATGAAGTCTGCACTTATTAGTCGAACTACACTTTCATACTTGAAGAAATAGAGTGCACATTCCTATTTGATCCCTAGATCTTTTGAAGTTCCAAATTTATCTTTGAAATTGTAAAATTTGAGTAATAGTAATTGATGACATGAGAATTGTTAAGACAATATACAACGTTAATTTTTGTTTAAAATGATTAGATGCTAGTTTAATTTTTCATGTATATATTAATTTAATCTAATCTCCTTTTGTAAAGTAAAATATATATGTTGGTGAATATGACCTACTTTAGTAGACTGTTCTCTCCCATGGCCTTTCAAGATCTATAACTGCAGCCACATAAACTAATTATTGAAACATATTAGACAACTATTTAGCCTACAGACAATTTTCTGAGGTCCAAACAATAAGGAATAGCCACATTACAATATTGTCTGTTGCTGTGCCATTGTTTCTGGTATCCATTCTAGCTTATATGTGGCTCATGAAGAAGAGGAAAACAAAAGGTAACAAAATCGCTTGCATTGTTTCTTCACATTTATATGTGTTCCACTAAGTCCTCAAACAATGTCCCAACTTATCAGGAGTCATTGGATTTTGTGGGGTATATCACATATGTAAAGCAACAAACCAAAAAGCAAAAATTGAAAGAAAGTGAAAGCAAAGAGAGATACATACAAGCAACACAGATCTAAGATTTTAACTTTTTTTTTTTTTTTTTTTTTTTTTTTTTTTCTTTTTTACAATTTGACAAAGATCAATCTACTCAATCCATACAAATATTCTAAAGATTAAACATACTTAATATATATACTGACCAGATAGGAACATGGCCTTAACTCTTCCAATTTAGTAACAGCTTGTCAACGCCACCCTCTTCTTAAAATCAACATAGGCAAAAGAAGCATCCATAAATAGAAGAATTTTTGCAAACAAAATGCCTATCTGCAAAAAGTAAGGTAAGCTCAGACGACATCAATTGCAACCAATCAAATAATTCAGCAAATTTAGACCCTACAAAGTCCATAAGACATTTTATCAAACACATAGAATGCTTCAAACTCAGCAAACACACACACACACACACTAAAATCAATGCCCATTACAAACTCAACATGACACAAACACTGACCTGTGGGAAAAATTGAAGAATGGATATACATAATGGATTATGAATCACGTGAGCAACAGTGCAATTAGAAGAATTGAAAAACTAAACCTCTATTGTACTCAAACCCAACAAAATTGTCTTAAGATATATATTTTATAAGTAAATAGTCTTAAAATAAAATTAGGTACTTCCTATTGCAATCAGCACGGGATGATAGGTCAACTGTCCATATCTGCCAAGCTAATTGTCCAGATGCAGCTGCCAGAAATGCACAATATGGCCACCTTTATTTTTTTTTTTTCCAGAAAAACAGATGACTATAAGCCAATTTCAGCTAACAGAAAGTTGCAAAAACAGAAAACTAGAGCAAAGACCAATGCCAGCATAAAATCCATTATAAGCCCAATCACAGTTAACAGAAAATATAGCACATACCAATCCCATCATTAAATCCACTGAGGGCAAGACTACTAATGGATGCTATTCCAAATCCAGTAATCCACTCCTTAGTTGAATCCCCAAACGGAATCACATCTACTAACTGACAAAAACCAAGAGAAAAGAGTTTGTCCTAGGAAATCTTGTTGTAAGATGTTCATACAAGTCAGTACAGTTAATAATTCAAATTAGAAAACAAAGAGAGCAAACATGAATCACAGAAGGTAAAAATTGGTAGAGTTGAGAGTGATGGCAGGTTGCCAGTGACACTCTTAAGTATCAACTGCTCGGGAGCTTTTGCATGCAAAGCTTCTGATATTCTTTCACCAGAATTGCCCATTATGCAAACTGTATCTCATACCTCTATTTTTTCTTTCTTACTTATCTGTATAGCCAATTACCTGCTTCAGTTTGGTTACTTCAAGAGGGCGTATCCATTCGACTATGATTAGTGAAATACATAAAAGAATTATTAAAAAAAGAAAAGAGATTAAGGTAAAATAAATAACTCTATCCATTCGACTATGATTAGTGATTCATATTGCTAATTAGATAGGGCATAGCAAATGACAACCAAATTAAGATCTCAATGGAACAAAAATTAGGAACCGAATTTAGTGAGAAAACTCTTAACATACATAATTTTTACCTTCTTGTTAAGTGGCTTCTGAGTGTGGCTTTGGTTTCAAAATCTAGCAGAGAAAAACGTAAATGTTTAGGGATGATAATTACAAAGATTATAGAGAGCAGAGACCAATGAGTCAAATAGGCAAAGAGCTAGCACGCATAAGGGACCCCAAAAAAAACCCAACTGAGATTATTAAAGTAATTAGTCATTGGTACCATTCAAGTAAAAGTAAAACCAATTAAACTAAACTTTTCAGAGGCACAAAAAGATTTGCTTATATTTTCCAATAGTTCATATGGGTAATAATAACCTCAAACTGAATTGATTCAAGGAATCAAATATGCAAAACTGACATTTAAAAATAACCAGCTAAAATGTAAATCAAAGCTCCTAACACTACAATGTCTTGGTTTTTATATGGCATAAACCAAAAGAAAACCTAATGAATCCAAAAAAAACAAAAACAAAAAAACACAGAAACCAGCTTTGCACAATCAACAATTGAAGTTCACAATATGGAATAAAGTAACAAACCCAACTAAATAGCCATTGTCAATTATACTTATGCTCCGTTTGGCTGCAGAGTAACGTTTCAAAAAAAAAAAAAATAGCAGACAGTGATGGAGCAAAACAGTTAAAGCAGTATGAAAGAAAACAAGATAACTGAGAAAATTGAGAAATTAAAACATGCCTGCTGCGCTAATGGAGAAGAATTGGTTTTGCTTGGAATTTGGAGGCAATTTAATAACGTATTAAAGAACAAAAATCCTTTACAACCATTGGATTAACCCTACAAAGCAGAAATTCCTAGAATCATCTAGTAATACTATGTGAACAAAAATCTCAAATCTCTCTCTCTCTCTCTCTCTCTCTCTCTCTCTGCTATTCATATCTCAAATCCCTCTCTCTCAAAAATCTGAACGAAAATCTTTTACAAAACCAAAAAAAAAAAGAGTTCGAAGTTGGAACTTACATAAGGAAATTGATTGGAGTGAGCAATGAGTGGTGGAGTGAGGACAATACCAATGCGTCTGGCTGATCGCAATCCTTACCAGGGTTTCACGAGAAAGATCTCTCTGGTGAGAGGAGAAGGTCTGGTGCGAGAATTTGAGCGTGAAAAGGTTTGATTAAACTCTAGGTATTTCAATTTTGGGGGTTTGGACGATTTGGGGGTTTTCATGTCAAAGATCTAAGTTCTGGGAAAATTGATTTGCTGCTGCTATTCACGATTTGGGTTTTCATTTCAGAAAATCCTTGGTATTGATTAGTAGAGCACACGAAGTTATTGATCTGTTATTTTTTTCATTAACAGTAAGATAAAGATGAAATTGCTAGAAATGGACAGAGTAAAGGCAGTATGGAATAAATATGCTGCAAATAAAATTACAGTAACAATAATAAAATCTTGGAAAGAAGCAATGATTTAAACAACTGAAATATATTTGATAAACTTTGAAAACAAACTTACAGATGACTTTGAGATAGCTTGGGAAATACAAGAGAAGGTTTTGTTTTCTGGAAAGGAAGGAAAGTGTTTACAAGGATTGCTTTGATATTTGCTAAGAGACTAAAGAGTGTAAATTGAGGCGTGAAAATTAGACGTGGAATTTAGATGTGCCTTCTACAAGCCAGAAGGGTAGCTTAAATAGAGCTTGAAAAGTAAAGAAACAGTAAATTGAACAATAATTTGACTGGGGTATTTGAACAGTAGTCTTGGTAACTTGAAAAGTAAAATCTTGAAGAAATCTTGAATTTGGAATCTGGCGGATTTTCTTGTCAAAAGAAGCTTGCTTTGTCAGGAATCTTGATACTTTAAGCTTGTCAATTATCTTGTCTGGGTACCTTTATTTGAACTTATCTGACAGTGAATTTGTCTATATTTAAACTAGTACCACTTGCCTGTGAAAGTTTCTCTGATGTTTTCTCATAATATTTTGTAGGAATTAATCCTTCTTGGATACAATTTGAATCAGCACCTGTGTCTAATAAAGCAACAGTTTTAAAAATATATTCTTTGTCTATTACTATTTTTACTTCAGTGTACCATTTTTGGAAAATCATCTTGTCAATTGTATTTAGAAAAGTTTCTTTAAAAGTTGGTTGGGATATTAATTGAACAATTTGTTTGCAATTTTCTTCTGGTTCAACCTCATTTTCTATACTTGAATTTTGTGAGTGATTATTATTTATTTTTAATGTTACCATTTCTTGTGCTAATTGTTCTTCTGTAATTTGAAAACTTGAATTTTTAATTTCTTGTATTTCATGTTTCAATATATTTATTTCCGAATGTAATTCTGGAATATTTAATTTAGACTTGTTTTTAGGGGGCTTACAGTTATTTTGATAATGACCAAATCTATTGCATTTGTAACATAAGACTCTATTCTTGACTTTCTCTTTAGGAATTTCTGTTAGTGGACCTGGATCATTTTTGAATTCTTCTTTGTTTTTACTATTTCTTGTTGGTGATCCTACTTCTTGTTCTTCTTGCTTTGTTTCTTTTTTTGACTTTTTCTTATCTTTGTAATTATTGTCTTTTTTATTCTTCTTTATAGTGTTTATCTGACCTAGGATAGTTTGTTTTTTAGCTAAATATGTGTTGTTGTTGAATTGATAATTTGAAATCAAAGGTGTCATTCCATGTGTCTTCGTAGGTATGTTCATTGTTAGATTTGCCTGTTCTAAGCTTCTTTGTGCTAGAGTAGTGACTGTGTGCAAGTCTTAAGTCCGAGAGCCGTCTGCGTTGGTCAGCGTAAAGCCGTTGGTAAGCCCGTGTTAGCCGTGGATAGGCGTTTGAGGGTGTTCCAGGTCGTGGTCCCGTAGAGCCTTTAGGACAAAAGAGAGTCTCACAATCCCTACAATAGTTCAGGAATCTTTAGAATTGGTAAGTTTAAAAATGGATAACCTTAGAAGTTCTAGCTCTAGATCTCAGATGTCCTCCATGAGTGATAACACAGTTAATAAAGAAGAAGTTAGCCTAGTAAATGTTAGTGCAGAGAAAAATTGGCAGGATTGGAAATTACCTTTAGTTCCACAAGATAAAATCTACAAGAAAACAACTTTCTCAAAACTTTCATTTCTTTCAAATTATACAATAAAAACTGTAGAAAGAACTTTCACTTTAAAACAAAGTTTTGAAACAATTCAATTATTAGGACGTCAAGAAATAGACAAAAATATAAACAACTTTGCTTTTATTCATATTGGTTTAGTTCAAGTTGCCGTCAAACCTCTAACAAGACAAGGATTAAATACAAGTGTTTTCTTAGGATTAAGAGATGGTAGATTTACAGTTTATCAAGATGCTTTATTAGGAATGGTAGAATCTTCTCTTTATAATGGTCCAATTTATTTTGATTGTTATCCAAATTTTTCTGTGTCTTTAAAAGATAAAACTGTGTCAAAAACTTTAGAATTAGATGTAGAAACTTACGGTTATAATATGCATGAAGGTGCACAACCTTTAGTAATTGTTTATAGAATATATTACAAGTTGATGAAAACTACGTTAGAACCTCAAGCTTTAATGGAAAGTCAAAAAGGCAAGACTTTATTATTACAAGCTAGTACAAGTGATTCCCATGTTAAAGTCCCCACACAAATTGAATGGAAAGATGTAAAATTACCCAATAGATGGTTATTAAAAAATGTTGCTGAATCAATTCCAGTTCAAAATAATTTAGAAGAAGATTTAGATTATATAGAGCAACGTCCAGATGGTTCTGTTAGTATAAATTTCCTACCCTATAGAAAATCTACAAGTAGTTGTTCTGCTAGATATAGTAATCCTTACATAGAAAAAACAATTTCTCCACCAAGATGTAGTTTTAGTAAATTTAAATCACAAGAAAATTCAAGAGTAGATGATGATTTAAGACATAGTGTAGATAGATTAGACAATTTACGATTTACTGAATTAGAAGATAGATCACAAAAATTAGATTTAGACAAGATTAGAAAATCCAGTAATAATTCATATTATACAAATCCAAATTTAGATGGAATAATTAAGGGTAATGTAATAAATACTCCTTTTTACTCCCCAGCTTCACAAGTCTCTCAAGTTCCTCCCACTTATCACTCCACGTATTCTCAACCTCCTCAACAAAGACCAAATTCCCCCACAAATTCTGATATGGGATTTTATCCACCTAATATGTATGACCCACAAATTAATATGATTAGGAAACCTTTTGTATTAAACAAAGAAAAATTAAGACAAGATTTTAATTCCCCAAAATATGAAAATAGAAGAAAAGAATTTTTTGCAACTTTTTCAGAATTCTTAAGAAGTTATATAAGAGACAAGTATTATGAGTTTATGAATGATATACAAACTGAAGTTAATTTCTTTGCATGGTTTGATCATTATTTTAAGCCAAAACTTTTAGCCGGTAGCAACACCAATAATTCTCTTAATTTTCTCCGACAAAAAGAAGTCACACAAAATAGTCAAGACACCATCATAAAACACAAGTCCACATATAATACTAGCTATAGGCACAATAATACACTACAATTATTCACTGACAATACAAATGGATGCCTAACAAAACAAAACTCTCTGCAAAAAGAAAACTCTCAAAAAGAAGACGTAAAACTTTCCCTACCACCTTATAATTATAGCCAAGAAAACCCACCAAACGGTCAAACATGGACCAAAAAGCATACAAATAATAGAATTCATGCAAATAGTTCTAGTGTATCATCCGACAATATTCCTTTTGCTACAACACAAACTCTCATGGTCATCAATAATACAAACCAACAAGACAATAAAGATTCAAATAAAAAACAAATGCAAACTATTAATAGAACAACACAAAATTGGTTAAAAGTTGAAAATAAAGAAGTTGTTCATGAAGAATTTCCCCCATATGAATCTATTGTTGTAAACCATAGAAATCACCAACTAGTTGCCTCCCCCATAAAAAAGGTAAGTTTAAGTGATGAAGCTAAAAACTTTGAAAAAATTATTGAACAAAACAATTATTCAAATACATATTTAAAAGTAATAGGTGCCAAGCTTGATAGAATAGAAAATAAAATTAATCCCATCAAACCAACTACAAAATTAGATATTGAAAAACCTTTGTTCACACCACATGAAATACCCCCAAAGTTACGAGTCTCCTTTAAGAAAGATAATACTGACCTATTAGAAGAAATCTCTAAAAGACTCCAAAATTTAGATATGACAAGCCTAGCCTCATCTTCACAAAATAATCAAGTTAAAACAAGCCTAGCCTCATCACCACAAAATAATCAAGTTAAAATAGTCAATACCATAGAAAAGAAAAAACAAGAACGTTCAACAGTTGAAGAATACATTGAAAATTTGCAAAATCAATTCAAAGATTTAAACATTAATAGAATTGCAAATGAAAGAGATTTTCATGGTAAACCTTTAAGAAGTCGTATTGCAAGAACAAGATACCCTGGAAATGTTTCAATTACAAGAAATTTTTATTCTAGACCAACTCCTCCAGATTTACAATTTGAAGAAAGAGAATTAACTGTTAGAAATGCTTATAATGCTGAATCCTTATATGAATGGAATATTGATGGTATGTCACAATATGAAATTTTAAATGAATTACATGAAATGCTTATGGTTTCAAATGTATACAAGGGTAATAATAAAACTGATCACCAAATTGCAAGTATAATTATTACAGGTTTTACTGGTCAATTGAAAGGATGGTGGGATAATACTTTAACAGATAACTGATAGAAATTGGTTAACTTATGCTTATAAAAGAACTCATAATGGAACTCCCATAGTAGATGAAAATGGTTTACAAATTCAAGGATGCTGTTAATGCTTTAGTTTTTGCCATAACAAAACATTTTGTAGGAGACCCAGCAGATTATAGAGAAAGTGCTTATGATAGTTTAGAAAATTTAAAATGCTATACTTTGTCAGATTTTAGATGGTATAAAGATGTTTTCCTTTCAAAAGTCTTAATTAGACCTGATAATGCTGAAGCTTTTTGGAAAGAAAAATTTATAAGTGGATTACCTCATTATTTTGCTTACAAGGTTAGAGAAGAAATTATTTGAAAAAGGTCACACAGATTATGCACAAACTACTTATGGAGAAATTATTTGCACAATTCAAAAAGTAGGATTAAATTTATGCAATGATTTAAGAATGACTCATCAATTAGAAAAAGAGAAAAAATATGCAAAATTAGAATTAGGAAATTTTTGTGAACAATTTGGTTATTCTCCGTTAAAAACTATTGCTCCATCTAGACAAAGAAGAAAACAACAAAAGCTTTACAAGAATAGTTATAAAAATTACAATAGTAATAAAAGAAATAAACCTTACAAGTTTTATAATAATAAACCTTACAAGAATTCTAATTTTAGGACACAAGCTAAAAATGTTGGAAAACAAAAAGATAGAACTCCTGTTCTGCTACAGGTGCGGAAAATCTGGTCATTTTCAAAAGAATTGCAAAGTCAAGAAAGAAATTAATAAGATAGATATTAGCAAATATAGTACAGAACAATTAAAAGACAAGTTTTTACAAATCTTACAAACTGATTCTGAAAATGAATCAAATGACTCTTTAGCAGATAATGCCTCAGACAATGAAATTTTCCAAATTGAAAATTCTTCTGAGAGCTCTTGTTCAGAAAATTCTAGTGAAGAAGGAATAGAATTATGTCATTGTAATAACAAAGATTTTTGTTCATGTAAGAAAACTATAAATGTCTTAAGCAAGTCGGAACAAATTATTTTTGAATTAATTGACAAAATAGAAGATCCACAAATTAAATTTGAATATTTAAAGAAAATTCTCCCAAATAGATCATCAAGATACCCCATTAGCAAAACCAGATAAAACAAAATATAATTATACTAATATTTCAGATATGTTTAAAAAACAAAAAGCTCAAGTTACAATTCAAGATCTTCAATTGGAAATAAATTCCATAAAACAAGAAATTAGAGAAATTAGGGAAAATTCTCAGACTGCTTATGAACAATTTAGTCAAGAAATATCTGCCTTAAAATTAAGAAATAATAAACAAGTCCAAATTCCCAGTAGTTCAGAAATAGAAGACAAGTTGCAAGACGATGATGATATAGAATACTTACCTAAAGTCAAGTTCCACTGATCTTTTCATAAATTTAATAGAAAGAGTAATATTTCAAAAATGGTATACTGAAGTTCAAATTGTAGTAAACAAGGAATATTATTTTACTATTGTTGCTTTGTTAGATTCAGGTGCTGATTCAAACTGTATTCAAGAAGGATTAATTCCAGCAAAATATTACGAAAAAACCACTGAAGGATTATCTCAAGCTAGTGGAACAAGTTTAAGTATAGATTTTGGATTACCAAATGCACATGTTCATAGAGATGGTATTTTTATTCAGACAACTTTTGCCTTAGTCAAGAACATAACAAATAAAGTAATATTAGGAAACCCTTTTATAACCTTATTATATCCCATTAGAGAAATTTCAGAAAAGGGTCTTACCACACAAATTCTAGATCAAGAAGTTATTTTCCCTTTTGTCATGCCATCTATGACACAAGATATAAATTTGTTAAAAGAAATTTCATTCTCAAAAGAATTAAATTCAACCTCAGAAATTTAGAATAATATTTTTCCAATTTCATCAAGTACTAACGAATTTTATTTTACAGGATGAAGAAGATAGAGTTTGGAAAAGTCAGTCTCCCTCTCTATCCAAAAGGAACAAATCTTAAATTCAGAGTACTTAAAAATTTAGCCAGCTCCATCAACGAGGAACAGCAGTGTCTTCTAGATGCTCTCTGGAATACTCGTAATGATGGAAGACCGTTTTTAGACAGCCTTAATGCTTTATCATATTACTTTAGCCAGCTAAATGGTTCAATAGGCAGCAGTGAATTTTCCTCTTTTGCAGGTGTCCACTCTACTTTTCAAGATGCAAGTAGTTCCACTCAAATATCAAAAATTTTAGAGATGCCCCCACTGGGCCGAGAGCCTTTTACCCCACTGGTAAAAGACAAAGGCGAGCAGTGTGAGTTAAGCCTGTCTCTTGATAGACAGTCTTTATCCCCACTGGATAAAGAAAAAAGTGTAGAAGAAAAAATTCTTAGTTTACCACAAGAACTCAAGGATAAGATTTTCCAATCTGCTGAAAATAGATCCCAAGGCTTATTAATCAAGTTACAACAATACTTTTTTGACCACAAAGTCATAATTCCAGGTCTATCTTCCCACATTTCTGATAGATATTTAGGAAATCAACAAAACTTATTATTCCAATTTGTCCATGTTGGTGTTAATTTAGACATATGCCCCAATCCCTTGCCAATTCCCATAGATAGTATGACTCCAATTACAGTAGAACTACTTTTAGATTATGGTATGATTTCTCAAATTTGGGTCTCAGATAAAACTAAACTTGCAAATTTTCCTTACAAACTCAAAAGATCTTGTGAAACAAATATGTCCCTAAACAAATCTCTTTACTTAGATATTGACTCAATTCCCCCTGAATGGGTCAATAAAAATAATTATTCTTACAAGCTCCTTCCAAGTTACCATTTTATTTGTTTACATTCCTCCTCTTTAAATGATAATGAACGGTTTTATCCTCGGATTGAACCAATCAATTACAAGTTTTCCATTTCAGACATCCAAAAATGTAGAGCCCATATGTATAACACAATCCAAATGAGATTTCAAGATGATCTTATCCCAAGAATTTTAGCTCAAACTCCCCACATGACTATCTGTTCTGAAATGAGAAGTACAATTTTCTCTTTTCCAGAACCCCAAATGTGGAATAGTCCAACTACAAGAGAATATATTGAATACTGGAAACTCCATGCAAATGAAATCCTAGAAGATGAAGATTACGCTTATTATTATGAAGAATATGATGAAGACTATGATTTTGATGAAGAAGCAATTCATAATTTGAACACCTGAAAATTTTGACCAGTTGTTAGCAAGAAAAGCTGCCAAGATGAAAGTTAATCTCAAGGTGACAAGTGCAAAGTTTAGTTCCTGATAGACAAGTGCAAATTATTGACGACAAGTGCAAAGTTCCTCAGTAGCCAAGATTCTCTTCAGTACAAAGGCAAAAGCAAGTTCGCCCTCAAATTTTCAAGATATTCCTGACAAAGTTTTCTTTTGACTCCTTTTGACAAGTCCAAAGTTTAAAGACAAATTTACTTTCGGCGCGTGCAAGTTCAGACAAATTCACTGTCAGATAAGTTCAAATAAAGGTACCCAGACAAGATAATTGACAAGCTTAAAGTATCAAGATTCCTGACAAAGCAAGCTTCTTTTGACAAGAAAATCCGCCAGATTCCAAATTCAAGATTTCTTCAAGATTTTACTTTTCAAGTTACCAAGACTACTGTTCAAATACCCCAGTCAAATTATTGTTCAATTTACTGTTTCTTTACTTTTCAAGCTCTATTTAAGCTACCCTTCTGGCTTGTAGAAGGCACATCAAAATTCCACGTCTAATTTTCACGCCTCAATTTACACTCTTTAGTCTCTTAGCAAAATACCATAATGACACCCAGGCACAGATTAACAGTAAGATAAAGATGAAATTGCTAGAAATGGACAGAGTAAAGGCAGTATGGAATAAATATGCTGCAAATAAAATTACAGTAACAATAATAAAATCTTGGAAAGAAGCAATGATTTAAACAACTGAAATATATTTGATAAACTTTGAAAACAAACTTACAGATGACTTTGAGATAGCTTGGGAAATACAAGAGAAGGTTTTGTTTGCTGGAAAGGAAGGAAAGTGTTTACAAGGATTGCTTTGATATTTGCTAAGAGACTAAAGAGTGTAAATTGAGGCGTGAAAATTAGACGTGGAATTTAGATGTGCCTTCTACAAGCCAGAAGGGTAGCTTAAATAGAGCTTGAAAAGTAAAGAAACAGTAATTTGAGCAATAAATTGACTGGGGTATTTGAACAGTAATCTTGGTAACTTGAAAAGTGAAATCTTGAAGAAATCTTGAATTTGGAATCTGTCTGATTACTTTGCCGAAAGCCACTTGCTTTGTCAGGAATCTTGTCACTTTAAGCTTGTCAGTTATCTTGTCTGGGTACCTTTCTTTGAACTTATCTGACTTAGTGATAGTGAATTTGTCTGAACTTGCACGCGCCGAAAGTAGATTTGTCTTTAAACTTTGGACTTGTCAAAAGGAGTCAAAAGAAAACTTTGTCAGGAATATCTTGAAAACTTGAGAACGATCTTACTTTTGCCTTTGTTCTGGGGAGAATCTTGACTAAGGAACTTTGCACTTGCAGTTGTCTATCAGGAACTAAACTTTGAACTTGCACTTGTCACTTGGCAGCTTTTCTTATAACTTGCTTTTGCCGTTGCACTTGTCTAGCAGGAACCTTTTGAGGCATGAGAATTACTAAACATATCTTATAGGAGGGAATCTTGAAATCTTGACTGGTCGAGAACTGGCGTATTTCCTTTTACATTGTCTTGACACTAACACTTATCTTGCTAAACTAGAGTTCATACGGATCTTGAGAATCTTGAAATAAATGAGGATTCTTTGCCATTGCTACTCGGACTTCTTCATCGTCAGAATCATCAGAAATTTGAGAGAGGGCATCTTGTAGCTGCTTTTTCAGTTCTTTTTTGGATTTGTGAGACTTGAATGGGGATTTAGTTGGCGTGTCTGATTTGTATGGACTAAGAAGAAATGGGGTGTTGGTTTGTGGGTCTAGGAGATTACAATCAGAAATCATTTTTGGGTAATCACTTGTATTAACTATATATTTTTCCCACCATCTAACATAAATTTGTCTGATAAGGAATTTTGGGGAGGAAGAAGAAAAAGCAAAATCCCATCCCATAATCCAGGAAAGGTTATATCTTGTATAAAAAACTAACAGTTTGGGAAACTTGCAAAGGGCTGGAGGAGATTGGAATTTTTCATAAATTTGGGGGAGAGAAAAAGGAAAGTGAATTTGATCATTTGAATAACCTCTTTCGATTTGTTTTGGAGTTCTTGAATCTATTCTTGCTGGAGGTAAAATAGGTGGTTCTGGACCAAATTGGTCCCACCATTGAAGAAACCAAGCAGGAAGATTTTGAATATTTAGGTATTTATCAAAATAGAAAAACCAAGAGTGCTGGAACCTATCATTTTGAGAATAAAGGGCATTGTACCAAGCATTTTGATAATCATAATAATTATATTCTTGAGGAGTAAATTTTTTACTAAATGATCTTGTATTGCATGGATGACCATTCCATTGGAAAGGACTGATAACTTGTTTAATGAGACACTTTGAGTAAGCAGTTCGTGTAGTATCAAATGAGCATTTACAATGTGTAAGGAGAATAGAATTTGTGTCAACTAAAATGAATTCATAAAAAGTTTGTGACTTGTGAGGATGTTCTGGCTGGAAGTTCCATCCTGGGGGAAACATGTGAGATACTACTTGTCTTGGATTTTGGATATGCTCAATTTGTTGGTCTATTGGGAACAGATTAATTTCAGGGGACTTGTTAATTTGAAGGGAATCTGCGGAGTGAGGGGATGGAAAGGCTCGAGACAGAGAAATTTTGTGATGAAGAACTTTGTTTGGGTTTGAGAGCTTGATGAGGACTCATGTGATTTTGATTGTGGTTTCACGCTGCTTGATGCAGTAAGCTTTTGAGCATAAGTAGGTAATTGTGAGGGGAGAGGAGGAAATTCTGCTAAATGGGTAAATTTATTAGACAACGGAATATTTGTGGAGTTTTGTGTTTTTGGACTTGGAGGTTTTGGAAGAGTATTTGTTTTTGTTTTTGGGGGTGACTTATTAGCATAATCTGAAGCATTTTGGATTTTGGACCTATCTGACTGGCTTGTTAACTTGTAATTTTGATATGGAAGAAGTCATGTTCCCTGTAAAAATTCACGGGTTAAAAAATCAGGAATAGAATTTGACTCACCTTTGATGTATTCAATGTTAAAATCAAAAATACTTAAAATAGCTTGCCATCTTGCAAATATTTGTTTAGAAGCAAGATTTTCAACATCTTTAAATAAAACATCTTTTGCACTTTTGCAATCAACTCGGACTAAAAACTTTTGATTTAAAAGATCATCTTGAAATTTTGAAATACATAAGACTATTGATAAAATCTCTTTTTTGATTGTGCTGTAATTTTGTTGTGCAGCATTCCATACACCAGAATAAAAACGGACAATTTGCTCATGACTTGACTCTAAGACTTTTTGCTTGAGAATACCTCCATAACCCAGTTCAGAGGCATCAGTTTCTACTATCTTGAAAGAATCAGGAGAAGGGAGACCTAAACAGGGGAGAGTCTTGACATGTTTTTTAATTTGTCTAACAATTTGAGTATGAGTGTCAGTCCATGGTGGTGGATTTTTTTGTAATCTTTGAAAAAGAGGACGACATATTTTCCTAAGATCTTGATAATATTCTGAGACATAATTTAGGCTTCCTAAAAATCTTTGAAGTTGATTCTTGTCTTTTATTTCATCCGGAAACTTGTCAGCAAATTGTATGGCTCTATCTATAGGTGTTATTTTCCCTTGATAAATATTATGTCCTAGAAACCTGATTTTATCTTGGAATAACTTTATTTTTGTAGGAGAAACTACTAATCCATTGTATTGAACAATTTTAATAAAAGTTTCTAAGTGTTTCCAATGCTGTTCTAAGGTATTTGAAAATATTAAAACATCATCGATATAAACAATTGAAAAACTTGTATAAGGATTAAAAATATCATTCATAATATTTTGAAATTCACTTGGTGCATTCTTTAAACCAAAGGGCATTACATTCCATTCATAATGTCCAAAAGGGACAGTAAAAGCAGTTTTGTATTTATCTTTTTCATCAATTTGAATTTGCCAAAATCCACTTTTCATATCAAATTTTGAAAAAACCTTAGCATTGTGAACTCTTGCTAATAAATCTTTTTTATTGGGTATAGGGTACCTAATCCATTTTAAAGCAGTATTTAAAGGCTTGTAATTTATGACTAATCTAGGAGCACCTCTTTCAATTTCAGCATTCTTTTGAACATAAAAAGCAGAACAACTCCAAGGAGATTTACTTTTCCTAATTAAACCTTTATCTAATAATTCTTGAATTTCCTTTCTTGCAATATTCTAACAGTTCTTGATTCATTTGTATAGGCCTAGCTTTTGTAGGAATATTTCTTTCATTAAAATCTGACTCATAGGGTAAACTAATAATATGTTGTTTTCTATGCCAAAAGGCATTAGGTAAATTTGCACAAATTTCATTTTTTATTTTATTTTCAAAATTCTCAATTCTTTGTTTTAATAAAGGAGATTCTAATTGTTCTTCAATTCTTTTATATTCTAAATCTTGTTTTAAAAACATAAGATGTTTTTCTTTTCTTGCAATCTTGGACTTGTAAATTAAATTAATTTCTTTACAAAATGTCATTTGGTTTAACATATTTATATCTCTTGTCATAGGCGGTAATATAAAAGGGAAAGTAATCTTTTGTCCTAAAATTTGTGTTGTAAGTCCGTTTTCTGAAATTTGTCTTATAGGATATAATAAAGCTATAAAAGGATTTCCTAATATTACTTTTGAGGTTATATCTCTAACTAAAATAAAAGTAGTCTTGATACAAACACCTTCTCTACAGACATGAGCATTTGAAAGTTTGAATTCTATATTTAAACTAGTACCACTTGCCTGTGAAAGTTTCTCTGATGTTTTTCTCATAATATTTTGTAGGAATTAAATCCTTCTTGGATACAATTTGAATCAGCACCTGTGTCTAATAAAGCAACAGTTTTAAAAATATATTCTTTGTCTATTACTATTTTTACTTCAGTGTACCATTTTTGAAAAATCATCTTGTCAATTGTATTTAGAAAAGTTTCTTTAAAAGTTGGTTGGGATATTAATTGAACAATTTGTTTGCAATTTTCTTCTGGTTCAACCTCATTTTCTATACTTGAATTTTGTGAGTGATTATTATTTATTTTTAATGTTACCATTTCTTGTGCTAATTGTTCTTCCTGTAATTTGAAAACTTGAATTTTTAATTTCTTGTATTTCATGTTTTAATGTATTTATTTCCGAATGTAATTCTGGAATATTTAATTTAGACTTGTTTTTAGGGGGCTTACAGTTATTTTGATAATGACCAAATCTATTGCATTTGTAACATAAGACTCTATTCTTGGTTTTCTCTTTAGGAATTTCTGTTAGTGGATCTGGATCTATCACATTACTTTTGAATTCTTCTTTGTTTTTACTATTTCTTGTTCTACTTGTGGCAGTGAACCTACTTCTTGTTTTCTTGCTTTGTTTCTTTTTTTGACTTTTTCTTATCTTTGTAATTATTGTCTTTTTTATTCTTTCTTTATAGTGTTTATCTGACCATATTGGCTTAGGATAGTTTGTTTTTTATCTAAATGTGTATTGTTGTTGAATTGATAATTTGAAGTCAAAGGTGTCATTCTATGTTTGTCTTGTTGGGTTGTATTATTGATGACCATGAGAGGTAGTGTTGTAGCTAAAGGAATATGGCCGGATGATATACTAGAACTATTTGCATGAATTCTATTATTTGTATGCTTTTTGGTCAATGTTTGACCATTTGGTGAGTTTTCTTGGCTATGGCTATAGTTATATATATAAGGTGGTAGGGAAAGTTTTACGTCTTCTTTTTGAAAGTTTTCTTTTTGCAGAGAGTTTTGTTTTGTTAGGCATCCATTTGTATTGTCGGTGGAATAATTGTAGTGTATTATTGTGCCTATAGCTAGTATCATATGTGGACTTGTGTTTTATGATGGTGTCTTGACTATTTTGTGTGACTTCTTTTTGTCGGAGAAAATTGAGAGAATTATTGGTGTTGCTACCGGCTAAAAGTTTTGGCTTAAAATAATGATCAAACCATGCAAAGAAATTAACTTCAGTTTGTATATCATTCATAAACTCATAATACTTGTCTCTTATATAACTTCTTAAGAACTCTGAAAAAGGTTGCAAAAAATTCTTTTCTTCTATTTTCATATTTTGGGGAATTAAAATCTTGTCTTAATTTTTCTTTGTTTAATACAAAAGGTTTCCTAATCATATTAATTTGTGGGTCATACATATTAGGTGGATAAAATCCCATATCAGAATTTGTGGGGGAATTTGGTCTTTGTTGAGGAGGTTGAGAATACGTGGAGTGATAAGTGGGAGGAACTTGAGAGACTTGTGAAGCTGGGGAGTAAAAAGGAGTATTTATTACATTACCCTTAATTATTCCATCTAAATTTGGATTTGTATAATTTGAGTTATTACTTGGATTTTCTAATCTTGTCTAAATCTAATTTTTGTGATCTATCTTCTAATTCAGTAAATCTTAAATTGTCTAATCTATCTACACTATGTCTTAAATCATCATCTACTCTTGAATTTTCTTGTGATTTAAATTTACTAAAACTACATCTTGGTGGAGAAATTGTTTTTTCTATGTAAGGATTACTATATCTAGCAGAACAACTACTTGTAGATTTTCTATAGGGTAGGAAATTTATACTAACAGTACCATCTGGACGTTGCTCTATATAATCTAAATCTTCTTCTAAAGTATTTTGAACTGGAATTGATTCAGCAACATTTTTTAATAACCATCTATTGGGTAATTTTACATCTTTCCATTCAATTTGTGTGGGGACTTTAACATGGGAATCACTTGTACTAGCTTGTAATAATAAAGTCTTGCCTTTTTGACTTTCCATTAAAGCTTGAGGTTCTAACGTAGTTTTCATCAACTTGTAATATATTCTATAAACAATTACTAAAGGTTGTGCACCTTCATGCATATTATAACCGTAAGTTTCTACATCTAATTCTAAAGTTTTTGACACAGTTTTATCTTTTAAAGACACAGAAAAATTTGGATAACAATCAAAATAAATTGGACCATTATAAAGAGAAGATTCTACCATTCCTAATAAAGCATCTTGATAAACTGTAAATCTACCATCTCTTAATCCTAAGAAAACACTTGTATTTAATCCTTGTCTTGTTAGAGGTTTGACGGCAACTTGAACTAAACCAATATGAATAAAAGCAAAGTTGTTTATATTTTTGTCTATTTCTTGACGTCCTAATAATTGAATTGTTTCAAAACTTTGTTTTAAAGAGAAAGTTCTTTCTACAGTTTTTATTGTATAATTTGAAAGAAATGAAAGTTTTGAGAAAGTTGTTTTCTTGTAGATTTTATCTTGTGGAACTAAAGGTAATTTCCAATCCTGCCAATTTTTCTCTGCACTAACATTTACTAGGCTAACTTCTTCTTTATTAACTGTGTTATCACTCATGGAGGACATCTGAGATCTAGAGCTAGAACTTCTAAGGTTATCCATTTTTAAACTTACCAATTCTAAAGATTCCTGAGCTATTGTAGGGATTGTGAGACTCTCTTTCGTCCTAAAGGCTCTACGGGACCACGACCTGGAACACCCTCAAACGCCTATCCACGGCTAACACGGGCTTACCAACGGCTTTACGCTGACCAACGCAGACGGCTCTCGGACTTAAGACTTGCACACAGTCACTACTCTAGCACAAAGAAGCTTAGAACAGGCAAATCTAACAATGAACATACCTACGAAGACACATGGCTCTGATACCATCAATAGTAGAACTAGCCCCAGGTGACGTCATCAAGAGTTAGGGTGCTACCAATACAGCACCACTACCGCCATCCCCAACTTCCACTTCCCCCCACCAGGACTGAGAGGGTTTCCCCTCCCCTTGCCGGGGGTCCATGGACTCGTGGTTAGGACTCGTGGCTCTGATACCAATAGTAGAACTAGCCCCAGGTGACGTCATCAAGAGTTAGGGTGCTACCAATACAGCACCACTACCGCCATCCCCAACTTCCGTTATTTTTTTCATGCTTATTTCGAAGGTATTTATGGTCGTTGAAGGTTACACTAATGACCGTTAAAAGAGGTAGACAATATAATTAATTTTTTTTTTTATGTTTATTTCAACGTTTCTATTAGTGACCATCAAAATAGGTTAATTGTATATTTCACCTCCCCAGGTACAAAATTGTATGCTATTGAGACCATTTTTAATGAACCCTTAAAATAAATGTGTTGATATAGGTCAAGTTTTTTGTAGTGCATTGATAATGCTCAATTGTACTTATAGTAAGAAATGTCTATCAATATGATTTAGGACAGGGAGGAGAAAATTGTGCAATGAATCATTAAATTTATAACTACTTTAGAAATAAATTGGTAGACTATTAAATTTATAGTTCTTACTTTTTATTTGAAAAATTCAAAAATATTTCACAATGTTTTGAAGTCCAGATATATGTTGAACTACATTATGCTCATAATGATTGAAGTTTCAGTTTTAATATTAGGTTTTCATTATTTATGATTTTTGCAGATAATTGGCTCATATTGAGTATTGACCAGTTTCAAAAGGTATAATTGGCTCATACTTGTTATGAGCCACCTTTTGAAACTTGCTCATATCTACTATGAACCAATTATCTCTGCAAAATCATACTTGTTATGAGCCACTTCTAGAATTGGTTCATATTCAATATAAGCCAATCACAAAATTAAAGTGGCTCATAATATATTGAGTATGAGCCAGTTTCAAAAGGTGGCTCATAACAAGTATGATCCAAATCTGTAATTGGCTCATATTCAATATGAGCTTCCACTGTTTACCATAAGCAAATAAATATCATTGATTCTGAAATCATGTGCGTCTTGAGAATATAGAGCTAAATATCATCAATCATAACATATTGAGTATGAGCCAGTTTTAAAAGGTGGCTCATAACAAGTATGATCCACCTTTTGAATTTGGCTCATACTCAATATGAGCCAATTATCTGCAAAATCATACTTGTTATCACAAAAGTAGCTCATAACATATTGAGTATAAGCCAGTTTCAAAAGGTGGCTCATAACAAGTATGATCCACTTTTGTAATTGGCTAATATTTAATATGAGCCAATCACAAAAGTGGCTCATAACAAGTATGAGCCATTTCTGTAATTGGCTCATATTCAATATGAGCTTCCACTATTTACCAATAAGCAAATAAATATCATCAGTTATGAAATCATGTGCATCTTGAGGATACAGACCTAAATATCATCGATCATAACATATTGAGTATGAGCCAGTTTTAAAAGGTGGCTCATAACAAGTATGATTCACTTTTGTAATTGTTATGAGCCACTTTTGTAATTAGTTCATATTCAATATGAGCCAATCACAGAAGTGGCTCATAACAAATATGAAACATTTTTATAATTGGCTCATATTTAATATGAGCTTCCACTGTTTACCAATAAGCAAATAAATATCATCGATTATAAAATCATGTGTGTCTTGAGGATACAGAGCTAAATTAAGAATATGCAACTCCACTATATATTCACTAAACCAATAAATTTATTACTGTAACTTAAAATTTATTAAAGCATAATTTTTTTTTTTTTTTGTTATAAATCTAACCAATAATGATAACCAAACAATCTTGTTGATGACCAAAAAAACACATATATGTGGTTTTTGTTAGTAATAGGGATCTTTGTTTTGAAAGGCCCACCCACCTACGCTACATATGTGGTTTAGATGACCACTTTAATTATTGATTTTTTAGAACCAAAATTATTAGGAAGACAAACATGTATGTTTCGAATTAAATCATTCAAATATTAATTATTTATGTATAATATATAAATAATTTCAAAATTCCGGTCAGGGCCATGGCCCCCTCCGATCTCTCTTTAGTTCTGTCACTAAGTCCACACATTAACACCAATCAAATCATAATCTCATTTCAAGTCTTAAGTCTCACGTTAACCTTAGCACATAGCCATAAAAAAACAAGATTCAAAAGAGTTTAGAGTGTACCCAACCTGTTTCAGATGCATTTTGGCGGTAATTCACGTAGCGGCTCGCAACAACTATGGCTGGCTTCATCGCAGCCACAACGAAGGCTGGAAGTAATGTAAGGTGCTGGAGGTTTGTTATGGGGGTTTCGGCACCTTACATTACTTCCAGCCGTCGCTGTCTCTACGATGAAGCCAGCCTACTGCGAGGTGTTGTTTTTATGACTATGTGCTAAGGTCAACGTGAAGCTTAAGACTTCAAATTGGATTATGATCTGATTGGTGTTAATGTGTGGACTGCTTTAACTTTAGTAATTTATTTGGGAATAGGATAAAACTAAGGTACAATTCCTTAGGTCAAGTACATTAGGTTCCTAGTTAAATTTAAACACATTGAATTTAAATATTCTTGGAAAAGATAATATTGTTTATGTTTCATTGGTTAATATAATCATGTGGTTGAATTCAATTGGAGAACCTAATGTACATAACCTAAAGAACCGTATTTAAGTTTTATCTTTAGAAATAAAATTGAGCATGCGTGTCATGATATTGGCTAATCTGTGGCTGTGAGGGTAAAATATGAATGCAAAATGATAAGGAGACACCAATGCCTTTTACGTATCTTATGATTAGAGAATTTCTCATCCATAGGTTTGTTTACATAGATGATCTTTGTTACATTTCCTAAGCATCCTTGGGCTGATTTAACTTCAATCAAAGTGGTCCAAACCCTTTTGAAACATGATCTAAGACTTCTTTTAAAATAAAATCCTAGATAAAATAAACTTGTCTTTTAATGTAAGCAAATTAATTTTAAGCATGCTTCACATAATAAATTGGATTGTATTTAATCATCTGCACATGTTAATTTTACCGTTTAGATCATCACATTTTTATTGTGTCAAATGAACTTGTTAATTTTACCGTATAGATCATTACATTTTTATTGTCACTGGTTTTATGAGGGCCGGCCCAGCAAGATCTTGGGCTTGGGTAACCCCATAGGGGCAATCACAGAAAAGAAAAAAACAACTCAAAAAAAAAAATAAAAAATCAATGGCAGTACATTCCTTTATTACAGGCAACAACTCGTAACCGCTGTTAAAATTTCAGCTTGTCGGAGCATCAATCATTTCTTCTTCTTCCTCTTCTTTTTCTCCACCCACGTTCTTGCACTCCTGCCTTTTATGTTTCTCTGTTTAATACAAATTGCTTGAAATGTGTGAATGGTGTTTTTTATTTTTATTTTTTAAAAAGATGTGAGATGATCAAGTGAATCATTGGATTTTTTACATGTTAGCTTAGTATTTATTGTGTTGGGTGTGAGGTCTTTGACAGAAATGACAAGTTTCACTCCTTTTTATGGTTTATTTTTTATTTTTTAATAGTGATTTTGAACTTTAGAAGTGGTAGTGTGGTAATGAACATGATTTTTGTTTTTTTTTTTTTTGGAAGTATGAACATAATATTAGAACTATATATATTGGGATAGAAATATAAGTTCGTATTTAATTATAACCAAGTATATAAGTTTCTATGAATATAAAATATGAATAATTACATAATTAAATATATTTAATTTAATAAATACATGAAATGAAATAGCAATAATTCTGAAAACGTTACACTGGTATTAGCTTTGAATCTTTATTATATAAAAAAGACAAAGTGTCAAAAAGACAATTGAATCAAAATAAATAAATAAATAAATAAGAACTAATAAATTATGTGGGTAGTAATACATAGTGGCTAGTGTATTTAATTTGTTAGAAATTCATAACTTAATTTAATTTCATAGCTTAATAAATTCATAATGAGATGTTTAATATTAGTTTACTAGATGATTTCATTAATTTAAAAATAAATCAACTTTTATTTTATTAGATAATTGCATTGCAATGTATTAAAAAAAAGTTATTTTGTGTCTTTTTAGTTGTTCTGTTAATATTAAATGATTGTTACTTTGGATTTTCATGAAAAAAAATTTGATTCATACATCTACTCCTACTCACAAATATTAACAAGTTTGTTCTCTTGGTGCATTCTTGAAGGTTGGATGATTAATTTTAAAATAGAGTTAGATAATAACTTCAAAATAATGAATGGAACTCTTTTTGTGAAGGGATGAGATTCATATCTCTATCCTATGGGAATCAGCTTCCAGGTTTTTACCTGGTTGCCGATCTAGCTCCCCAAAGTGACGATCAATAGTTTGGTCACATTTCTGTGAAAATTGAGTATAATTGATTTTCTGCCATCTTTTGTGATTTTTGCTTTTTATTTTGTGATTTTTCTGAACATGATATGACATTTTCCAGAAACTTGAATGTTTGATTTTAATTAGATATGCATGCTTGAATGATTTTAATTACTGTTTGATTAATTCATGTCTTATTCATTTTGTTTGCATGTACTATTATGATGATGTGAGTCGAATGCAATTGCGGTTTCTTTGAAATCATGAACAATAGATTAATGGATCTTAGAGAATGACTTTTGTTCCTAGCCCCCGAATCTAATCTTATGGAAAAAGTTTGTGTATCATGGTGTATTTTCTTAGAGAATGACTTTTGTGTTTTCCTTCTGAGGACCAAAGCCTTGTAATTTTGCTTTCTTTTTAGATTGTATTTAGGATCAGAGCATTGTATTTTTATTTTTAGAAAATTATTGTATTTATTTATCAATCAATAAAGAGGTACTTTTCTTAATATTTGTAAAATGAAGTGGCAACTCAATTTCTCTCAGGAGGGACCTAGTTGAATCACCAGTGTGTTCCTTAAATATTAAAATTAAAGGACCATTTTCGAGTGTCTTGGGTCATAATTTTTTTATTTTATTTTTTAATGCTTAATCCCTTAATATTATTTCAAACGACTTGTTCTTTAAACCTTATAAAGAAAAAAGAAAAAAAAAATCTTTTTTTGACCAAACAAAAAATATATATATATTTTTAATTTTTTCTACTTTTAAATATATTATATCTACCCATCAAAAACAATATATATATTATATCTATTTGGATAGTCGAAATAAAAATTTCAAAAAACAATTTTTAATCTTAGACCACCTAAAATTATGGTATCGTGCAGTAGTTTTCAAAATTTTGATCCTATTCATATTTCAATGACAATACAAGAACCTAAGTTTGGTTTAGGTCGCCTCAATTTATAGCGCCTATAGTTAAAAAAAAAAAAAAAAAAAAAAAAAAAAAAAAAAAAAAAACGTGGA
>OU015767.1:36024171-36086155 GCA_907173295.1 Fagus sylvatica
CTACAACCTCACTCTAAAGGTCATGTGTTTTGCAAAGGGCCTTCTGTTGCTCCTTCTGCAAACGTTGCTTCTCTTCCATGTTTTCCGATTTGGAAGTTCACGGGACACCATAACTATTGGCCAACCCATTAGAGATGGTAACATAACTGACATTTTAGTCTCTAACGGAGAAAGTACTTTTGCGCTTGGTTTCTTTAGTCCAAAACAAAACCCAAATTATCGCTACGTTGGAATTTGGTACAATACTCTAGCTCCAGGTCCAGTATGAACCGTGGTGTGGGTTGCAAACAGAGACAGGCCTATTATTAATGATACTTCTGGAGTTCTCTCAATTGATGTTCATGGAAACCTAGTACTCTATGTCAAAGATCAGATTAACCAACCTATCTGGTCCACAAATTTTATTGTTTGTCAAGAAATAATAGTACTATTCTTGCTCAGCTCTTGGATTCAGGAAATCTAATCTTGTTCCATAATGAAACAAGTAAGGTACTATGGCAAAGCTTTGACTATCCAACCGATACAGCAATTCCAGGCATGAAGCTTGGGCTGGACAGAACAACTGGTCTGAACCGAATCCTAACATCTTCGAAATCCGAAGGTGATCCAGGAACTGGAAATTGCTCATATAAGCTCGACACCAATGGCTCCCCAGAGTTGATTTTGTACAAGGGTAACGTTCCTCGGTGGCGTTCTGGTCATTGGACTGGGCATGGTTGGAGTGGGCTACCCCTTTCGAACCCTGGTTCCTTCTTCAATATTAGTTTTGTGAACAACCAGAGTGAGGTTACTATAAGTTGGAGTATCCTGGATTCAATATTCTTAGCAAGATTAGTGTTACATGAGTCCGGATTAGTTCAAAAGTTTATACGAAAGAGGACAAATTATCAATGGCGTGCTCTGTACTTAGAACCCTCGGACCTGTGTGACAATTACGGCAAGTGTGGTGCATTTGGTAAATGTCTAGTTAAAAAGAATGGAACTGAATTCGAGTGCATGTGTCTACCTGGGTTCGAACCCAGATCACCAAATGAATGGTCTTTGAGAAATGCATCAGGCGGGTGCGTGAGGAAGCGTGGGAATGGGAAGAAATCGTTGTGCCGAAGCGGTGAAGGGCGGTTTGAGAAGGTGGAAAATGTGAAGGCTCCAGATGCTTCAGTGGCACAAGTTTACCCCAATTTGGGTTTGGAGGGGTGTGAATCACTGTGCTTGCAAAATTGTTCTTGCACGGCCTATGCAAGTGTGAATGCGGAAGAGGAATCCGGGTGCATGATTTGGTTTGGTGATTTGATGGATACAAAAGGTTTCGATGGAGGCCAACATTTGTACGTACGACAACGAGGTACGTAGGGATCTAGGTACTCAACAATTATAGTATTTGAGCCAATATTACTTCATTTGCTTTCTTGTTTTCAGGTAGTCATGCAAAGGGTTTCTTTGTGGCAATTATGGTAGTGGCCCTAGTTGTTGCTTCATTACTCATTTTCCTCTTTGCGGTTTGGTTAAGAAAGAGGACAAGAAACGGTAAGCAAAATTTTCAGTTGATTCTATTTTTTGATCTCATGCTACATGTGTGAACTGTAATGCTACTAATACTACTACATACATCATTGTGCTCTTTGAAGCAAAATTTGCTAAACTTGCTTGCGGGGGTCACTTTTTTAGAAATGATAAGGAAAGGTAACAAAATAAATCTGTATTTTGCAATGTGATATAATGTATAATTTGGTTGAACAGTATGGTGGGGAATAATGGAGAGAAAAAGATTCAAAAAGGGGGAAGGGTTGACAACAGGTGATTGACGTAGCACAATGGGAGATTAATTAGACAAAAGATAAATTCATTTTCTGTTTTAAATCACCAGTTTTCATCAGTTGAATAAGCATTAAAAGCTATATATAGTTGCTTAAACTAGTTACAACTTACAACCATCATTTGTAACCATGCTTGCATGAGGACAGGGTGGAGAAGACAACCCACCGTGTTCATTGATGTTACTGCAAGTTCAACAAGATTACAAGATTCTCAGAAGCTCAATGAAAGTAGAAGAAATCCAGATTTACCAATTTTTGACATAAGCACCATACTTGCTGCCACAGACATGTTCGCTTCTGCTAAAATGCTTGGACAAGGTGGCTTTGGCCCAGTCTATACGGTACTTCACCTTGTGCATGATAAGCATCTATGACTAGGAACTTTACAACTTCTGTTAACTGTAAATATGCATCAATACTCTATCTATTCCACTGCAATTTTATACATCATGGGTAAGGTGTGTGGGTCAATAAGCTAGGATCACAATTGCACATCATAGAAAAACTATAATAATATGTTAATTAGTTTAAATCTCCATTACAATTTCAGGGTCAATTAGCTAATGGACAGGAAATAGCAGTAAAAACACTCTCGACAAGTTCTAGGCAAGGAGCAGAAGAATTTAAGAACGAAGTTATGCTGATAGCAAAACTCCAACACAGGAATCTTGTGAGGCTTTTTGGTTGTAGCATTCATAAAGAAGAGAAGATGTTAATATATGAATACATGCCAAATAAAAGCCTAGACTTTTTCATCTTTGGTATGCTATTTCTTTTATCACCAATCGCTTTCAACTATTTAATTATTGCTTTATGGTATTAGCACCGAAATATAATTATAATCTTAGGGTGAATTTGGTCATGCATTATTGATGGAATCTTTCATGTTTTGGTCCAGACGAAATAGGAAGGAAATTGTTGGATTGGAGGAAGCGATTTGAAATTATTTCTGGTATTGCTCGAGGAGTCTTATATCTTCATCAAGATTCAAGACTAAAAATCATCCATAGGGATCTAAAAGCAAGTAATGTGCTACTAGATGCTGCAATGAATCCAAAAATTTCAGATTTTGGTTTGGCTAGAATGTTTGGGGATGACCAAATCGAAGCAAATACAAAGAGAGTTGTTGGCACATAGTAACTATCTCTCTCTCACACACGTTGACTGCTAAAATAAAATTAGACAACATTTTTATTTTCTTTATGCAATTGCAGGATATATGTCACCAGAGTATGCAATGGAAGGATTATATTCTACAAAATCAGATGTCTTTAGCTATGGTGTATTAACACTAGAGATAATTAGTGGCAAGAGAAACAATCACTGTCATGTTGGAAATCCCCGCCTAAATTTAATAGGACATGTAAGTAAAATATATTATCATTTCATTACAATTTAATGAACTTCACATTGAAGTAGAAACTCTAAGATGGTACTGTTAAATTGTTTCAGGTCTGGGACTTATGGATGGAAGGCAAAGCCTTGGACATAGTTGACTCATTACTGGCTGAGGCATATCCTATTCATGAAGTTTTGAGATGTATTCAAATTGGGCTCTTATGTGTACAAGAACAAGCGACGGATTGACCAACCATGGCAGAAATTGTATTCATGTTGGGAAATGAAACAACTCCTCTCTCTCCTAACAAGCCAGCATTTATCAACAGAAGAATTATAGATTCTGGTCAAGATTCATCAAGTTCTGCAGGAGCAGCTGCTTCACTTAATAACATGACCATTTCTGTGCTTGAAGCTCGATGAAGTCTGCACTTATTAGTTGAACTACACTTTCATACTTGAAGAAATAGAGTGCACGTTCCTATTTGATCCCTGGATCTTTTGAAGTTCCAAATTTATCTTTGAAATTGTAAAATTTGAGTAATAGTAATTGATGACATGAGAATTGTTAAGACAATATACAACGTTAATTTTTGTTTAAAATGATTAGATGCTAGTTTAATTTCATGTATATATTAATTTAATCTAATCTCCTTTTGTAAAGTAAAATATATATGTTGGTGAATATGACCTACTTTAGTAGACTGTTCTCTCCCATGGCCTTTCAAGATCTATAACTGCAGCCACATAAACTAATTATTGAAACATATTAGACAACTATTTAGCCTACAGACAATTTTCTGAGGTCCAAACAATAAGGAATAGCCACATTACAATATTGTCTGTTGCTGTGCCATTGTTTCTGGTATCCATTCTAGCTTATATGTGGCTCATGAAGAAGAGGAAAACAAAAGGTAACAAAATCGCTTGCATTGTTTCTTCACATTTATATGTGTTCCACTAAGTCCTCAAACAATGTCCCAACTTATCAGGAGTCATTGGATTTTGTGGGGTATATCACATATGTAAAGCAACAAACCAAAAAGCAAAAATTGAAAGAAAGTGAAAGCAAAGAGAGATACATACAAGCAACACAGATCTAAGATTTTAACTTTTTTTTTTTTTCTTTTTTACAATTTGACAAAGATCAATCTACTCAATCCATACAAATATTCTAAAGATTAAACATACTTAATATATATACTGACCAGATAGGAACATGGCCTTAACTCTTCCAATTTAGTAACAGCTTGTCAACGCCACCCTCTTCTTAAAATCAACATAGGCAAAATAAGCATCCATAAATAGAAGAATTTTTGCAAACGAAATGCCTATCTGCAAAAAGTAAGGTAAGCTCAGACGACATCAATTGCAACCAATCAAATAATTCAGCAAATTTAGACCCTACAAAGTCCATAAGACATTTTATCAAACACATAGAATGCTTCAAACTCAGCAAACACACACTAAAATCAATGCCCATTACAAACTCAACATGACACAAACACTGACCTGTGGGAAAAATTGAAGAATGGATATACATAATGGATTATGAATCACGTGAGCAACAGTGCAATTAGAAGAATTGAAAAAATAAACCTCTATTGTACTCAAACCCAACAAAATTGTCTTAAGATATATATTTTATAAGTAAATAGTCTTAAAATAAAATTATGCACTTCCTATTGCAATCAGCACGGGATGATAGGTCAACTGTCCATATCTGCCAAGCTAATTGTCCAGATGCAGCTGCCAGAAATGCATAATATGGCCACCCTGCTCCACAAATTTTTTTTTTTTCCAGAAAAACAGATGACTATAAGCCAATTTCAGCTAACAGAAAGTTGCAAAAACAGAAAACTAGAGCAAAGACCAATGCCAGCATAAAATCCATTATAAGCCCAATCACAGTTAACAGAAAATATAGCACGTACCAATCCCATCATTAAATCCACTGAGGACAAGACTACTAATGGATGCTATTCCAAATCCAGTAATCCACTCCTTAGTTGAATCCCCAAACAGAATCACATCTACTAACTGACAAAAACCAAGAGAAAAGAGTTTGTCCTAGGAAATCTTGTTGTAAGATGTTCATACAAGTCAGTACAGTTAGATAATTCAAATTAGAAAACAAAGAGAGCAAAACATGAATCACAGAAGGTAAAAATTGGTAGAGTTGAGAGTGATGGCAGGTTGCCAGTGACACTCTTAAGTATCAACTGCTCGGGAGCTTTTGCATGCAAAGCTTCTGATATTCTTTCACCAGAATTGCCCATTATGCAAACTGTATCTCATACCTCTATTTTTTCTTTCTTACTTATCTGTATAGCCAATTACCTGCTTCAGTTTGGTTACTTCAAGAGGGCGTATCCATTCGACTATGATTAGTGAAATACATAAAAGAATTATTAAAAAAAGAAAAGAGATTAAGGTAAAATAAATAACTCTATCCATTCGACTATGATTAGTGATTCATATTGCTAATTAGATAGGGCATAGCAAATGACAACCAAATTAAGATCTCAATGGAACAAGAATTAGGAACCGAATTTAGTGAGAAAACTCTTAACATAACATAATTTTTACCTTCTTGTTAAGTGGCTTCTGAGTGTGGCTTTGGTTTCAAAATCTAGCAGAGAAAAACGTAAATGTTTAGGGATGATAATTACAAAGATTATAGAGAGCATAGTCGAATGAGTCAAATAGGCAAAGAGCTAGCACGCATAAGGGACCCCAAAAAAAACCCAACTGAGATTATTAAAGTAATTAGTCATTGGTACCATTCAAGTAAAAGTAAAACCAATTAAACTAAACTTTTCAGAGGCACAAAAAGATTTGCTTATATTTTCCAATAGTTCATATGGGTAATAATAACCTCAAACTGAATTGATTCAAGGAATCAAATATGCAAAACTGACATTTAAAAATAACCAGCTAAAATGTAAATCAAAGCTCCTAACACTACAATGTCTTGGTTTTTATATGGCATAAACCAAAAGAAAACCTAATGAATCCAAAAAAGACAAACAAAAAACACAGAAACCAGCTTTGCACAATCAACAATTGAAGTTCACAATATGGAATAAAGTAATAAACCCAACTAAATAGCCATTGTCAATTATACTTATGCTCCGTTTGGCTGCAGAGTAACGTTTCAAAAAAAAAAAAAAAAATAGCAGACAGTGATGGAGCAAAACAGTTAAAGCAATATGAAAGAAAACAAGATAACTGAGAAAATTGAGAAATTAAAACATGCCTGCTGCGCTAATGGAGAAGAATTGGTTTTGCTTGGAATTTGGAGGCAATTTAATAACGTATTAAAGAACAAAAATCCTTTACAACCATTGGATTAATCCTACAAAGCAGAAATTCCTAGAATCATCTAGTAATACTATGCGAACAAAAATCTCAAATCCCTCTCTCTCTCTCTCTCTCTCTCTCTCTCTCTCTCTCTCTCTCGCTGCTATTCATATCTCAAATCCCTCTCTCTCAAAAATCTGAACGAAAATCTTTTACAAAACCAAAAAAAAAAAGAGTACGAAGTTGGAACTTACATAAGGAAATTGATTGGAGTGAGCGATGAGAGGTGGAGCGAGGACAATACCAATGCGTCTGGCTGATCGCAATCCTTACCAGGGTTTCACGAGAAAGATCTCTCTGGTGCGAGGAGAAGGTCTGGTGCAAGAATTTGAGCGTGAAAAGGTTTGATTAAACTATTGGTCTGTTTGGATGGGGTGATTTGGGCACACGGATTTGGATTTGAGAGTCCAAATCTAAATTCTTTGTTTAGATGACTCAAAACCATTAGGATTAAACTCTAGGTATTTCAATTTTGGGGGTTTTGATAATTTGGGGGTTTTCATGTCAAAGATCTAAGTTCTGCGAAAATTGATCTGCTGTTGCTATTCACAATTTGGGGGTTTTCATTTTCAGAAATCCTTGGTATTGATTAGTAGAGCGCGCGAAGTTATTAATCTGTTATTTTTTTCATGCTTATTTTGAAGGTATTTATGGCCGTTGAAATAAGTCTGTTATGCATTTCGAAGGTTACATTAATGACCGTTAAAAGAGGTGGATAATATAATTTTTTTTATATTTATTTCAACGGTTCTATTAGTGACCATCAAAATAGGTTAATTGTATATTTCACCTCCCCAGGTACAAAATTGTATGCTATTGTGACCATTTTTAATGAACCCTTGAAATAAATGTGCTGATATAGGTCAAGTTTTTTGTAGTGCATTGATAATGCTCAATTGTACTTATTGTAAGCAAATGTCTATCAATATGATTTAGGACAGGGAGGAGAAAATTGTGCAATGAATCATTAAATTTATAACTACTTTAGAAATAAATTGGTAGACTATTAAATTTATAGTTCTTACTTTTTATTTGAAAAATTCAAAAATATTTCACAATGTTTTGAAGTCCAGATATATGTTGAACTACATTATGCTCATAATGATTGAAGTTTCAGTTTTAATATTAGGTTTTCATTATTTATGATTTTTGCAGATAATTGGCTCATATTGAGTATGGACCAGTTTCAAAAGGTATAATTGGCTCATACTTGTTATGAGCCACCTTTTGAAACTTGCTTATATCTACTATGAACCAATTATCTCTGCAAAATCATACTTGTTATGAGCCACTTCTGTAATTGGTTCATATTTAATATAAGCCAATCACAAAATTAAAGTGGCTCATAACATATTGAGTATGAGCCAGTTTCAAAAGGTGGCTCATAACAAGTATAATCCAAATCTGTAATTGACTCATATTCAATATGAGCTTCCACTGTTTACCATAAGCAAATAAATATCATCGATTATGAAATCATGTGTGTCTTGAGTATATAGAGCTAAATATCATCAATCATAACATATTGAGTATGAGCCAGTTTTAAAAGGTGGCTCATAACAAGTATGATCCACCTTTTGAATTTGGCTCATACTCAATATGAGCCAATTATTTGCAAAATCATACTTGTTATAAGCCACTTCTGTAATTGGTTCATATTCAATATGAGCCAATCACAAAAGTAGCTCATAACATATTGAGTATGAGCCAGTTTCAAAAGGTGGCTCATAACAAGTATGATCCACTTTTGTAATTGGCTAATATTTAATATGAGCCAATCACAAAAGTGGCTCATAACAAGTATGAGCTATTTCCGTAATTGGCTCATATTCAATATGCTTCCACTGTTTACCAATAAGCAAATAAATATCATTGATTATGAAATCATGTGTGTCTTGAGGATACAGAGCTAAATTAAGAATAAGCAACTCCACTATATATTCACTAGACCGATAAATATATTATTGTAACTTAAAATTTATTAAAGCATAAAAATTAAAAAAAAAAAAACTAACCAATAATGATAACCAAACAATCTGGTTGATGACCAAAAAAACACACATATGTGGTTTTTGTTAGTAATAGCGATCTTTGTTTTGAAAGGCCCACCCACCTACACTACATATGTGGTTTAGATGACCACTTTAATTATTGATTTTTTAGAACCAAAATTATTAGGAAGACAAACATGTATGTTTCGAATTAAATCATTCAAATATTAATTATTTATGTATAATATATAAATAATTTCAAAATTCCGGTCAGGGCCATGGCCCCCTCCGATCTCTCTTTAGTTCTGTCACTAAGTCCACACATTAACACCAATCAAATCATAATCTCATTTCAAGTCTTAAGTCTCACGTTAACCTTAGCACATAGCCATAAAAAAACAAGATTCAAAAGAGTTTAGAGTGTAGCCAGCCTGTTTCAGATGCATTTTGGCGGTAATTCACGTAGCGGCTCACAACAACTATGGCTGGCTTCATCGCAATCACGACGAAGGCTGGAAGTAATGTAAGGTGCCAAAGGTTTGTTATGGGGGTTTCGGCACCTTACATTACTTCCAGCCGTCTCTGTCTCTACGATGAAGCCAGCCTATCGCGAGGTGTTGTTTTTATGACTATGTGCTAAGGTCAACGTGAAGCTTAAGACTTCAAATTGGATTATGATCTGATTGGTGTTAATGTGTGGACTGCTTTAACTTTAGTAATTTATTTGGGAATAGGATAAAACTTAGGTATAGTTTCTTAGGTCAAGTATATTAGGTTTTTAGTTGAATTTAAACACATTGAATTTAAATATTCTTGGAAAAGATAATATTGTTTGTATTTCATTGGTTAATGTAACCATGTGTTTAAATTCAATTAGGGAACTTAATGTACTTAACCTAAGGAATCGTATCTAAATTTTATCCTTGGGAATAAGATTGAGCATGCGTGTCACAATATTGGCTAATCTGTGGCTGTGAGGGTAAAATATAAATGCAAAATGATAAGGAGACACCAATGCCTTTTACGTGTCTTATGATTAGAGAATTTCTAATCCATAGGTTTGTTTACATAGATGATCTTTGTTACATTTCTTAAGCATCCTTGGGCTGATTTAACTTCAATCAAAGTGGTCCAAACCATTTTGAAACATGATCTAAGATTTCTTTAAATAAAATCCTAGATAAAATAAACTTGTCTTTTAATGTAAGCAAATTAATTTTAAGCATGCTTCACATAATAAATTGGATTGTATTTAATAATCTGCACATGTTAATTTTACCGTTTAGATCATCACATTTTTATTGTGTCATAATGCAACTCGTTAATTTTACCGTATAGATCATCACATTTTTATTGTCACTGGTTTTATGAGGGCCGGCCCAGCAAGATCTTGGGCTTGGGTAACCCCATAGGGGCAATCACAGAAAAGAAAAAAACAACTCAAAAAAAAAAATAAAAAATCAATGGCAGTACATTCCTTTATTACAGGCAACAACTCGTAACCGCTGTTAAAATTTCAGCTTGTCGGAGCATCAATCATTTCTTCTTCTTCCTCTTCTTTTTCTCCACCCACGTTCTTGCACTCCTAGCTACCTTTTATGTTTCTCTATTTAATACAAATTGCTTGAAATGTGTGAATGGTGTTTTTTATTTTTATTTTTTAAAAAGATGTGAGATGATCAAGTGAATCATTGGATTTTTTACATGTTAGCTTAGTATTTATTGTGTTAGGTTGTGAGGTCTTTGACAGAAATGACAAGTTTCACTCCTTTTTATGGTTTATTTTTTATTTTTTAATAGTGATTTTGAACTTTAGAAGTGGTAGTGTGGTAATGAACATGATTTTTGTTTTTTTTTTTTTTTTGGAAGTATTGAACATAATATTAGAACTATATATTGGGATAGAAATATAAGTTCGTATTTAATTATAACCAAGTATATAAGTCTTATGAATATAAATATGAATAATTACATAAATAAATATATTTAATTTAATAAATACATGAAATGAAATAGCAATAATTCTGAAAACGTTACACTGGTATTAGCTTTGAATCTTTATTATATAAAAAAGACAAAGTGTCAAAAGACAATTGAATCAAAATAAATAAATAAATAAATAAGAACTAATAAATTATGTGGGTAGTAATACATAGTGGCTAGTGTATTTAATTTGTTAGAAATTCATAACTTAATTTAATTTCATAGCTTAATAAATTCATAATGAGATGTTTAATATTAGTTTACTAGATGATTTCATTAATTTAAAAATAAATCAACTTTTATTTTATTAGATAATTGCATTGCAATGTATTAAAAAAAAGTTATTTTGTGTCTTTTTAGTTGTTCTGTTAATATTAAATGATTGTTACTTTGGATTTTCATGAAAAAAAATTTGATTCATACATCTACTCCTACTCACAAATATTAACAAGTTTGTTCTCTTGGTGCATTCTTGAAGGTTGGATGATTAATTTTAAAATAGAGTTAGATAATAACTTCAAAATAATGAATGGAACTCTTTTTGTGAAGGGATGAGATTCATATCTCTATCCTATGGGAATCAGCTTCCAGGTTTTTACCTGGTTGCCGATCTAGCTCCCCAAAGTGACGATCAATAGTTTGGTCACATTTCTGTGAAAATTGAGTATAATTGATTTTCTGCCATCTTTTGTGATTTTTGCTTTTTATTTTGTGATTTTTCTGAACATGATATGACATTTTCCAGAAACTTGAATGTTTGATTTTAATTAGATATGCATGCTTGAATGATTTTAATTACTGTTTGATTAATTCATGTCTTATTCATTTTGTTTGCATGTACTATTATGATGATGTGAGTCGAATGCAATTGCGGTTTCTTTGAAATCATGAACAATAGATTAATGGATCTTAGAGAATGACTTTTGTTCCTAGCCCCCGAATCTAATCTTATGGAAAAAGTTTGTGTATCATGGTGTATTTTCTTAGAGAATGACTTTTGTGTTTTCCTTCTGAGGACCAAAGCCTTGTAATTTTGCTTTCTTTTTAGATTGTATTTAGGATCAGAGCATTGTATTTTTATTTTTAGAAAATTATTGTATTTATTTATCAATCAATAAAGAGGTACTTTTCTTAATATTTGTAAAATGAAGTGGCAACTCAATTTCTCTCAGGAGGGACCTAGTTGAATCACCAGTGTGTTCCTTAAATATTAAAATTAAAGGACCATTTTCGAGTGTCTTGGGTCATAATTTTTTTATTTTATTTTTTAATGCTTAATCCCTTAATATTATTTCAAACGACTTGTTCTTTAAACCTTATAAAGAAAAAAGAAAAAAAAAATCTTTTTTTGACCAAACAAAAAAATATATATATTTTTAATTTTTTCTACTTTTAAATATATTATATCTACCCATCAAAAACAATATATATATTATATCTATTTGGATAGTCGAAATAAAAATTTCAAAAAACAATTTTTAATCTTAGACCACCTAAAATTATGGTATCGTGCAGTAGTTTTCAAAATTTTGATCCTATTCATATTTCAATGACAATACAAGAACCTAAGTTTGGTTTAGGTCGCCTCAATTTATAGCGCCTATAGTTAAAAAAAAAAAAAAAAACGTGGATCGCCGTATTTCCAGTCTCTTCAAGGTCGACCCAAGAAGTTGAGTTTGGTTTTTTTAGAGTCAAAGTTATTTTCAACTCGTCAAAGGCATCAATCATCATACCTATTGGATTGCTCTGAGAGGACACGTGTCGTGCTCCATTTAAAGCCTTGCCCAAAAGTTTGACCCCTAGAATTTCATTCCCTAGGATGTCCCCCAGTGCCTCCGCTTGACTATTAGTGCCTACAAAGTAAAACAAGAGAGAGAGAGAGAGAAAGACTTTCATAATTTAAAATGTTACAAGTAAAAGACCACTTGCACAAACATAGATACTGAAAAAAGAAATGTTCAAGTTTTTGATTCTAATAATTCTCTCCCTCCCATTTTGCATTTCACTTGACACCTTAACACCAGACCAATCCATCAAAGAAGGCCAATCTTTCATTTCCAAAGTGACACAACAAACCGTGGTGTGGGTTGCAAATAGGAATGACCCAATCAATGATTCCTCCGGAGTTCTTTCAATCAATCAGTACGGAATCCTTGTGCTCCATGACAGTTCTAACCGTCATCTTTGGTCTACAAATGTTTCTGTCCAAGGTACAATCTCCTCTGTTGCTCAGCTTCAAGATTCAGGAAACTTGTTATTGATCCAAGACAGTTTTAATGAAAAGGTGTTATGGCAAAGCTGTGATCATCCTACAGATACTTTGCTTCCAAAGATGAAGCTTGGTTTGAATCGTATAACTGGGTTAGACAGGTTCTTGACATCTTGGAAGTCACAAGATGACCCTGGAACTGGGGACTGCATGTATAAGATGAATCCATCTGGCAATCCCCAAGTCTTCTTGTATAAGGGTTCGACCTTGTATTTTCGGTCAAGTCCATGGCCATGGAAAAGATTTTCAGTAGCAAGAGTCTTATCATGTTATAAGTTAGATTTTGTTAACAACAAAGATGAGTTGTCTTACTCCTACTTTTATGATGACCCCCTTCATCATTTCTAAAGTAGTGGTTGAACTCTCAGGAATGCTCTAGCCACTTAAGTGGAATGATGGTGATCATCAATTGAAGGAAATATGGTCAGGACCTAAATACAGTGTGACAAGTATGTGTTGAAGATAAGAGCCTAAACTACAGTCGTATTCAGACATGCATTATGTCTTCACCAAAACGACCTGTAGCTTAGCTCACATTTCAGCATCAAATGCAGCTTCGTGTGTTAACTCAGCAAGTGTCTTAGCTGTTCTTAATTAAGCATGTGTTTAGTGTGATCATTAGCTGTAAACAGCTGTAATCTGTTATTAGTTCCCTAATCTGTTATAAGTTTGTTATTAGATATTTTGTCTAAATAACAAACTATAAATACTGTAACTCATTAAGCTCATTAATCAAGTTCTGCAATATTCAACTATAAACTCTCTCTTTTCTTTACAAACTTACATGGTATCAGAGCCTCTAATGGCTGATTCGCCAACCTCCAATGGTCCTCAACCACCATCCTCACCACAATTTCCTTCACCACTGATGTTGCTGTCAAATATGTCAAACTTGATGTCTATCAAGCTAGACAGCTTGAATTACATGGTCTGGAAGCTGCAATTAACTACAATCCTCGAAGCCTACTCTATGATTGACCACATTGATGGTTCAGTTCAGAAGCCAAGTCAATATCTGGTTGATTCTGCAAGAGTTCTTACAACAGGAGTCAATCCTTCTTTCCTTTCTTGGAAGAAGAGAGATAAGGCTCTTCTTACTCTCATCTACTCAACTCTATCACCACCAGTTTTATCAATGGTGGTTGGATTACACTCTGCTCAAGAAGTGTGGAGCACTTTGGAAACAAGGTTCACAAGTACTGCTAGAGCAAATGTACTGAACCTAAAGTTGGAACTGCAGTCTGTCAAGAAAGGTTCTGACTCTATCAGTGCCTATATGCAACGAGTCAAGACTGCAAGAGACAAGCTCTCTTGCAGTAGGTGTTCAAATTGATGATGAGGAAATGCTGCACATGGTCCTCAAAGGCCTTCCCAAGGACTATTCCTCTTTCAATTCTGCTATAAGGACAAGAGATGATTCCTTGACCTTTGAGAAACTTTCTGTTTTGCTTCAAACAGAAGAGCTCTCTATTAATGAAAGCTCAGAGCTCAACTCCTCACTTGCTATGTTTGTCTCCAATACAAATAGGCAGACCAATGGCAGCTCTAACTACAATCGAGGCAGAGGAAGAAATCACTATTCTAGAGGAGGCAGAGGCAATGGCAGATCTGGTCATTTCTATCCTCAAAACCAGTTCACTCAGAATCATTCTCCAGGCTCACAAGGTCAGAACCAATCTGGCTTTCATGGTCAGACTACAAATAGTTACAACAAACCTGAGCACAATAGGCCAACTTGTCAAATCTGTGGAAAACTTGGACACTATGCCATTGACTGCTATCATAGGATGGATTTTGCTTACCAAGGCAAAAATCCACCTACTAAGCTTGCTGCAATGACCAATGCATCCAACCTCAATATGACTCAAGGCATGGGTGAGACCTAGCTCACTGACTTTGGTGCTTCAGACCATATTACAGCAGATCTAAATAACCTCAACCAGCCAACACCTTTCAAAGGGCCTGAACAAGTCTCTGTGGGAAATGGTCAAAACTTGCCAATCCAAAATATAGGTAACACTCAACTCCATACTAAACTTAGTCTATTCAAGCTTAGAAATGTGTTGCATGTTCCTAGGATTGCAAGTAACCTGCTGTCAGTACACAAACTCTGTCTTCATAACAATTGTAGTTGTTATTTTGACTCTAACAAGCTATTGATTCAGGATTTACCTACGGGGAGAGTTCTTTATCAGGGCATGAGTGAAAATGGAGTTTATCCACTTCATTCTTCCAGAATTTTCAAGTCAAACTCACAAAAATCTGCACTACATACTTCTCTTTCTGCTGCAAATAACTGGCTGCTTTGGCATACCAGATTGGGTCATCCAAGTGCCTCCATATTACATTATGTTTTTCCTTCATTAAAGTCATGTAATCCATTGAATAATAAGTCTCATTTGTTACACTGTCAGCACTGCCTTGCAGGCAAGATGCATAAGTTGCCATTTTCCATTTCAGTTCCAAAGTCTGAATTTCCTTTACATGTTTTACATGCTGACCTTTGGGGTCCAGCTCCCATTCAATCTTATAATGGATTCAGATATTATCTTGTTATTGTTGATGACTATACCAAATTTTGTTGGGTGTATTTGCTTAAAAACAAGTTTGACACATTCACTACATTCCAACAATTCAAAGTCATGGCTGAAAAACACTATAACTCTTCTATACACTTTCTTAGAACTGATTGTGGTGGTGAATTTACATCCACTGCTTTTAACTCTTACTGTACCAACTCTGGCATTATTCATCATCTCACATGCCCTCACACACCTCAGCAAAATGGAGTTGCTGAAAGAAAACATAGGCATCTCATCCAAATCACTCTAGCCTTACTGTCTCAATCTGGTCTATCTCTGTCCTACTGGTCCTATGCTATTGCCACTGCTTGTCATCTCATTAATAAGCTTCCTACACCTCTTTTAAACATGTCTTCTCCTTGGGAACAGCTGCACCATGTCAAACCAGATATCTCCTATCTTAGGACTTTTGGATGCAAGTGCTTTCCCTTACTCACTCCTTATAATACCCACAAACTCCAACCCAAAACCACTTCCTGCATCTTTTTAGGCTACCCCCCTACCACAAAAGGCTATCTATGCCAAGACCCTATTACCAAAAGGCTCTACACCTCGAGACATGTGGTGTTTAATGAAACTGAGTTTCCAGCTTGTGAAAACCCAGCCCAAAATCCTACACCTGACCCTCAATCCTATTCCCCAGAATATTGGCTTACACATCTTCTCTCTACCCATTCATGCACTTCTTTATCCTGCAGTTACTGCCCCCACCTCAGTACTTCTGTCCAAAACCCCAATCCCACTTCTGTCATTGATCCCTCACCCCATTCTCCAATCACACAGTCCCCTGCATCTATTTCTGCAGTAACCCCAATCCCAGTACCCCATTCTGCAGTAACCCCAATCTCAGTACCCAACTCTGCAGAAACACCAACTCATGTGCCCAATTCTGCAGAAACATCAATTCCAGCACCCAATTTTGCAGTACCACCAGTTCTTTTACCCAACTCTGCAGAAACACCCAATTCTGCAGTAACACCCTCTTCTGCAGCACCAGCTCAACCTTCCCCACTCCCAGCACCTGTCCAGAATACTCATCTTATGCTAACCAGATCCAAACTTGGTATTTTTAAGCCTAAGACTTGTTACAAAGCCCAGCTTGACTACACCCTTATAGAACCACCCTCTTTCAAACTTGCCCAACCAATTTCCCAATGGTGTCAAGCTATGCAGGATGAGTATGATGCCCTTATAAGACAAGGAACTTGGTCCTTGGTTCCTCCACCCCAGCATCACAACATTATAGGCTGCAAATGGGTCTATAAACTCAAAACACATAATGATGGGTCAATTGCTAGATACAAGGCCAGGTTGGTGGCCAAAGGTTTTCATCAACAACAAGGCATTGACTTTGATGAAACCTTCAGTCCAGTGATAAAGCCTCCTACAGTCAGGATGATCCTCTCTCTTGCTGTGTCTCTCAATTGGCCTTTAAGGCAACTTGATGTGAGCAATGCTTTTCTACATGGCATACTCAAGGAGGAAGTCTATATGTCTCAACCCCAAGGTTACATCAGTGCTCAACATCCTGATTATGTCTGCCGGTTGCACAAATCCATCTATGGTCTCAAACAGGCTCCAAGGGCCTGGTTTGAGAGGTTTACTGGCCAGCTTCTACAATTTGGCTTCACTGCCTCTGCAGCAGACTCCTCCTTATTCATCTACAGATCCAAGACCATCATTGCTTACTTACTCCTCTATGTTGATGATATAGTGCTCACCAGCAACACTCCCACCTTCCTTGACACTCTCATTCAACATCTCAGCTCCATCTTTGAGCTCAAGGATCTTGGACCCTTACATTACTTTCTTGGAATTCAGGTCACTCGAGATTCCAAGGGATTACACTTATCTCAAGCCAAATATGCTACTACCCTTCTCCATAAACACAATATGACCTCTACCAAACCCGTTTCTACACCTTGCACCCCAAATACTAGGCTTTCTCTTCATGATGGTGAGAAACTTCAGGATCCTCATGCTTACAGAAGCTTAGTTGGAGCACTTCATTACCTGACCTTCACTCGACCAGATCTTTCCTTTGCAGTGCATCAGGTGTGTCAGTATATGGCTTCCCCTACCTCTATTCATCTTACTGCAGCTAAGAGAATCCTCAGATACCTCAAGGGCACTCTCCATTTGGGTCTTTCCTTCAGACCTGGTCCATTAAAGCTCTCTGCCTTCACGGATGCAGACTGGGCTGGTGACCCAGATGATCGAAGGTCTACCTCTGGTCTTCTTGTGTATCTTGGTCCTAATCCTATTACCTGGTCAGCCAAGAAACAGCTCACTGTATCTCGCTCTTCCACTGAGTCAGAATATCGAGCTTTAGCTCTTGCTTCAGCTGAGGTTTGTTGGCTTCGAACCTTGCTCAAGGATCTTGGGGTTTTTATTTCCGAAGCTCCAATTCTCTGGTGTGATAACATTTCTGCCCTTGCAATTGCTTCAAACCCCGTGTTTCATGCTCGAACGAAGCATATTGAGGTGGATTTTCATTTTGTTCGTGAACGTGTTCTTCGCAAGGATCTCGCAGTCAAATTTGTTTCTACACACGATCAACTTGCTGATATATTCACCAAAAGCCTTCCTCCACATCGATTTCTTGATCTTCGCAGCAATCTCATGGCGTCTGTTCGTCCCCCTGAGCTTGAGGAGGGATGTTGAAGATAAGAGCCTAAACTACAGTCGTATTCAGACATGCATTATGTCTTCACCAAAACGACCTGTAGCTTAGCTCACATTTCAGCATTAAATGCAGCTTTGTGTGTTAACTCAGCAAGTGTCTTAGCTGTTCTTAATTAAGCATGTGTTTAGTGTGATCATTAGCTGTAAACAGCTGTAATCTGTTATTATAAGTTTGTTATTAGATATTTTGTCTAAATAACAAACTATAAATACTGTAACTCATTAAGCTCATTAATCAAGTTTTGCAATATTCAACTATAAACTCTCTCTTTTCTTTACAAACTTACAGTATGGACACTATGGTACGTATAGTAAATGTAGTACAGAGTCTCCTGACAATATTAATAGCTTTGAGTGTACGTGTTTGCCTGGGTATGAACCCAAGTCTCCAAGGGATTGGTACCTCAGAGATGGTTCTCAGGGATGTGTGAGGAAGCAGTTGGGGTTGTCGATGTGTGGGAATGGAGAAGGGTTTGTGAAGCTGGAACATTTGAAGGGTCCTGATTCATCTAATGCAACTTGGATGGAAATGAGTATGAGTTACTCAGAATGCGAACAGGCATGCTTGAGTAATTGCTCTTGCACAGCTTTTACCAGCATGAATATTGATGGGAAGGGTACCGGTTGCTTGGCATGGTATGGTGAATTGATGGACATTTTGGAGAATTCAGAAAAATTGTGGGTTCTAAACGTACGTGTGGATGCAAATGAGTTAGGTAGCCTTCTCTCCTAGCTTGCATTTTTCATAAATTGTCATTTCTGCCTATTTCACCTTTTAGATCAGCGGACAATCATGGTTTGTTTGTTTGTTATTATTATTTTTTTTTTCAGCTGCTTATACAAGGAAGTCCAAAGGTTTTCTTGGAAACAAGAGAAAGCTGGCTATTACAATAGCGTCTGTTGCTGTGCCATTGTTTCTGGTATTTTTGATGGCCTATATATGGCTAATGAAGAAGAGGAAAACAAAAGGTAACAAAATCGCTTGCATTCTATTGTTCACACACACATATATATATATATCCGGATTCATTAGATTACTTCTCCATATTAGGTATATAAATGCTTAATTGTGAAATTATAGTGAGCAATGTCTATGAATATGTTTTACTTAAAACAGTGAAGAGAAAATTCCACAATCAATCTTTAAATTTTACTGGTACCAAAGGGAATTTGGAGGGAAATGAGCTCGAGGACAGCAGTAGACATCCAGATTTATCGATTTTTGATCTAAGCTGCATAGTTGCTGCCACTGACAATTTCTCTCCGACCAACAAAATTGGGCAAGGTGGTTTTGGTTCTGTTTTTAAGGTACAGTTGCAATTCATAATGTCATCGCTGATATCTTGCCCATTTTTCTTTCTGCATATTTCATTATTGTGTGGGTCTGAATGGGGCCAAATGACTTTTATAAGCTAAGACATAAGTTATTTAAGTATCAGATTGAGGCATTGAACTCATTTGCTTAAACTAATAGTTGAGTAAGCTTAATTTCGGATCTTGAATTCAGGGTCAATTATCTAATGGAAAACAGATAGCTGTAAAAAGGCTATCCAAGAATTCGGGACAAGGAATAGAAGAATTCAAAAATGAAGTTATGTTGATAGCGAAACTCCAACATAGGAATCTTGTCAAAATTTTTGGCTGTTGCATTCAGGAGGAAGAAAAGATGCTGATTTATGAGTACATGCCAAACAAAAGCTTGGACTCCTTCATTTTTGGTATTTCTTTCTAAAAATCTATTGCCTTCATCTGTCTTATATTTCTTTTATTAAATATGTTCAAAGAATATATTTGAAGTACATAAACCTCACATTTCAACACTATTTAAATCACATTTTAAAGTACAAAAGTTTGTTGTAGATTGTCAAGGATAATTGTGAACATTCCAAATTCAAACAATCACCTACTGTAAATAAGGCTAGAGACTCATCTCAAGTTCAAATACAAGATACGGATAAGGATAGGAATACCTTTTGTAATTCAAACACCTCTCATCTGTTGTAATCTATTGTTATCCTTTCCTTTTCAAATACTTGTAAACTCTTCTATAAATATTGAATACATACGTTCACTCTCTATATTCAAGAGAGAATCAATTTCACTCTTATTATCACATTGTATCAGAGCCTAAAGACTAAACGTCAATTCCTTTTCTTTTTTAACCATGACTACTAGCAACGCCTCCTCCTCCACCATTTCAGCACCACTAAATTCTTCATCTCCTACCCCTGGCCTTATCAACCTTCATCATGTTATCACTATCAAACTCAACCGTGATAACTATTTACTGTGGAAAGCTCAATTGATTCCTTACCTTCGTGGCCAACACCTTCTTGGCTATGTCAATGGCACTACCCCTCCTCCACCCCAGATGATCTCACAGACTTCCGAATCTGGTGAAACTTCTTTGCTTCCGAATCTGGCTTATGCTAAGTGGATCCAACAAGATCGAATTATCTTGTCCGCCATTATCTCTTCTCTTTCTAAGTCTCTTATGACCCACATTGTTGGTCTTTCTACTGCTCATGATGTTTGGCTCACGCTTGAGCGCATGTTCTCTTCTCAATCCAAAGCTCGGATTATACAGATTCGTTATCAGCTTTCCACACTCAAGAAAGGCTCTCTCTCTATTACTGAATATTTTCAGAAACTCAAGCAATTGATTGACACTCTTGTTGTTGTCCATCGCCCTCTTGATGACTTTGAGGTTAACTCATATCTCCTTGCTGGTTTAAGTTCTGATTATGAGTCCATGATTGCATCTATTCAGATGCTTGCTGCTCCTATGAGTCTTGATGAGCTTTATGGTCATTTGCTCACACATGAACAACGTCTCACTCAGCTCCATCCTCTCCCAAACATTGCTGCTCCTTCAATTAACACTGTCACCACTACTCCCTCCAACTTTAACAAAGGTGGTCGTGGAAATCGCTCTCATAATTTTTCTCACAGTGGTCATGGCCATGGTGGTCGCTCACGTGGCCGAGGTCGTGGTCGTGGTGTTCTTGGACCTGCTCCTCCCACTACCTCTGGTCCCACATGTCAAGTTTGTCACAAGGTGGGACATAATGCTCGTGACTGTTATCATCGGTATGATCATGCCTATCAAAGCCCTTCCAGCAACCAAATGATGGCTTACTACACTACTCCTCAAGTTGCTGCTGACTCTGCCTGGTACCCAGATTCTAGTAGTACCAACCATCTCACCTCAGACTTCACCAACCTCACCTTCAATGTTGAAGAACCAACTGGCTATGATCAAGTTTATGTTGGCAATGGACAAGGTCTTCCAGTTCATCACACTGGTTACACTCATCTTCTTTATCCTTCTTCTAAATTTTTAATGCCAAATGTTCTTCATGTTCCTTCTATTCAAAAGAATTTACTTTCAGTTAGTCAATTCACTAAAGATAATAATGTGTCTATTGACTTTCATCCTTCTTGTTTCTTTGTTAAGGACCTCACCACGGGCAAAGTTCTTCTCAAGGGGCCTCTTAAGCATGGTTTGTATTCCATGCCTCATCCGCTGCCTCCACCTACTACTCTTGTCTCCTTCTTTGGTGCCCATGCTTCTCTCCCTCAATGGCACTATCGTCTTGGTCATCCTGCCTTTCGTCTTGTCCAACAAGTTTTTGCTCGTCACAAGCTTCCTTTATCTTTAAATAAAGCACCTATCCTCTGTTCTGCTTGCCAACAAGCCAAGAGTCATGGTCTTCCATTTGCTCAGTCTACTTCTCGTGCTTTTAGTCCTTTAGAAATAATACACTCAGATGTTTGGGGCCCTGCTCCTGTTTCTTCTGTAGATGGTTTTCGTTATTATGTCTCTTTTCTAGATGATTTTAGTAAGTTTTGTTGGTTCATTCCTATTATTGCCAAATCTAAAGTTTATGAGAAATTTCTTACTTTTCAACGTACTGTAGAACATTTATTTTCTTGTAAAATAAAATCTTTTCAGTCTAATTGGGGTGGGGAATACCGGAAATTAAATACTCTTTCTAATAACTTTGGCATCATACATCGCATTCCTTTTCCTCATACCCATCAACAAAATGGGATTATTGAACGTAAGCATTGTCACATTGTTGAAACCAGCTTAGCCTTGCTTGCTCACTCCTCTCTTCCTCAATGTTGTTGGGTTGATGCTTTTCAAACGGCCTCATTTTTAATAAATAGAATGCCCACTACCGTCTTGAAAAATAAATCTCCTCTTGAAGTCCTTTTTCACAAACCACCTGACTACTCTCTCCTTAAAGTCTTTGGTTGTTTATGTTGGCCATGCCTTCGACCCTATACTTCTCATAAACTCGATTTTCGCTCTCTTCCTTGTGTTTTTCTTGCGTACAGTCCATCCCACAAAGGATATTGTTGTCTTCATCTTCCTACTAATTGTTTATATATATCTCGCAATGTCATTTTTGATGAAACACAATTTCCTTTTTCTGCTTTTGCTTCTAACAGTGTGTTGCAGGACCCACCAGCACCAATATCTTCTTGTATCACAATGCCAGCTAGTTCATCATCTATTGCTGCCACGGTACCCACTGTCTCTCCAGCTACAACTTCTTCCAGGCCTGAGTCACATGTGCTGCCCACTCCCTCAAGTTCCACGCCACAACCATCTATTAGTGGGCCATCCAACTCGCCTAGTTCTTCTCTAGCATCTCCACCCGTGGCTCCCACCACTCGGCTTCATCCCATGCAAACTCGGGCCCTACACAACATTTCCAAGCCAGGCCCGATCCAAGCTTAAAGCCACTTAAGTAATAGCTTGAGGCCCCCAAAATTAGGAGGGTCCCAAAATTTTAAAAACCCATACTATATAAGCCCACTTTTAGTCAATGGTTCAATTAAAAAAATTTTTCCAATCCACCGGTAGCAACAGCCCATTAAAATACACCATTAAATTTTTTTTCCAAGCCCACCAGTAGCAGCCCACCAACACCAACAGCTGCCCACAGCTGTATTCAACTCCAAAGATTTTTTTTTTCTCTCTCTGCCGCACGTCACTCATCAATTCAATTTCAGAAAAAAAAAAAAATTTCTTCACACATGCACCCCCTGACTCCCTCTGCCCTCAAGTCCTCAACGTTTCTTTCTCCCTTTTTTTTTTCTTTTCACCTTCTCCACTTTTCTCTGATTCTCTCTCAAGTGGTCCAGCCGTTCCAACAAAATTTTGTCCCGTTCCAGCAAAATTTTGTCTCTCTTTACGTTACTACGTATTGCTCTCTATGACTCTCTCTCTACGTATTTCTCTCTCTTCCTATGCATACCTCACTTTCTCTCTCTAAAAAGATTTATTTCTCTCACTACAAATCTACAGTCAGTAAATACTAAATATTATATATTTTTTATTTTTTCTTGGCTTCAAATTTGAGGATTTGAGTCTTGAAATCTTCTACAAAATTTGGATTCAACACATGAATAGGTAATATCAATCTTTACCCTCTTGAATAACTTTTTTTTTTTTTTCTTTTGCAATTAGTGTTTGTAAATTAAGATTTAATAAATTGTGAATTTTTGATATTCATTGTTCAGGTATTGAACTTATATAAATCAGTAGATATTGAGATTTGGGATAAATCAGCGTATTAGGTTCTATTGTTCTATACTTTTCTATTTTAATTTTATTAAATTTTACTTGTTAGTTATGTAGTATTGTAGTATTGTTATATGTTGTTTTGGCTGTTATTTGTTTTTTAGCTGTAAAGTATTTGTTGTTATTTGTTTGTTTGTTTGTTTGTTTTTTCACTATATGACTCCTCGAAAATATGAATCTGGGCATCAAAAACTTAAAAAAAAAAAAAAAAAAAAAAAGAATAGAAAAATTGATTGAATCCCAAAAGGGAGCTCTTGAAAAATTTGTTACCAGTAATAAACAAAATATCACAGAAAAATTAGGTAATAGTTCAACAAATGAAAATAATTCTTACGATAGTCAATTGAAAGATAATAATGAAAGTAATCCTAATGCTAGTCAATCAAAAGATACTAATGAGAATATTCAAAATGATAACAATTTCATATATATGAAGAACTTTTTGGTTTTCTATTTAGTTTCGAAAAATTAAAATCATTTGATGATGATAGCTTAAAAGATAAATGTCTTTGTCTCGAAAGTGCTCTCACATATAAAAATTCCATTGATATTGATGGTTTAGATTTATTTTCGGAATTAGAAGAAAACAAGAACACTCCAGTTGACATATTGAATTATATTAAAAAACTAGAATCTTTTCCAAATGCATGCATCGCATATAGAATTTTATTAACAATTCCTGTGATAGTTGCTTCTACAGAAAGAACTTTTTCAAAATTAAAATTGATAAAATCTTACCTAAGATCGACTATGTCACAAGAAAGATTAAGTGGATTAGCGATTTTATCAATTGAAAGGAACATGTTAGAGAAAATTGATTATAAAAATTTGATCAATAATTTTGCATCTAAAAGAGCAAGAAAAATGAAATTCTAGTAAAAAAAATCATAGATATTAATTTAATTTAATATTGAATGGTTTGGGACGGCCCTGTTCCAAGCCAAAGTCATTTACTGATGGCACCATCAAATGGCCATCTCAGCATGCTCTCCATGTCACGACTCCTTCACCATCAATGGAAGATCCCACTTCTTTTACTTTGGCCTCTAAGCAGCTTGAATGGCGTCATGCCATGAATGAAGAATTTGATGCTCTTCTTCAAAATGGTACGTGGGATCTTGTTCCTCCTTCACCTACCATGAACATTATTGGTTGCAAATGGGTTTTCTGCATCAAACGTTGTGCAGATGGGTCCATTGAACGTCACAAAGCATGACTTGTGGCCAAACGTTTCCACCAACAACCTTTGACTATGGTGAAACATTTAGTCCAGTTGTCAAACCGGTCATTATACGCACTGTTCTCTCTCTTGCAGTGGCTCATGGCTAGTCCATTCGTCAGCTTGACGTCAAAAATGCATTCCTCCATGGCTTTTTGGATGAACCTGTATTTATGCAACAACCACCTGGCTTCATCCATCCTCAAATGACATCTCATGTTTGCCGTCTTCACAAAGCGCTCTACAACCTCAAGCAAGCACCGCGTGCTTGGTTTGCTCACCTCAGTTCTTGACTAAATGAATTAGGATTCCTCCCCTCCAAGAGTGATTCTTCTCTAATCATTCTTCGCACTCCTCATCTTACTTGCTTTGTCCTTATATATGTGGATGATATCATTGTCACGTGCTTGGACTCCTCTGCTATCACTTCCTTCATCTCTCAACTTGGCACTGAATTTGCTGTTAAAGACCTTGGGCCCTTAAATTTTTTCCTTGGAGTTGAGGTACTCCCTGTTTCAGGTGGCTTACTGTTATCACAGCACAGGTACATCACAGACCTCCTTCATAAGGTGCATATGGTTGATGCTAAACCAATCACCTCGCCTATGAGCTCGGCTCATACCTTATCCCAATTTGTTGGTGATGCCTTTGATGATCCCACTCTCTATCGCAGCACTGTTGGGGCCCTTCAATACCTTGCGATTACACGACCTGACATCTCCTTTACTGTCAATAAGGTATGTCAATTCATGCATCACCCTACTATTCCTCATTGGACTGCTGTGAAGCGCATCTTGCGCTACTTAAAAAACACCATTCACCATGATCTTCTTCTTCGCCATAGCTCCTTTTTCTCTCCATGCATATTCAGATGCCGATTGGGCTGGCTGCCCAGATGACAGAAAATCTATAAGAGGTTTTTGTATTTTCCTTGGTCCTAATCTGATTTCTTGGAGTGCTCGAAAGCAATCAACCGTTTCTCGGTCCAGCACTGAAGCAGAATATAGGGCTCTCGCTGTCACCACGACAAAAATAATATGGCTCCAATCTTTGCTTATGGAACTCGGGATTTTTCTACCTCACAAACCGGTGCTCTGGTGTGACAACATTGGTGCTACCTACCTCTCTGCCAACCCGGTTTTTCATGCAAGAATGAAACACATTGAAATTGACTTTCATTTTGTTCGTGACAAGGTGGCATCTCGAAGTCTGGACATTTGGTTCCTCTCCTCCAAGGACCAAACTGCAGACATCTTCACCAAGCCATTAGTTTCTGCCCACTTTGCTCTCTTACGTGACAAACTCAATGTGCATTCTTTGCCGTTGAGTTTGCAGGGGCGTGTCAAGGATAAGTGTGAACATTACAAATTCAAACAATCACCTGCTGCAGATAAGGCTAGAGACTCATCTCAAGTTCAAATACAAGATACAGATAAGGATAGGTATACCTTTTGTAATTCAAACACCTCTCATCTGTTGTAATCTATTGTTATCCTTTCCTTTTCAAATACTTGTAAACTCATCTATAAATATTCAATACATACGTGCACTCTCTATATTCAAGAGAGAATCAATTACACTCTTATTATCACATAGATCATAGAAGAAGTTGATTACTTAATTAGAGGAAACGCTTTGAAATCATCATTGGGATTGCTCGTGAGACTTTGTATCTTCATCAAGACTCAAGATTAAGAATCATTCATAGGGATCTTAAAACTAGCAATGTTCTACTAGATGCTGAGATGAACCCCAGAATTTCAGATTTTGGGATAGCCCGTATCTTCAAAAGGGACCAAATTCAAGACAATACAACCAGAGTTGTTGCAACATGGTACGTATCACACAAACACATGCACGCACTTGCAATTTTTATTAAAATACAATATTACATCATGTACATTGGGGAAGACCAAGTGGTAGCTCACCAAACAAGATCTCAACCGCATTAAAAAAAAAAACTAGACAAACTAAGAATACTTGTAGCATCACAATTAAACTTTAATATTATCTTTAAAATTGTTCACATGCAGTGGTTATATGTCACCAGAGTACGTAGTATTTGGGAAATTTTCAACAAAATCAGATGTCTTTAGTTTTGGCGTCATTTTATTGGAGATCGTAAGTGGCAAGAAGAATAATGACTCTTATCAAAATCAGCCTTCCCTAACTTTGATAGGACATGTAAGTAACAGAACACAACAATCTTTACATTTTGCATTTATAATACAGCCCCAAATGGATAATGTTACAAACCACACAAGTCTGGCAACTATGGGGAGACGATAGAGCCTTGGATATAGTTGATCCATCGATAAATGAGTCATTTGTTCCCCATGAAGTCTTGAGATGCATTCAAATTGGTCTCTTATGTGTGCAAGAAGATGCAATGGATCGACCAACAATGTTGGAAGTTCTTCTCATGCTGAGTAGTGAAACAACTCTTCCTTCTCCTAAACAACCTGCTTTCATTTTCAGAAAACCTTCCAATGATTTGGGATCAGTAACAGGAGGAGGTTTTAATTCTATAAATGACGTGACAATTACTATGGTTGAAGCTCGATAAAGGTAAAGATTCTAGTTAGCTGCATCTAAATTGCTTCTATGAGGATTTTGTAGGACAACTTAACATTTTACATTTTGGTATTTCAGAGCAAATGTAATTTTTATTCTTTTTCTTCTTCTTTCTTTCTTTGTGCCCCCCTCCCTCCCTCTCTTTTTTAGTTTCTACCACTGCTTATATTGTTACTAATAGTCTGTATTTTTCAATATATAAGTTTTTAATATTTCCCAGTCCAAGCATCCTAACTTGGTCTTTTATCATAACATTCAGAAATTGAGGCACCTGCTACCTTTTTGTTAGTTATTCTTTTTTTTTTTTTCAATTAATTCTCCAAGATAGTTCAGCTCCTTTGTGGAAAGTGAAAATAATGTTCTTTCATTTCATTTAGATCAGATGATATAAATGTTGGTGAATACAGCCTACTTCAGTGGACTGTTCTCTCCCTTGACCTTTCAGCCTATAACTAATAATTGAAACTTATTAAAGAATTATTTAGCCTGTAGACAATTTTCCGAGCTCCAAACAGTAAGGCATAGCCACATATAAGAATTTTAAAGAAAGCTAAAAGCCATACATGCAGTTTGTGATGGATAGTGCTCTGGGAACAAAGTTAGATTAATTTTTCAAATAATTTCCTCGTCACAATCAACATTCACCCGACAGCGTTATGTCTGCTGTTTAACCTCACAAGTTAAAGCTCATCTAACCAGATCTAATTACCTGCAAGCCTTTGGATTTTTTTACCCTGACTATTTATAAGGTTTGAACTTTAGTAACTACTAAATTTGAAGGCCTACATCTACTACATAGTTTATGGCCATGTTCACGAAAACAAAATTTTAAAACTGCTTGATCTAGTTAGAATTGCATACTGAAAAAGATTTGAATCTAGAGCTCTGTGATTCCTTTTCTAGTTTTTTTATTGTATCATATCTCACCCCTTGTGTAGCTATACGACATGCGTTTTAAATGAACTCTCAAAATTGGGTGTAATCGCTAATGGCTTGTAGCACAATTGGTACCTACCCCATCCCCAATTCCTATGTTGACCCGTCTCTCCCCTCTTATTAACCAAAAAAAGCAACTACAAAAAAATATATAAAAAATGTGATCATAGCACCAAATCTCATCAAAACTCAGTGGTTAAGAAGCTGTCCACCCCACGTTTATTTGAGTGGAAACTTGAGTCCACACCAAAACACGTGTAGCGCCATATTTTTAGCCTGTTCATACTTCAATGTCAATAGGCTCAATACTCAATATAGGAGGCTGAAGGGGTAGGTTGACTCAATTTATAGCCTCACATCACCAATCCATTGATCACTGATCATTCCATGTGTATGAATATGGAAGTAACTAAACACATGAAAGTCAAAGTTATTGTCAACTAGTCAAAGGCATCAATTATCATCATAATGGACCCCAGTCATGTTTGTTTTTGCAACATGCAAACGCCGGTCTTCTTATGCAACTTTTATTAGCTGAAGAACAAGCTGAACAACCCAAAGCACTGGGAATTACAATGTTTTACTGTATCATGATAAGATTATGTGCATGATACGTGCACACCATGTGCAACAATTTATCCTAAGATTATCCAATATTAATTTTTGATTGGTATTAATTACCACTTGCAAAAGCATGGATGCTGAAAAATTGTTCATGTCTTTGATTCTGATCATTCTTTTCTTCCCATTTTGCACTTCCCTTGACACCTTAACACCAAACCAATCCATCAAGGATGGCCAATCATTGATATCCAAAGAAAAGAATTTCGCCTTAGGCTTCTTCAGTCGCGGCAACTCCAGCAATCGGTATCTCGGTATTTGGTATGTCAAAGTGACACAACATAATGTGGTATGGGTTGCAAACAGGAATGATCCTATCAATAATACCTCCGGAGTTCTCTCCATCAACCAGTTTGGAAACCTTGTCCTCCATGATGGTTATAACCATCTTGTTTGGTCTACAAATGTGTCTGTCCAAGGGACAATAATCTCCACTGTAGCTCAGCTTCAAGATTCAGGAAACTTGGTATTGGTCCAAGACAATATTAATGAAAAGATGTTATGGCAAAGCTTTGACTATCCCACAGATACTTTGCTTCCAAAGATGAAGCTTGGTTTGAATCGAAAAACTGGGCTAGACAGGTTCTTGACATCTTGGAAGTCACAAGATGACCCTGGATCAGGGGACTACTTGTATAAGATGAATCCATCTGGCCTCTCCCCAAGCATTCTTGTATAAAGGTTCGACCCTGTATTTTCGGTCAAGTCCATGGCCATGGCAATCATCATCAGCAACAGTCTCATCTGGGTTATAAGTTTCAATTTTGTTAACAATGAAGATGAGGTATCTTACACCTTTTTCTTGATGACCCCTCCATCATTTCTAGATTAGTGGTTCACAACTCAGGATTGCTCCAGCACCTTACATGGAATGATGATGATCTTCAATGGAAGGAACTCAATTCAGCACCTAGTTACCGGTGTGAAAACTATGGACAGTGTGGTACGAATAGTAAATGTCGATCTTGACCAAAGTCTCCCGACGATATTAATACGTTTGAGTGTACATGTTTGCCAGGGTATGAACCAAAGTCTCCAAGGGATTGGAATATCAGAGATGGTTCTCAGGGGTGTGTGAGGAAGCAGTCGGGGATGTCGATGTGTGGGAATGGAGAAGGGTTTGTGAAGGTGGAACATTTGAAGGGTCCTGATACATCTAATGCAACTTGGATGGACATGAGTATGAGTAGCTCAGAATGCGAGCAGGCATGCTTGAGTAATTGCTCTTGCACAGCTTTTACCAGCATAAATATTGATGGGAAGGGGACCAGTTGCTTAGTATGGTATGGTGAATTGATGGACATTTCGGAGAATTCAAATAAGTGGTGGTATATAAATGTACGTGTGGATGCAAATGAGTTAGGTAGCCTTCTCCCCTTCTATCATTTTTTGTAAATTTTCATTTCTGCCTATTTCAATTTTTGGATAGTACTGGACTTGATCTTGTTTGTTTTTATTTAACTTGTGGTTGTTGTTGTTGTTGTTTTTTGTTTTATTTCTCCCTTTCCTTCAGCTACTTACACAAGGAAGTCCAAAGGTTTTCTTGGCAAAAAGAGGCAGCTGGCTATTACTATATTATCTGTTGCTGTGCCTTTGTTTCTGGTATCCTTGATAGCCTATATGTGGCTAAGGAAGAAGAGGAAAACAAAAGGTAACAAAATTGCTTGCATTGTATTTGTTCATGTGTGTGTTTGTTTGGCTGAGTCATGAAAAATGTCTCACTGGATTAGTCCTCCACGTGAGGTATACGAAATTATAGTGAGCAATGTGTATCAATTTGTTTGAGGACAGTGAAGAGAAAATTGCACAATCAATCATTAAATTTTACTGGTACCAAAAGCTATTTGGAGGGAAATGAGCTCGAGGACAGCAATAGACAACCAGATTTATCTATTTTCGATCTAAGCTGCATAGCTGCTGCCACTGACAATTTCTCTATGACCAACCAAATTGGGCAAGGTGGTTTTGGTTCTGTTTTTAAGGTACAGTTACAATTCCTAATGTCATCGTTGACATCTTCCCAACTTTTCTTTCTGTTTCATATTCCATTAATGTGTGGGTGTGAATGGGGGAAATGACTTTCATAAGCTAAGACATATGTTATTGAAGCATCAGATTGATGCATTGAACTCGATTGCTTAAAACTAATAGTTGAGTAAGCTTAATTTTGGATCATGAATTCAGGGTCAATTATCTAATGGACAACATATAGCTGTAAAAAGGCAATCCAAGAGTTCGGGACAGGGAAAAGAAGAATTCAAAAATGAAGTTATGTTGATCGCGAAACTTCAACATAGGAATCTTGTCAAAATATTTGGCTGTTGCATTCATGAGGAAGAAAAGATGTTGATTTATGAGTACATGCCCAACAAAAGCTTGGACTCCTTCATTTTTGGTATGTCTTCTTTCTAAAAATCTATTGCCTTCATCTCTTTTATTTTCTTTTATTATATATGTTCAAAGAATATATTTGCAGTAGCCATAAACCACATATTTCAACATTATTAACTCAAGCTAAGTTTGTTGGAGCAAATTTTATTGTAGATCATACAAGAAGTTCAATGTTGAATTGGAGGAAACGCTTTGAAATCATTGATGGGATTGCTCGTGGGATTTTGTATCTTCATCAAGACTCAAGATTAAGAATTATACATAGGGATCTTAAATCTAGCAATGTTTTACTAGATGCCGAGAGATGAACCCCAAAATTTCAGATTTCGGGATAGCTCGTATATTCAAAGGGGACCAAATTCAAGACAAGACAACTAGAGTTGTTGGAACATAGTAAGTATCACACAAACACATGCATGCACATGCGCATAAAACTACCATTAGCTAATTGCTACACATACAGAGAATAAAGGCGTATGCAGACTTTAAGATTTTTTTTAATGTTATTCACATGCAGTGGTTATATGTCACCGGAGTATGTAGTATTTGGCAGATTTTCAACAAAATCAGATGTCTTTAGCTTTGGTGTCATATTGTTGGAGATCGTAAGTGGCAAGAAGAATAACGCTTCTTATCAAAATCACCCTTGCCTAACTTTGATAGGGCATGTAAGTAACAGAAAACAACAATCTTTTATCCTTTTACATATATAATGCTGCCCCTAATGGATAATACTACGAACCACACAGGTCTGGGAACTATGGAGAGAAGATAGAGCCTTGGATATAGTTGATTCATCGATAAATGAGTCATTTGTTCCCCATGAAGTCTTGAGATGCATTCAAATTGGTCTCTTATGTGTGCAAGAAGATGCAATGGATCGACCAACAATGTTGGCAGTTCTTCTCATGCTGAGTAGTGAAACAACTCTTCCTTCTCCTAAACAACCTGCTTTCATTTTCAAAAAACCTTCCATTGATTTGGGATCAGTAACAAGAGGTTTTCATTCTATAAATGACGTGACAATAACTATGGCTGAAGCTCGGTAAAGGTAATGATTCTAGTTATTTGCATTTAAATTGCTTCTATAAGGATTTTGTAAGACAACTTCACATTTTACATTTTGGTATTTCAGAGCAAATGTAATTTTGTATTATTTTTCTTCTTCAGAATATTAAATATCAGATCATATTTTACATTTATGATTCAGCTCCCTTGTGATATGTAATTTAATGTTCTTTCATTTCATTTAGATCAGATTAAATAAAAACTTCTTGACTCTTCTTTTGTAAAGTAAAATATAAAGGTTGGTGAATACGGCCTACTTCAGTGGACTGTTCTCTTCCTTGACCTTTCAAGATCTATAACTGCAGAGCAAGCCTAACATAAATTGAAACATATTGGATAATTATTAAACCTATAAACAATTTTCTATGCTCCAAGCAATAAGGCATAGCCACAAATAACAACTTTAAGGAAAGCTAAGAGCCATACATGCAGTTTGTGATGGATAGTGCTCTGAAGTTTCTATTAATTTTCAAGTAAATATCCTCCTCACAATCAATGGACAGTAATATGTTTGATGTTTAACCTCACATGTTAAAAGCTCATCCAATCTAATCACCATCATTCCATTAAGGCATCAACCCTTTGATATTTTGACTCAGATAATTCCTAAAATTTGAACTTTAATAACCACTAAATATTTGAAGGCCAAAATCTACTACATAGTTTATATTGCCTATGTTCACGAAAACCCAATTTAAATCTTCTTGATCAGTGAGAATTTCCTTACTGTACAAGACTTGAATCTAAAGATTTATGATTGTTTTCTTGTCTCTTTATAATCAATTTTATTTCAATTTTATTTTATTTATTTATTTATTTTAGCCTAAGCTTAGGTAGTAGATCACAGCTATGAGTTTTAGATGCACTCAAAATTGGGTGTAATCGCCAATGGGCTTGTAGCCCAATTGGCCTTTCATTTCGATCATCTAAACAAAAATTAGGATTAGTTTCTTAATCCGATTGACACAAAATGGTCTTACTTTTGATTTCAAAGAGTCCCAGGCATTCTCAGAATTTTGGAAAAAAGTTGCTTTCGGGTACCTCAGTTTGCTCACAAAATCCCAAAAAATCCTTAAGAGTCAAAATGGAGTGATGACAATGATTTTGTCTCCTAACTTTAGTTGGTCCTAAATCACCTAACATGAATTTGAGGGGAGCTATTAGAGTTCAAGCCCATAATATCTACTTGTATTATACTCATTTTTCTTGTACATCACCGATATGCCTTTTCCCATATAAAGACAGCTTTCACACTTTTATTTCATTTAAATCAATGAAAAAACAAAAAACAAAAAAACTTTTTGACTCTCCTTTTGTACCAAGTGATCCATAAGTACAATATAATTATATAAAGGTTTCTGAATACGGCCTACTTTAGTGGACTGTACTCTTCCTTGACCTTTCAAGATCTATAACCGCAGTGTGAGCCTCATAAATTATTAATTGAAACATATTAAGGAATTATGTAACCTATAGACAATTTAATGAGCTCCAAGCAGTTAGGCTTAGGCATAGACACAAATAAGAATTTTAAGGAAAGCTAAGCTGTCTGTTATTGATAGTGCTATGCAGCTATGGGAACAAAGTTCCAACTGTTCTATTACTACTTTTCAAGTAAATATCCTCGTCACAATCAATGCGGTCGCTGTTTTACGGCATATGAGCTATCCTATCTCACCCTTCCTGCAGTTATACGGCATATGAGCTATCTCCCCCTTACTGCACTTATACGGCATATGAGTTTTAAATCAACGTGCCTGCTATCAAAATTTTGGACCTAACTTTGTGCATGATTTGTGGTCGTGGCGTCTTGTGAGTAGTCGACACTCATTCTACCGGGATCCACCACTTGTGCACATATATTTTCACCAACCAACACACAACATATCAACAAGTTATGTCAAAGGTTGTGTAAAATGTTATAATCCTAAACTTGTCGGTTCTAAATGCACTCAAGATTGGGTGTAATTGCTAGTGGGTTTGTAGTGGGCACTTACCCCATCTCCAATTCACGTTCTTCCTGCCTCTCTCCACCTCTTTTCTTTAAAAAAAAAAAAAATGTGATCTCATCAACACTAATACACCAAATCTCATCAAAACTCTCCGTTAAACATAATTGAACGAGAGTAGTATTAGTATTAGTAAAAGATAACAAAGTTATTGTTAACCCTTTTGCTGCGTGATAGTGACATAGTGGCGTTAGGCAACGCGGGGCCTGGTTCACATGACATCCAGCTTTAGTCATCTGAGCTGAAGCTTGAGTATTCCAGCCATGTGGTGCACCATATTTCCAGCCTATTCATATTTCAATGGCAATATAACAATCTGAATTTGGGCTGGGTGAGTAATATTATAGACACATTAATTGTCATAACATTTTTCACAATTAAGTTAACAGCTATTCATTAGTTCTCATCTGGACATATCATTGACATCATTATATTATCTCATTAATAACTTAGTACCTCAAAAGTTGTGAAATATTTTATGAAAAATAAAGTGACTCCAGAGTAAGATTGCAATTTATAGCCTTAAATTACATCTCACATCACCATTGATCAATGCCAATGATGATTCCATGTACTTAGAGCTTCTAATTCTCTAGTCCATTCAATTGCGTGTTGGGCATTTCCTGTATTTTAAACTTAAAAGGGAAACATCTCAATCTTTACTGTCCCTGTCTCTCTGCTGAGAGCTTCATTGAAAGAAGGTGATGTTTCCCTTTCTTTAATTTCTTTCCCGTGTTTTGACAAGCCTACCAAGAAGAACATGGTAGGTACTAAACATATCAGTCAAGTTATTGTCTAACTCGTGAGGCATAAATCATCATCATATTGGACCCTAGTCATGTCTCTTCTGACTTATATGAGTTGTCCACCTTTTTTAATGTGTTGGCATGCAATCTGACAGTGTGCAATAAAAGGATGTAGATTTGTCATGTACGCAAATCACGGCTCTTTATCATATGAAAGTTTCAAAGAGTTATTATTATCTATGTTAGTTTTTAGTCACTCGAAAACTTCATGTTTCATTGACCTTCAAGATATTAATGTGTTGGGTATCAAGGTCTTTCTATGTATTCTATTGTATTATATATATATATGATCATATCAATTACATCTCATGGAAAGTGAGTCAAGTTATTTTGACATATAGCGTTTGAAAAAAAAAAAAAAATTTGTTTTTGAGATTATATCCCTTAGGAAGACTGGACCTTGAACGGAGATCAGATCAGATCTTCTCTGTGGCCATGGATGGCAGCCGAGTTAGAGAGAAAGAGAAATGGGTAAAGGATTCGGGTGGGTAATCGTGTTATGGGTAAAACAATAGGTGAAATGTCCATATGTAAATGGAAAAAAATATCACATCAAATAAAAAAAATGTCATATTATCAATCCGTTAGCTATATACACATAAAAGTAATGGAAGTTAATAGAATAATTAACGGTGCACGATTTTGAAACGTTAGGAAACAATTGCGCGTATTTCAAATATTCGAGATCAGACATTCAAATTTGTAAACGTTAGGAACCAACCGTGAAGTTTGGCCAAAAAGAAACCAAAGTGGACGTTAAGTTAACTGTGCTAAAGAGAAAAACAAAAGGGTGGCTACACATTTCAAAGCTAAATAGCTAGGGAGTCACTTTCTTCCGAATCAGACAATTCTTTTACTCTCAACTCAATTTGAGGCCCAAACTTGAAGACCCAAACCCCACATCGCTTCTTAACCACCCCATTACCAGTTGGCAAATATCGCAAACAAATTAAATAAATCATAAATAAAAGAAATAACATCTTTTAAGTTCTAAATTTAATTTAAATAAATCTTAATCGTGAAATACACACTCTATATCCAAATCCCAAAAAGACTTACCTACATTGCTACAAGGCTACAATTATATCTCTTGTTCGTTTTTTTCAACTGACTTTGCAAAAAGACATACCTACAACCTCACTCTAAAGGTCATGTGTTTTGCAAAGGGCCTTCTGTTGCTCCTTCTGCAAACGTTGCTTCTCTTCCATGTTTTCCGATTTGGAAGTTCACGGGACACCATAACTATTGGCCAACCCATTAGAGATGGTAACATAACTGACATTTTAGTCTCTAACGGAGAAAGTACTTTTGCGCTTGGTTTCTTTAGTCCAAAACAAAACCCAACCTATCGCTACGTTGGAATTTGGTACAATACTCTAGCTCCAGGTCCAGTATGAACCGTGGTGTGGGTTGCAAACAGAGACAGGCCTATTATTAATGATACTTCTGGAGTTCTCTCAATTGATGTTCATGGAAACCTAGTACTCTATGTCAAAGATCGGATTAACCAACCTATCTGGTCCACAAATATTATTGTCTCAAAAAAATCATCAAGAAACAATAATAGTACTATTCTTGCTCAGCTCTTGGATTCAGGAAATCTAATCTTGTTCCATAATGAAACAAGTAAGGTACTATGGCAAAGCTTTGACTATCCAACCGATACAGCAATTCCAGGCATGAAGCTTGGGCTGGACAGAACAACTGGTCTGAACCGAATCCTAACATCTTCGAAATCCGAAGGTGATCCAGGAACTGGAAATTGCTCATATAAGCTCGACACCAATGGCTCCCCAGAGTTGATTTTGTACAAGGGTAACGTTCCTCGGTGGCGTTCTGGTCATTGGACTGGGCATGGTTGGAGTGGGCTACCCCTTTCGAACCCTGGTTCCTTCTTCAATATTAGTTTTGTGAACAACCAGAGTGAGGTTACTATAAGTTGGAGTATCCTGGATTCAATATTCTTAGCAAGATTAGTGTTACATGAGTCCGGATTAGTTCAAAAGTTTATACGAAAGAGGACAAATTATCAATGGCGTGCTCTGTACTTAGAACCCTCGGACCTGTGTGACAATTACGGCAAGTGTGGTGCATTTGGTAAATGTCTAGTTAAAAAGAATGGAACTGAATTCGAGTGCATGTGTCTACCTGGGTTCGAACCCAGATCACCAAATGAATGGTCTTTGAGAAATGCATCAGGCGGGTGCGTGAGGAAGCGTGGGAATGGGAAGAAATCGTTGTGCCGAAGCGGTGAAGGGCGGTTTGAGAAGGTGGAAAATGTGAAGGCTCCAGATGCTTCAGTGGCACAAGTTTACCCCAATTTGGGTTTGGAGGGGTGTGAATCACTGTGCTTGCAAAATTGTTCTTGCACGGCCTATGCAAGTGTGAATGCGGAAGAGGAATCCGGGTGCATGATTTGGTTTGGTGATTTGATGGATACAAAAGGTTTCGATGGAGGCCAACATTTGTACGTACGACAACGAGGTACGTAGGGATCTAGGTACTCAACAATTATAGTATTTGAGCCAATATTACTCATTTGCTTTCTTGTTTTCAGGTAGTCATGCAAAGGGTTTCTTTGTGGCAATTATGGTAGTGGCCCTAGTTGTTGCTTCATTACTCATTTTCCTCTTTGCGGTTTGGTTAAGAAAGAGGACAAGAAACGGTAAGCAAAATTTTCAGTTGATTCTATTTTTTGATCTCATGCTACATGTGTGAACTGTAATGCTACTAATACTACTACATACATCATTGTGCTCTTTGAAGCAAAATTTGCTAAACTTGCTTGCGGGGGTCACTTTTTTAGAAATGATAAGGAAAGGTAACAAAATAAATCTGTATTTTGCAATGTGATATAATGTATAATTTGGTTGAACAGTATGGTGGGGAATAATGGAGAGAAAAAGATTCAAAAAGGGGGAAGGGTTGACAACAGGTGATTGACGTAGCACAATGGGAGATTAATGAGACAAAAGATAAATTCATTTTCTGTTTTAAATAACCAGTTTTCATCAGTTGAATAAGCATTAAAAGCTATATATAGTTGCTTAAACTAGTTACAACTTACAACCATCATTTGTAACCATGCTTGCATGAGGACAGGGTGGAGAAGACAACCCACCGTGTTCATTGATGTTACTGCAAGTTCAACAAGATTACAAGATTCTCAGAAGCTCAATGAAAGTAGAAGAAATCCAGATTTACCAATTTTTGACATAAGCACCATACTTGCTGCCACAGACATGTTCGCTTCTGCTAAAATGCTTGGACAAGGTGGCTTTGGCCCAGTCTATACGGTACTTCACCTTGTGCATGATAAGCATCTATGACTAGGAACTTTACAACTTCTGTTAACTGTAAATATGCATCAATACTCTATCTATTCCACTGCAATTTTATACATCATGGGTAAGGTGTGTGGGTCAATAAGCTAGGATCACAATTGCACATCATAGAAAAACTATAATAATATGTTAATTAGTTTAAATCTCCATTACAATTTCAGGGTCAATTAGCTAATGGACAGGAAATAGCAGTAAAAACACTCTCGACAAGTTCTAGGCAAGGAGCAGAAGAATTTAAGAACGAAGTTATGCTGATAGCAAAACTCCAACACAGGAATCTTGTGAGGCTTTTTGGTTGTAGCATTCATAAAGAAGAGAAGATGTTAATATATGAATACATGCCAAATAAAAGCCTAGACTTTTTCATCTTTGGTATGCTATTTCTTTTATCACCAATCGCTTTCAACTATTTAATTATTGCTTTATGGTATTAGCACCGAAATATAATTATAATCTTAGGGTGAATTTGGTCATGCATTATTGATGGAATCTTTCATGTTTTGGTCCAGACGAAATAGGAAGGAAATTGTTGGATTGGAGGAAGCGATTTGAAATTATTTCTGGTATTGCTCGAGGAGTCTTATATCTTCATCAAGATTCAAGACTAAAAATCATCCATAGGGATCTAAAAGCAAGTAATGTGCTACTAGATGCTGCAATGAATCCAAAAATTTCAGATTTTGGTTTGGCTAGAATGTTTGGGGATGACCAAATCGAAGCAAATACAAAGAGAGTTGTTGGCACATAGTAACTATCTCTCTCTCACACACGTTGACTGCTAAAATAAAATTAGACAACATTTTTATTTTCTTTATGCAATTGCAGGATATATGTCACCAGAGTATGCAATGGAAGGATTATATTCTACAAAATCAGATGTCTTTAGCTATGGTGTATTAACACTAGAGATAATTAGTGGCAAGAGAAACAATCACTGTCATGTTGGAAATCCCCGCCTAAATTTAATAGGACATGTAAGTAAAATATATTATCATTTCATTACAATTTAATGAACTTCACATTGAAGTAGAAACTCTAAGATGGTACTGTTAAATTGTTTCAGGTCTGGGACTTATGGATGGAAGGCAAAGCCTTGGACATAGTTGACTCATTACTGGCTGAGGCATATCCTATTCATGAAGTTTTGAGATGTATTCAAATTGGGCTCTTATGTGTACAAGAACAAGCGACGGATTGACCAACCATGGCAGAAATTGTATTCATGTTGGGAAATGAAACAACTCCTCTCTCTCCTAACAAGCCAGCATTTATCAACAGAAGAATTATAGATTCTGGTCAAGATTCATCAAGTTCTGCAGGAGCAGCTGCTTCACTTAATAACATGACCATTTCTGTGCTTGAAGCTCGATGAAGTCTGCACTTATTAGTTGAACTACACTTTCATACTTGAAGAAATAGAGTGCACGTTCCTATTTGATCCCTGGATCTTTTGAAGTTCCAAATTTATCTTTGAAATTGTAAAATTTGAGTAATAGTAATTGATGACATGAGAATTGTTAAGACAATATACAACGTTAATTTTTGTTTAAAATGATTAGATGCTAGTTTAATTTCATGTATATATTAATTTAATCTAATCTCCTTTTGTAAAGTAAAATATATATGTTGGTGAATATGACCTACTTTAGTAGACTGTTCTCTCCCATGGCCTTTCAAGATCTAGAACTGCAGCCACATAAACTAATTATTGAAACATATTAGACAACTATTTAGCCTACAGACAATTTTCTGAGGTCCAAACAATAAGGAATAGCCACATTACAATATTGTCTGTTGCTGTGCCATTGTTTCTGGTATCCATTCTAGCTTATATGTGGCTCATGAAGAAGAGGAAAACAAAAGGTAACAAAATCGCTTGCATTGTTTCTTCACATTTATATGTGTTCCACTAAGTCCTCAAACAATGTCCCAACTTATCAGGAGTCATTGGATTTTGTGGGGTATATCACATATGTAAAGCAACAAACCAAAAAGCAAAAATTGAAAGAAAGTGAAAGCAAAGAGAGATACATACAAGCAACACAGATCTAAGATTTTAACTTTTTTTTTTTTTCTTTTTTACAATTTGACAAAGATCAATCTACTCAATCCATACAAATATTCTAAAGATTAAACATACTTAATATATATACTGACCAGATAGGAACATGGCCTTAACTCTTCCAATTTAGTAACAGCTTGTCAACGCCACCCTCTTCTTAAAATCAACATAGGCAAAATAAGCATCCATAAATAGAAGAATTTTTGCAAACGAAATGCCTATCTGCAAAAAGTAAGGTAAGCTCAGACGACATCAATTGCAACCAATCAAATAATTCAGCAAATTTAGACCCTACAAAGTCCATAAGACATTTTATCAAACACATAGAATGCTTCAAACTCAGCAAACACACACTAAAATCAATGCCCATTACAAACTCAACATGACACAAACACTGACCTGTGGGAAAAATTGAAGAATGGATATACATAATGGATTATGAATCACGTGAGCAACAGTGCAATTAGAAGAATTGAAAAAATAAACCTCTATTGTACTCAAACCCAACAAAATTGTCTTAAGATATATATTTTATAAGTAAATAGTCTTAAAATAAAATTATGCACTTCCTATTGCAATCAGCACGGGATGATAGGTCAACTGTCCATATCTGCCAAGCTAATTGTCCAGATGCAGCTGCCAGAAATGCATAATATGGCCACCCTGCTCCACAAATTTTTTTTTTTTCCAGAAAAACAGATGACTATAAGCCAATTTCAGCTAACAGAAAGTTGCAAAAACAGAAAACTAGAGCAAAGACCAATGCCAGCATAAAATCCATTATAAGCCCAATCACAGTTAACAGAAAATATAGCACGTACCAATCCCATCATTAAATCCACTGAGGACAAGACTACTAATGGATGCTATTCCAAATCCAGTAATCCACTCCTTAGTTGAATCCCCAAACAGAATCACATCTACTAACTGACAAAAACCAAGAGAAAAGAGTTTGTCCTAGGAAATCTTGTTGTAAGATGTTCATACAAGTCAGTACAGTTAGTAATTCAAATTAGAAAACAAAGAGAGAAAACATGAATCACAGAAGGTAAAAATTGGTAGAGTTGAGAGTGATGGCAGGTTGCCAGTGACACTCTTAAGTATCAACTGCTCGGGAGCTTTTGCATGCAAAGCTTCTGATATTCTTTCACCAGAATTGCCCATTATGCAAACTGTATCTCATACCTCTATTTTTTCTTTCTTACTTATCTGTATAGCCAATTACCTGCTTCAGTTTGGTTACTTCAAGAGGGCGTATCCATTCGACTATGATTAGTGAAATACATAAAAGAATTATTAAAAAAAGAAAAGAGATTAAGGTAAAATAAATAACTCTATCCATTCGACTATGATTAGTGATTCATATTGCTAATTAGATAGGGCATAGCAAATGACAACCAAATTAAGATCTCAATGGAACAAGAATTAGGAACCGAATTTAGTGAGAAAACTCTTAACATAACATAATTTTTACCTTCTTGTTAAGTGGCTTCTGAGTGTGGCTTTGGTTTCAAAATCTAGCAGAGAAAAACGTAAATGTTTAGGGATGATAATTACAAAGATTATAGAGAGCATAGTCGAATGAGTCAAATAGGCAAAGAGCTAGCACGCATAAGGGACCCCAAAAAAAACCCAACTGAGATTATTAAAGTAATTAGTCATTGGTACCATTCAAGTAAAAGTAAAACCAATTAAACTAAACTTTTCAGAGGCACAAAAAGATTTGCTTATATTTTCCAATAGTTCATATGGGTAATAATAACCTCAAACTGAATTGATTCAAGGAATCAAATATGCAAAACTGACATTTAAAAATAACCAGCTAAAATGTAAATCAAAGCTCCTAACACTACAATGTCTTGGTTTTTATATGGCATAAACCAAAAGAAAACCTAATGAATCCAAAAAAGACAAACAAAAAACACAGAAACCAGCTTTGCACAATCAACAATTGAAGTTCACAATATGGAATAAAGTAACAAACCCAACTAAATAGCCATTGTCAATTATACTTATGCTCCGTTTGGCTGCAGAGTAACGTTTCAAAAAAAAAAAAAATAGCAGACAGTGATGGAGCAAAACAGTTAAAGCAGTATGAAAGAAAACAAGATAACTGAGAAAATTGAGAAATTAAAACATGCCTGCTGCGCTAATGGAGAAGAATTGGTTTTGCTTGGAATTTGGAGGCAATTTAATAACGTATTAAAGAACAAAAATCCTTTACAACCATTGGATTAATCCTACAAAGCAGAAATTCCTAGAATCATCTAGTAATACTATGCGAACAAAAATCTCAAATCCCTCTCTCTCTCTCTCTCTCTCTCTCTCTCTCTCTCGCTGCTATTCATATCTCAAATCCCTCTCTCTCAAAAATCTGAACGAAAATCTTTTACAAAACCAAAAAAAAAAAGAGTACGAAGTTGGAACTTACATAAGGAAATTGATTGGAGTGAGCGATGAGAGGTGGAGCGAGGACAATACCAATGCGTCTGGCTGATCGCAATCCTTACCAGGGTTTCACGAGAAAGATCTCTCTGGTGCGAGGAGAAGGTCTGGTGCAAGAATTTGAGCGTGAAAAGGTTTGATTAAACTATTGGTCTGTTTGGATGGGGTGATTTGGGCACACGGATTTGGATTTGAGAGTCCAAATCTAAATTCTTTGTTTAGATGACTCAAAACCATTAGGATTAAACTCTAGGTATTTCAATTTTGGGGGTTTTGATAATTTGGGGGTTTTCATGTCAAAGATCTAAGTTCTGCGAAAATTGATCTGCTGTTGCTATTCACAATTTGGGGGTTTTCATTTTCAGAAATCCTTGGTATTGATTAGTAGAGCGCGCGAAGTTATTAATCTGTTATTTTTTTCATGCTTATTTTGAAGGTATTTATGGCCGTTGAAATAAGTCTGTTATGCATTTCGAAGGTTACATTAATGAACGTTAAAAGAGGTGGATAATATAATTTTTTTTATATTTATTTCAACAATTCTATTAGTGACCATCAAAATAGGTTAATTGTATATTTCACCTCCCCAGGTACAAAATTGTATGCTATTGTGACCATTTTTAATGAACCCTTGAAATAAATGTGCTGATATAGGTCAAGTTTTTTGTAGTGCATTGATAATGCTCAATTGTACTTATTGTAAGCAAATGTCTATCAATATGATTTAGGACAGGGAGGAGAAAATTGTGCAATGAATCATTAAATTTATAACTACTTTAGAAATAAATTGGTAGACTATTAAATTTATAGTTCTTACTTTTTATTTGAAAAATTCAAAAATATTTCACAATGTTTTGAAGTCCAGATATATGTTGAACTACATTATGCTCATAATGATTGAAGTTTCAGTTTTAATATTAGGTTTTCATTATTTATGATTTTTGCAGATAATTGGCTCATATTGAGTATGGACCAGTTTCAAAAGGTATAATTGGCTCATACTTGTTATGAGCCACCTTTTGAAACTTGCTTATATCTACTATGAACCAATTATCTCTGCAAAATCATACTTGTTATGAGCCACTTCTGTAATTGGTTCATATTTAATATAAGCCAATCACAAAATTAAAGTGGCTCATAACATATTGAGTATGAGCCAGTTTCAAAAGGTGGCTCATAACAAGTATAATCCAAATCTGTAATTGACTCATATTCAATATGAGCTTCCACTGTTTACCATAAGCAAATAAATATCATCGATTATGAAATCATGTGTGTCTTGAGTATATAGAGCTAAATATCATCAATCATAACATATTGAGTATGAGCCAGTTTTAAAAGGTGGCTCATAACAAGTATGATCCACCTTTTGAATTTGGCTCATACTCAATATGAGCCAATTATCTGCAAAATCATACTTGTTATAAGCCACTTCTGTAATTGGTTCATATTCAATATGAGCCAATCACAAAAGTAGCTCATAACATATTGAGTATGAGCCAGTTTCAAAAGATGGCTCATAACAAGTATGATCCACTTTTTTAATTGGTTAATATTATGAGCCAATCACAAAAGTGGCTCATAACAAGTATGATCCACTTTTGTAATTGGTTAATATTTAATATGAACCAATCACAAAAGTGGCTCATAACAAGTATGAGCCATTTCTGTAATTGGCTCATATTCAATATGAGCTTCCACTGTTTACCAATAAGCAAATAAATATCATCGATTAGAGAATTTCTTATGATTAGAGAATTTCTCATCCATAGGTTTGTTTACATAGATGATCTTTGTTACATTTCTTAAGCATCCTTGGGCTGATTTAACTTCAATCAAAGTGGTCCAAACCCTTTTGAAACTTGATCTAAGACTTCTTTAAATAAAATCCTAGATAAAATAAACTTGTCTTTTAATGTAAGCAAATTAATTTTAAGCATGTTTCACATAATAAATTGGATTGTATTTAATCATCTGCACATGTTAATTTTACCGTTTAGATCATCACATTTTTATTGTCTCATAATGCACTTGTTAATTCTACCATATAGACCATCACATTTTTATTGTCACTGGTTTTATGAGGGCCGGCCCAGCAAGATCTTGGGCTTGGGTAACCCCATAGGGGCAATCACAGAAAAGAAAAAAACAACTCAAAAAAAAAAATAAAAAATCAATGGCAGTACATTCCTTTATTACAGGCAACAACTCGTAACCGCTGTTAAAATTTCAGCTTGTCGGAGCATCAACCATTTCTTCTTCTTCATCTTCTTTTTCTCCGCCCACGTTCTTGCACTCCTGCCTTTTATGTTTCTCTGTTTAATACAAATTGCTTGAAATGTGTGAATGGTGTTTTTTATTTTTATTTTTTAAAAAGATGTGAGATGATCAAGTGAATCATTGGATTTTTTACATGTTAGCTTAGTATTTATTGTGTTAGGTTGTTCCGCACTGCTGGGTTTTTAAAAAAAAATTTGATTCATACATGACTCCTACTCACAAATATTAACAAGTTTGTTCTCTTAGTGCATTCTTGTAGGTTGGATGATTAATTTTAAAATAGAGTTAGATGATAACTTCAAAATAATGAATGGAACTTTTTTTGTGAAGGGATGAGATTCATTTCTCTATCCTATGGGAATCGGCTTCCAAGTTTTTACCTGGGTGCTGATCTAGCTCCCCAAAGTGACGATCAGCAGTTTGGTTATATTTCTACGAAAATTGAGTATAATTGATTTTCTGTCATCTTTTGTGATTTTTGCTTCCTGTTTTGTGATTTTTCTGAACATGATATGACATTTTCTAGAAACTTGAATGTTTGATTTTAATTAGATATGCATGCTTGAATGACTTTAATTACTGTTTGATCATTAATCCATGTCTTATTCATTTTGTTTGCATGTACTATTATGATGATGTGAGTCGAATACAATTGTGGTTTCTTTGAAATCGTGAACTATAAATTAATGGATCTTAGAGAATGACTTTTGTTCCTAGCCCCCGAATCTAATCTCATGGAAAAAGTAGTGTATCATGGTGTATTTTCTTAGAGAATGACTTTTGTATTTTCTTTTTTAGGACCAAAGCCTTATATTTTTTTCCTTCTTTTTAGATTGTATTTAGGATCAAATCATTGTATTTTTAATTTTAGAAAATTATTGTATTTATTTATCAATCAATAAAGAGGTACTTTTCTTAATATTTGTAAAGTGAAGTGGCGACTCAATTTCTGGCTAAACTTGCTAAAAAATACATTTTCTTGTATTTATTTTTTTTTTTTAAGTTTTTGGGCCAAACATGGCTCTTGTGATGTTTATTTGAAATATGGACTCATTCAAAATCGTATTTGTGAAAGACACTTTTGAACATGAAAAGTGTCTTTCTGAAAGACACTTTCTGACCAAATTTTGGTCAGAAGTTGTCTTTAGAAAAAACAATTTTGAGAAATATAAAAATTTTGGTCAGAAAGTGTCTTTCAGAAAGAAAATTTTCACATTTAAAAGTATCTTTCACAAAGATAATTTTTTAGCAACTTTGACCCTTAATTTCTCTTAGGAGGGACATAGTTGAACCACCAGTGTGTTCCTTAAATATTAAAATTAAAGGACCATTTTCGAGGGTCCCGGGTCATAATTTGTTTTATTTTATTTTATTTTATTTTCGAGTTTCTTGATGCTTAATCCTTTTAATATTATTTCAAATGACTTGTTCTTTAAACCTTATAAAGATTTTAAAAAAAAAAATCCTTTTTGACCAAACAAAACATTTTTTTTTTCTACTTTTTAATATATAATATCTACTCATCAAAAAATATCTGCTAATAAAAATTTCAAAAAACAATTTTTAATCTTAGACCACCAAAAATTATGAGGATAGTTTTCAAATTTTTAATCCTGTTCATATTTCAATGTCAATACAAGAGCCTAAGTTTGGGTTAGGTGAGGTCGCCTCAATTTATAGCCATAGTAAAAATAAACGTGGATCGCCATATTTCCAGTCCCTTCATATTCAAGCGATACAAGAAACAGTTTGGTTTTTTTAAGTCAATTTTTTCAACTCGAAAGGCCAATCCTCCCTAGATCGCTCTGAGAGGATGTCTCTGGATTTAAAGCCTTGCCCAAAAATTTGACCCACTGCCTACACAGTTGTGTTTGAATATTGCCTACGCAGTTGTGCTTGACTATTGGTGCCTACAAACTAAAACAAGAGAGAGAGAGAGAGAGAGAAAGACTTTCATAATTTAAAATGTTACAGGTAAAAGACCACTTGCACAAACATAGATACTGAAAAAAAATGTTCATGTCTTTGATTCTGATCATTCATTTCTTCCCATTTGGCACTTCCCTTGACACCTTAACACCAAACCAATCCATCAAGGATGGCCAATCATTGATATCCAAAGAAAATCATTTCGCCTTAGGCTTCTTCAGTCCCGGCAACTCCAGCTATCGGTATCTCGGTATTTGGTATGTCAAAGTGACACAACAAACTGTGGTGTGGGTTGCAAACAGGAATGATCCAATCAATGATTCCTCCGGAGTTCTTTCAATCAATCAGTACGGAAGCCTTGTCCTCCATGACAGTTCTAACCGTCTTCTTTGGTCTACAAATGTTTCTGTCCCAGGTACAATCTCCTCTGTTGCTCAGCTTCAAGATTCAGGAAACTTGGTATTGGTCCAAGACAATTTTAATGAAAAGGTGTTATGGCAAAGCTTTGACTATCCCACAGATACTTTGCTTCCAAAGATGAAGCTTGGTTTGAATCGGAAAATTGGGTTAGACAGGTTCCTAACATCTTGGAAGTCACAAGATGACCCTGGAATTGGAGACTGCTTGTATAAGATGAATCCATCTGGCTCTCCACAATTCATCTTGTATAAGGGTTCGACCATGTATTGGCGACCAGGTCCATGGCCATGGCAAACAGCATCAGCAGCAACATTCTCATCGGGTTATAAGTTCGATTTTGTTAACAATGAAGATGAGGTATCTTATGACTACTTTCTCGATGACACTTCCATCATTTCTAGATTAGTGGTTAACAACTCTGGATTGCTTTCGCAATTTATGTGGAATGATGGTGATCTTCAATGGAAGGAACTCTGGTCAGCACCTAAATACCGGTGTGACAAGTATGGACATTGTGGTGCGTATGGTATATGTAGTCTTGAGTCTCCTGACGATCTTAATAGGTTTGAGTGTACATGTTTGCCAGGGTATGAACCCAAGTCTCCAAGGAATTGGTATCTCAGAGATGGTTCTGAGGGGTGTGTTAGGAAACAGTCGGGCATGTCGATGTGTGGGAATGGAGAAGGGTTTGTAAAGGTGGATCATGCAAAGAGTCCTGATTCATCTAATGCAACTTGGATGAATATGAGTAGCTCAGAATGTGAGCAGGCATGCTTGAGTAATTGCAATTGCACAGCTTTTATCAGCATGAATATTGATGGGAAGGAGACTGGTTGCTTGGCATGGTATGGTGAATTGATGGACATTTCGGTGAATTCAGATGTAGGGTGGACTATTAATGTACGCGTGGATGCAACCGAGTTAGGTAGCCTTCTTTGCCTGCTTGAGTTTCTGGTAAATTTTCATTTATGCCTATTTTTGTTTTTGAATCGTGGACTCATGACTTGTTTTTTTCTCTTCAGCTGCTTACACAAGGAAGTCCAAAGGTTTTCTTGGCAACAAGAGGAAGCTGGCTATTACAATATTATTGTCTGTTGCTGTGCCATTGTTTCTGGTATCCATGCTAGCTTATATGTGGCTCAAGAAGAAGAGGAAAACAAGAGGTAACAAAATCACTCGCATTGTTTTGTTCACATTTATATGTGTTCCAGTAAGTCCTGAAAGAATGTCCCAATTTATCAGGAGTCATTAATATTTGTGGGTATATCACATTTATAATGCTCAATTGTGAAATTATAGTGAGCAATGTCTATCAATATGTTTTAGGACAGTGAGGAGAAAATTGCACAATGAATCATTAAATTTTATAGGAACCAAATGCTCTTTGGGGGAAAATGAGCTCAAGGGCAGTAGTAGACATCCAGATATAATGGATTTTGATCTAAGCTCGATAGTTGCCGCCACTGACAATTTCTCTCCAACCAACAAAATTGGGCAAGGTGGTTTTGGTTCTGTTTTTAAGGTACATCTACAATTCATAATGTCATTGGTTTTTTTTTTTTTTTTTTTTTTTGGGTAAACCATAATGTCATTGTTGATATGACCATTTCTCTTTTTTGTTTTGTATTTAATTAATGTATGGGTATGAATGGGGGAAAATGAGTTTCTTAAGCTAAGACATAAGTTATTGATGTAGCAGATGGAGGCATTGAACTTGTGCTTATAACTGATAGTTATGAGTAAGCTTAATTTTGGATCATGAATTCAGGGTCAATTACCTAATGGACAACAAATAGCTGTAAAAAGGCTATCCAAGAGTTCAGGACAAGGAATAGAAGAATTCAAAAATGAAGTTATGCTGATTGCGAAACTTCAACATAGGAATCTTGTCAAACTTTTTGGTTGTTGCATTCAGGAGGAAGAAAAGATGCTGATTTATGAGTACATGCCCAACAAAAGCTTGGATTCCTTCATTTTTGGTATGTCTTCTTCATAAAATCTATTGCCTTTATCTGTTTTGTTTTAATTTTTTATTATATATGTTCAAGGAATATATTTGAAAAACATAAAACCACATATTTCAACACTAAATTAAATCACATTTTGAAGTACAAAATTTAATTTGTTGTAGATCATACAAGAAGTTCATTGTTGAATTGGAGGAAACGCTATGAAATCATCAATGGGATTGTCCGTGGGATTTTATATCTTCATCAAGACTCAAGATTAAAAATTATTCATAGGGATCTTAAAACTAGCAATATTCTACTAGATGCTGAGATGAACCCCAAAATTTCAGATTTTGGCATGGCCCGTATATTCAAAGGGGACCAAATTCAAGACAAAACAACCAGAGTTGTCGGAACATAGTAAGTATCATACCAATGCCCACCAACACTCAAACATACTTGCATTGGCACACTTATATAGAAATTAAAGCATTATGCCAACATTAACATTACCTTCCGTATTTTTCACATGCAGTGGTTATATGTCACCAGAGTATGTAATATTTGGGAAATTTTCTACAAAATCAGATGTCTTTAGTTTTGGTGTCATTTTGTTGGAGATCGTAAGCGGCAAGAAGAATAATGATTCTTATCAGAAACACCCTTCCCTAACTTTAATAGGACGTGTAAGTAACAGAATACAAAAATATTTACCATTTGCATTTTTATAATACAACCTTATATGAATAATGCTATGAACCACACAGGTCTGGGAACTATGGAGAGAAGGTAGATCCTTGGATATAATTGATTCATCGATAAATGAGTCATTTGTTTCCCATGAAGTCTTGAGATGCATTCAAATTGGGCTTTTATGTGTGCAAGAAGATGTAATGGATCGACCAACAATGTTGGCAGTTCTTCTCATGCTGAGTAGTGAAACAACTCTTCCTTCTCCTAAACAGCCTGCTTTCATTTTCAGAGGACCTTCCCAAAACTTGGACCAAGTCACACGAGATTCTTATTCTATAAATGAAGTAACAATAACTAAGTTTGAAGCTCGGTAATGATTAAAGTTCATTTAATTTGCTTCTATAACAATTTGTCATTTTATTGCTTTTGGTACTAAAGAAATAATGTAATTTCTTGATGAATGAAAAATTTCATTAAAAAAGGCATATACCAGCACAAAAAGACAGCAGCTAATATTCTTTGATTTCTGTTAAATCTCTTAAAATAAGAAGTCTGTTTTGAGTCTGGGTGAGAATTGGTCTGGGTGAGAATTGCATGATGAAGCACAATTTAAATAGTTATTATTGGCTATGTTCAGGACAACACAATTTAAATATACTTGGTCTGGGTAAGAATTGCATAATGAAGCAAGACATTTTTTTTTTTTGCTAATATAATGAAACAAGACCTGAATCTAATGCTTCATTAGAATCGCATCTTTACTCTTCACAACAACATATGAATTTTAAGCACTCACAACTACGTTCTATATTAAACTCAAGTATGAGCTAATAAATGATAGCATATTAATTCATTGTCAATTTGTCACCCCCCTTGTGCTACGTGTCGTTCATCTGAGCTCTAGCTTGAGTCCACCCCATGTAACACTCTATCTCCTACTTACTTGCTTATATTTAATGTCTAGTCTGGCTCACATGACATCATTACATAAAGCTTGGAAGCTGAGTTTGGGTAGGTACGTAGCATCAATTTATAGCCTTACATTACATTCCACATTACATTTGTAAATAATATGAAAGTAAGACACATGCAAGCTTATTGTCAACTCGTCAAAGTCACTCATGGACCCCAGTACGTGTAGCTTTTGTTGAATATTCATACTCCGGTTTTCTTATGCGACTTTTTTAGTATTTTTTTTTTCCCCTGAATAAGAATACTAATATTAAAGCAAACCCAGGAGATGGAAATGGGTCCTGAACATCTCATCCTTCCTCTGATTGGGCTAAGTATTTTGGAATTGAAATGGGAACAGACCCGTAGTTAGAATGATGAGCCCATTGAGCCATAAGTCCATAACATAAGGTGAGCCATAGCATTCAGATCTCCTATAAGAATATAATTTTTCCAACAAAACAAATCATTTGGAATGGAGGAAATGTCTGTTTGGGCTCTTTTTGTTGCTAGAATTTGTGTAGTGTCTTTGATACATTATAAATAGTAAAAATCGGGTTTGAGGATATAGTCGAGTTTGAAACTTATGCCAACAGGTCAGCCATTGATTGCTACCATTTTCCTTCCCCTTTTAACAACAAAATAATGTAATTAGTAATCTGAAAATTCGTTGAATTGGTATGAGGATTGCTTGTTTCAAAGTTTCAACGATGGGGTGCTAGTGGACTAGCAGTGTGCTAGCGAAGGGCTGGGGGAACAAAACAATGACCTCTCATCCTCCACCCATCATGATTCATGACCCAAGTCACACATGACACAACCCTCACCCACCGACTTTAACATTTGAAAACAACCTTTGGGTACATGTTCTTTGCATTGGCTCTTCATAATTAATACATGGATTCGCTTGTTCCTCTAAAATTCTTGTCTTTTATCCTTCATTTAAGTCTTAAAAGTTCACATGAACATATGAGCTTAGATCAATTATACTTCTCCTATGTAAGGAGAGCTAAAATTTGACCGCGACCATGAATATGAAATTTCTACTCGTAAAAATTCTTCTATCATTTATCATTTGCAAATTTGGTAATATATTTTAGTTAAATTTCTTGTTCGTATTACTAATATTAATGGATACATAAGAAATTTGATTTTTTTTTTTTTTTTTGGAGGAGAAAGAAAGAAGACATATACAGTTCATGAGATTACAAGTTAGAAAAATGTTTGTTTTTAGAATCCTCATTTTAGGGTGGGTTTACAATTATAATCAATAAACTTCAACTATTCACATCTTTCTTTAAATTACTTAGAAGAAATTAGCTTTTAGAATTAGGATATGAGTAATTCATGCGTCTTAGAATTAGAAGAAATTAGCTTTTAGAATTAGGATGGCTATAATGCCTATTTTTTCAAGAAGGCAATCAGTCTACGGTGGTGATTGGGTATACGTTTAGCACTGAGCCGTTGTCAGTGAGGACTTTTTTCGGGCAAGGCATGCAATCTCTGTCGTCAAAATCTCTTCTTATCTAATATCCGAAACAAGGATATGTTGATCTGTCTTTATCTACCAAAGAATAACTTGTTCGAAGAAAAACCTACTCTGAGGGATCTAACCTCGTAGAAAATCTCCAATAGAAGAAACAATTAAAATAGCTTACTTACAAATTTTTTGAAGCTAAACTTTATGTAACTTTAGTAAATTCCCCGCACAACTTGGAACTATAGAATTCCTTTGCACAAAATTTCATTACGAACAAACCTTATCTGCAACAACTTGAAACTTTGGTACTTTAAAGAATTCTCTAAAGGTTTTCTATCAATGAATTCATTGATGTTTAGCTATTTGGTGGTTTGGACACTCACTATGTTTTAATCTTATGATTAAGGCTCAAGGCGAGAAACTCTAAAAAACCCTCACAAGGAGAACACTCTCAGAAGAGGATTTTCTAACTATTTACACCAAGAACATTTGTTTTTAGCCTAGTGTTGAAACATCGACCACTCTCCTCTCAATTTGTGCAGCAAAGATTGGTTTTTATATTAAATCATTAGGTTGAGTATTTAGGCACCTTCAAAGTTGCTTTATTATTTGTTGAAATTTCGCTCGAGCGATATGTCTAGCAGGGGATAAGCAAACTTTGAGGGCCAACACAATTGTATTAACTTCAAATGGTCATATCTCACTCATTTCAAATCCAAATTGAGTCAAATTTGTATTCAGTTTAAAGGCTTAGATTTATAATTTTCAATGAAACAGGTTTCACTTAAAAACTAGTTATGGTGTAAAAGATATCAGCAAAAACTTATTAATTCGTTTTTTTAGTAGATCATAGCCTGGTCTTTAAGAAGCTTTTGATTCACTCAACCTAACACAATTCTATTAATACAACCAAAATTTGATATCTTTTGGCATTAAATTTGTCAACACTTCTATGGATACTATAAAAAATAAAAAAAAGAGGCGTTTCCAAACCGACTTTAATTTTGCCTATGAACCATTGAATCCTAATATAAGTAAAAAAATAAAAAAATAAGCCTTTCTAAACACACTTTAATTTTGTAGGTATAGATTTGACATTTTTTTTTGAGAAAAAATTTGACATTTTCTTAAACAAACCTGGGGGTAGTTGGTTGATACATTAAATTTAGGAGAGTTATTCGACCGAAATCGTAGTTGATAGTTTGCCTTCCACTAAATGTCTGACTCAGTCAAAACTTGTCAATGTACTTTGATCACATGTTTCACAGATAAAATAGTATTTTGTAGAATATGAATGAAAATATCATATACATTACAGCCCTAAAAAAATATATCAAGACTTAAAAAAGCCATAGCTACTCAACCTCTTTTTTCCACTAAGCAAAAAGACCTATCTTATCTACAACCTCACTCTTCATGATTATGTATTTTGCCAAGGGGTTTCTCCTTCTGCAAATGTTGCTTCTATTCCTTCTTCCCCAGTTTGTCATTTCACAAGACACCATAACTATCAGCAAACCCATTAGAGATAATGGTAGCGTTTTAGTCTCTAACGAAGAAACCTTTGCTCTTGGTTTCTTTAGTCCTGGAAAGTCCACCTACCGCTATGTTGGAATTTGGTATTATAAAGCTCCAGATAACCCCGTGGTGTGGGTTGCAAACAGAGATAGGCCTATCAATGATAGATCTGGGGTTCTCTCAATTGATGTTCTAGGAAACCTAGTACTCCATGTCAAAGATCGGAACACACCCATCTGGTCCACAACCACAAATATCGTCTCAAAATCAAGAAACAATGAAACTCATGCTCAGCTCTGGGATTCAGGAAATCTAGTCTTGTTCCATAATGAAACGAGTAAGGTACTATGGCAAAGCTTTGATTATCCAACCGATACAATGCTTCCATACATGAAACTTGGGTTGGACCGAACAACTGGTCTGAACCGAATCCTAACATCTTGGAAGTCCAAAGATGATCCAGGAACTGGGAATTGCTCGTATAAGCTCGTCACCAACGGTTCCTCTCCAGAGTTGTTCTCGTACAGAGGCAACGCTCGGTGGTGGCGTTCTGGACATTGGAATGGCCAAGGATGGAGTGGGGTACCCGCTTTGGCAAGTCCTAATCTGCTCTACAATTTCAGTATGGTGAACACCCAGACTGAGATCACCACAAGTTGGATTGTACTGCAACCAAGCTTATTCTCAAGATTAGTGGTGAACGAATCAGGATCAATTGAACGCTTTATAGCTAGGGAGAGAGATTCGCAAAAATGGGTTTCTGTGGGCTCGGTACCCTCGAACCTGTGTGACAATTACGGCAAGTGTGGTGCATATGGTAAATGTGAACTTCAAAATGGTACTGAATTCGAGTGCACGTGTCTACCTGGGTTCCGACCCAATTCACAAAATGAATGGACTGCGAGAAATGCGTCAGGTGGGTGTGTGAGGAAGCGCGGGGAGGCATCTGTGTGCAAGAGAGGTGAAGGGTTTGCGAAGGTGGAAAATGTGAAGCTTCCGGATTCTTCAGTGGCACGACTTGACTCGAACATGAGTTTGATGGAGTGTAAGCAACAGTGCTTGGATAATTGTAGTTGCACGGCTTATGGAAGTGTGAAAGACGAAGCGGGATGCATGAGATGGTATGGTTCTTTGATGGATACAAGAGTTTTGACAGGGGGCCAAAATTTGTACGTACGTGTGGATGCGCTTGAGCTAGGTACTCTTTAACAATTTTCCTAACATGCATACAAGATGTTTAAAAACACAAAGATATTCACAATGTTTTTCATAAATGTTTTACATGATTTTTGTGAATAATACATAAGAAAAAGTTGGTATATTGGAGGATATTTGGGTGTTGCATGTTACAAAAGTTTAGATCATCTGTGGTGTCTTATGTTCCTAAGAAATGTAACAAAGGTGCTTTGATATTAGCTCAGCTTGGTCCTAAGCTTAAACAGACGACAGTTTGGATTGAGGATTATCCTGTTGAACTACAGGGTGCTTTATAATTTTTTTCTTCCTATACATACCTACATTGTTTTCATCAATAAAATTCTACTATCAATTTAAAAAATAAAAAAGTTGGCATATTGTGTACCACTTTTGTAACATATATAACTGATTTTATTTTATATTATTTTTTCTTCAGGTAATGGAAAGGGGTTCTTTGCCAACAAGAGGAGGCTGGCAATTATGGTAGTTGTCCTACTTGTTACTTCAATATTACTCATTTTCCTCTTTGCGCATTGGTTAATAAAGAGGAAAAAGAACGGTAAGCAAAGTTGCCTATTGATTTTCTTTTTGGATCTCAAGCTGCATATGTGAATTATAAGAGTGATGTTATAGTTATTATAAAATTTACAATATAAATCTTATAAACTACTTTGTTAATTTTCAAACATAAAACAAAAAAGTAATTTAGAAAATTATTTATTAGATTATTGATTTGACACTAATCGTATTAGATTTCACATTAATTTGTGAATTTTTGGTAATAAAATTAGTAGAAGTTTTTATTTCAAAACTAATTAATGATGCATATATATGTTCTTCTCTTTTGGATGATTAATGCTGCTAACATTATGAGTGTGCTTGTTCAAGGCAATTTTCTTAATTTGCTTGTGGAAATAAGATCATCTCCATTTAAAATGAACTATTTCATGGTTCTAATAAATATTATAGATATCATTGATTAAACAGTAACCAAGGAGTTTGAACAAGACACATGCAAACTAACATGGAACTTGTATATATAGTTCTAGCAAGTTGGACCAATAGACTTTTTCTAAGGGAGTGTGATAGTAAGTTACATGGATGACAACGGGTGAGAGTGAGACCGAATGTATGGGTTCCTTATTCCTGTTCCGTCTTCTTTTTGAGATTAAAATCACGCATTGGGTGGGACTAGGGCACATCGGGGCTAGTTGGGGTGGAGTCTTTTTCTCATCCTTAATGAGGCCGCGTCGGCGTTTATTAAAGTAAGGGGTGGCGGTGAGAGTATCAAGGGAGGGAGGTGAATGTTTCATGGTACTAGAATATGTTAAAAAATAGATTATATATAAATAATACAAATTTATTATATATACACACACTGCCTCTCTCAAAATAGGTTGGGTAGGCAAAATCGATCCTTATTCAATGCCATCATCAAGGTGAGAAAATCGCATGGGATAAGACATGGTTGGTCATGTCGAACATGACGGGAATGACATTGTTCCATCCCTAGTAAGCTAAGAGGATCACAAAACTTGACGAATGAGGGTTTGAACTTGAGCAATAAGAGGATTTAATAGTTTGTGTAAACAACTTGGGTTTTTTTTTTTAGTGTTAATTTTTTGAAGGACGGATAGGACAAGGATCCTCTCCCTTTAAAATGAAATGGAGAGTCTCCATTTTATGGTCTAGATTAAATATTTCAGATCTAACAATATACAGACTGCTATGTCATTTAAAATTTTAAATAACGAGACATTCTGTACACCGTTAGATTTGTGAAAATAAAATCTTGAAACCATGAAATGGACAAATGGAGAAATTTTCAAATGTATAGGATCCTATTCCGGATAACTAAAGGTCTTCTTCTTCAAATGTATTCTCTACTTTTATTACAACTAAGAAGAAGACAATTCCTCTCTTTTAATTTTTCTTTTTTTGAAATTGCTAATTTTCCTCACAAGTAAATTCAAATTAAAACTATATTAAACGAATTAGCATTAAAACCTTTATATAAATATTGCTTGAAATAACAACCATCATTTGTAACGGTGCTTGTATTGTATGAGGACAGGGAGGAGAAAACAACCCACATTTTTTAATGATGTTACTGTGAGTTCAACAACCTTTCAAGATTCTCGGAAGCTTGATGAAAGTAGAAGAAAACCAGATTTACCAGTTTTCGAGATAAGCACCATACTTGCAGCCACAGACAATTTCTCTCCTGATAAAAAGCTTGGACAAGGTGGCTTTGGCCCGGTCTATAAGGTATTCACCTTGTACTTGAAAAGTATCTAAGAACTATGCAACTTCTATAAAATGTGAATCAATGCTTATTTATGTGCCATTACAATTTTATACATTTGGGGTAACTGGCAAGGTTGAGGTTGATAAGCTAGTACCTGTATTGCAAATGCACAAAATATATATTGGGCTGAAGCTCTCACAACTTGTTATTGTAATTTATAATTACCCACATGGCTAAGACAATATTTGGTGGAGGCGATGGACATGGTTTACAAGTGGAACATGCATGTTGTAATAAGAAAAAAGTATAATAATTTGTTAGTTAGTTGTTAATTAGTTTAATTCTCAATTATAATTTCAGGGTCAACTAGACAATGGACAGGAAATAGCAGTAAAAACACTCTCAAGAAGTTCAAAGCAGGGCACACAAGAATTTATGAACGAAGTTATGTTGATAGCAAAACTCCAACACAGGAATCTAGTGAGGCTTTTTGGTTGCTGCATTCACAAAGAAGAGAAGATGTTAGTCTATGAATATATGCCAAACAAAAGCCTAGACTTTTTCATCTTTGGTATGTCATTTCTTCCATCACAAATCTAGCTAACTCTTGCTTTCGGGCATATCTAATTATCACTTAAATATAATTAAAATCTAAAGGCAAGTTATGATAATTTAACATTAACTATTTTTCATTACGCATTCATTATTGATCGATAGAAGCTTTCATGTTTTGGTCCAGATGAAATAAGAAGGCAATTGTTGGATTGGAAGAAGCGATTTGAAATTATTTCTGGTATTGCTCGAGGAGTCTTATATCTTCATCAAGATTCAAGACTAAAAATCATCCATAGGGATCTAAAAGCAAGCAATGTACTACTAGATGCCGCAATGAACCCAAAAATTTCAGATTTCGGCTTGGCTAGAATGTTTGGGGACGACCAAATTGAAGCAAATACAAATAGAGTTGTTGGCACATAGTAACTCTCTCTCTTACACACACATGCATGCACAAACACATTGACTCTGAATGCTAAATTCAAAACTTTTGTGCACTTGCAGTGGATATATGTCCCCAGAGTATGCAATGGAAGGGTTATATTCTATAAAATCAGATGTTTTTGCCTTTGGTGTCTTAACACTAGAGATAATTAGTGGCAAGAGAAACAACCACTATCATGTTGGAAGTCCTTGCCTAAATTTAATAGGACATGTAAGTAAAATACGATATCATTTCATTATGATTTAATGAACTTCATCTACAAGTAGAAAGACTAAGATGATATTGTTGAATTGTTTCAGGTCTGGGATTTATGGATGGAAGGCAAAGGCTTGGAAATAGTTGATTCATTACTGGGTGAGGCATATCCTGCTCATGAAGTTTCGAGATGTGTTCATATTGGGCTCTTATGTGTGCAAGAACAAGCGACAGATCGACCAACCATGGCAGAAATTGTTTTCATGTTAGGGCAATGAAACAACTCTTCCCCCTCCTAACAAGCCAGCCTTTATCAACAGAAGAATTATAAATTCTGGTCAAGATTCATCAAGTTCTACCGGAGCACCTGCTTCAATTAATAACGTAACAATTTCTGTGCTTGAAGCTCGTTGAATTCTGCACTCAATAGTTTAACTACACTTTCACACCTAAACAATACCACCTTCCAGTATGGTTTCTATATATTTTATAATGTTCCAAATTTATCTTTTAAATTGTAAAGTTTGAGTGATGTAGTAATTGATGACATGAGAAAAGAAATGTTGAGACAATTTACGACATTAATTTTATGACCACCTCGTTCCATAAATTAAAACGAAATGATCCAAAACTTAAAATTTTAAGGACACAATTAAAATTTTTTAAATTATGAACACCAAATTAGAATTTGGGTAAAATTAACTAAGATCTCTTTATTCTTTACATTTACTTTATGTTGTTGCAGTAAAACCCTCTTGATTTTTTTTGTGCCAATTTAGAACATAAATTTTGTTAATGTTACAGATAGACCCCTTCTGTTTATTATTTTTTTAACACATAACGAGACTAGATTCCAATTAGTTTCACTGGTAAAATCTCTTATTATGGTTTAAGAGACCTGAGTTCGAATCTTGCCTATACAAAAAACAAACTGGTATCTTTGCCTGGTAATAAAGAATAATCATAATGGAACAAACACCATAGATTCAAATTTTATCATAGGTTTAAATTTTATTGTATTTATAAAATAACTCACAACGAGTATAACAGAGCAAATTTTTTACTATAGATCATACAAGAAGTTCAATGTTGAGCTGGAGAAAACGCTTTGAAATCATTGATGGGATTGCTCACGGGATTTTGTATCTTCATTAAGACTAAATATTAAGAATTATCCATAGGGATCGTAAAACTAGCAATATTACTAGATGCTAAGATGAATCCCAAAATTTCAGATTTTGGCATAGCCCATATATTCAAAGGTGATCAAAATTAAGATAAAACAACCAGAGTTGTCAGAAGTCGGAACATAGTAAGTATCAAACACATGCCCACCAACACTCACACAAAGAAATTAAAGCACCATGCCACCATTAAGATTACCTTTTGATACTTTTTACATGTAGTGGCTATATGTCACTAGAGTATGTAGTATTTGGGAAATTTTAATTAGTTTTGGTGTCATTTTGTTGGAGATCATAACGATTCTTTTCGAAGCACCCTTCCCTAACTTTGATAGGGCGTGTATATAACATAAAACAACAATTTTACCATTTGTATTTTTATAATACAACCTTATAGATAATGCTATGAACCACATAGGTCTGGGAACTATGGAGAGAATGTAGAGCCTTGGATATAATTGATTCATCGATAAATAAGTCATTTGTTGCCAATGAAGTCTTGAGATGCATTCAAATTGGGATTTTATGTGCAAGAAGATGTAATATGGATCGACCAACAATGTTGGCAGTTATTCTTATGCTGAGTAGTGAAACAACTCTTCTTTCTCCTAAAGAACCTTCTTTCATTTTCAGAGGACCTTCCCAAAGTTTAGGCCAAGTCACATAGGATGTTCTTATTCTATAAATGTAGTAACAATAACTAAGTTTGAAGCTCGTTTTCTTTCATAAAATAAAAAATAAAAAAGAAAGAAAGAAAGTTTGAAGCTCGTTAATGGTTAAAGTTCATTCAATTAGCTTCTATAACGATATGTAGGACTAATTCAATTAGCTTTTTTTCTTTTTTTTTCTTCTTCTTGATGAATGAGAAATTTCAGTGGACTATACTCTCCCTAGACATTTCGAGATCTATAACTGCAGTGGCAGCCTCATCTACTGTTAACTGAAACATATTAGACAAATTTCTGTGTTCAGAGCACTGACACCATATGAATTTTAATCACCAGCAACCCTTGGTTATTTTCATTTTGACTCGAGTTATTGACCCTATAAAGCTTGAATTAAACCAATAAATTTTTGAAGGGGGGTCAGACTTAATCACCTTAAAAAACCTGTTATTCACGCTTGTCACATTTAATTTCTGATTACAACAAATTCTTCGACAATTAATGTCATGTACCACGTGTCGTTTATCTGAGCTCTAGCTTGAGTCCACCCCACTATATCTCTTGGTTATATTTCAATGTCTAGTCTGGCTCACATGACATCAAGCTTGGAAGCTGAGTTTGGGTAGGTAATTAAATACGTATTCCCTCCTCTCACAGTGGTGGGTCCCATCATAAATTTAATTAGCAATTTAAAAGGAGAGAGTAGCATTTAATGTACTCCCGGAGTAATTACATGGGTAGGTAAGTAGTCATTACATTCCACAAAACAATTCATAGAAGACCATTCAATTAATGTAAATGAATATGAAAGTAAAACACATGCAAGTTTATTAATTGTGACTCGTTCAAGGCATCAATTATCATCGTAAATGGACTTATGGACCACAGTCACGTGTAGCTTTTGTAGAATATGCAAACTCCGGTCTTCTTATGCGACATTTAATTTATTTATTTTTTTTTTTTTTCCCTGAATAAGAATACTAATATTAAAGCAAAACCAGGAGATGGAAATGTGTCCTGAACATCTCATCCTTCCTCTGATTGGGCTAAATATTTTGGAATAGAAATGGGAACAGACCCTTAGTATAAAGATGAGGCCATTGAGCCATAAGGTGAGCCATAGTATTCAGATCTCCTATAAGAATATAAATTTTCCAACTAAACAAATCATTTGGAATA
>OU015767.1:36086255-36107795 GCA_907173295.1 Fagus sylvatica
CACAGTTTCATGTCCTATAATCTTCATTGGAAAAAAATGATTCCTGCTAAACCGTTATTGAATGCATTTTTACTTCTCTCCCTTCTTTTTCCAATTTGCCTTTCCCTTCACAGTATTACACCAAACCAGCCCATCAAGGATGGTCAAATTCTAGTCTCAAACCAAAAAACCTTTGCACTTGGTTTTTTCAGCCCCGGAAATTCCAACCGCCGCTACGTTGGAATTTGGTATAATGACATTACCGAAAAAACCGTTGTGTGGGTTGCAAACAGAGACAATCCTCTCAATGATACCTCCGGAGTCCTCTCCATCAACAGTCAGGGAAACCTCGTACTCCACAACCAAAACCAAACCTTTCCCATTTGGTCCACCAATGTTTCAGTTTCAGTATCACCCACAAACATTAATTCTATGGCTCAGCTCTTAGATGTGGGAAATCTTGTATTGGTTCAACAAGACAACAAAAGGGTCATATGGCAAAGCTTTGATTATCCCACGAATATTATCCTTCCAAATATGAAAATTGGTCTGGACCGGAGAACCGGGCTGAACCGGTTCCTAACATCTTGGAAGTCTAAAGATGACCCGGGAACCGGTAATTATTCATTCGGATTGGACCCACGTGGGTACCCGCAGTTGATGTTGTACATGGGTCGGAATCTAATATGGCGTGTCGGATCTTGGACCGGGCAAAGATTCAATGCTTTACCCAAAATGTCACCTAGTCACATCTTCAATGTCTGTTTTGTGAATAATCAAGATGAAATCACCTCCATGTACAGTATAACTGACCCCGAAGTTTTCTCTAAAACTTTATTAGTGCTAGATGAATCAGGAACATTGGAGAGGACCACATGGCACCAGAGTAGATGGGTCGGGTTCTGGTCTAAATCGAGAGACTCATGTGAAGACTATTTGTATTGCGGTCCAAATAGTAATTGTGACATGTCCAATGCGGAAAATTTCGAGTGCACGTGCTTACCCGGTTTTGAACCCAAGTCGACCCATGATTGGTACTTGAGAGATGGGTCGGGTGGGTGTGTGAGGAACCAAGGAATGTCCACGTGCAAGAACGGAGAAGGGTTTGTGAAGTTGACACGGGTGAAGTTGCCGGATACTTCTGTAGCACGTGCAGACATGAGGTTGAGTTTGAAAGAGTGTGAGGAGGAATGCTTGAGGAATTGTTCTTGTATGGGTTACACGAGTGCTGATGAGAGAGAGGGAGGGACTGGGTGTTTGACATGGCATGGGAATTTGGTGGACACAAGGACCTTTTCCGTAGATGGACAAGATTTATACGTACGTGTGGATGCAGTTACACTAGGTACGTACTCTTTGATCTTAATTTCTATAAGATTAATTCTATAATCCATAATTTGTTTCTCAATTTCTCAAACATATGGTTAACGATAATGGTGATAATGTTGTGGTTGACAAGAGTTTTAATCTGTTGTACTTAATGCAAGTGATCATTAGAAATAAGTGTTCACTTTTGTTGCTACTAACAAGGCATGCAGGACTTATACAACCGAAATTGTAAGTTATGTTCTTTGTAATATTCCAATTTTATGGCATAGAACATCTCAGATTTCAAGCATGTTGCGTAGAATCCATATACAGCTTTGTAAAACCATCCAAAAAAATCAAAATTTTCACAATTGCTTTGATCTTTGTCTTACTTTAGTCCAAACTCATACAACTAATAGACTAAGTCAAAAGTGATTTAGAATTTGCACACACTTAAGTCTTAACACCAGAAATTTTCCTACAATTATATTCATCAATTGTGTCCTATGCAACATTTGTTCCTTAATATTATGTAAACACAAGCATTCCCTTAGTATCCTTTCCTTTCTCACTACCCTCATTTTTCCTCAATTTGCACCAATATTAGTAATTTCTGAACAATTACCTTCATAGCTTTAACTTTTAAGACGTCAATATGATTAATATTTATTTTTTCTTTTTTATCCTTAGCTCAATATGCTAAGAATAACGCTCTTATTCAAAGTAAGAAGATGCCGGTGATTCTGGGAGCTTTTGTTTCTGTAACATTGCTTCTTGTAGTCTCCATTCTGTATTGGTTGGTAAAAAGGAAGAAAAAAGGTAAGCAACTTTTTTTTCTCTATTTTGTTTGAAGCAATTTCTTTTCACCTATTTGTTTATTTTATGAGGTGGTGAACAAATAATTCCAAGGTGCCTCTAGTGTGCAAAACCAAATAATCAGAGATTAAAAAAGGATTAGTTAATTTGGTGAGTGAGGAGTGAGGAGGCAACAGAAAAATCAGAATCTCACAGCCATAATCCTTTAGCTAGAAAAAATTATCAACTTAGCACATTTAACACTTTTTAAACTAGTTGGATTTCAATAAATTGATACCTACACTTTTCTTTTAGTGTAGATATTCATAATTTGATCAATATTGTAACTAGCATTATTTGTTAATGTGGTTGATGACAGGGAAGAGGCAAAGAAAATATTCATATGGTGTAGCATCCAATTCACGTTTTTTTGAAGACTCTCCAAGGGAGTTCGATGGAACAAGAAGAAATTCAGATTTACCATTGTTTGATCTAAGTACCATTATTGCAGCCACAAATAACTTCTCTGTCTTTAACAAGCTTGGAGAAGGAGGTTTTGGCTCAGTTTATAAGGTAGTCTCCTTGAAAGAGTCCCAAAATTTGCATAATTTCATTTCATGTGTTAAGGCATCAATAATTCCATCTTTAATGTTTAGGGATTCATGGTGCAAGACTTTGTTAGGTGAAATTGAGCTTGCCCAAATAATCAAGAGTTGAATTTTTCTCAGTAGGTGTGCAGTATGACTAAATGAAATTTGGACTTTGATTTCAGGGTTTACTTCATAATGGAATGGAAATAGCAGTAAAAAGACTATCAAAGTCGTCCAGACAAGGAATAGAACAATTCAAGAATGAAGTTGAACTAATTTCTAAACTCCAACACAGGAACCTTGTAAAGATTCTAGGTTGTTGCATTCAAGAAGAAGAGAAGATGTTAATCTATGAGTACTTGCCAAACAAGAGCTTGGACTATGTCCTTTTTGGAAATCTCTATGTTTTCATGGTTTAGATTTTATTTCTTTTATATGTCATTTAAAATTTTAAAACTTATCGCATCTATGATATTTAATCACAAGACTTTCCATTTTATTCCAAAAAGGTCCAATTACAAAGGGGGTGAATTCCTAGTATGAAGAATATTCCACTTAATCACAAATGCGATCCAGGGGCGGCTCAAGGCCTAGGCAACTTAGGCCTTGGCCTAAGGCCCCTAATAAAAATATAAATGAATAACTAATTTTGGAGGGAAAAAAAAATTGTTATATGTTAATAAAAATCCATTCTAATTATTTTAATAGATTTATCATCGTTTCATTAATTCATGTCTTATATTAATTGTCATCATGTCTTAATTACAACTTTAATTACCGTATGTCATCAACCCTCTTTCTAATAACATGTTATATAATTGAAATTAATTCCCCAAATATTAGGAAAATTATTCAATAGTCTCAGACTACAAATAAATGCATAGTCCTCCCTCTCACAGAGTGGTGGGTCCCACAATGAATTTAATTAGTGGGACCCACCATTCATGTGAGAGGGGACTATGCATTTATTTGTAGACCAAGACTACTGAATAATCACTCCAAATATTATAACACGTGATAAATATTTTAAATGTGTTATAAGATAATTTTGAAAAAGTTCACGTCTTCACGACTTTAAATCCAAAATTGTGTTTGAAAAAACACAAACTGCATATTCTTTAATCATGAAATCTAGTGCATTTATGTCATTCTTTATTTACATTTTGTAACAAAACTTTTAACCTTTATATGCCAAAGGATGAATGATTTTTAATCAATTAATTCCTCATCCATATAAAATCCAATTATTATATATTATTCGTATATTCATAATCTGATAATTTAAAATATTGGAGTAAATTAAATACAAGGCTGAGTACTAAGTTATTGCCTTAGATCTCAAATTGTATTGAGCCGGCCCTCATGCGATCTAATCTAACTTCTTATCCCTTCATTCAGATGAAACAAAAAGGTCATGCTTAGATTGGGGAAAACGGTGGGAGATTATTTGTGGGATTGCTCGTGGGATTTTATATCTTCATCAAGACTCAAGATTAAGAGTTATCCATAGAGATTTAAAGTCTAGCAATGTTCTACTTGACACTACAATGAATCCAAAAATTTCAGACTTTGGTATGGCAAGAATATTTGGAGGGGACCAAATTGAAGCAAAGACAAATTGCATTGTTGGAACATAGTAAGTTACCCACAAGATAATGATATATTAATAATTTCCACCTTATTAAGACTAATACTTTTATATGTCAAAAGAGAACAAGTCATAGGGCTTAAAATATTAAGCATGTCTTTGTAATTCTTTTTCATTTTGTGTTACTCCATAGTTTGTATTTTAAGTTAGTGCACAGAGATAAAGCTTTCTTTGATAATTTTTGTTGACTAATATCTAAGGCTCAATAATTTCTTTTTATTTTGCTCTGACAGTGGATATATGTCACCAGAATATGCAATGCATGGGCTATTTTCAATAAAGTCTGATGTATTCAGTTTTGGAGTGTTGTTACTAGAGATCATTACCGGTAAAAGGAATAGTAATTTTTACCGTGAAGATCCTTCCTCAAATTTGATTGGACATGTAAGTACATGTGCAAAGAGTTACTTGCAATATTAGCTTTATACTATTTTGCCTAATATGATGAATATGTTGTTGTAGGTTTGGGACCTATGGAGAGAAGGCAAAGCCATGGAAATAGTTGATTCATCACTAAGTGAGACATATCCTGCTAATGAAGTTTTTAGATGCATTCATATTGGGCTTTTATGTGTGCAAGAACATGCAATAGATCGGCCAACCATGTCAGCAGTTGTTATCATGTTGGGTAATGACACACAACTTCCTTCTCCAAAAAAACCTGCATTTATTTTGAAGAGTGCTTACAATAGTATAGACAGATCAACTAGGAAACCAACGAATTCTGTAAATGATGTTACAATTTCTTCAATTGATGGTCGATAAAGTCCCAGGTTGTTTGGAGCACAGTTTTAAGATGTCCTCTATGATTAACTTCTTCTAAATCTACTTTGCACTATTTATTTTTCATGTATAATATGTATTATACAAAATCCCAAAAATAAAAAATAAATAAGTGTAACATTACTGCTTATAAAATGGTATAGTCCAAAACTTGTAATGAAATGACTACCATTTCCATAAGATGCTTAATGTGCTTTCATTAAATTTTATACATCAACAAATGCTTATGGGCGGTGATAACTTTATTGGTTTGCAAACCGAGTTGTCCAAGTTTGTAGAGTGCAATGGACATGAAAAAAATTGAAGGAACCAATAAATGCAATACACTGCAGGCAAGTTTTAATATCATTTTAATTTTAGTGTGTCATTATCATTATAGCTCAATAATATTATTCAGTTCCTTTCATAAGAAGAGCATGGGTTCAAATCCTCACATTCTCACTTGTTAAAAAAAATAAAAAAAAACTATTGATTTGATCTCGTATGGCTAACATCTAATACGAAAGAGCACTTGAACATAAACAAAAGTAACAAAGATAAATATATGAGTTGAGGGTAGTAAGGTCAAAGATAAATATATAAGTTGAGGGTAGATTATTTCTCGATAGCAAGGGAAAGTGAGATGGAAATCAATCTGAAAAACTAACAATAAGCTCCTCACTTTTGCCTGAAAAGTTGACAAACATCCTAAACATGTGTTTATTAGGTTATGAATGGCCATCTAGTTGCAAAAAGTACTACACTCACCTCCAGGCTCATGCAGGTATATGGACAAGTTCATTTCTATTTCAAATTCTTTCCATTTTATGATTATTTTATTTTTTGAATCTAATCGTGTACGTGTGTCATGTCATTTAAAATGACATATCAGTCTATAAATTACTAGATGTGTAGAGGAACATAAAATGTAACGATTAGAAAAGCTGACTCGAAGACAAGAATACTATTCTTATGAGGTTCATCCGAACGTCATCTCTCAGTCCTGCAATGAGAAACGAACTAGACCCATAAGGGATCGTTAGAACCTTGGTCAACCCAGTGGGGGTTGGCTTTTAGCTCTCCGATGTTTTAGTCAGTTTATGGATCAAAAGATGATAAAGAACTTGGAAAACAGAGCTAAAGGAAATTTGTTTAATAAAAATGCACATACCTTTGAATTGTCGCTTCTCTTTCCATTTATACCTCCTTCCAGCCGAGGATATTTGAAGATATTTCATTATTCATCTTCCCAATAATTTTACTCTGCCAGTAATCGGAAATATTTAGGTAACTTGTTCTTGCTTATTTCATCCCAGAACCCACGTTCTGCCAGTCTTAATGAATGACTTTTATCACCACTCATCACAGTTTAATCTAGGTTCAGTATATAAGATGTATTCAACACTCCTTTGCCTAGATATTTTATACATTTATGGATGGTAAAGCACACGTCAGTTCAGTGCCGCCTATTTAAAGTTTAAATCAGGAGATACATTTAATGATCCCTGCCCCAGATATTTTATGCATTGAATGCTAGGTTTCAAAACAATCCCGGTTTATTTTAACGCTCAGCCGAACAATATCCTGGCTGATTAAACCGATCAGGTATATAGTTCTGCACGGCCGAACACAATGGAGTAGCTCAGTCGTGACCGAACTATAAATTCATATGATCTAGTTAGGCTCCTGATTGAGTTCTGATTTGGTTACTCCCGAATTATTTCCCCTCCAATTACCCCCTTGTTCTGACCCTTCTTAACTCTATCAGAGGAGTAAGAGCACGTCACGATTCCCAACAAAATCATTTAATTTGGCAGGCGAGCTTGTCATTTCCAAGAAAGGGAAATGATGGGTTTACGACGGCTTTTTTTGGGGGAAAACGTTTCCTCACCCAAAACGCGCGTTTTTTAAACTTTAAAGACCTTGAGAAAGACTCTTTTATCCATTTTTGCCTCTTTCGAACTTCCTTCATCTCCATCTCTTCTGAATTCTCTCCGTTTCTTCCAAGTTTTCCAAAAAACACACAAACACACTACATCGAACCAAACCTACTTTACTTGTAAGTGTTCATTTCCTTATTAATTTCTTTTCTCCTAAACCTTCCTTTAGGTTTATTTTTCTTTCACAAAATGGCTAGGGCAAAAAGATTAGCCCATTTAGTAGATTCCAGCGAGAGTATGGGGGCTTTCAGGGAACGATATCGAGTGCCGAACGATGTGAGGCTTAGGTATTGTAGTGTTGATGACCTCCCTTTGTTAAATCAGGACAAAATTCTCATCTCGGTGATGAGCGTAGTAGAAGGAGGGGTTAGGTTCCCTCTGAATCCCTTTCTCATTGATTTTCTCCAAACTGTTAATGCCTGCCCTGCCCAACTACCCATCAATGTCTTCCGAATAGTCATGGGCGTAGCTACCCTGAATCGTCTGTTGGAGGTTAATTTATCCCCAAAAGAGATTCTATACGTCTATTCCAATACATGTCCAGGCTCGGAATAGGCAACCTCTTGCCATCTCCGAGCAAAGAACGTAGAAATAAAATTGGTCAATGGTCTCCCTAAATCCAATAAAGGTTTCGACAACGACTTCCTCGTTGTCTCCGGTAATTGGTTCACCGGTGGGTCGTCCTGCCGAAATGACTTCGGACACCCAGGTTAGACTCACCCCGTTTTTATAAACCATTTTGGCTTTGAACTTAGAATATATATTCGTTGGATGAAGAACTAGAATGTTTCTGAGAGAAAAATCTATATGCCCGATTCATATCGATGTATCTCATGAATCTGCTATTTTTCTTTGTAGTTCCCTCTCAGCTCAAGGTATCTGATAACGCAGTTAACTTAGAAGAACTAAATACAGTTCTTCAGATGAACATCTTCATCGACCGAATTGGGCAGCCAAGATCGGCTCCTCTTTTGCTCGGCTACATGCCCTTAATTGGGGACTTCCTAGAGGGCCTAACTGTTCCTCGGTCGCAATAAGTGCGAGTTGAGCCATCAATTTTGTTCAAAGCTCAACCATCCACTACCGACATCCCATCCGAGCATTCGGACCCTATTCCCCCACCGATCAAGTCTTGGAGATGGCCTCTATTGACCCGTACAAACTGATGGGCACGAAGGCCAAAGGGAAGAAGAAGGCCGTAGAGAGCAGTCAATCAAAAAAGCCTCGGAGGGCCGTATTCGAGGTGATTGCACCCGAGTAATCCACTCAAAGGGCCGAGTCTGATACGTCTGCTCAGGAAGAGCCCTCACAGCTTCCACAAGAAGTGGAGCTCGACGAACCTGGAGTTGTCGCCGAACAACCTCCCAGGGGTAAGAGGGCCAGGACTGAAGTCGAGGCGTCCGAACTTCCTGGTCCGTCATCAGCGGGAGAGGTATGGGCCCTTGAACTGAGAACGGAAACAAGACTAATTACAACAAAGGACTCCCTGCTCGGCACATCTAATGTCAACCTCTCTACTCGGGTAGCCCATGGCTTAGGTGCGGCTGTGTGCCTTCCCGAGGATATTCGGACCTAGAACGTGATGCCCTCGAACTGAGGATATGAAATTTCTACTCGTAAAAATTCTTCTATCATTTATCATTTGCAAATTTGGTAATATATTTTAGTTAAATTTCTTGTTCGTATTACTAATATTAATGGATACATAAGAAATTTGATTTTTTTTTTTTTTTTTTTGGAGGAGAAAGAAAGATGACATATACAGTTCATGAGATTATAAGTTAGAAAAATGTTTCTTTTTAGAATCCTCATTTTAGGGTGGGTTTACAATTATAATCAATAAACTTCAACTATTCACATCTTTCTTTACATTACTTAGAAGAAATTAGCTTTTAGAATTAGGATATGAGTAATTCATGCGTCTTATCTATTCCTCTCCATCAAGGCAAGTGAGTTCACTAGTGAGGAAATAAGATCAGTTCCTTTTTCTTTGAAGGATAACAAAGCTCTTGATCTGGATGGCTATAATGCCTATTTTTTGAAGAAGGCCTATCGGTCTACGGTGGTGATTAGGTATACATTTAGCACTGAGCTGTTGTCAGTGAGGACTTTTATTGGGCAAGGCACACAATCTCTGTCATCAAAATCTCTTCTTATCTAATATCCGAAACAAGGATATGTTGATCTGTCTTTATCTACCAAAGAATAACTTGTTCAAAGAAAAACCTACTCTAGGGATCTAACCTCATAGAAAATCTCCAATAGAAGAAACAATTAAAATAGCTTACTTACAAATTTTTTGAAGCTAAACTATTTATGTAACTTTAGTAAATTCCCCGCACAACTTGGAACTATAGAATTCCTTTGCACAAAATTTCATTACGAACAAACCTTATCTGCAACAACTTGAAACTTTGGTACTCTAAAGAATTCTCTAAAGGTTTTTTATCAATGAATTCATTGATGTTTAGCTATTTGATGATTTGGACACTCACTATGTTTTAATCTTATAATTAAGGCTCAAGGCGAGAAACTCTAAAAAACCTTCACAAGGAGAACACTCTCGGAAGAGGATTTTCTAACTATTTACGCCAAGAACGTTTGTTTTTAGCCTAGTATTGAAACATCGACCACTCTCCTCTCAATTTGTGCAACAAAGATTGGTTTTTATATTAAATCATTAGGTTGAGTATTTAGGCACCTTCAAAGTTGCTTTATTATTTGTTGCAATTTCGCTCGAGTGATGTGTCTAGCGGGGGTTAAGCAAACTTTGAGGGCCAACACAGTTCTGTTAACTTCAAATGATCATATCTCACTCATTTCAAATCCAAATTGAGTCAAATTTGTATTCATTTTAAAGGTTTAGATTTATAATTTTCAATGCAACAGGTTTCACTTAAAAACTAGTTATGGTGTAAAAGTTATCAGCAAAAAGTTATTAATTCGTTTTTTTAGTAGATCATAGCCTGGTCTTTAAGAAGCTTTTGATTCACTCAACCTAACACAATTCTATTAATACAACCAAAATTTGATATGTTTTGGCATTAAATTTGTGAACACTTCTAAACAATAAACATTTTAATTTTGTCGGTATAGATTTGACATTTTTTTTTTTTGAGAAAAAATTTGACATTTTCTTAAACAAACCTGGGGGTAGTTGGTTGATACATTAAATTCTATCAAAATTTTGGACCTAATTTTGTGCACAACTTGTGGTTGTTGCCTCTTGTGAGTTGTCGACACTCATTCTACCGGGATCCACCACTTGTGCACATATATTTTTCACCGACCAAACACACAACATATCAGCAAATTATGTCAAAGATTGTGTAAAATGTTATAATCCTAAACTTGTCAGTTTTAAATGCACTCAAGATTGGGTGTAATTGCTAATGGGTTTGTAGTGGACACTTACCCCATCTCCAATTCATGTTCTTCCTGCCAAGGCCGGCCTAATCTTTAAGCCATTTAAGCAATGGCTTGAGGCCCCCAAATTAGAAAAGGCCCCAAATTTTTTATGGTCCATATGTAATATATATTAATAAAAAAGCTTTTTTCTTCTTTTTTTTCTCTTTTTCTTTCCTGAACAACTCTCTCTCTCTCTCTCTCTCTCTCTCTCTCTCTCTCTCTCTCTCTCACTTCACGTCTATCACTCCCTCAACATACCATGAGTCTGCTTCTCTTTCAGTTCTTTTCTTTTTTTCTCTTCACAATCTTTTTCTCAGCTTTTTGGTAAGAGCTCTTTGTGAGTCGTGTTAAATGAAAATATCTAATTGTTGGTTGTGGCCAACATCAAGCCACGTGCAATTTTTTTTTTTTTTTTCTTTTCTGTTTTTTATATCATGAACCAATGGTTAGATTAAGTCTTTTGCATTTATTTTGTCTGATGGGTGAAGCATGGAAGCCATGTGGGTTATTGTGATGACCTTGAAGAAAATTAAATATTCTATTTGATGGGTATAGGACCTTTTTTTTTTTTTAATTGTGATTAATAATTTTGAATAAAATTCCAATAAAAAAATTCATAAATATTAATTTAATTTAGCATTCAATGAAAAAAAAAAAAAAAAAAAGGCCTCAATTTTATATTTGGCTTAAGGCCACCAAAAAGTTTGGACCAGCCCTACTTCCTGCCTCTCTCCACCTCTTTTCTTAAAAAAAAATAAAATGTGATCACATCAACACTAATACACTAAATCTCATCAAAACTCTCCGTTAAACATACTTGAACGAGAGTAGTACTAGTATTAGTAAAAGATAACTAAGTTATTGTTAACCCTTTTGCTGCATGATAGTGACATAGTGGCGTTAGGCAACGTGGGGCCTAGTTCACATGACATCCAGCTTTAGTCATCTGAGCTGAAGCTTCCCCGCACAACTTGGAACTATAGAATTCCTTTGCACAAAATTTCATTACTTAAATTTTTCATGTATTAATTTAATATTGAATGTCAATATATTTCTCATTCTTAAATTTTGAAAATTGCTTATTCATACTTTGATCCCCAAATCTGAACTGTTGGTTCAGTCACAGATCAATTGTTTAATTGTCGGGTGAAAGACAACTTTTCAATCTCCTAATAAAAACCAAACATGAATGTGGGTTGGATCGACTTTGTCCGTAGATTGAATGCACATTAATTGAGCACTTGGAGTCCCAAACTAAAAAAAATTATTCAATAATTTCAAGAGTATAACAATGTTTTCACTCCTCTATCACATATAATATGTCCTAAAAGTGATTTAAGAATTAAAATCCCTCGTGACACGATACCAAAGACAGCAAGCAGACCCAAAACATTGTAAACGGAAACCAAATTTAAGATCCCGTAGAAAACAAATAACACTCTAGCGTTTTTCAAAGTATTTGGATGTGCAAAAGCAGGCCCCCATTTCTCGACAGTGTAAATGTGTAATAAAATGTTCCCCTTCCTTTCTCCTCAGTAATAAATTGAATTTACACACGCATTCAATCAAGTATAGTACTCTTTTCTAGGAGTTTCTGAGTTTCATGGTCCAAAATATCTTTCGGACTTGTGTGACGTGTCTCAAATGGCTTCATACAAGAAACTAATAATTGAAGTGTACAAGTAAAACGTCTCGGTCATGCTTTGTATTTCCATGTACCCCGGTGGACCTTACACATTAAAATCCTCACCTACTTTCAATAAATCCAAGATTTTAGCTTTTCTGGTCTGGCCAGTGGCCAGCAAATCATTAGCCACAGCCCAATCTAATCTTTCACGAAAAAAAAAACCCATGAAACCTGCTAAAGGTTTATTGGGTACAGTATTGCTTCTCTCCCTTGTTTTCCGAATTTGCATATCCTTTGATACCATAACACTCAACCAGCCCATTAAGGATGGTGGTGACAATCTAGTCTCAAACCAAAAAGCCTTTGCACTTGGGTTTTTTAGCCCCGGAAATTCCAACCTTCGCTACGTTGGAATTTGGTATAACGAAATTGCCGAACAAACCGTTGTGTGGGTTGCAAATAGAGACAATCCTCTCAATGACACTTCCGGAGTCCTCTCCATCAACGGTCAGGGAAACCTCGTCCTCCACAAACAAAACCAAACATTTCCCATCTGGTCCACCAATGTTTCTGTTTCAATCTCATCATCAAACAATTCTAAGGCTCAGCTCTTAGATTCAGGAAATCTTGTTTTGGTTCAACAAGACAATCAAAGGGTTATATGGCAAAGCTTTGATTATCCCACTAATACTTTGCTTCCATTTATGAAGCTTGGGCTGGAGAAGCGGACCGGGTTGAACCGGTACCTTACATCTTGGAAGTCCAAAGATGACCCGGGAACCGGCAATGCTTCATTTCGGATTGATCCAACTGGGTTTCCACAGTTGTTCTTATACATGGGTCGGACTCAAATGTGGCGGGCCGGACCTTGGAATGGTTTAAGATTGAGTGGTGTACCCGAAATGACAAAGAATTTCATCTTCAATGTTAGTTTTGTGAATGATCAAGATGAGATTTTTATCATGTATGGTATAACTGATAACAGGATTTTCTCTAGAATGGTGGTGGATGAATCAGGAATCGTTGAGAGGTCCACGTGGCATGGGAGTAAATGGGTCGAGTTTTGGTCCGACCCAAAAGAGACATGCGATAATTATCTCAAGTGCGGTCCAAATAGTTACTGTGACCCGTACAATGCGGTCAAGTTCGAGTGCACGTGCTTACCCGGGTTCGAACCCAAGTTGCCCCGTGATTGGTACTTGAGAGACGGGTCGGGTGGGTGTGTGAGGAAGCCAGGAGTGTCCACGTGTAATAGCGGCGAAGGGTTCGTGAAGTTGGCACGTGTGAAGGTGCCGGATACTTCAGTAGCACGTGCCAACATGAGTTTGAGTTTGAAAGAGTGTGAGAAGGAGTGCTTGAGGAATTGTTCTTGTATGGCTTACACGAGTGCAAGATGTGAGCATGGGAGGGATTGGGTGCTTGACATGGCACAGGGACTTAGTGGACACAAGATCATATTCCAATGAAGGACAAGATTTATACATACGTGTGGATGCAGTTGTTCTAGGTAGTGTTCCATCTTTCTATAAAATCTCATCTATTATTCTTCTTTTTATAATTACTTGTAAAAACAAAAAAAATCACGTATTTACCACTTCTACATTATGTTTTTGATTTCACAAACATGTGGTAGGTACCTAGCTATGACAACACAGGACTAATGCCTCAAATTTTATTTTTATTTTTCCCTAGCTCAATATGCTAAGAAAAGTGGTCTTATTCGGAACAAAAAGATGTTGGCAGTTCTTGGAGTTTCTATTGCAGTAATATTGGTTCTTGCGGTATCCATTTTATATTGGTTCGTAATGAGAAGGAAAAAAGGTGAGCAAATATTTTCCCACTCTTTAGTTTAATGCAATGTGTTATGTGTAGGAATTCATAATTAGATAAACATTGTAACTAGCATTATATGTTACTCTGTTTGATGACAGCGATGAGGCAAAGCATGTACTCATATAGCGCTGCCACGAGTTCACAATACAATGAAAACTCTACAAGTAGAACGGAGCTGGATGGAACTAGAAGAAATTCAGATTTACCATTATTTGATCTAAGTACAATTGTTGCTTCCACAGATAACTTCTCTTTTGCCAACAAGCTTGGAGAAGGTGGTTTTGGGTCAGTTTATAAGGTAGTCACATTGAAAGAGTCCTAAAACTTGCATAACTTCATTTCATATGTGTTAATGCATCGAAATTTCCTTGAGTGGAATTGGGATTTTCCCAATTACCTCAATAATTACTATTGAATTTCTTTCAACAAGTGTGCAATATAACTAAATAAAATTTGTACTTTAATTTCAGGGTTTGCTACATAACGGAATGGAGATAGCAGTAAAAAGACTATCAAAATCTTCAGGACAAGGAATAGAACAGTTCAAAAATGAAGTTGTACTAATTGCTAAACTCCAACACAGAAACCTAGTCAGAATTTTAGGCTGTTGCATTCAAGGAGAAGAGAAGATGTTAATTTATGAGTACTTGCCAAACAAAAGCTTGGACTCTTTCATTTTTGGTATGTCTTCTTTTTCACATGAACTTCTCACATTACCACTAGAAAAAGGTCCTCTAATTAGTCTCTTGGGTTTGGGTTAGGGGCAATGACCAACACCTTGGAGTTCTCTTTTTTTATTCATAAAAAAATCCTCTGATTAGAAACATATGAATTCCTAGCATCTAAAATAATTCTTAATCACGTATGCAATTTTCTTTTCATTCAGATGAAACAAAGAGGTCATTGTTAGATTGGGAAAAACGATTTGAGATTATTTGTGGGATTGCTCGAGGGATCTTATATCTTCATCAAGACTCAAGATTAAGAATTATCCATAGAGATTTAAAGGCGAGCAATGTTCTCCTTGACAGTGAATTGAATCCAAAAATTTCAGATTTTGGTATGGCTAAAATCTTTGGAGGGAACCAAATTGAAGCAAATACAGGTTGTGTCGTTGGAACATAGTAAGTTCACAACAAAACGAAGATATATTAATAATTTCCGTCACTTTGCGTTGTTATCTATATTATTAGAAAATGGATTTATTTCTTTCTTTTGTTGTCATCTTTTGAATAAATAAAAAATACTTAATAGAAGTTCATAGATATACAACTAAAGCTTAAATAGTCAGTGAAAATTAAGAATACATTTTAGTAAACTGCTATCACATAATTTCCAACCAACCCATGTTCCTCCACCAAGACATTAGAAAGAAATTTCTTTTCTTTGGTGTCTATTTTTGAATATCCAAAATAACCTTAGGAAAAATTACTTACTTAATAGAAGATCATAATCAAGAGTTTTGTAACTCAACTGGTTGGCACCTCTTACTCCAAAGGAGACATTTAGAGTTCAAATCCCCATATAAACTACCAGTACTTAACTTACAACCCATGTTCTCTACATGTATTCACACATCTACTTTTATCACTAATGTCTATAATTGTACTACATTCACAGTTTCTTATGATCATAACTATGTATATCTTTTATTTTTAACAAACAAAAAAACACACATATCGCGTGTGCCCTTGCTATCAACATTGTTTTCTACATATATTCAGACATCTTCTTTTATCACTAATATCTATAATTGTACTAGATTCACAGTTTCTTATGATCATAACTATGTACATCTGTAATTTTTAACAAACAAAAGGCCTTTTTAAATAAAAATTAAGCATACCTTTATAGTTCATTTTCATCTTGTGTTATTGCAAAGGTTATATGATATGTTAATCGGTTAATGCATAAAGATAGAGTTATATTTGATCACTTTTGTTGAATAATGAGTAAGGCTCAACAATTTCTGTTTTATTGTGCTATAACAGTGGTTATATGTCACCGGAATATGCAATGCAAGGGTTATTTTCAATAAAGTCTGATGTATTTAGCTTCGGAGTGTTGCTACTCGAGGTCATTTCTGGAAAAAAGAACAGTACTTACTATCATGATGATCCTTCCTCAAATTTGATTGAACATGTAAGTGCATGTGCGAACTGAGACTTGCAATATTAGCCTTGTTTTACTTTTATTTAGCCTATTATGATATGAATATGTAATTGGTAGGTTTGGGACCTATGGAGAGAAGGCATTGCTATGGAAATCATTGATTCATCACTTGGTGAGACATACCCTGCTAATGAAGTTTTGAGATGCATCCAAATTGGGCTTTTGTGCGTGCAAGAACATGCAACAGATCGACCAACTATGTCAACAGTTGTTTTCATGTTGGGTAATGACACAGCTCTTCCATCTCCAAAACAACCCGCATTCATATTCAAGGGCACTAACAGTAGTAAAGATAGATCAATTAGTGCAGGAGCTAATTCTGTAAATGACTTAACAATTACTGTAATAGATGGTCGCTAAGAGCAACTCCAGCAGTCTCTTCATTTTTCTCTCCACATGTGGAGAAAAAAGCCACTCTCTATTAGTTTAACTAATTTCATCTCCAACAGACTCTTTATTCTTTCTCTATTCCCATTTAAATATTATTTCCTCATCCTTTTTTATTCATTATTTATTAAGTCAAAATCAACACAACCACCATAAAAATTCATCCAAAAATCTTTGTTGATGTTGCAGTTCAAGCTGCAAACCCCAAAATCACCGATCAACCAAACCCATTCATCCAAGAAAAATCAATACTGTGAGACCATAAAAATAAAATAATATAATATATAATAAATCAAACAAAATAGCAAACAGTAAACCCCCAGCAAACAACAAAATCCAGCAAAAAACCCAGCAACAACCACCACTCCAAAATCAACCAAAATCAAATACACATAGCAAACACCCAAAACCCATCAACCCACTCCGAAATCAACCAAATCACACCAAGAGATCAACCAAAAACCAACCAAAAATCATCCAAAATAACCAAATCACACCGTCAGCCCCTCCACCAAGCTCCACCGTGAGACCCACGCCGTCGCCCCCTCCACCGCGAGACCCAATCGTCAACTCTACCACGAGACCCACGCTGTCAACTCCTCCCCTGCGAGATCCACGCCACACCGCAACTCCTCCACTGCGAGATTCCTCCAACCGGTTTGGGAGAAGGAGCCGAGAGGCAGAGCTGCTCTTGGGTTTCTGAAATGGGGAAGAATATCAGATGGAGGAGAGAGAGAGAGAGAGAGAGAGAGAGAGAGAGAGAGAGAGAGAGAGAGGAAAGAAAATGAAAAAAATAATAATGAGGGGAAATAATTTTTTAAGGAAGTAGAGAGCTACAGTGTCTCTCCACACTTACAGAGACTGTAGCATTTAGAAAGTTTGAAGAGCCTATAGCTAGTCTGCTGGAGCTCTATTTTGTGCTTTGCTCTCCACAAAAATACAGAAAAGTGGGTTTTGACTAACTGCTGGAGATGCTCTAAAGCACGAGCTTGTTTAGAGTAGTGTAGCCAAGGTCCTAACAATTAGGACACGTTTGGTACAAGTTTATGACAACTAAACTTTCTTCTTCTTTTTAAGGGGAACTCATATTCTTTTTAAAGGGAACTCATCATTTTTTTAAAGGAAAGTAGAAAAAATAATTCTTAATTATATTTATACAAAATATTGTTCCCCATAATTTTTTTTAGGCGTAGTAGAAAAAAAACTTATTCTTAATTATATTCATACAAAAAAGTTTTTAAATTTAGGACTGATGAGATTTCTCAGTGCGAAAGTTGTGTTAAAATAATAAATCTCACTCAAGAATAAATTATCTAATCAAATATCACAAAGGAATTCTCAATGAAAGAGAAATTTTATTTACACTAAAATTACACACTTTGTTAACACTCAAGTTCCATTTTTTACATGTATAAAAGAAAGTTAATTAAGGTTCTGCCACCCAAATTTACCATAACCATTTAGCATTGATAATCTATATATGTACATGTGTAAAACAAGTTAAGGTTCTGCCGCCCAAATTTATTGCCTCCGTTAAGTGCTGAATCAACGATCATTCCATATATGGAACTCGTTAGGTGCAAGATTGCATATATTTTTGGCTAGCAGGGAGTACACGGATCATAGGAAGTAGAGTAATGCTCTGTTTTTTAATCTTCTCATTGCATTGTTTTTGTACATTCATTACAAGTATTTATACTTGAGTTTTAGGCGGTTTGGTGCGTCCCGAATATGTATTAGAATTTAGAATACTTGAGAAGCTTTTATTTTTCTTTCTTGAGTGACACCTGGTCATGTGAGGTGTCAACACTATCTTCAACATAGATTTTGCTTCTTACTATTGCTGTCACATGCATCTTTTTCACACCTGAATGACGAGAATTACAAGCCTTAATCCACAGAATGAGTGAATATCTTGCTATTTTATAAGGCCTGATAGTTTATTCCCTTCCTTCTATTTAATTTTAAACGAATTCTTAGAAGACAGATTACAGAAAGCTTTGCCAAGATCAAATTGTGCTGCATGATTGTTTCGAAGCAATTTATTTTCTTACATGTGATTTATTAAGATTTTTTTAATGGCGATTATAGAAATGTGGTCCAATCCTTAATTTTCTTATTCATTATTAATGTTCTAGTCTCTATCATGTATGGTATTATCATATTATATCCGTTGGTTTTTGAACCCCCAAACCATTACTAATAAATATTGATATTTTAAGTACTAAATTGTTAGAATAATGATTAAATAATTCAATTCATCAATTTTTAATAGCTTATCAACATGTTTGATCTCAAATTGGAACTATATTTCTACTCTATCTATTATTTGAAAAGTTAAAATCTTACTGGAAAATCTAAGGCTACAAGTAGAGAGGAGTGTTAGAATAAAAATTAATTAATTAAATCTAATTCACACGTGAGCTTAAGGTTTTCTCATCAGTGGAGCAGTTGGCTACTAGTCCAACACTCTTTTTCTTCTTCTCTCTTGTCCTCTATCTTGTCTTGTCCTCATTTTGCGCTATCAGTCGGAGTTGGTAGCAGACGATGATTCTTAATAAAGAAACGAAAAGACCAAATACTTCAGAGCATTCGCATTAGGCTCTTCTTTCCATTGAAAAACCAATAATATAACAAAAAACAGCCAAAACCACCTCACAGCAGACTCCTCAATCGGCCGAAATTCCGAAGCTGATGAACAGTAGCTCGCCCAAGTGAAGGAGCAACTATTCACTCTTCATGAAATTAAATAAGCTTTTTTTTTCTCTCTCTTGTAACCTTTCTCCCGCGCCAAGAATAACAGAAACAACAACAACAAAAACAAAAAACGGTGCTCAATGAAATCAGAAAATCACAAGCAACAAACTCAAACCGGAGCATCGAATCACAAAATAAAATCACACACACACAAAATCAAACAAACAAACAAAATAAAAGAAACACAAACAAAAGAATATAATCACAAAAAATAAAAACAAAAAAACACCGAATCTGCTAAACGTGATGAAGAAAGAACAAACAAAGTGAAAAAATAATAATAATAATAAATAAATAAAGGGGGAAAGAGAGACGTGAGGGGTGTTGTGGCCTGAGGGGAAAGAGAGAGAGAGAGAGAGAGAGAGAGAGAGAAAGAGAGAGAGAGAGAAAGGGGGAGGGGGACGAACTGTGTCTGAGACTGAGAGTAAAAAGAAATGGGGGAGGGGGGATGTTTGGTGGGGGAGAAGTAAAAGAAGGGAGGGGGTACGTGGGTGATGGGGAAAAAAAAGAAAAAAAAAATGAAAAAAGAAAAGAGGAGTAGGTGTACGTGGGTGGGGGGAAAAAAAAAGGGGGGGGAGAACATAGAAGGAGAGAGGAGGAATGGGAAAAAAAAGTATTTTGGGAAGTTGTGAAAAAAAAAATAAATAAAAATAAAATAATAAAAATATATTAAAAAATAGAATAATAAAGTTAGAATAAGGAGTGTGATATAGTGGTGCTTTAGCTAAACTAGAAAAAGTGAGTTTTTTAGATTCCAATTGGACAAAATTTTTTAGAAGTCTGATAAGAATGCTCTCACATGCCTTCAAAGGTCAAACTTGCTCAAATGATCAAACGGGTAATTTGGGCTAATTCTCACCAAATAGTGACTGCCGCCAGCTGCATGTTAATCAAGATGGTTGTCAAACAAATTTATAAAATATAAAAATAAATAAATAACCCACTACTCTTAAGTGTAAGCAACTTTTTTAAGGGTAAAACAGAGAGAAGCAGCAAATATCCAGAGAGAAGTAGCAAATAAAAGTCAGAAAAAATTGCCAGTCACTTAACAAAAACCAGGTGCTCAACAAAACAGCTAGTAAAACCGAAGTGCTCAACATATAGACAAAACTGCATAGCTCATTTTATATAAGGTAATGAAGATTGAGTGAAGGAATGGATCATGGATGGCCTACTAGAATTCCTTTGTTAATATTAATTCTAGTACTTTATCTAATAAATTAAAGTTCCTTCACTACACTTTGGACACTTTCACATCAGGGACGGATCCAGGAATTCCATTCAGAGTGGGCACCTTTTGTCTTTTGAACCGATTAAAAAATATATAATACATTTTAAAACACTTTATATGAGTTTCCAAATCTTATATTTTGTTAAAAAAAAAAACAAAACGAAGGTTATCTTACCATTTTTCCGATGCAAATTACCAAAAAGAACTTAAATAAATTATTAAGGTTATCTTACCATTTTTTTTGTAATCATTTTAAAAAAGAAAAAAAATTTATGAATTGAGACTTTGGATAATATTTAACTAAAATAATTGTTTTAGATGCAAAATAAGACAAAGCCAACCAATATGTAAAAGACCTAACAAAATCCAACGGAACCAACATTAGACACTAAGCTTAATATCTAACTTAAATAAATAAATAAATAAGCAATGGACATGAAGTCCTTTCACCTGACAAAGTAAAGCAAAAGGTGGCATAAATGTGTGGTTGAGAAATAGAGGTAAAAATTTAAAATAGAAAAATGGCAAAGCTTTCAAGTTTAAACAAAGTCCAAGTCGTCCACTTAAGTTGACTGACTAAAAGAAGAAAGAAGAAAGAGAAAGAGGAAGAAAGAAAGAGAGGGGGGAGAAAAAGAAAGAGAAAGCTGGAAGAAGAAGAATAATGTCCGATTGACGACCACCTTTGGGCTCTCCCCTCTCTCTCTCTCTCTCTCTCTCTCTCTCTTTCTCTCTCTCTCTCTCATGGTAATCAGTAAGTGGCAGGGGCGGATCCAGAAATTCCATTTAGGGTAGGCACCTTTTGTCTTTTGAATCGATTAAAAAATATATAATACATTTTAAAACACTTTATATGAGTTTCCAAATCTTATATTTTGTTAAAAAAAAAAAAAAAAACGAAGGTTGTCTTACCATTTTTCCGATGCAAATTACCAAAAAGAACTTAAATAAATTATTAAGGTTATCTTACCATTTTTTTGTAATCATTTTAAAAAAGAAAAAAATTTATGAATTGAGACTTTGGATAATATTTAACTAAAATAATTGTTTTAGATGCAAAATAAGACAAAGCCAACCAATATGTAAAAGACCTAACAAAATCCAAC
>OU015767.1:36107895-36351956 GCA_907173295.1 Fagus sylvatica
TATAAAGCTTGAATTAAACCAATAAATTTTTGAAGGGGGGTCAGACTTAATCACCTTAAAAAACCTGTTATTCACGCTTGTCACATTTAATTTCTGATTACAACAAATTCTTCGACAATTAATGTCATGTACCACGTGTCGTTTATCTGAGCTCTAGCTTGAGTCCACCCCACTATATCTCTTGGTTATATTTCAATGTCTAGTCTGGCTCACATGACATCAAGCTTGGAAGCTGAGTTTGGGTAGGTAAGTAGTCGCAATTTATAGCCTTAATTACATGCATTACATTCCACAAAACAATTCATAGAAGACCATTCAACTAATGCAAATGAATATGAAAGTAAAACACCTGCAAGTTTATTAATTGTGACTCGTTGAAGGCATCAATTATCATCGTAAATGGACTTATGGACCACAGTCACGTGTAGCTTTTGTAGAATATGCAATCTCCGGTCTTCTTATGCGAAATTTAATTTATTTATTTATTTATTTTCCCTGAATAAGAATACCAATATTAAAGCAAACCCAGGAGATGGAAATGTGTCCTGAACATCTCATCCTTCCTCTGATTGGGCTAAATATTTTGGAATAGAAATGGGAACAGACCCTTAGTATAAAGATGAGGCCATTGAGCCATAAGGTGAGCCATAGTATTCAGATATCCTATAAGAATATAAATTTTCCAACTAAACAAATCATTTGGAATAGAGGAAATGTTTTGTTTGGGCTCTTCCTGTTGCTAGAATATGTATCAGGTCTTGATACATTAATGGTAAGAACTGGGTTTGTGAGAATAGTCAAATTTGAAACTCATGTCAAATTTGCTTCCCCTTTTAACAATAATTTAATGTAATTAGTTATCTGAAAATGTGTTGTATTGGAATGAGGATTTCTTGTTTCAAAGTTTCAACGATAGGGTGCTAGTGGACTAAAAGTGTGCTAGCAAATGGCAGGGGAACAAACAATGACCTCCCATCCTCCACCCACCGACTTTAATATTTGAAAACAACCTTTTGGTACATGTTCTTTGCAATTGGCTCGTCATAATTAATACATCAATTCACTGGTTCATCCAAATTTCTTATATCCTTCAAAAGTTCACATGAAAATATGACCTTGTAGATCAAATATACTTTCTCCTACGTAAGGAGGGCTGAAATTTGACCGACAATGAATATGAAATTTGTACTCAGTAAAAATCCTTCTATCATTTATCATTTGCAAATTTGTTAATATTACTTAAATTCTTTGTTCGTATTACTAATATCAATGGATACATATGAAATTTGATTTTTTTTTCTTTGGAGGAAAAAGAAAGAAGACATTTATAGCTCATGAGATTATAAATTCGGAAAATGTTTGTTTTTAGAATACTCTTTTTAGGTGGTGTTAATTTACAATTATAAATTATAAACTTCAACTAATCACATTTTCTTTAAATTACTTAAAAGAAGTTAACTTCATTAATTAATTAGGATATGAGTAATGGGTCTTATCTATTCCTCTCCATCAAGGCAAGTGAGGAAATAAGACTGGTTCTTTTTTCTTTGAAGGATAAGAAAGCTTTTGGTCCGGATGGCTTTAATGCCTATTCTTTCAAGAAGGCCATTTGGTCTACATATGGTAGTGACTGGGCATATGTGTTCAGCACCAATAATGAGGACCTTTGTGACTATCATCAATTGACCGGGCAAGAGACGCAATCTCAAACGTTTGATGTAAGAACACGTTGATCTGTTTTTATCTACCAAAAATAACCTCTTCGAAAAAGAAAAAGAAAAAAATAAAAATAAAAAACCCTACTATTACCTAGGGATCTAACCCTGTATAGAAAATCCCCACTATAAGAAAAATTACAATAACTTACTTACAAAATCTTTGAAGTTAGACTCTGAAACCTTCACAAAACTTGACGAACGAGGGTTTGAACTCGAGCAACAAGAGGATCTAATAGTTTCTGTAAACTACTTGGTTTTTTTTTTTTTTTTTTTTTTTCTTTTTTAGTTTTAATTTTTTGAAGGATAACTAAGAGTCTTGTCTTCAAATGTATTCTCTGTTTTTATTACAACTAAGAAGACGACAATTCCTCTCTTTTAATTTTTCTTTTTATGAATTTGCTAATTTTCTTCACAGGTAATTTCAAATTAAAATTATATTGAATGAATTAGCATTAAAAGTTTAAAACCTCTGTATAAATATTGCTTGAAATAAATTACAACCATCATTTGTAACAGTGCTTGTATTGTATGAGGACAGAGAGGAGAAAACAACCCACATTGTTCAATGATGTTACTGCGAGTTCAACAACCTTTCAAGATTCTCGGAAGTTTGATGAAAGTAGAAGAAAACCAGATTTACCAATTTTCGACATAAGCACCATACTTGCTGCCACAGACAATTTCTCTCCTGATAAAAGGCTTGGACAAGGTGGCTTTGGCCCGGTCTATAAGGTACTTCACCTTGTACTTGATAAGCATCTAAGAACTATGCAATTTCTGTAAAATGTGAATCAATGCTTATTTATGTGCCATTACAATTTTATACATCTAGGGTAACTGGGCAAGGTTGAGGTTGATAAGCTAGTACCTGTATTGCAAATGCACAAAATATATATTGGGCTGAAGCTCTCACAAAATGATATTGTAATTTATAATTACCCACATGGCTAAGATAATATTTGGTGGAGGCGATGGACATGGTTTACAAGTGGAACATGCATGTTGTAATAGGAAAAAAGTATAATAATTTGTTAGTTAGTTGTTAATTAGTTTAATTCTCAAATATAATTTCAGGGTCAACTAGACAATGGACAGGAAATAGCAGTAAAAACACTCTCAAGAAGTTCAAAGCAGGGCACACAAGAATTTATGAACGAAGTTATGCTGATAGCAAAACTCCAACACAAGAATCTTGTGAGGCTTTTTCGGTTGTTGCATTCACAAAGAAGAGAAGATGTTAGTCTATGAACTATATGCCAAACAAAAGCCTAGACTTTTTCATCTTTGGTATGTCATTTCTTCCATCACAAATCTAGCTAACTCTTGCTTTCGGGCATATCTAATTATCACTTAAATATAATTAAAATCTAAAGGCAACTTATGATAATTTAACATTAACTAATTTTCATTATGCATTCATTATTGATCGATGGAAGCTTTCATGTTTTGGTCTAGACGAAATAAGAAGGCAATTGTTAGATTGGAAGAAGCGATTTGAAATTATTTCTGGTATTGCTTGAGGAGTCTTATATCTTCATCACGATTCAAGATTAAAAATCATCCATAGGGATCTTAAAGCGAGCAATGTACTACTAGATGCCGCAATGAACCCAAAAATTTCAGATTTCGGCTTGGCTAGAATGTTTGGGGACAACCAAATTGAAGCAAATACAAATAAAGTTGTTGGCACATAGTAACTCTCTCACTCTTTCTCTCTCTCACACACACATGCATGCACAAACACATTGACTCCAAATGCTAAAATCAAAACTTTTGTACACTTGCAGTGGATATATGTCACCAGAGTATGCAATGGAAGGGTTATATTCTATAAAATCAGATGTCTTTGCCTTTGGTGTCTTAACACTAGAGTTAATTAGTGGCAAGAGAAACAACCACTATCATGTGGGAAGTCCCTGCCTAAATTTAATAGGACATGTAAGTAAAATACGCTATCATTTCATTATGATTTAATGAACTTCATCTACAAGTAGAAAGACTAAGATGATATTGTTGAATTGTTTCAGGTCTGGGATTTATGGATGGAAGGTAAAGGCTTGGAAATAGTTGACTCATTATTGGCTGAGGCATATCCTGCTCATGAAGTTTCGAGATGTGTTCATATTGGGCTCTTATGTGTGCAAGAACAAGCAACACATCGACCAACCATGGCAGAAATTGTTTTCATGTTGGGCAATGAAACAACTCTTCCCCCTCCTAACAAGCCAGCCTTTATCAATAGAGGAATTATAAATTCTAGTCAAGATTCATCAAGTTCTGCCGGAGCACTCACTTCAATTAATAACATAACAATTTTTGCGCTTGAAGCTTGTTGAAGTCTGCACTTATTAGTTGAACTACACTTTCACACTTGCAAAAATACCACATTCTAGTATGATTTCTATATATTTTATAAAGTTCCAAATTTATCTTTGAAATTTTAAATTTTGAGTATTGTAGTATTGATGACATGAGAAAAGAAATGTCGAGATAATTTACGACGTTAATTTTTATGACCTCCTCGTTCCATCAAATATAACAAAATGATTATAATGTCCAAAACTAAAAAATTGAAGAACTAAAATTGAAACTTTTAAAATTCTGAACACCAAATCAGAATTTGGGTAAAATGAGCTAAGACCCCCTTGACATTTAATTTATGCTGCTGTTGCAATAAAACTCTCTTTACTTTTTTTGTGCCAATTTAGGACATAAATTTTGCTAATGTTGCAAATTAGACCCCTTCTATCTATTATCTATTTATCTGTTTATTTTAACTTTTTTTTTTTTGCACAAAACCGTTAAAAAATGCAATAAGACCCGTAAACTTTTATATTGTTGTAGTAAGATCCTTTTTTTTTTTTTTAAATAATAATTTATTTGTAATAGTATCAAAATTTATGTACTAAATTGGCACAAAAAAAGTTAAGAGAGTCTTTCTACAATAAAATAAAAATTATTAAGGTCTTATTGCACGTTTTTTAGTGTATTTTATCCACTTACTGTATTTTAGAAACAGACGTGCATATAGTTCAACCCTTTTTTTTCAAGTAGTTATTATGAATACATCATACCTTCTTTTGCTTGGTATAATGCATTTGATTATAACTTTGAAAATAATCCACACACAAAAAATACTAATGTCATTTGATTCACACAAAAAATCATTAGTTTTGCATGTAGGCACAATGGTGATGGTGGTAGTAATATTGGAGGTGGTGTAGCCGCGGTGGTAGTGACAGTTGCCAGTGGAAGTGGTGCTCGTGGTGATGGTGTGGTGGCAGTGGGTGACTACAGTGGTAGTGGATGACAATTGAAGGGTATACAGTGGATGGTTGTTACCTTGGTGGCACAATAAAAAATTGGAGAGGGTGAGATCACAAGGGAATGGTGGAAAGCGTTTTTACCTTCTTTTTCTTTTATCTTTTAAGAATTTTTTTTTTTTGGTTCACCAAGATTTTCTATCACACGAAATATCAGAAAATGTATATTTTCATAAAGAATTTCTTTTTTGCCAAAACAACGATGCATGCATGACTCGTCCATATATATTTTTTTCTATTAGGCTTGCAAGCAAGAATGTGCCATCACCCGGCTCACCATGTCATCAGTTGCAAGGACAGACCTGCATTGGATCCTAAGGATGGCATGCATGGCCCCCTTTATCCAAAAAAAAAAAAAATATATATATATATAAAAGTGTTTATAAGTACGTATCCCAAAGAATCCAAATGGAATGTTTGGCTAGCTCTTTACCAAGAACCCTCTTAAAATGAAAAATAAAAGACCGTTTAAACAATCAACATGAAACAGTTTTCAAAAATCGCCTTTTATGTTTTTGGTGTTTATAACTTTATATGCAACTAAAAACCTTTAAGAAAAAGCTAAAAAAATAAGAGGTTTAAGAAGGTTCAAACAAAGTAGAACTCATCTCTCTCAAGTCTCATCCAGTTTAAAAAAAACACCACACACACAATATAGGTATTAAATTAATTTCTATTTTAAAGTATTTTAAACTAGTTCTATGCTCTTTTATACCCGGGTGATTTCATTTTCCAATATATTTCATATTAGTTTAAAAGAATTGCAAATATTTATGAATTATGCCAATGATTTGTAAGGACAAGAGAAGATAAACAACTTACAAACTTACTTGTGCTAACTTTTCCAATTTCTATTATAAACATATTACGAGAAAATTTTAATCATGAATATTGTCAAAATTAAGATTTTAAAACAAAAACACGAAAAGAATATGATTTGTACATTGAAACATAAATTGCTATGAAATTTAGTATGTACATAAGAATGATTTTCGAGATTTAAAAGATGTCGAGTTTTATTTTGATAGATATATAATTGAGTTGAAATGAATCAAGAAACATTTATTTTGAATTTTTCTTTTGTTTACATTTTTGTTAACAATGAGTAGAGGCTAGTTTTAATTTTTCATGCATTAATTTAATATTGAATGTCAATATATTTCTCATTCTTAAATTTTGAAAATTGCTTATTCATACTTTGATCCCCAAATGGGAACTTTTCTTTCTGTTTCATATTCCATTATTGTGTGGGTGTGAATGGGGGAAATGACTTTCATAAGCTAAGACATATGTTATTGAAGCATCAGATTGACGTATTGAACTCGATTGCTTAAAACTAATAGTTGAGTAAGCTTAATTTTGGATCATGAATTCAGGGTCAGTTATCTAATGGACAACATATAGCTGTAAAAAGGCAATCCAAGAGTTCGGGACAGGGAAAAGAAGAATTCAAAAATGAAGTTATGTTGATCGCGAAACTTCAACATAGGAATCTTGTCAAAATTTTTGGCTGTTGCATTCAGGAGGAAGAAAAGATGTTGATTTATGAGTACATGCCCAACAAAAGCTTGGACTCCTTCATTTTTGGTATGTCTTCTTTCTAAAATCTATTGCCTTTCATCTGTTTTATTTTCTTTTATTATATATGTTCAAAGAATATATTTGCAGTAGCCATAAAACCACATATTTCAACATTATTAAACTCACGCTGAGTTTGCTGGAGCAAATTTTATTGTAGATCATACAAGAAGTTCAATGTTGAATTGGAGGAAACGCTTTGAAATCATTGATGGGATTGTTCGTGGGATTTTGTATCTTCATCAAGACTCAAGATTAAGAATTATACATAGGGATCTTAAAACTAGCAATGTTTTACTAGATGCTGAGATGAACCCCAAAATTTCAGATTTTCGGGATAGCCCGTATATTCAAAGGGGACCAAATTCAAGACAAGACAACTAGAGTTGTTGGAACATAGTAAGTATCACACAAACACATGCACGCACATGCGCACAAAAACTTACCATAAGCATTGCTACACATACAAGATAATTAAAGGCATTATGCAGACTTTAAGATTTTTTTTAATATTGTTCACATGCAGTGGTTATATGTCACCGGAGTATGTAGTATTTGGGAAATTTTCAACAAAATCAGATGTCTTTAGTTTTGGTGTCATATTGTTGGAGATTGTAAGTGGCAAGAAGAATAACGCTTTTTATCAGAATCTCCCTTGCCTAACTTTGATAGGGCATGTGAGTAACAGAAAACAACAATCTTTACCTTTTACATTTATAATGCAGCCCCTAATGGATAATGTTGTGAACCACACAAGTCTGGGAACTATGGAGAGAAGATAGAGCCTTGGATATAGTTGATTCATCAATAAATGAGTCATTTGTTCCCCATGAAGTCTTGAGATGCATTCAAATTGGTCTCTTATGTGTGCAAGAAGATGCAATGGATCGACCAACAATGTTGGCAGTTCTTCTCATGCTGAGTAGTGAAACAACTCTTCCTTCTCCTAAACAGCCTGCTTTCATTTTCAGAGGACCTTCCCAAAACGTGGACCAAGTCACACAAGATATTTATTCTATAAATGAAGTAACAATAACTAAGTTTGAAGCTCGGTAATGATTAAAGTTCATTTAATTTGCTTCTATAATGATTTGTAGGACTAATTAACATTTTATTGTTTTTGGTACTAACGAAATAATGTAATTTCTTTTTCTTTTTCTTGATGAATGAAAAATTTCATTAAAAAAACATATACCAGCATAAAAAGACAGCAGCTAATATTCTTTGATTTCAGTTAAATATCTTAAAATAAGCAGTCTGTTTTTAGTCTTTAATTTGACTCTCTTTTGTACTTGGTGATCCAAAATTTAAACATTAGTGATTTTGTGTGGTTTACCTGTGTTTTTAAAGATCATTGGATTTGTTCTCAAAAAAGAAAAAGAAAAAAGGCTATTAGATTTTTTAAAAGTCAGGTATCTCATATATGACAAAAGATTAGAGAGAATTCGATGATTTGAATGAGATGGAAGTCTTTGTCCAGTGGAATATACTCTCCCTAGACCTTTCGAAATGGCAGCGTCATCTACTAATAACCAAAATGGGGTCCGGCTCACCTCCCGTTTAAAACTCTTCAGTTTTCTTCCATTTTTATACGGATGTTTGACAAGTGGTAAGTAAACAATCCAGTGGTTTAAAATTAGTCAAGTCTAATATTCTTTCTTTCTCTCTCCAACATCCCTTTCTTCTCTCTTTTTGCGTCTCCAACTCTTTTTGTGATTTCTTCATCCAGTATCCTATTTTTGTCCTTTTTTCTCTGGCAGGCTTTGCTCTTGGCTCCTTAGAGTTCAGGCGTCGGTGGTGATCGGAGAGAGAGACGGAGACGCAAAAAGAGAGAAGAAAGGGATGTTGGAGAGAGAAAGAAAGAAATAGATTCTAATTTTAGATTTGAGTGTTTTTCTGTTAAATCGGTAAAAAAGTAAGAGAAAACTGAAGAGTTTTAAATGGGAGGTGAGCCAGACCCACCAAAATGTATTAGACAATTTTTCTTTTTGTTTGTTTGTGTGTGTTTTCAAGGAGCCATAGCCAAACATAGAAATTTAGGGAAAGCTAAAAGCCAAAAGGTCTTTAATGGACAGGAATGTGTCTGCGGTTTAAGATAACGCGCATCTAATCTAATCTAATCACCAGCAACCCTTGGATATTTTGACTCGATTTATTGATCCTATTCCTATAAAGCTTGAATTAGACCACTAAGTTTCTGAAGGCGGGTCAGACTAAATCTATTCCATAGTTTATATTGGCTATGTTCAGGACAACACAATTTAAATATACTTGGTCTGGGTGAGAATTGCATAATGAAACAAGACCTGAATTTTTTTTTTTTGCTAATATAATGAAACAAGACCTGAATCTAATGCTTCATTAGAATCGCATCTTTACTCTTCACAACAACATATGAATTTTAAGCACTCACAACTACGTTCTATATTAAACTCAAGTATGAGCTAGTAAATGATAGCATATTAATTCATTGTCAATTTGTCACCCCCTTGTGCTACGTGTCGTTCATCTGAGCTCTAGCTTGAGTCCACCCCATGTAACACTCGATCTCCTACTTTCCTTATATTTAATGTCTAGTCTGGCTCACATGACATCATTACATCAAGCTTGGAAGCTGGGTACGTAGCATCCATTTATAGCCTTACATTACATTCCACATAACAATTGATCCAAGACCATTCAATGTAAATAATATGAAAGTAAAACACATGAAAGCTTATTGTCAACTCGTCAAAGTCACTCATGGACCCCAGTACGTGTAGCTTTTGTTGAATATTCATACTCCGGTTTTCTTATGCGACTTTTTTAGTATTTTTTTTTTTCCTGAATAAGAATTCTAATAGTAAAGCAAACCCAGGAGATGGAAATGGGTCCTGAACATCTCATCCTTCCTCTGATTGGGCTAAGTATTTTGGAATTGAAATGGGAACAGACCCGTAGTTAGAATGATGAGCCCATTGAGCCATAAGTCCATAACATAAGGTGAGCCATAGCATTCAGATCTCCTATAAGAATATAAATTTTCCAACAAAACAAATCATTTGGAATGGAGGAAATGTCTGTTTGGGCTCTTTTTGTTGCTAGAATTTGTGTAGTGTCTTTGATACATTATAAATAGTAAAAATCGGGTTTGAGGATATAGTCGAGTTTGAAACTTATGCCAATAGGTCAGCCATTGATTGCTACCATTTTCCTTTCCCTTTAACAACAAAATAATGCAATTAGTAATCTGAAAATTTGTTGAATTGGTACGAGGATTGCTTGTTTAATTTCAAAGTTTCAACGATGGGGTGCTGGTGGACTAGCAGTGTGCTAGCGAAGGGCTGGGGGAACAAAACAATGACCTCTCATCCTCCACCCATCATGATTCATGACCCAAGTCACACATGACACAACCCTCACCCACCGACTTTAACATTTGAAAACAACCTTTGGGTACATGTTCTTTGCATTGGCTCTTCATAATTAATACATGGATTCGCTTGTTCCTCTAAAATTCTTGTCTTTTATCCTTCATTTAAGTCTTAAAAGTTCACATGAACATATGAGCTTAGATCAATTATACTTCTCCTATGTAAGGAGAGCTAAAATTTGACCGCGACCATGAATATGAAATTTCTACTCGTAAAAATTCTTCTATCATTTATCATTTGCAAATTTGGTAATATATTTTAGTTAAATTTCTTGTTCGTATTACTAATATTAATGGATACATAAGAAATTTGATTTTTTTTTTTTTTTTTTGGAGGAGAAAGAAAGAAGACATATATAGTTCATGAGATTACAAGTTAGAAAAATGTTTCTTTTTAGAATCCTCATTTTAGGGTGGGTTTACAATTATAATCAATAAACTTCAACTATTCACATCTTTCTTTAAATTACTTAGAAGAAATTAGCTTTTAGAATTAGGATATGAGTAATTCATGCGTCTTATCTATTCCTCTCCATAAGGCAAGTGAGTCCACTAGTGAGGAAATAAGATCAGTTCCTTTTTCTTCGAAGGATAACAAAGCTCTTGATCCGGATGGCTATAATGCCTATTTTTTCAAGAAGGCAATCGGTCTACGGTGGTGATTGGGTATACGTTCAGCACTGAGCCATTGTCAGTGAGGACTTTTTTTGGGCAAGGCATGCAATCTTTGTCGACAAAATCTCTTCTTATCTAATATCCGAAACAAGGATATGTTGATCTGTCTTTATCTACCAAAGAATAACTTGTTCGAAGAAAAACCTACTCTGAGGGATCTAACCTCATAGAAAATCTCCAATAGAAGAAACAATTAAAATAGCTTACTTACAATTTTTTTGAAGCTAAACTTTATGTAACTTTAGTAAATTCCCCGCACAACTTGGAACTATAGAATTCCTTTGCACAAAATTTCATTACGAACAAACCTTATCTGCAACAACTTGAAACTTTGGTACTTTAAAGAATTCTCTAAAGGTTTTCTATCAATGAATTCATTGAATTTTAGCTATTTGGTGGTTTGGACACTCACTATGTTTTAATCTTATAATTAAGGCTCAAGGCGAGAAACTCTAAAAAACCCTCACAAGGAGAACACTCTCAGAAGAGGATTTTCTAACTATTTACACCAAGAACATTTGTTTTTAGCCTAGTGTTGAAACATCAACCACTCTCCTCTCAATTTGTGCAGCAAAGATTGGTTTTTATATTAAATCATTAGGTTGAGTATTTAGGCACCTTCAAAGTTGCTTTATTATTTGTTGCAATTTCGCTCGAGCGATATGTCTAGCAGGGGATAAGCAAACTTTGAGGGCCAACACAATTGTGTTAACTTCAAATGGTCATATCTCACTCATTTCAAATCCAAATTGAGTCAAATTTATATTCATTTTAAGGCTTAGATTTATAATTTTCAATGAAACAGGTTTCACTTAAAAACTAGTTATGGTGTAAAAGATATCAGCAAAAACTTATTAATTCGTTTTTTTAGTAGATCATAGCCTGGTCTTTAAGAAGCTTTTGATTCACTCAACCTAACACAATTCTATTAATACAACCAAAATTTGATATCTTTTGGCATTAAATTTGTCAACACTTCTATGGATACTATAAAAAATAAAAAAAAGAGGCGTTTCCAAACCGACTTTAATTTTGCCTATGAACCATTGAATCCTAATATAAGTAAAAAAATAAAAAAATAAGCCTTTCTAAACACACTTTAATTTTGTAGGTATAGATTTGACATTTTTTTTTGAGAAAAAATTTGACATTTTCTTAAACAAACCTGGGGGTAGTTGGTTGATACATTAAATTTTAGAGTTATTAGACCGAAATCGTAGTTGATAGTTTGCCTTCCACTAAATGTCTGACTCAGTCAAAACTTGTCAATGTACTTTGATCACATGTTTCACAGATAAAATAGTATTTTGTAGAATATGAATGAAAATATCATATACATTACAGCCCTAAAAAAATATATCAAGACTTAAAAAAGCCATAGCTACTCAACCTCTTTTTTCCACTAAGCAAAAAGACCTATCTTATCTACAACCTCACTCTTCATGATTATGTATTTTGCCAAGGGGTTTCTCCTTCTGCAAATGTTGCTTCTATTCCTTCTTCCCCAGTTTGTCATTTCACAAGACACCATAACTATCAGCAAACCCATTAGAGATAATGGTAGCGTTTTAGTCTCTAACGAAGAAACCTTTGCTCTTGGTTTCTTTAGTCCTGGAAAGTCCACCTACCGCTATGTTGGAATTTGGTATTATAAAGCTCCAGATAACCCCGTGGTGTGGGTTGCAAACAGAGATAGGCCTATCAATGATAGATCTGGGGTTCTCTCAATTGATGTTCTAGGAAACCTAGTACTCCATGTCAAAGATCGGAACACACCCATCTGGTCCACAACCACAAATATCGTCTCAAAATCAAGAAACAATGAAACTCATGCTCAGCTCTTGGATTCAGGAAATCTAGTCTTGTTCCATAATGAAACGAGTAAGGTACTATGGCAAAGCTTTGATTATCCAACCGATACAATGCTTCCATACATGAAACTTGGGTTGGACCGAACAACTGGTCTGAACCGAATCCTAACATCTTGGAAGTCCAAAGATGATCCAGGAACTGGGAATTGCTCGTATAAGCTCGTCACCAACGGTTCCTCTCCAGAGTTGTTCTCGTACAGAGGCAACGCTCGGTGGTGGCGTTCTGGACATTGGAATGGCCAAGGATGGAGTGGGGTACCCGCTTTGGCAAGTCCTAATCTGCTCTACAATTTCAGTATGGCGAACAACCAGAATGAGACCACCACGAGTTGGATTGTACTGCAACCAAGCTTATTCTCAAGATTAGTGGTGAACGAATCAGGATCAATTGAACGCTTTATAGCTAGGGAGAGAGATTCGCAAAAATGGGTTTCTGTGGGCTCGGTACCCTCGAACCTGTGTGACAATTACGGCAAGTGTGGTGCATATGGTAAATGTGAACTTCAAAATGGTACTGAATTCGAGTGCACGTGTCTACCTGGGTTCCGACCCAATTCACAAAATGAATGGACTGCGAGAAATGCGTCAGGTGGGTGTGTGAGGAAGCGTGGGGAAGCATCCGTGTGCAAGAGGGGTGAAGGGTTTGTAACGGTGGAAAATGTGAAGCTTCCGGATTCTTCAGTGGCACAGGTTGACTCCAACATGAGTTTGAAGGAGTGGCAGCAACGGTGCTTGGAGAATTGTAGCTGCACGGCGTATGGAAGTGTGAAAGAGGAAGCGGGATGCATGAGATGGTATGGTTCTTTGATGGATACAAGAGTTTTGACAGGGGGCCAAAATTTGTACGTACGTGTGGATGCGCTTGAGCTAGGTACTCAACAATTTTCCTAACATGCATACAAGATGTTTAAAAACACAAAGATATTCACAATGTTTTTCATAAATGTTTTACATGATTTTTGTGAATAATACATAAGAAAAAGTTGGTATATTGGAGGATATTTGGGTGTTGCATGTTACAAAAGTTTAGATCATCTGTGGTGTCTTATGTTCCTAAGAAATGTAACAAAGGTGCTTTGATATTAGCTCAGCTTGGTCCTAAGCTTAAACAGACGACAGTTTGGATTGAGGATTATCCTGTTGAACTACAGGGTGCTTTATAATTTTTTTCTTCCTATACATACCTACATTGTTTTCATCAATAAAATTCTACTATCAATTTAAAAAATAAAAAAGTTGGCATATTGTGTACCACTTTTGTAACATATATAACTGATTTTATTTTATTTTATTTTTTTCTTCAGGTAATGGAAAGGGGTTCTTTGCCAACAAGAGGAGGCTGGCAATTATGGTAGTTGTCCTACTTGTTACTTCAATATTACTCATTTTCCTCTTTGCGCATTGGTTAATAAAGAGGAAAAAGAACGGTAAGCAAAGTTGCCTATTGATTTTCTTTTTGGATCTCACAAGCTGCATATGTGAATTATAAGAGTGATGTTATAGTTATTATAAAATTTACAATATAAATCTTATAAATTACTTTGTTAATTTTCAAACATAAAATAAAAAAGTAATTTAGAAAATTATTTATTAGATTATTGATTTGAAATTAATGGTATTAGATTTCACATTAATTTGTCAATTTTTGGTAATAAAATTAGTAGAAGTTTTTATTTCAAAACTAATTAATGATGGATATATATGTTATCTTCTCTTTTGGATGATTAATGCTGCTAACATTATGAGTGTGCTTGTTCAAGGCAATTTTCTTAATTTGCTTGTGGAAATAAGATCATCTCCATTTAAAATGAATCTATTTCATGGTTCTAATAAATATTATAGATATCATTGATTAAACAGTAACCAAGGAGTTTGAACAAGACACATGCAAACTAACATGGAACTTGTATATATAGTTCTAGCAAGTTGGACCTAATAGACTTTTTCTAAGGGGGTGTGATAGTAAGTTACATGGATGACAACGGGGGGTGAGAGTGAGACCGAATGTATGGGTTCCTTATTCCTGTTCCGTCTTCTTTTTGAGATTAAAATCACGCATTGGGTGGGACTAGGGCACATCGGGGCTAGTTGGGGTGGAGTCTTTTTCTCATCCTTAATGAGGCCGCGTCGGCGTTTATTAAAGTAAGGGGTGGCGGTGAGAGTATCAAGGGAGGGAGGTGAATGTTTCATGGTACTAGAATATGTTAAAAAATAGATTATATATAAATAATACAAATTTATTATATATACACACACTACCTCAAGATAGGCTGGGTAGGCAAAATCGATCCTTGTTCAATGCCATCATCAAGGTGAGAAAATCGCATGGGATAAGACATGGTTGGTCATGTCGAACATGACGGGAATGACATTGTTCCATCCCTAGTAAGCTAAGAGGATCACAAAACTTGACGAATGAGGGTTTGAACTTGAGCAATAAGAGGATTTAATAGTTTGTGTAAACAACTTGGGTTTTTTTTTTAGTGTTAATTTTTTGAAGGACGGATAGGACAAGGATCCTCTCCCTTTAAAATGAAATGGAGAGTCTCCATTTTATGGTCTAGATTAAATATTTCAGATCTAACAATATACAGACTGCTATGTCATTTAAAATTTTAAATAACGAGACATTCTGTACACCGTTAGATTTGTGAAATAAAATCTGAACCATGAAATGGACAAATGGAGAAATTTTCAAATGTATAGGATCCTATTCCGGATAACTAAAGGTCTTCTTCTTCAAATGTATTCTCTACTTTTATTACAACTAAGAAGAAGACAATTCCTCTCTTTTAATTTTTCTTTTTTTGAAATTGCTAATTTTCCTCACAAGTAAATTCAAATTAAAACTATATTAAACGAATTAGCATTAAAACCTTTATATAAATATTGCTTGAAATAACAACCATCATTTGTAACGGTGCTTGTATTGTATGAGGACAGGGAGGAGAAAACAACCCACATTTTTTAATGATGTTACTGTGAGTTCAACAACCTTTCAAGATTCTCGGAAGCTTGATGAAAGTAGAAGAAAACCAGATTTACCAGTTTTCGAGATAAGCACCATACTTGCAGCCACAGACAATTTCTCTCCTGATAAAAAGCTTGGACAAGGTGGCTTTGGCCCGGTCTATAAGGTATTCACCTTGTACTTGAAAAGTATCTAAGAACTATGCAACTTCTATAAAATGTGAATCAATGCTTATTTATGTGCCATTACAATTTTATACATTTGGGGTAACTGGCAAGGTTGAGGTTGATAAGCTAGTACCTGTATTGCAAATGCACAAAATATATATTGGGCTGAAGCTCTCACAACTTGTTATTGTAATTTATAATTACCCACATGGCTAAGACAATATTTGGTGGAGGCGATGGACATGGTTTACAAGTGGAACATGCATGTTGTAATAAGAAAAAAGTATAATAATTTGTTAGTTAGTTGTTAATTAGTTTAATTCTCAATTATAATTTCAGGGTCAACTAGACAATGGACAGGAAATAGCAGTAAAAACACTCTCAAGAAGTTCAAAGCAGGGCACACAAGAATTTATGAACGAAGTTATGTTGATAGCAAAACTCCAACACAGGAATCTAGTGAGGCTTTTTGGTTGCTGCATTCACAAAGAAGAGAAGATGTTAGTCTATGAATATATGCCAAACAAAAGCCTAGACTTTTTCATCTTTGGTATGTCATTTCTTCCATCACAAATCTAGCTAACTCTTGCTTTCGGGCATATCTAATTATCACTTAAATATAATTAAAATCTAAAGGCAAGTTATGATAATTTAACATTAACTATTTTTCATTACGCATTCATTATTGATCGATAGAAGCTTTCATGTTTTGGTCCAGATGAAATAAGAAGGCAATTGTTGGATTGGAAGAAGCGATTTGAAATTATTTCTGGTATTGCTCGAGGAGTCTTATATCTTCATCAAGATTCAAGACTAAAAATCATCCATAGGGATCTAAAAGCAAGCAATGTACTACTAGATGCCGCAATGAACCCAAAAATTTCAGATTTCGGCTTGGCTAGAATGTTTGGGGACGACCAAATTGAAGCAAATACAAATAGAGTTGTTGGCACATAGTAACTCTCTCTCTCTCTCTTTTTCTCTCTCACACACACATGCATGCACACACACATTGACTCTGAATGCTAAATTCAAAACTTTTGTGCACTTGCAGTGGATATATGTCCCCAGAGTATGCAATGGAAGGGTTATATTCTATAAAATCAGATGTTTTTGCCTTTGGTGTCTTAACACTAGAGATAATTAGTGGCAAGAGAAACAACCACTATCATGTTGGAAGTCCTTGCCTAAATTTAATAGGACATGTAAGTAAAATACGATATCATTTCATTATGATTTAATGAACTTCATCTACAAGTAGAAAGACTAAGATGATATTGTTGAATTGTTTCAGGTCTGGGATTTATGGATGGAAGGCAAAGGCTTGGAAATAGTTGATTCATTACTGGGTGAGGCATATCCTGCTCATGAAGTTTCGAGATGTGTTCATATTGGGCTCTTATGTGTGCAAGAACAAGCGACAGATCGACCAACCATGGCAGAAATTGTTTTCATGTTGGGCAATGAAACAACTCTTCCCCCTCCTAACAAGCCAGCCTTTATCAACAGAAGAATTATAAATTCTGGTCAAGATTCATCAAGTTCTACCGGAGCACCTGCTTCAATTAATAACGTAACAATTTCTGTGCTTGAAGCTCGTTGAATTCTGCACTCAATAGTTTAACTACACTTTCACACCTAAACAATACCACCTTCCAGTATGGTTTCTATATATTTTATAATGTTCCAAATTTATCTTTTAAATTGTAAAGTTTGAGTGATGTAGTAATTGATGACATGAGAAAAGAAATGTTGAGACAATTTACGACATTAATTTTATGACCACCTCGTTCCATAAATTAAAACGAAATGATCCAAAACTTAAAATTTTAAGGACACAATTAAAATTTTTTAAATTATGAACACCAAATTAGAATTTGGGTAAAATTAACTAAGATCTCTTTATTCTTTACATTTACTTTATGTTGTTGCAGTAAAACCCTCTTGATTTTTTTTGTGCCAATTTAGAACATAAATTTTGTTAATGTTACAGATAGACCCCTTCTGTTTATTATTTTTTTAACACATAACGAGACTAGATTCCAATTAGTTTCACTGGTAAAATCTCTTATTATGGTTTAAGAGACCTGAGTTCGAATCTTGCCTATACAAAAAACAAACTGGTATCTTTGCCTGGTAATAAAGAATAATCATTATGGAACAAACACCATAGATTCAAATTTTATCATAGGTTTAAATTTTATTGTATTTATAAAATAACTCACAACGAGTATAACAGAGCAAATTTTTTACTATAGATCATACAAGAAGTTCAATGTTGAACTGGAGGAAACGCTTTGAAATCATTGATGGGATTGCTCACGGGATTTTGTATCTTCATTAAGACTAAATATTAAGAATTATCCATAGGGATCGTAAAACTAGCAATATTACTAGATGCTAAGATGAATCCCAAAATTTCAGATTTTGGCATAGCCCATATATTCAAAGGTGATCAAAATTAAGATAAAACAACCAGAGTTGTCAGAAGTCGGAACATAGTAAGTATCAAACACATGCCCACCAACACTCACACAAAGAAATTAAAGCACCATGCCACCATTAAGATTACCTTTTGATACTTTTTACATGTAGTGGCTATATGTCACTAGAGTATGTAGTATTTGGGAAATTTTAATTAGTTTTGGTGTCATTTTGTTGGAGATCATAACGATTCTTTTCGAAGCACCCTTCCCTAACTTTGATAGGGCGTGTATATAACATAAAACAACAATTTTACCATTTGTATTTTTATAATACAACCTTATAGATAATGCTATGAACCACATAGGTCTGGGAACTATGGAGAGAATGTAGAGCCTTGGATATAATTGATTCATCGATAAATAAGTCATTTGTTGCCAATGAAGTCTTGAGATGCATTCAAATTGGGATTTTATGTGCAAGAAGATGTAATATGGATCGACCAACAATGTTGGCAGTTATTCTTATGCTGAGTAGTGAAACAACTCTTCTTTCTCCTAAAGAACCTTCTTTCATTTTCAGAGGACCTTCCCAAAGTTTAGGCCAAGTCACATAGGATGTTCTTATTCTATAAATGTAGTAACAATAACTAAGTTTGAAGCTCGTTTTCTTTCAAAAAATAAAATAAAAAGAAAGAAAGAAAGTTTGAAGCTCGTTAATGGTTAAAGTTCATTCAATTAGCTTCTATAACGATATGTAGGACTAATTCAATTAGCTTTTTTTCTTTTTTTTTCTTCTTCTTGATGAATGAGAAATTTCAGTGGACTATACTCTCCCTAGACATTTCGAGATCTATAACTGCAGTGGCAGCCTCATCTACTGTTAGCTGAAACATATTAGACAAATTTCTGTGTTCAGAGCACTGACACCATATGAATTTTAATCACCAGCAACCCTTTGATATTTTCATTTTGACTCGAGTTATTGACCTATAAAGCTTGAATTAAACCAATAAATTTTTGAAGGGGGGTCAGACTAAATCACCTTAAAAAACCTGTTATTCACGCTTGTCACATTTAATTTCTGATTACAACAAATTCTTCGACAATTAATGTCATGTACCACGTGTCGTTTATCTGAGCTCTAGCTTGAGTCCACCCCACTATATCTCTTGGTTATATTTCAATGTCTAGTCTGGCTCACATGACATCAAGCTTGGAAGCTGAGTTTGGGTAGGTAAGTAGTCGCAATTTATAGCCTTAATTACATGCATTACATTCCACAAAACAATTCATAGAAGACCATTCAACTAATGCAAATGAATATGAAAGTAAAACACCTGCAAGTTTATTAATTGTGACTCGTTGAAGGCATCAATTATCATCGTAAATGGACTTATGGACCACAGTCACGTGTAGCTTTTGTAGAATATGCAAACTCCGGTCTTCTTATGCGACATTTAATTTTTTTTTTTTTTTTTCCCTGAATAAGAATACTAATATTAAAGCAAACCCAGGAGATGGAAATGTGTCCTGAACATCTCATCCTTCCTCTGATTGGGCTAAATATTTTGGAATAGAAATGGGAACAGACCCTTAGTATAAAGATGAGGCCATTGAGCCATAAGGTGAGCCATAGTATTCAGATCTCCTATAAGAATATAAATTTTCCAACTAAACAAATCATTTGGAATAGAGGAAATGTTTTGTTTGGGCTCTTCCTGTTGCTAGAATATGTATCAGGTCTTGATACATTAATGGTAAGAACTGGGTTTGAGAGAATAGTCAAATTTGAAACTCATGTCAATAGGTCAGCCGTTGACTGCTACCGTAAGTTTTGCTTCCCCTTATAACAATAATTTAATGTAATTAGTTATCTGAAAATGTGTTGTATTGGAATGAGGATTTCTTGTTTCAAAGTTTCAACGATAGGGTGCTAGTGGACTAAAAGTGTGCTAGCAAATGGCAGGGGAACAAACAATGACCTCCCATCCTCCACCCATCTTGGCCCAAGTCACACAACCCTCACCCACCGACTTTAACATTTGAAAACAACCTTGTGGTACATATTCTTTGCAATTGGCTCGTCATAATTAATACATCAATTCACTGGTTCATCCAAATTTCTTATATCCTTCAAAAGTTCACATGAAAATATGACCTTGTAGATCAAATATACTTTCTCCTACGTAAGGAGGGCTGAAATTTGACCGACAATGAATATGAAATTTGTACTCAGTAAAAATCCTTCTATCATTTATCATTTGCAAATTTGTTAATATTACTTAAATTCTTTGTTCGTATTACTAATATCAATGGATACATATGAAATTTGATTTTTTTTTCTTTGGAGGAAAAAGAAAGAAGACATTTATAGCTCATGAGATTATAAATTCGGAAAATGTTTGTTTTTAGAATACTCTTTTTAGGTGGTGTTAATTTACAATTATAAATTATAAACTTCAACTAATCACATTTTCTTTAAATTACTTAAAAGAAGTTAGCTTCATTAATTAGGATATGAGTAATGCGTCTTATCTATTCCTCTCCATCAAGGCAAGTGAGGAAATAAGACTGGTTCTTTTTTCTTTGAAGGATAAGAAAGCTCTTAGTCTGGATGGCTTTAATGCCTATTCTTTCAAGAAGGCCATTTGGTCTACATATGGTGGTGACTGGGCATATGTGTTCAGCACCAAGCCGTTGTCAATGAGGACCTTTGTGACTATCATCAATTGACCGGGCAAGAGACGCAATCTCAAACGTTTGAATGTAAGAACACGTTGATCTGTTTTTATCTACCAAAAATAACCTCTTCGAAAAAGAAAAAGAAAAAAATAAAAATAAAAAACCCTACTATTACCTAGGGATCTAACCCCGTATAGAAAATCCCCAATAGAAGAAAAATTACAATAACTTACATACAAAATCTTTGAAGTTAGACTCTGAAACCTTCACAAAACTTGACGAACGAGGGTTTGAACTCGAGCAACAAGAGGATCTAATAGTTTGTGTAAACTACTTGTTTTTTTTTTTTTTCTTTTTTAGTTTTAATTTTTTGAAGGATAACTAAGAGTCTTCGTCTTCAAATGTATTCTCTGTTTTTATTACAACTAAGAAGACGACAATTCCTCTCTTTTAATTTTTCTTTTTATGAATTTGCTAATTTTCTTCACAGGTAATTTCAAATTAAAATTATATTGAATGAATTAGCATTAAAAGTTTAAAACCTCTGTATAAATATTGCTTGAAATAAATTACAACCATCATTTGTAACAGTGCTTGTATTGTATGAGGACAGAGAGGAGAAAACAACCCACATTGTTCAATGATGTTACTGCGAGTTCAACAACCTTTCAAGATTCTCGGAAGTTTGATGAAAGTAGAAGAAAACCAGATTTACCAATTTTCGACAAGGTGGCTTTGGCCCGGTCTATAAGGTACTTCACCTTGTACTTGATAAGCATCTAAGAACTATGCAATTTCTGTAAAATGTGAATCAATGCTTATTTATGTGCCATTACAATTTTATACATCTAGGGTAACTGGGCAAGGTTGAGGTTGATAAGCTAGTACCTGTATTGCAAATGCACAAAATATATATTGGGCTGAAGCTCTCACAAAATGATATTGTAATTTATAATTACCCACATGGCTAAGATAATATTTGGTGGAGGCGATGGACATGGTTTACAAGTGGAACATGCATGTTGTAATAGGAAAAAAGTATAATAATTTGTTAGTTAGTTGTTAATTAGTATAATTCTCAAATATAATTTCAGGGTCAACTAGACAATGGACAGGAAATAGCAGTAAAAACGCTCTCAAGAAGTTCAAAGCAGGGCCACAAGAATTTATGAACGAAGTTATGCTGATAGCAAAACTCCAACACAAGAATCTTGTGAGGCTTTTCGGTTGTTGCATTCACAAAGAAGAGAAGATGTTAGTCTATGACTATATGCCAAACAAAAGCCTAGACTTTTTCATATTTAGCTAACTCTTGCTTTCGGGCATATCTAATTATTGCTTAAATATAATTAAAATCTAAAGGCAACTTATGATAATTTAACATTAACTAATTTTCATTATGCATTCATTATTGATCGATGGAAGCTTTCATGTTTTGGTCTAGACGAAATAAGAAGGCAATTGTTAGATTGGAAGAAGCGATTTGAAATTATTTCTGGTATTGCTTGAGGAGTCTTATATCTTCATCACGATTCAAGATTAAAAATCATCCATAGGGATCTTAAAGCGAGCAATGTACTACTAGATGCCGCAATGAACCCAAAAATTTCAGATTTCGGCTTGGCTAGAATGTTTGGGGACAACCAAATTGAAGCAAATACAAATAAAGTTGTTGGCACATAGTAACTCTCTCACTCTTTCTCTCTCTCACACACACATGCATGCACAAACACATTGACTCCAAATGCTAAAATCAAAACTTTTGTACACTTGCAGTGGATATATGTCACCAGAGTATGCAATGGAAGGGTTATATTCTATAAAATCAGATGTCTTTGCCTTTGGTGTCTTAACACTAGAGTTAATTAGTGGCAAGAGAAACAACCACTATCATGTGGGAAGTCCCTGCCTAAATTTAATAGGACATGTAAGTAAAATACGATATCATTTCATTATGATTTAATGAACTTCATCTACAAGTAGAAAGACTAAGATGATATTGTTGAATTGTTTCAGGTCTGGGATTTATGGATGGAAGGTAAAGGCTTGGAAAGAGTTGACTCATTATTGGCTGAGGCATATCCTGCTCATGAAGTTTCGAGATGTGTTCATATTGGGCTCTTATGTGTGCAAGAACAAGCAACACATTGACCAACCATGGCAGAAATTGTTTTCATGTTGGGCAATGAAACAACTCTTCCCCCTCCTAACAAGCCAGCCTTTATCAATAGAGGAATTATAAATTCTAGTCAAGATTCATCAAGTTCTGCCGGAGCACTCACTTCAATTAATAACATAACAATTTTTGCGCTTGAAGCTTGTTGAAGTCTGCACTTATTAGTTGAACTACACTTTCACACTTGCAAAAATACCACATTCTAGTATGATTTCTATATATTTTATAAAGTTCCAAATTTATCTTTGAAATTTTAAATTTTGAGTATTGTAGTATTGATGACATGAGAAAAGAAATGTCGAGATAATTTACGACGTTAATTTTTATGACCTCCTCGTTCCATCAAATATAACAAAATGATTATAATGTCCAAAACTAAAAAATTGAAGAACTAAAATTGAAACTTTTAAAATTCTGAACACCAAATCAGAATTTGGGTAAAATGAGCTAAGACCCCCTTGACATTTAATTTATGCTGTTGCAATAAAACTCTCTTTACTTTTTTTGTGCCAATTTAGGACATAAATTTTGCTAATGTTGCAAATTAGACCCCTTCTATCTATTATCTATTTATTTGTTTATTTTAACTTTTCTTTTTTTGCACAAAACCGTTAAAAAATGCAATAAGACCCGTAAACTTTTATATTGTTGTAGTAAGATCCTTTTTTTTTTTAAATAATAATTTATTTGTAATAGTATCAAAATTTATGTACTAAATTGGCACAAAAAAAGTTAAGAGAGTCTTTCTACAATAAAATAAAAATTATTAAGGTCTTATTGCACGTTTTTTAGTGTATTTTATCCACTTAATGTATTTTAGAAACAGACGTGCATATAGTTCAACCCTTTTTTTTCAAGTAGTTATTATGAATACATCATACCTTCTTTTGCTTGGTATAATGCATTTGATTATAACTTTGAAAATAATCCACACACAAAAAATACTAATGTCATTTGATTCACACAAAAAATCATTAGTTTTGCATGTAGGCACAATGGTGATGGTGGTAGTAATATTGGAGGTGGTGTAGCCGCGGTGGTAGTGACAGTTGCCAGTGGAAGTGGTGCTCGTGGTGATGGTGTGGTGGCAGTGGGTGACTACAGTGGTAGTGATGACAATTGAAGGGTATACAGTGATGGTTGTTACCTTGGTGGCACAATAAAAAATTGGAGTGGGTGAGATCACAAGGGAATGGTGGAAAGCGTTTTTACCTTCTTTTTCTTTTATCTTTTAAGAATTTTTTTTTTTTGGTTCACCAAGATTTTCTATCACACGAAATATCAGAAAATGTATATTTTCATAAAGAAATTCTTTTTTGCCAAAACAACGATGCATGCATGACTCGTCCATATATATTTTTTTCTATTAGGCTTGCAAGCAAGAATGTGCCATCACCCGGCTCACCATGTCATCAGTTGCAAGGACAGACCTGCATTGGATCCAAGGATGGCATGCATGGCCCCCTTTATCCAAATATATATATATATATAAGTGTTTATAAGTACGTATCCCAAAGAATCCAAATGGAATGTTTGGCTAGCTCTTTACCAAGAACCCTCTTAAAATGAAAAATAAAAGACCATTAAACAATCAACATGAAACAGTTTTCAAAAATCGCCTTTTATGTTTTTGGTGTTTATAACTTTATATGCAACTAAAAACCTTTAAGAAAAAGCTAAAAAAATAAGAGTTTAAGAAGGTTCAAACAAAGTAGAACTCATCTCTCTCAAGTCTCATCCAGTTTAAAAACACCACACACACAATATAGGTATTAAATTAATTTCTATTTTAAAGTATTTTAAACTAGTTCTATGCTCTTTTATACCCGGGTGATTTCATTTTCCAATATATTTCATATTAGTTTAAAAGAATTGCAAATATTTATGAATTATGCCAATGATTTGTAAGGACAAGAGAAGATAAACAACTTACAAACTTACTTGTGCTAACTTTTCCAATTTCTATTATGAACATATTACGAGAAAATTTTAATCATGAATATTGTCAAAATTAAGATTTTAAAACAAAAACACAAAAAGAATATGATTTTTACATTGAAACATAAATTGCTATGAAATTTAGTATGTACATAACGAATCATAAATGATTTTCGAGATTTAAAAGAATGTTGAGTTTTATTTTGATAGATATATAATTGAGTTGAAATGTATCAAGAAACATTTATTTTGAATTTTTCTTTTGTTTACATTTTTGTCAACAATGACTAGAGGCTAGTTTTAATTTTTCATGTATTAATTTAATATTGAATGTCAATATATATATTTCTCATTCTTAAATTTTGAAAATTGCTTATTCTTACTTTGATCCCCAAATCTGAACTGTTGGTTCAGTGAGTCACAGATCAATTGTTTAAGGATTTTGTTAACCAGTGCCCTTAGGGCAATGGTTAAGGAGCATTAAATGATTACACTTTACGGGAAATAACGAACTTTTAATATTAAAATAATAAATAGAAAGACTAAAATACCCTTAAAAGTTATTTTTGTATTAAATGGAAGCATTAAGTGGAAGCATTAAATGCTTCCTTAACCATTGCTCTAAGGGCACTCGTTAACAGGACCCATTGTTTAATTGTTGAGTGAAAGACAACTTTATAATCTCCTAATAAAAACCAAACATGAACGTGGGTTGGATCGACTTTGTCCGTAGATTGAATGCACATTAATTGAGCACTTGGAGTCCCAAACTAATAAAAATTATTCAATAATTTCAAGAGTATAACAATGTTTTCACTCCTCTATCACATATAATATGTCCTAAAAGTGATTTAAGAATTAAAATCCCTCGTGACACGATACCAAAGACAACAAGCAGACCCGAAAAATTGTAAACGGAAACCAAATTTAAGATCCCGTAGAAAACAAATAACACTTTAGCGTTTTTCAAAGTATTTGGATGTGCAAAAGCAGGCACCCATTTCTCGACAGTGTAAATGTGTAATAAACTGTTCCCCTTCCTTTTTCCTCAGTAATAAATTGTAAATGTGTAATAAACTATTCCCCTTCCTTTTTCCTCAGTAATAAATTGAATTTACACACGCATTCAATCATCCATTCAATCAAGTTTTTATTTATTTATTTATTTTTTTAATATATGATAGAAATTCTAATCTAAACTCACACACACGTATATTTGAAGACCTGGGGATTGAACCCACACCCTCATAAAGGAATGAAGCTTATTGGAAAGGAGGATTACCACTGGGCCGAATACCCAAGTGGCCCATTCAATCAAGTATAGTACTCTTTTTTAGGAGTTTCTGAGTTTCATGGTCCAAAATATCTTTCAGACTTCCATGACGTGTCTCAAATGGCTTCGTACAAGAAACTAAAAATATAAATACATACTAATAATTGAAGTGTACAAGTAAAACGTCTCGGTCATGCTTTGTATTTCCATGTACCCCTGTGGACCTTACACATTAAAATCCTCACCTACTTTCAATAAATCCAAGATTTTAGTTTTTCTGGTCTGGCCAGTGGCCAGCAAATCATTAGCCATAACCTGAAAAATTATAGAATACTCTAGGAATACGCATTTAATGTACTCCGGAATATTCTATAATTACTTGCCACAACCCAATCTAATCTTCACGAAAAAAAAAAAAACCCATGAAACCTGCTAAAGGTTTATTGGGTACAGTATTGCTTCTCTCCCTTGTTTTCCGAATTTGCATATCCTTTGATACCATAACACTCAACCAGCCCATTAAGGATGGTGGTGACAATCTAGTCTCAAACCAAAAAGCCTTTGCTCTTGGGTTTTTTAGCCCCGGAAATTCCAACCTTCGCTACCTTGGAATTTGGTATAACGAAATTACCGAACAAACCGTTGTGTGGGTTGCAAATAGAGACAATCCTCTCAATGACACTTCCGGAGTCCTCTCCATCAACGGTCAGGGAAACCTCGTCCTCCACAAACAAAACCAAACATTTCCCATCTGGTCCACCAATGTTTCTGTTTCAATCTCATCATCAAACAATTCTAAGGCTCAGCTCTTAGATTCAGGAAATCTTGTTTTGGTTCAACAAGACAATCAAAGGGTTATATGGCAAAGCTTTGATTATCCCACTAATACTTTGCTTCCGTTTATGAAGCTTGGGCTGGAGAAGCAGACCGGGTTGAACCGGTACCTTACATCTTGGAAGTCCAAAGATGACCCGGGAACTGGCAATGCTTCATTTCGGATTGATCCAACTGGGTTTCCACAGTTGTTCTTATACATGGGTCGGACTCAAATGTGGCGGGCCGGACCTTGGAATGGTTTAAGATTGAGTGGTGTACCCGAAATGACAAAGAATTTCATCTTCAATGTTAGATTTGTGAATGATCAAGATGAGATTTTTATCATGTATGGTATAACTGATAACAGGATTTTCTCTAGAATGGTGGTGGATGAATCAGGAATCGTTGAGAGGTCCACGTGGCATGGGAGTAAATGGGTCGAGTTTTGGTCCAACCCAAAAGAGACATGCGATAATTATCTCAAGTGCGGTTCAAATAGTTACTGTGACCCATACAATGCGGTCAAGTTCGAGTGCACATGCTTACCCGGGTTCGAACCCAAATTGCCCCGTGATTGGTACTTGAGAGACGGGTCGGGTGGATGTATGAGGAAGCCAGGAGTGTCCACATGTAATAGCGGCAAAGGGTTCGTGAAGTTGGCACGTGTGAAGGTGCCGGATACTTCAGTAGCATGTGCCAACATGAGTTTGAGTTTGAAAGAGTGTGAGAAGGAGTGCTTGAGGAATTGTTCTTGTATGGCTTACACGAGTGCAAATGTGAGCATGGGCAGTGGCGGATTCAGGAATTCCGTTCAGGGTGGGCACCTTTTGTATTTTGATTTCAAACTTTAATATATATAATACAAAAAAAAGGCCAAAAGCCGAAATATATTGTTCATATAAACAAAAAGTAACAAACAAGAGGTTTATCATAACTTTTTACAATTGATTTTGACGTGTCTTCATATTCTGAAACCGTTGCATGATAGCTTCATTATCAATGCTATGAAAAATGTCTTTCTCTATGTAGACAATCAAGCTATCATTCATCCACTGATCACTCATTCGACTACGCAATCGATTCTTCACAATTTTCATAACAGAAAATGCTTTTAAAATAATAATAATAATAGAACTAAAATCAAGTCTGTGTTGGGCTGATTTGTTTTTATTTGGACTGATTTGTTATTGCAAATTCATTTTTGGGCTTTTAAGATATTATTGGCCTTTTTCTTGATATTTGGTTGTTGAGAATACATTCAATAAGGAGCGGGTGTAATATCCTAGTTTTACACCCACTAATAACAACATGCCATCTCAGCCTTTTCTATTTTAGATTCACATTTGAAGAAAAGCTCACCCACACACAATAATAATTTCAAAACATTACATTTACGATAAAAAACGAGAAAGGAAAAAAAAAAAAACCAATCCGGAGGAAACCCAATCTGGAGAGAGGGACTAGGAGAGAGAGAGAAAGAGAAACAGAAGATGAACTCACCGCCGTCGGCGTGGGTGGTCGCGGCATCGGTGTGGGTGTTCATGGCGTCGCGTGGGTGTTCGTGGCATCGCGTGGGTTTTCTCCCTTTCTCTCATGGTCTCCCTCCTCTTCTTCTTCTTCTTCCTCCCTCTCCTTCTTCCTCCCTCTCCAGATCTGCTTTTGCTGACTTTGCTATAGATCTGGTTTTTTTTTTTTTTTGGTTTGGGACAGTAAATGTAACGTTTCAAAGTTATTACTGGGTGTGGGTGAGTTTTTTTTCAAATGTAAATCAAAATGGAAAAAGCTGTGGTGGCATGATATTATTGGTGGGTGTAAAACTAGGGTATTACATCTGATCCTTATTGAATGTATTCTCTTGGTTGTTTGTTATTTGTGGTGAATGCTATAATTTTGGACTGTTTGGGGCTTTTGATGTAATTTTAATACATTTATCTTCCGTAATTTTTTTTTTTTCTAAAATGTAGATGAGGATTTAAAACAAAAATGAGGTGGGCACTTTAAGCATATCTATATTTTTTGAATTTATATATACCTACTAAATTTTTTTTTTTTTAAATTTAAGGGTGGGCACGTGCCCACCCTAGTCATGAACTGCATCCGCCCTTGAGCATGGGAGGGATTGGGTGCTTGACATGGCACAGGGACTTAGTGGACACAAGATCATATTCCAATGAAGGACAAGATTTATACATACGTGTGGATGCAGTTGTTCTAGGTGGTGTTCCATCTTTCTATAAAATCTCATCTATTATTCTTCTTTTTATAATTACTTGTAAAAATAAAAAACTCATGTATTTACCACTTCTACATTATGTCTTTGATTTCACAAACATGTGGTAGGTACCTAGCTATAACAACACTGGACTAATGCCTCAAATTTTATTTTTATTTTTCCCTAGCTCAATATGCTAAGAAAAGTGGTCTTATTCGGAACAAAAAGATGTTGGCAATTCTTGGAGTTTCTATTGCAGTAATATTGGTTCTTGCGGTATCCATTTTATATTGGTTCGTAATGAGAAGGAAAAAAGGTGAGCAAATATTTTCCCACTCTTTTGTTTAATGCAATGTGTTATGTGTAGGAATTCATAATTAGATAAACATTGAAACTAGCATTATATGTTACCCTGTTTGATGTCAGCGATGAGGCAAAGCATGTACTCATACATCGCTGCCACGAGTTCACCATACAATGAAAACTCTACAAGTAGAAGGGAGCGGGATGGAACTTGAAGATATTCAGATTTACCATTATTTGATCTAAGTACAATTGTTGCCTCCACAGATAACTTCTCTTTTGCCAACAAGCTTGGAGAAGGTGGTTTTGGGTCAGTTTATAAGGTAGTCACATTGAAAGAGTCCTAAAACTTGCATAACTTCATTTCATATGTGTTAATGCATCGAAATTTCCTTGAGTGGAATTGGGATTTTCCCAATTACCTCAATAATTACTATTGAATTTCTTTCAACAAGTGTGCAATATAACTAAATAAAATTTGTACTTTATTTCAGGGTTTGCTACATAACGGAATGGAGATAGTAGAAAAAAGACTATCAAAATCTTCAGGACAAGGAATAGAACAGTTCAAAAATGAAGTTGTACTAATTGCTAAACTCCAACACAGAAACCTAGTCAGAATTTTAGGTTGTTGCATTCAAGGAGAAGAGAAGATGTTAATTTATGAGTACTTGCCAAACAAAAGCTTGGACTCTTTCATCTTTGGTATGTCTTCTTTTTCACATGAACTTCTCACATTACCACTAGAAAAAGGTCCTCTAATTAGTCTCTTGGGTTTGGGTTAGGGGCAATGACCAACACCTTGGAGTTCTCTTTTTTTATTCATAAAAAAATCCTCTGATTAGAAACATATGAATTCCTAGCATCTAAAATAATTCTTAATCACGTATGCAATTTTCTTTTCATTCAGATGAAACAAAGAGGTCATTGTTAGATTGGGAAAAACGATTTGAGATTATTTGTGGGATTGCTCGAGGGATCTTGTATCTTCATCAGACTCAAGATTAAGAATTATCCATAGAGATTTAAAGGTGAGCAATGTTCTCCTTGACAGTGAATTGAATCCAAAAATTTCAGATTTTGGTTTGGCTAAAATCTTTGGAGGGAACCAAATTGAAGAAAATACAGGTTGTGTCATTGGAACATAGTAAGTTGACAACAAAACGAAGATATATTAATAATTTCCGTAGTTTGGGTTGTTATCTATATTATTAAAAAATAGATTTATTTCTTTTTTTTGTTGTCATCTTTTGAATAAATAAAAAATACTTAATAGAAGTTCATAGATATACAACCAAAGCTTAAATAGTCAGTGAAAATAAGAATACATTTTAGTAACTGCTATCACATAATTTCCAACCAACCCATGTTCCTCCACCAAGACATTAGAAAGAAATTTCTTTTCTTTGGTGTCTATTTTTGAATATCCAAAATCATTTTGCCTTAGGCTTCTTCAGCCCGGACAACTCTAGCAATCGTTATCTTGGTATTTGGCATGTCAAAGTGACACAACAAACCGTGGTGTGGGTTGCAAATAGGAATGACCCAATCAATGATTCCTCCGGAGTTCTTTCAATCAATCAGTACGGAAACCTTGTGATCCATGACAGTTCTAACCGTCTTCTTTGGTCTACAAATGTTTCTGTCCAAGGTACAATCTCCTCTGTTGCTCAGCTTCAAGATTCTGGAAACTTGGTATTGATCCAATACAATTTTAATGAAAAGGTGTTATGGCAAAGCTTTGACTATCCCGGCCACAGATTCTTTGCTTCCAAAGATGAAGCTTGGTTTGAATCGGAAAATTGGGTTAGACAGGTTCCTAACATCTTGGAAGTCACAAGATGACCCTAGAATTGGGGAAAGCTTGTATAAGATGAATCCATCTGGCTCTCCACAATTCATCTTGTATAAGGGTTTGACCATGTATTGGCGACTAGGTCCATGGCCATGGCTCTCCACAAATCATTCACACGAGATTCTAATTCTATAAATGAAGTAACAATAACTAAGTTTGAAGCTCGGTAATGATTAAAGTTCATTTAATTTGCTTCTATAATGATTTGTAGGACTAATTAACATTTTATTGTTTTTGGTACTAAAGAAATAATGTAATTTCTTTTTCTTTTTCTTGATGAATGAAATTTTTCATTAATAAAACATATACCAGCACAAAAAGACAGCAGCTAATATTCTTTGATTTTAGTTAAATCTCTTAAAATAAGAAGTCTGTTTTGAGTCTTTAATTTGACTCTCTTTTGTACATGGTGATCCAAAATTTAAACATTAGTGATTTTGTGTGGTTTATGTTAGGAATTTTAGGGAATGCAAAGAGAATTAAGGTTTTGAGGCACGAATGAATCGCTGTCTTTAAGACTAGATTTGCCCCTTCTCTTCAGAGATTGCTAAGGGTTCAAGCAAATTAGTCTCCAAGATACAACAAAGCCAAAAATTAATGATAGCAATTCAATTAATTCTTTAGAACTTCTTAGAACAATTATGTTTTCTGCATCTAATGACTGAACACGAAATTTCTTTTTAATTGCAAGTGTATATCAGTCAAGAGTCACCATGAAAAGACATCATTTCAGCCTTTAACGGTCATTAACTGCCTCTAACTGCCGTGATCCAGTCGCTTGAATAAGTGGTCTAGGCAACTAAGTCAAGCAGAAACTCCCAGGCACGACATATAGTCAACTGGACCACCAATCTAGGCGACTAAATCAGCCATCCAATCGACTGGTTTGGTGGTCCAGTCGACTGTGTTTAGGCAGAAACTCCAGACTTCTCCAGACCTCTGGTCCAGTCTACTGGATGCTATTCCAGGCGACTGGTTCTTGCAATTCCACTATATTACAACCTAATTTTAGATAACAAATATCTAACAATCCCCCACTAGGTTGTAATATATCTTGTTTAGTCTATATCACACACAAAGCTTATGCATCAAAGAAGGTGTCTTTCAACTTAAATCCTCTCCTAGTGTAATTACTTCACAAAGGTGAAGTTCCTCTTTTATGTCCCTGTTACATAGACATCACTTGATTTGAACTTCATTAAGAGTAAAAACTCATCCTCCTAACGTAACAAACTGCACTATTCCATCCTAAATGGGACGCAAGTTTTAGTGCTCTTACTAATCACAAATCAATAGCTTGTTATTATCCTTTAAACCTTTTCAAGTAAATCTACTCAAGATTGGGTTCCCACTATTGGTGATTCTTTTTAGAAAAGTTTTAGTCCCATTCTTATGGAAGTTACCCTTATCATATCTCGAGATAAACCTTTGGTAAACGGGTCAGCAAGATTTCCACTTGACTTTACGTAGACAATAGAAATTACACCATCTTCTATTAACTGTCTTACGTACTCATCTCTTAGACTAATATGTCTAGACTTTCCATTATAGATTTTACTGTATGCTTTTGACAACGTGGCTTGGCTATCACAGTAAATAGATATGGCTAACATCGATTGTGGCCACAACTCTATATCATACAACATGTTCCTTAGCCATTTTGCTTTTTTACCTGCAGAAGCCAAAGCAATAAACTCAGATTCTATAGTTGAATGAGAGATACACGATTGTTTTTTAGATACCCACGATATTGCACCCCCACCAAGAGTGAATATCCAACCAGATGTTGACTTATTGTCACCCACACTAGTCACCCAATTAGCATCTGAATATCCTTCTAACAAAGCTGGATACCCAGAATTATAGAGTCCTAAATCTTTGGTTTTCTTTAAATAACCAAGGACTCTTGCAATGGCTTTCCAATGCTCTGCACTAGGGTTACTAGTATACCTTGAAAGTCTGTTTACTGCGAAGGCTATATCTAGTCTTGTACAATGCATGGCATACATCATGCTTCTTATTGCACTAGCAAACTCGAGTTGTGCAATTGCCCTTTCAGTATTCTCAACTAACTTATAATTGGAATCAAACGGTGTATTTACCTCCTTAACATTGAGATGCTTATATGTAAGAAGCACCTTCTCAATGTAATGACTTTGACAAAGTGCATAACCTTCACTATGTCTCTTAACCTTGATACCTAAGATAGTATCTGCTTCATTAAGATCTTTCATCTTAAACACCGAAGCTAAATACTTCTTAGTTTCACATACACCTAACATATTTGTTCCAAATATAAGCATATCATCCACATACAAGCACACAATTACTCCATACTAACTAGTAAACTTAGAGTAGACACATTTGTCGGCTCCATTGTGTTTGAAACCATTAGCTAGTATAACGGTATCAAACTTTTAATGCCATTGTTTAGGTGCTTGTTTTAAGCCATACAATGACTTAACTAACTTACAGACTTTCTTTTCATTTCCAAGAAGCACAAAGCCTTCCGGTTGATCCATATAGACCTCCTCGTCTAAATCTCCATTTAGGAAAGCTATCTTTATATCCATTTGATGTACCACCAGTTTATAAATGGATGCAAGTGCTATTAGCACACGAATAGATGTGATCCTAGCAACCGGTGCATAGGTATCAAAGTAATCTATTCCCTCCCTTTGCCTAAATCATTTAGCCACTAACCTTGCTTTGAAGGTTTGAATAGTTCCATCAGTCCTATATTTTCTTCTAAATACCCATTTACAACCAATGGTATTAGAACCTGAAGGAAGATCCACTAGAACCCAAGTATTATTAGACAATATTGAGTCCATCTCATCATTAATAGCTTCTCTCCAAAAGACTGCATCTCTTGAAGCCATAGTTTCACTATAAGTATTTGGATCTTCTTCCACATTTCCTACAAAAGGAAGCTTGCTAAGGACCTTTTCTCTGTTTCCTTCTACAAAATAAACATTCACTTGGTATGAAATGAAATCAGGACCAAAATCCTTTTCTTTTCTTATCCTTTGACTCCTCCTTTGTTCACTTGGTGAACTTGGTTCTATTCTCTTGTTTCCACTAAGAGAATCATTAACCAATGAGTAAGATTCTTATGTTTGTTTTGGTTCTATTTGAGAATCATTTCTAAACTTGTTCTCAATGAATTTCACATCCCTTGATTCTACTATAGTGTTGAAACTTAAATCCAACAATTTATAAGCGTTAGAATTCATTGCATAACCAACAAATACACTCTTGATAGCTCTAGGTCCAAACTTGGTTCTTTTAGGATCTGGAACTCTAAAGTAGGCTATACACCCCGACACTTTAAGATAATTCAAATTAGGCTTCATACCATTCCATAATTCATATGGAGATGACTGAATTTTCTTAGATAGAACCCTATTATGCATATGACATGCAATTAGCAAAGCTTCACCCCACAAGTTAAAAGGTAGCTTTACACTTACTATCATTGCATTCAACATGTCAACTAGTGTTCTATTCTTTCTTTCAACTAAGCCATTTTGTTGGAGTGTATAAGGGGCTGACCTTTGGTTAATTAGTCCATTTTCCTCACAATAAATGGTAAACTCTGGTGGAAAATATTCACCACCTCTATCACTTCTAAGAATTTTAATTCTTTTATCCTTTTGATTTTCAACCTCAGTTTTATACTTCTTAAACATATCAAAGGATTCATCTTTGTTTCTCATTAGATAGACATAAGTATACCTAGAGAAATCATCTATGAAAGTGATAAAGTAACGTTTTCCACCTCTAGTCAAAATATCATTCAATTCACAAACATCAGAATGAACTAATTCAAGTAATTGTGAATTTCTATTAGTGGATGGAAATGGTTTTTTTCTTATCTTAGATTCAATGCATATTTCACACTTATCATGCACATCTTGTTTATAAGATATCAGCCCATGCTTTGACATATATTTCATATACTTGAAATTCAAATGTCTTAATCTAGCATGCCACAATAGAGAAGAATTCACAATATAAGCACAACCAACATCATTCTTATTAATAATCAAACTGAGTTTCTACATGCCATTATAAGAATAACCCTTTCCAACAAACACACCACACTTAGATAAAATAAGCTTGTCCGACTCAAGGACAGCTTTTACACCATTCTTAGATAATAGACTAGCTGAAACCAAGTTCTTCTTAATATCAGGAACATGATACACATTGGTGAGTTTGAGTTTCTTTCCACTACTCAAAATCAGCTCCACTGTTCCTGTTCCAAGCACTTTAGCGATGTTATGATTGCCCATTAGGACCTCTAACCCACTGCCCGCTTCCACATACTCCTTGAATAATGTTTTGTTGTTGCAATCATAGATTGTTGCACCAAAATCATACCATCACTCGGATGAATTTTCTGCTGCATTAGCCATATGCACTTCGGTAATCATACCGATTTGCATTTCACTTACCATGGCCACAATTTCATCAACAACATTTGCCTCACTTGTGTTTAGTTCTTTTTCTTTTATTTGGTTCTTCAAGAATCTACATTCTCGGATGTAGTGACCTTTCTTTCCACAATGAAAACAGGCCCTACCTTTCTTCTCTTTGTTGGAATTAGTCTTCTTAAAGGTTTTCTTGTTAGGCTTAAAACTCTTACGAGTTTTACTACTTCCAACTCCATCATTTTGGACATAGTTAACAGTCCCTTCATTTACTTTAGACACAGAATTGGTACCCTTACGAATTCGACTCTCTTCTTCGATTTGAAGGTGTGTACCAATCTGTTCTAAGGTAAGTTCTTCTGCCATGTGCAGAAGCTTCTTTCGATAATTGTTCCATGAAGGTGGGAGTTTCACAATTATTGCTTCCACTTGGAACAATTCTGGAATCTTGATGGATAGATCATTCAACTTATGAACCAGAATTTGTAATTCATGCACTTGGTCCAAAATAGAAACATTATCCAACATTTTGAAATCAAAGTACTTCTGAATAATGAACTTATCCGTACCTTGCTTCTCTGTTTTGTATTTAGTCTCTAGTTTTTTCTAGATTTCTTTTGGAGAAGTCATGGTTGTGAATAGATCATACAACCGGTCGGATAGTGTATTCAGAATGTGACCCCTGCACACCAGTTCATCTTCCTCCCTCTTGATCCTTTGTTGCTTCAATTGTTCAGTGTCTTGAGGAGTAGGATCCGGAATTGGTTGTAGATTGGGGTCCAAAACAAAAAATATCTTCAGTGCAGTCAACAAAAACTTTATCTTGTCTTGCCAACGGATGAAGTTTGACCTATCAAACTTATCCAACTTCACAAAGTCTTGATTCATCATCTTGTAAGACATTTTCTCTCCTTCCATTGCAAAAATCTAGTCTTAAAATTGTTAGGAATTTTAGGGAATGCAAAGAGAATTAAGGCTTTGAGGCACGAATGAATCACTGTCTTTAAGACTAGATTTGCCTCCTCTCCTCAGAGATTGCTAAGGGTTCAAGCAAATTAATCTCCAAGATACAACAAAGCTAAGAATTAATGATAGCAATTCAATTAATTCTTTAGAATTTCTTAGAACAATTATGTTTTCTGCATCTAATGACTGAACACGAAATTCTTTTTTAATTGCAAGTGTATATCAGTCAAGAGTCACCATGAAAAGACACCATTTCAACCTTTAACGGTCATTAACTGCCTCTAACTGCCGTGATCCAGTCGCCTGAATAAGTGGTCCAGGCGACTGAGTCAAGCAGAAACTCTCAGTCATGACATCTAGTCGACTGGACCACCAATCCAGGCTACTAGATTAGCCATCCAGTCGACTGGTTTGGTGGTCCAATCGACTGTATTTAGGCAAAAACTCCAGACTTCTCCAGACCTCTAGTCCATTCTACTGGATGCTATTCCAAGCGACTGGTTCTTGCAATTCCACTATATTACAACGTACTTTTAGATAACAAATATCTAACAATTTACCTGTCTTTTTAAAGACCATTGGATTTGTTCTCAAAAAACAAAAAGAAAAAAAGACCATTAGAGTTTTTAAATGTCACGTATCTCATATATGACAAAAGATTAGAGTGAATTTGATGATTTGAATGAGAGGGAAGTCTTTGTCCAGTGGAATATACTCTCCCTACACCTTTCGAGATGGCAGCGTCATCTACTAATGACCAAAATGTATTAGACAATTTTTCTTTTTGTTTGTTTGTGTGTGTGTTTTCAAGGAGCCATAGCCAAACACAGAAATTTTAGGAAAGCTAAAAGCCAGAAGGTCTTTAATGGACAGGAATGTGTCTGCGGTTTAAGATAACGCGCATCTAATCTAATCTAATCACCAACATCCCTTGGATATTTTGACTCGATTTATTGATCCTATTCCTATAAAGCTTGAATTAGACCACTAAATTTTTGAAGGCGGGTCAGACTAAATCTATTCCATAGTTATTATTGGCTTTGTTCAGGACAACACAATTTAAATATACTTGGTCTGGGTGAGAATTGCATAATGAAACAGGACATTTTTTTTTTTTGGCTAATATAATGAAACAAGACCTGAATCTAATGCTTCATTAGAATCGCATCTTTACTCTTCACAACAACATATGAATTTTAAGCACTCACAACTACGTTCTATATTAAACTCAAGTATGAGCTAGTAAATGATAGCATATTAATTCATTGTCAATTTGTCACCCCCTTGTGCTACGTGTCGTTCATCTGAGCTCTAGCTTGAGTCCACCCCATGTAACACTCTATCTCCTACTCCTACTTGCTTATATTTAATGTCTAGTCTGGCTCACATGACATCATTACGTCAAGCTTGGAAGCTGAGTTTGAGTAGGTACGTAGCATCAATTTATAGCCTTACATTACATTCGTATAAAATTCAATAACTTCTAGAAGTGAACTAAACTTCATTTCAACCCTTGATTCAATCACTGAATTCCTCAATACACTTTCCGGTGTATCTGTATATTTTCCTGAACAGACTGTGGTAAATCCTCCACAACACTCTTGTATGGTTGCTCTCAGGAGTAAGTATAAAGTCAAGGAGGGATGGATTAATAGTGAACCTCTCAAAAGCTCTTCTATTACGTGGAAAGCCATTGAAAGACTCAAACCACTTATTCGGAAAGTGCGTGCTTCATCATAGGAGATGGTAAAAAGGTGGATTGTTGGAAAGATCCTTGGATTCCTTCATTCATTCCCAGCCCTAAAGATGCATCTGTGATCATAAATCCTTTTATGGTGGAGAACCTAATTAATGGGGAGACTAATACTTGGAAAGTCGGTTTGCTTATGGATATGTTTGATCAAGAGTCTGTTATGGCTATCACAAAGATTATCTTGCTTGTATTTCCCAAGCATGACAAGCTCACTTGGTTGCTGATCCGAAAAGTCTTTTTTCAATGAAATCAGCCATGGGGTTGATCCAAAGAGATGTTTGGCCTGCTGCTCCAGATCCCATTTGGCATAAGTTGTGGAAAAGTAAAATTCATGAGAGATTGAAAACTTTTGTGTGGCGTATTGGGTGTGGTACCCTTCCTACTAATCTAAATATTTGCTCTCGTATGTCTATAGGTGACCCGAGATGCCCTCTTTGTAACTCTGAGTTGGAATCGGTTTCTCATGTATTCTTCCAGTGTCAGGCAACTAAAATGTTCTGGTTTGGGACTTGTTGGGGTATCAAAGCTGAGATGTTTGTGGTGAACATGGATGTTGATGTGGTGAAGTTGGTTGTGGATCCACCTATTCCTCTTCCGAATCCTAGTGTGGTGCAAATGAACAAAAATCTCGCTTCTGTACAGATTGCTCTTACCTTAGAAGCCATTTGGAGATTCCGTAATCAACATGTTCACCATTCAAAAATTGAGAACCCCAATGTCTCTATTAAAGGTTTAGAGTTCAGAATTGTGAAACATTTGCAGAAGTTGTGGGCTGAGAATAGTCTGTTTACTCCTAAAGATTTAAAATGGCTTCCTCCACCGCATGGAATAGTGAAACTTAATGTCAACACTGCCATTTTTCACTCTTCTGCCTGTATTGCAGTTATTGCTAGAAATGAGTCCTGGCTTATTATTAAGGCATGAGCCAAGCCTTTCAACTCCATTGATCCCCTGGTGACTGAGGCAGCAGCAATACTTTGGGCCATCCAAATTGCTAAAATGGAGAGTTGGAATGCTATTACTGTTGAGAGTGATTCCAAGGTATGTGTGGACTTTTTGCTTCAAGATTTTACTGCAAGTAGATGGAGTATTGTTGGTCTGTGTGATGATGCTAAAGCCTTAGCTGCGGAGTTTAGTTTTTGTAGTTTTTGTTGGATTAAACGAGAGGCCAATATGGTAGCTCACACGCTTGCCAAATTGGATCCTCAGTTTACTAGTACTACTATTTTTTTCCCTAAAAATCTCCCTCCCCCTATAGAGGTGGCTTGATTTAGAGATTTTAGTTGTATCCTTGCTGTTGCTTGAATGAAAGTTGAATTTCTTAGCAAAAAAAAATCCTCCACAACGCTAGTACTAGCAGCAAAGGATCCAACACCATCCATCTCTGATGTACTCATGACTGTAACAACCTATAAGTCAAATACCAAAGTTAATAATAACATGTAATGTAAACTCTACCAAATAATTTACCACGTACCAATATTGATATACAACCTAAACCTAAAGTATTACATTGTGACTAGTATCAATAACAGAAAACAATCAAACACACCAACACACATTCACTAAAATTATCATTAAACAATAATATGAAAAAACCCATTAAACATCTATAGCCATAATACAACAATGATGAATATTTTGTTATACCTAAAACAATATGTACAACAACAAGCATAATTTTTTTTTTATTTTTTTTTATGTACAGATTTTCAGTAAAACTAAACTTAAATAATATACACAAGCAACAGAAAAGAAAAAAGAAAGAAAAATGGATACCACGTGAACAATGGCACTGAATGCACCAATGTAATGCTGCTCCAAAACTCAAATGGTGGTCTTTGTCTCTGCTCCAAATGGTGTCTCTGTTTCAAGTTCAAGTTCAAGCTCAAGCTTCTACAAAAATGGCAGCAACAGAAAATGGTGTATATGTTAACAGTGTCACTATTTCATCAATATTGGTAGAAAATATTAATTCCAAAGCTTCAAAAATCCAACCTTAGTTTTCTTTCCGACTGTCCAGCTCTGTTTTATGCTTCCAGTGTTAATTTTTTCCTTAGTTTTCTGCACCCATGGCTTCTGCTGCACGCTTAAGTGAGGGAAGAGCTTCTGCTGCACGCTTAAGTGAGGGAGAAGAAGTGAGAAGCAAAGCGCTTATCAGCTGCTTCTCACTTATTTCTCCATTTTTTACAGTGTTTGGCAACCCATTTAAGTCTATTCTTGTATGATTTAACTGATTTTTAGTTGTGGAGCCCGTGAGACCCTTTGCTATATGTGGACCAATAATATTCATCCACATCCATGGTTTGAAAACACTCTATGGTGTGGATTTAGCAGCATCCTTTCAATAAATCCAAGATTTTAGCTTTTCTGGTCTGGCCATCATTAGCCACAACCCAATCTAATCTTCACGAAAAAAAAAAAAAACCATGAAACCTGCTAGAGGTTTATTGGGTACAGTATTGCTTCTCTCCCTCGTTTTCCGAATTTGCATATCCTTTGATACCATAACACTCAACCAGCCCATTAAGGATGGTGGTGACAAATTAGTCTCAAACCAAAAAGCCTTTGCACTTGGGTTTTTTAGCCCCGGAAATTCCAACCTTCGCTACGTTGGAATTTGGTATAACGAAATTACTGAACAAACCGTTGTGTGGGTTGCAAATAGAGACAATCCTCTCAATGACACTTCCGGAGTCCTCTCCATCAACGGTCAGGGAAACCTCGTCCTCCACAAACAAAACCAAACATTTCCCATCTGGTCCACCAATGTTTCTGTTTCAATCTCATCATCAAACAATTCTAAGGCTCAGCTCTTAGATTCAGGAAATCTTGTTTTGGTTCAACAAGACAATCAAAGGGTTATATGGCAAAGCTTTGATTATCCCACTAATACTTTTCTTCCGTTTATGAAGCTTGGGCTGGATAAGCGGACCGGGTTGAACTGGTACCTTACATCTTGGAAGTCCAAAGATGACCCGGGTACCGGCAATTCTTCATTTCGGATTGATCCAACTGGGTTTCCACAGTTTTTCTTATACATGGGTCGGACTCAATTGTGGCGGGCCGGACCTTGGAATGGTTTAAGATTGAGTGGTATACCTGAAATGACAAAGGATTTCATCTTCAATCCTAGTTTTGTGAATGATCAAGATGAGATTTTTATCATGTATACTATAACTGATAACAGGATTTTCTCTAGAATGGTGGTGGATGAATCAGGAATTGTTGAGAGGTCCACGTGGCATGGGAGTAAATGGGTTGAGTTTTGGTCCGACCCAAAAGAGACATGCGATAATTATCTCAAGTGCGGTCCAAATAGTTACTGTGACCCGTACAATGCGGTCAAGTTCGAGTGCACGTGCTTACCCGGGTTCGAACCCAAGTTGCCCCGTGATTGGTACTTGAGAGACGGGTCGGGTGGGTGTGTGAGGAAGCCAGGAGTGTCCACATGTAATAGCGGCGAAGGGTTCGTGAAGTTGGCACATGTGAAGGTGCCGGATACTTCAGTAGCACGTGCCAACATGAGTTTGAGTTTGAAAGAGTGTGAGAAGGAGTGCTTGAGGAATTGTTCTTGTATGGCTTACACGAGTGCAAATGTGAGCATGGGAGGGATTGGGTGCTTGACATGGCACAGGGACTTAGTGGACACAAGATCATATTCCAATGAAGGACAAGATTTATACATACGTGTGGATGCAGTTGTTCTAGGTAGTGTTTCATCTTTCTATAAAATCTCATCTATTATTCTTCTTTTTATAATTACTTGTAAAAAAAAATCACGTATTTACCACTTCTACATTATGTTTTTGATTTCACAAACATGTGGTAGGTACCTAGCTATGACAACACAGGACTAATGCCTCAAATTTTATTTTTATTTTTCCCTAGCTCAATATGCTAAGAAAAGTGGTCTTATTCGGAACAAAAAGATGTTGGCAATTCTTGGAGTTTCTATTGCAGTAATATTGGTTCTTGCGGTATCCATTTTATATTGGTTCGTAATGAGAAGGAAAAAAGGTGAGCAAATATTTTCCCACTCTTTAGTTTAATGCAATGTGTTATGTGTAGGAATTCATAATTAGATAAACATTGTAACTAGCATTATATGTTACCCTGTTTGATGTCGCTATGAGGCAAAGCATGTACTCATACAGCGCTGCCACGAGTTCACCATACAATGAAAACTCTACAAGAACCAATATGACATGGTTGGTCATGTCGAACATGACGGGAATGACATTGTTCCATCCCTAGTAAGCTAAAAGGATCACAAAACTTGAAGAGTGAGGGTTTGAACTCGAGCGATAAGAGGATTTAATAGTTTGTGTAAACAACTTGGGTTTTTTTTTTTTTTTTTTTTTTAGTTTTAATTTTTTGAAGGATGGATAGGACAATGATCCTCTCCATTTGAAATGAAATGGAAAGTCTCCATTTCATAATCTAAATTAAATATCTCAGATCTAACAATATACAAACTACCACGTCATTTAAAATTTTAAATGACGAGACACTCTGTACACCGTTAGATTTGTGAAATAAAATCTGAACCATGAAATGAACAAATGAAGAGATTTTCAAATAGCTGGATCCTATTCCGAATAATTAAGGGTCTTCTTCTTCAAATGTATTCTCTGCTTTTATTACAACTAAGAAGAAGACAATTCCTCTCTTTTAATTTTTCTTTCTCTGAAATTGCTAATTTTCTTCACAGTTAAATTTAAATTAAAACCATATTAAATGAATTAGCATTAAAACCTCGATATAAATATTGCTTGAAATAAATTACAACCATCATTTGTAACAGTGCTTGTATTGTATGAGGACAGGGAGGAGAAAACAACCCACATTGTTCAATAATGTTACTGCGAGTTCAACAACCTCTAAAGATTCTCAGAAGCTTGATGAAAGTAGAAGAAAACCAGATTTACCAGTTTTCGACATAAGCACCATACTTGTAGCCACAAAAAATTTCTCTCCTGAAAAAAGGCTTGGACAAGGTGGCTTTGGCCCGGTCTATAAGGTACTTCAGCTTGTACTTGATAAGCATCTAAGAACTATGCAACTTCTGTAAAATGTGAATCAATGCTTATTTATGTGCCATTACAATTTTATACATCTAGGGTAACTGGCAAGGTTAAGGTTGATAAGCTAGTACTTGTATTGCAAATGCACAAAATATATATTGGGCTGAAGCACTCACAACTTGTTATTGTAATTTATAATTACCCACATGGCTAAGACAATATTTGGTGGAGGCGATGGATATGGTTTACAAGTGGAACATGCATGTTGTAATAAGAAAAAAGTATAATAATTTGTTAGTTAGTTGTTAATTAGTTTAATTCTCAATTATAATTTCAGGGTCAACTAGACAATGGACAGGAAATAGCAGTAAAAACACTCTCAAGAAGTTCAAAGCAGGGCACACAAGAATTTATGAACGAAGTTATGTTGATAGCAAAACTCCAACACAGGAATCTTGTGAGGCTTTTTGGTTGTTGCATTCACAAAGAAGAGAAGATGTTAGTCTATGAATATATGCCAAACAAAAGCCTAGACTTTTTCATCTTTGGTATGTCATTTCTTCCATCACAAATCTAGCTAACTCTTGCTTTTGGGCATATCTAATTATCACTTAAATATAATTAAAATCTAAAGGCAAGTTATGACAATTTAAACATTAACTATTTTTCATTATGCATTCTTTATTGATCAATGGAAGCTTTCATGTTTTGGTCCAGATCAAATAAGAAGGCAATTGTTGGATTGGAAGAAGCGATTTGAAATTATTTCTGGTATTGCTCGAGGAGTCTTATATCTTCATCAAGATTCAAGACTAAAAATCATCCATAGGGATCTAAAAGCAAGCAATGTACTACTAGATGCTGCAATGAACCCAAAAATTTCAGATTTCGGCTTGGCTAGAATGTTTGGGGACGACCAAATTGAAGCAAATACAAATAGAGTTGTTGGCACATAGTAACTCTCTCTCTCTCTCTCTCTCTCTTTCTCTCTCACACACACATGCATGCACAAACACATTGACTCTGAATGCTAAATTCAAAACTTTTGTGCCCTTGCAGTGGATATATGTCACCAGAGTATGCAATGGAAGGGTTATATTCTATAAAATCAAATGTCTTTGCCTTTGGTGTCTTAACACTAGAGATAATTAGTGGCAAGAGAAACAACCACTATCATGTTGGAAGTCCCTGCCTAAATTTAATAGGACATGTAAGTAAAATACGATATCATTTCTTTATGATTTAATGAACTTCATCTACAAGTAGAAAGACTGAGATGATATCGTTGAATTGTTTCAGGTCTGGGATTTATGGATGGAAGGCAAAGGCTTGGAAATTGTTGATTCATTATTGGGTGAGGCATATCCTGCTCATGAAGTTTCGAGATGTGTTCATATTGGGCTCTTATGTGTGCAAGAACAAGCGACAGATCGACCAACCATGCCAGAAATTGTTTTCATGTTAGGCAATGAAACAACTCTTCCCCCTCCTAACAAGCCAGCCTTTATCAACAGAAGAATTATAAATTCTGGTCAAGATTCATCAAGTTCTGCCAGAGTACCTGCTTCAATTAATAACCTAACAATTTCTATGCTTGAAGCTCGTTGAAGTCTGCACTTAATAGTTGAACTACACTTTCACACCTGAACAATACCATGTTCCAGTATGGTTTCTATATATTTTATAATGTTCCAAATTTATCTTTTAAATTGTAAATTTTGAGTGATGTAGTAATTGATGACATGAGAAAAGAAATGTTGAGACAATTTACAACGTTAATTTTATGACCACCTCGTTCCATCAATTAAAACGAAATGATCCAAACCTTAAAATTTTAAGGACACGATTAAAATTTTTTAAATTTTGAACACCAAATTAGAATTTGGGTAAAATTAACTAAGATCTCTTTAGTCTTTACATTTACTTTATGCTGTTGTAGTAAAACCCTCTTAATTTTTTGGTGCCAATTTAGAACATAAATTTTGGTAATGCTACAAATAGACTCCTTCTGTTTATTATTTGTTTTAACTCATAACGAGACTAGATTCCAACTAGCTCTACTAGTAAAATCTCTTATTGTGGTTTAAGGGACCTGAGTTCGAATCTTGCTTACACAAAAAACAAACTAGTATTTTTGCCAAATAATAAAGAACAATCATCATAGAACAAACGCCATAGATTCAAATTTTATCATAGGTTTAAATTCTATTGTATTTATAAAATAACTCACAACGAGTATAATAGAGCAAATTTTTTACTATAGATCATACAAGAAGTTCAATGTTGAACTGGAGGAAACGCTTTGAAATCATTGATGGGATTGCTTGTGAGATTTTGTATCTTCATTAAGACTAAATATTAAGAATTATCCATAGTGATCGTAAAACTAGAAATATTACTAGCTAGATGCTAAGATGAATCCCAAAATTTCAGATTTTGGCATGGCCCATATATTCAAAGGTGATCAAAATCAAGATAAAACAACTAGAGTTGTTAGAAGTCGGAACATAGTAAGTATCAAACACATGCCCACCAACGCTCACACAAAGAAATTAAAGCACCATGCCACCATTAAGATTACCTTTTGATACTTTTTACATGTAGTGGCTATATGTCACTAGAGTATGTAGTATTTGGGAAATTTTATATAGTTTTGATGTCATTTTGTTGGAGATCATAACGATTCTTTTTGAAGCACCCTTCCCTAACTTTGATAGGGAGTGTATATAACATAAAACAACAATATAACCATTTGCATTTTTATAATACAGCCTTATATGGATAATGCTATGAACCACACAGGTCTGGGAACTATGGAGAGAATGTAGAGCCTTGGATATAATTGATTCATCGATAAATAAGTCATTTGTTGCCAATGAAGTCTTAAGATGCATTCAAATTGGGATTTTATTTGCAAGAAGATGTAATATGGATCGACCAACAATGTTGGCAGTTATTCTCATGCTGAGTAGTAAAACAACAATTCTTTCTCCTAAAGAACCTTCTTTCGTTTTCAGAGGACCTTCCCAAAGTTTAGGCCAAGTCACATAGATAGAATGTTCTTATTCTATAAATGTAGTAACAATAACTAAGTTTGAAGCTCGTTTTCTTTCATAAAATAAAAAATAAAAAATAAAAAATAAAAAAGAAAGAAAGAAAGTTTGAAGCTCGTTAATGGTTAAAGTTCATTCAATTAGCTTCTATAACGATATGTAGGACTAATTCAATTAGCTTTTTTTCTTTTTTTTTCTTCTTCTTGATGAATGAGAAATTTCAGTGGACTATACTCTCCCTAGACATTTCGAGATTTATAACTGCAGTGGCAGCCTCATCTACTGTTAACTGAACATATTAGACAAATTTATGTGTTCAGAGCACTGACACCATATGAATTTTAATCACCAGCAACCCTTGGATATTTTCATTTTGACTCGAGTTATTGACCCTATAAAGCTTGAATTAAACCAATAAATTTTTGAAGGGGGGTCAGACTTAATCACCTTAAAAAACCTGCTATTCACGCTTGTCACATTTAATTTCTGATTACAACAAATTCTTCGACAATTAATGTCATGTACCACGTGTCGTTTATCTGAGCTCTAGCTTGAGTCCACCCCACTATATCTCTTGGTTATATTTCAATGTCTAGTCTGGCTCACATGACATCAAGCTTGGAAGCTGAGTTTGGGGGAAAATTATTAAGTATTCCGAGAGTACATTAAATACGTATTCCCTCCTCTCACAGAAGTGGTGGGTCCCATCATAAATTTAATTAGCGGGACCCACAACTTCTGTAAAAGGAGAGAGTACGCATTTAATGTACTCCCGGAGTACCTAATAATTACCCGAGTTTGGGTAGGTAAGTAGTCGCAATTTATAGCCTTAATTACATGCATTACATTCCACAAAACAATTCATAGAAGACCATTCAACTAATGTAAATGAATATGAAAGTTAAACACATGCAAGTTTATTAATTGTGACTCGTTGAAGGCATCAATTATCATCGTAAATGTCCACTTGGGTATTCGGCCCAGTGGTAATCTCCTCCCCAAAAAATCCCCCTCTATAAAGGTGTGGGTTCGATCCCCGGGATCTTCAAAATATACGTGTGTGTGAGTTTAGATTAGAATTTCTATCATATTTCAAAAAAAAAAAAAATTATCATCGTAAATGGACTTATGGACCACAGTCACATGTAGCTTTTGTAGAATATGCAAACTCCGGTCTTCTTATGCGACATTTAGTTTTTTTATTTTTTTTTTCCCTGAATAAGAATACTAATATTAAAGCAAACCCAGGAGATGGAAATGTGTCCTGAACATCTCGTCCTTCCTCTGATTGGGCTAAATATTTTGGAATAGAAATGGGAAGAGACCCTTAGTATATTGATGAGGCCATTAAGCCATAAGGTGAGCCATAGTATTCAGATCTCCTATAAGAATATAAATTTTCCGGACAAAGTTTGGCTCCAACCCGGGTTGGAGCCCTTCCTCCAAACTCATCATTCATTGAATGACAAGTGTCCTGGTCATGTGCATTGCACATGACCAACTTAACACCCCTTAACCCCGTTAAGATTTTCTCTCTCCTCCATCAGAGACTCTCTCTCTCCTCCGTTCTCCATCTCTCCTCTGTGTGGTCTCCTCCACAGACTCTCTCTCCTCCATCTGGTTCTCTATCTCCTCCACGCCGATTCCCCAACCCCAACCCTAACTCAACCACCAACCCCACATCACACAACCCCTCAAGCACCCTAAGCCGAAACCCCCTTTCCAACATCAGATCTAAACAAAACCCATGGTTGAGCTCGATCTCTTCGTCTCTCTCTCCAATCTAAGCAACACCGAAAATCTCTTCTTTACCATCCACTCCAGTCACTGACAAGAAACCCCAACCCAAAAACCCAGACCCAGCTCCAATCTCAAAGCACCGGCTTTCATTTTCCGGATCCGGGTCAGACTCAGAATCGGAAACAGATTCTGAATCCCTACCCAATCCGAATGTCAAGCCGATTGCTTCCAAGCCCATGGAAGATTTGGCTTCGTCAAAGACCTCCAAACGCCCAAACACTGAGACGGACGAGACGACGTCGTTGCCAAAGCGAGCAAAGAAGGATGGTTCAGAACCGAACACAGCAGATGGTGTCATTTCACCGGAGGACTCAAAGAATAAGCTCTTCCAGAGGCTGTGGAGCGAGGATGATGAGATAGCGATCCTCCAAGGTATGCTCGAGTTTGTCAGAACCGAGTGTTGATTTTGTGTGAAGATTTGAAGGGGGTTTATGTTGGTTTTGTGTGAGAATTTGATGGGGGTTTGATATGATGTTGGAAAGGGGGTTTCGGCTATGCTCAGATTGGAGAGAGAAACAAAGAGATCTAGCTTAGCCATGGGTTTCGTTGAGATCTGATGTTGGAAAGGGGGTTTCGGCTTAGGGTGCTTGAGGGGTTGTGTGATGTGGTGTTGGTGGTTGAGTTGGGGTTGGTGTTAGGGAATTGGCATGGAGGAGATAGAGAACCAGATGGAGGAGAGAGAGTCTGTGGAGGAGACCACATAGAGGAGAGATGCAAAACGGAGGAGAGAGAGAGTCTCTGATGGAAGAGAGAGAAAATCTTAACGGGGTTAAGGGGTGTTAAGTTGGTCATGTGCAATGCACATGACCAGGACACTTGTCATTCAATGAATGGTGAGTTTGGAGGAAGGGCTCCAACCCGGGTTGGAGCCAAACTTTGTCCAAATTTTCCAACTAAACAAATCCTTTGGAATAGAGGAAATGTTTTGTTTGGGCTCTTCCTGTTGCTAGAATATGTGCCGTGTCTTGATACATTAATAGTAAGAATTGGGTTTGAGAGAATAGTCAAATTTGAAACTTATGTCAATAGGTCAGCCGTTGACTGCTACCGTAAGTTTTGCTTCCCCTTTTAACAATAAATTAATGTAATTAGTTATTTGAAAATGTGTTGTATCGGAAAGAGGATTTCTTGTTTCAAAGTTTCAAAGATGGGGTGCTAGTGGACAAAAAGTGTGCTAGCAAATGGCAGGGGGAACAAACAATGACCTCCCATCCTCCACCCATCTTGGCCCAAGTCACACAACCCTCACCCACCGACTTTAACATTTGAAAACAACCTTTTGGTACATGTTCTTTGCAATTGGCTCGTCATAATTAATACATCAATTCATTGGTTCATCCAAATTTCTTATATCCTTCAAAAGTTCACATGAAAATATGACCTTGTAGATCAAATATACTTTCTCCTACGTAAGGAGGGCTGAAATTTGACCGACAATGAATATGAAATAAGACTGGTTCTTTTTTCTTTGAAGGATAAGAAAGCTCTTGGTCCGAATGGCTTTAATGCCTATTCTTTCAAGAAGGCCATTTGGTCTACATATGGTGGTGACTGGGCATATGTGTTCAGCACCAAGCCGTTGTCAATGAGGACTTTTGTGACTATCATCAATTGACCGGGCAAGGGACGCAATCTCAAACGTTAGAATCTCTTCTTATCTAATATTTGCATTAAGAACATGTTGATTTGTCTTTATCTACCCAAAATATCCTCTTCAAAATAATAAATAAAATAAAAATAAAAAAAAACCATACTATTACCTAGGGATCTAACCCTGTAGAAAATCCCCAATAGAAGAAATAATTACAATAACTTACTTACAAAATCTTTGAAGTTAGACTTTGAAACCTTAGCAAATGCCTCGCACAACTCAGAATTATAGAATTACACAAATTTTCTCCACAAATGAACCTCATCTATAACAACCTGGAGTTTTGGTACTCTAAAGAACTCTCTAAAGGTTTTTCTATTAAATTAATGAATTCACTGGTAAATGTTAGGTTTTTTTGTGGTTTGGATGAACAACACTCATTGTGTTTTAATCTTTGGTTAAGGCTCAAGGCAAGAAACTCTAAAAAAATCTAGGGTAAATTACACTTTACCACCCTCAACTATCACCCATTTTTCACTTCACCCCCTAAACTTTAAAAAGTATCAATTGACCCTCTAAACTAATCAAATTGCACGGCCGTTACCCCCTGTGACCAAAATCGCGTTAGAATTGACGGAACAGTGTAACACGTGACACGCACGTGACATACGGGCCCACCCGGACAGCTATCATCCATAATTACCTTTGAAAACCCGAAAATGCCCTCATCCACTTTTTTTCTCTTTCTTCTTTCCTTCTTCTTCCTCTAAAACTCCCTCACCGACCATCAAATGTTCAAGCAACATGTCAAGAGCTGAGTGGTATCAAACAACACGTTTCCCTTCAATGATAAACCGTGCCCAAAGTTTCAACGAATCAGCACTTGAATTCATGTCGAAACAATTTAGATTTGGCCTTATCTGATTATTTTGCAGCACTCCAAAATAATAATAATAAAACTCATAAATAAAAGTCATCCAAGTCTTTCATCACCTTTTCAAGCTTATAAATTTGGAGCTTCCCTTTCTTCTTTGTGCCCACTACTTGTCAATACTCCATAGTTAGTGCTTATATAGTTATATATCTATATATAGCTTTGTCACTATACGAACAAAGCCAAGCCAAAGGCATTGGCAAGTTTAAGGCCCTGACACAATATCATGGCATTAGTAAAAATTGCATGGGAAGCACCCGTGAGGCCACACAGCTTGACTTCATCAAAGCCATCGTGGTCGAGTTCATTACAACTCCTAAACTAACAACAATTCCTAAAGATAATCCCTAAACAATTGCTCTGTTGGACAGCACCCAAAACAGAGTTTTATTTGATTGCCCACAATCTATTGCCAACAATCCTAAGCAATCCTAAACCATCCTAAGCAATCCTAAACCATTTAGTAACATCAAACACGTAACCTATAAAACATGTAGCTATCTAAAACTCCCATTTGCAACCAAGTTAACGGATCAAATTTGATAACCTGAGTTGACAGTGAGTTGACTCAGCAACATGCACTACATGCAACGTGCTTGTAACATTAAACAAAAAATGTGTTTTTCCTTCTGCTTCCTGAATTTTCTTTAACCTGTCTGTTGTTAGACATTATCAAACTGCAGAACTGAGGTTTGCAAAGCACTTGGAATTCCAGAAGAGCAATGTGAGCTGTCAATGGGCATGTCTGCAGACTTTGAGCAAGCTGTAAGACTATTCTGTAGCTGTTCTTCTGCTTTTTTATGTTTTGATGTTTGTTTATTTTCTTTAGTGCTAGGAATTTAGAGTATCAAGGAATTGAGCTAAGAAAGTATAAACTTTAAACAAGCACGTTGCATGTAGTGCATGTTGCTGAGTCAACTCAGTGGTTATCAAATTTGATCCGTTAACTTGGTTGCAAATGGGAGTTTTAGATAGCTACATGTTTTATAGGTTACGTGTTTGATGTTACTAAATGGTTTAGGATTGCTTAGGATGGTTTAGGATTGCTTAGGATTGTTGGCAATAGATTGTTGGCAATCAAATAAAACTCTGTTTTGGGTGCTGTCCAACAGAGCAATTGTTTAGGGATTATCTTTAGGAATTGTTGTTAGTTTAGGAGTTGTAATGAACTCGACCACGATGGCTTTGATGAAGTCAAGCTGTGTGGCCTCACGGGTGCTTCCCATGCAATTTTTACTAATGCCATGATATTGTGTCAGGGCCTTAAACTTGCCAATGCCTTTGGCTTGGCTTTGTTCGTATAGTGACAAAGCTATATATAGATATATAACTATATAAGCACTAACTATGGAGTATTGACAAGTAGTGGGCACAAAGAAGAAAGGGAAGCTCCAAATTTATAAGCTTGAAAAGGTGATGAAAGACTTGGATGACTTTTATTTATGAGTTTTATTATTATTATTTTGGAGTGCTGCAAAATAATCAGATAAGGCCAAATCTAAATTGTTTCGACATGAATTCAAGTGCTGATTCGTTGAAACTTTGGGCACGGTTTATCATTGAAGGGAAACGTGTTGTTTGATACCACTCAGCTCTTGACATGTTGCTTGAACATTTGATGGTCGGTGAGGGAGTTTTAGAGGAAGAAGAAGGAAAGAAGAAAGAGAAGAAAAGTGGATGAGGGCATTTTCGGGTTTTCAAAGGTAATTATGGGTGATAGCTGTCCGGGTGGGCTCGTATGTCACGTGCGTGTCACGTGTTACACTGTTCCGTCAATTCTAACGCGATTTTGGCCACAGGGGGTAACGGCCGTGCAATTTGATTAGTTTAGGGGATCAATTGATACTTTTTAAAGTTTAGGGGGTGAAGTGAAAAATGGGTGATAGTTGAGGGTGGTAAAGTGTAATTTACCCAAAAATCTAAGAAGGAGAACACTCTAGGAAAAGGGTTTTCCAACTATTTATGCTCAAAGACATTCTTTTTTAAACCTAATGTTAAGATGACAACCTTGATCTCTCTTCTCAAATTGTGCAAAAAATATTGTTTTTTATATAAGGAATCATGAGGTTAAGTCATTAGGCTTTCAAAGCTGCTTTACTATTTGTTGCAATTTCGCTCTAGCAATGTGTTTAGCGAGGGTTGAGTAAACTTTCGAGGCCAACACATTTGTATTAACTTCAAATGGTCAAATCTCACTCATTTCAAGTCCAAATTGAATTAAACCTGTTTTCGTTTTAAAGCCTTGGATGTATACATTCCAATATAACAAGTTTCACTCAAAAATCAGTTACCGTGTAAAAGATATCAACAAAAACCTATCAATTCATTTTTTTAGCAGATCATAACTTCTTCATCTTAGCTTCTAATTCCCACTCAACCTAATACAATTCTATTGATCCAACCAAAATTTGATGTCTTGGCACTAAAATTTATCAACATTTTGTGGGTTAAAATTTGACATTTTCTTTTTTAAAAAAAAAAAAAAAACCTGGGGGCAGTTGGTGGATCCGTTAAATTTAGGAATTATTCGACCGAAACTATAGTTGATAATTTGGCCCTCCACTAAATTTCTCAGCCAAAAGTCATCAACGTATGTGCCAAACTTCTTTTTCAGCAACGTAAGCATGTGCAAAACTTCGATAACATGTTTCACAAATAAAACAATATATTATATTGTAGAGTATGATAGAAAATTTCATATATATATACGTTACATGCATCAAATAGATCAAGATTTAGACAAAGGACCTATCTACAACCTCACTCTTCATGATCATGTATTTTGCTAAGGTTTCTCCGTCTGCAAACGTTGCTTCTCTTCCTTCTTCCCCGGTTTAGCACTTCGCAAGACACACTGACTATCAGCAAACCCTTTAGAGATAATGGTAACGTAACTAACGTTTTAGTCTCAAAGAACGAAACCTTTGCTCTTGTTTTCTTTAGTCCTGGAAAGTCCACCTACCGCTATGTTGGAATTCGGTATTTTAAAGCTCCAGATAACCCCGTGGTGTGGGTTGCAAACAGAGATAGTCCTGAAAGAATCTCAAGGTCTTTGGACTTCAGTAACAGAAAATGAAGAACCCAGAGAGAGAGAGATTATAGAGTGTATGATTGAATGAATGCTGCTTAGTATTACTGAGATTAGAGCAGCACATATATAGGAAAGTGCTTAACAGAAATAACCACCTGAACAGAATAAACAGAATGCTAATAACCAACTTAAGACTAACCACGTGGCTCACTTATCCTAAACTATGACCTTTATAAACTACAGGTCGTTTTACAGAAATAGAAGCTAAACTACAGCAGCTTTGCTTCTGTGTTATCTTCTTCATCCCCCCTCAATCGAATGGGGTCTCACAGACACGGTGAGATTGCGCTGAAGATCAAGAAAACGCTGCGTAGGGAGACTTTTAGTGAAGATGTCTGCGAGCTGATCAGTGGTGGAGACGAATTTAACCACTAAATCCTTACGAAGGACTCGTTCGCGAATAAAGTGGAAATCCACCTCAATATGCTTCGTACGAGCATGGAAGACAGGATTCGAGGCAATGGCAAGGGCAGAGACATTGTCACACCACAGTATAGGAGGTTGAGACAAAAATATGCCAAGATCCTTAAGCAAAGTACGAAGCCAACACACCTCAGCTGAAGCAGAGGCAAGAGCTCGGTATTCAGACTCAGTGGAGGAACGAGAGACTGTAGCTTGCTTCTTGGCAGACCAAGTGATGGGGTTTGAACCAAGATACACAAGGAGACCTGAGGTTGATCGACGGTCATCTGGGTCACCAGCCCAGTCAGCATCTGAGTAGACTGACAAGTGTAAAGGACCTGGAGTGAATGCAATGCCATGAAACAGAGTTCCTTTAATGTATCTGAGGATTCTCTTGGCAGCAGTGAGGTGAGTGGTGGTGGGAGCAGCCATGTATTGACAAACTTGATGGACTGCAAACGAGATGTCAGGTCTGGTGAAGGTAAGATAGTGTAAGGCACCAACAAGGCTTCTATAACCATGAGGGTCAGAGAGCAGTTCACCTTCATGGATAGAGAGTCGAGTGTTGGGGCTGCAAGGGGTGTGTGCAATCTTGGAATCAACCATATGATGCTTGGTGAGGAGGTCAGAGGCATACTTAGTTTGAGTGACATGGAGAGCATCAGAGGACCGAGTCACCTTGTAAGCCAAGGAAGTAATGCAGAGGACCTAAGTCCTTGAGATCAAAAACCAGCCTGAGTTGCAGTATCAAACTATCCAAATAGGAAGTGGAGTTGCTTGTAAGGACAATATCATCCACATAAAGTAACAAATAGGCTATCACATGATGGATGATGATAGATGAAGAGAGAAGAGTCTGCAGCAGAAGCAAGTGAATCCCAATTGCAGAAGTTGAGTAGTAAAACTCTCAAACCATGCTCTAGGGGCCTGCTTTAGTCCATAGATGGACTTATGAAGCTTGCAGACATGATGAGGATAAGAGGAGTCAATATACCCTTGAGGTTGTGCCATATACACTTCTTCCTTGAGAGTGCCATGCAAAAAGGCATTTCTTTACATCAAGCTGTCGAAGAGGCCAATTTTGTGCTACAGCCAGTGAAAGAATGAGCCTCACTGTGGGGGGTTTGATCACAGGACTGAAGGTCTCTTCATAGTCAACCCCATGTTGTTGATGAAAGCCTTTGGCCACAAGCCTGGCCTTGTATCGGGCTATAGTCCCATCACTATGGTGTTTCAGCTTGTAAACCCATTTACAGCCTACTATATTCTTGTGAGGAGGTGGAAGGACAAGTGACCATGTGCCTTGCTTCTTTAAGGCATCAAACTCTTCCTGCATTGCAGTGCACCAGTGAGGATGCTGAGCTGCAATTTTGAATGATGGAGGCTCTGTGATGGTGTAGTCTATTTGAGCAGTATAGCCTAATTTAGGCTTGTGGATACCACTTTTGGACCTGGTTTGCATGGGATGTTGGGAAGTAGTGTTTGGGGCAACTGAGTTAGGATTTAAGGATGCAGTGGGTAAGGAAAGAGTAGTTGTATCTGGAGGAAGGATGGGATCTGGAGTAAGGATTGTAGCTGGAGTAATGGTTGTATGTGGATTTGGTAATAATGGTGGGTCAATGGATGGACAAATAGGAGAGGTACTGTCAGAGCTGGTGACTGAGATAAGTGTAGGGGATATAGGTTGTTGTAACAATGGCTGGGTTGGACTGTTGGACAAAGGGACTGAAAGGTCACTGTCCAATGATGCAGAAACAGAAACATGATGCTGAGATGAAGGGTCACTGTCTAATGATGCAGAAACTGAAGCAGGATTTTGAGTACAGCAATGTAATAAGTTCAGTGTATTGACCCAACAATCAGATGAGTAATTGGAAGTTTGTGAAGAAGAGGTGGACTGCTGTGATGTGCTAAGACCAGGAAAAATAGTCTCATTGAATAAGACATGCCTAGAGGTGTAGAACCTATGTGAAGAAGGGTCAAAGCAAACATAGCCTTTTGAAGTGAATGGATAACCTAAAAATATGCAGGGAACAGATTTAGGTTGGAGTTTGGTTTTATTGTATGGAGTTAGTAAAGGGAAGCATTGACAACCAAATGCTCTTAGGTGAGATAGGGTAGGTTTTGTGTGAAAAAGACTTTCCCAAGGTGACTTATCAGACAACAAAGGAGTTGGCAATTTGTTTATAAGATGTGCAGCAGTGGATACTGCATAGGACCAGTAGGAAATAGGCAAATTGGACTGAGATAGAAGAGCTAAGGCACATTGGATAAGGTGTTTGTGCTTTCTCTCAGCAACACCATTCTGCTGTGGTGTGTGAGGACAACTCAGTTGGTGAATGATTCCATTATCTGCACAGAATGTATTAAATGCAGTGGAGGTAAACTCACCCCCACAATCTGTACGAAATATTTGGACTGACTGCTTGAATTGGTTGTGAATTAAGGCTGTGAATTGCTTGAACAGAGTGAAAGTTTCTGACTTATGTGTAAGTAGATAAACCCATGTAAATTTGGTATATTCATCAACTAAAACCAAGTAAAATCTAAAGCCATTGAGTGAGACAGAAGGGGCTGGACCCCAGAGATCAGCATGAACAATTTGAAAGGGTGCAGTCACTTTATTAGTTGAAATTGGGAAAGGCAATTGATGCATCTTGCCAGCAAGGCAGTGCTTACAGTGACTCTTGACAGAATTGAAATCTAGAGGATTACAAGAAGATAAAGAAGGAAAAATGGTGTGTAAAACCTTGGCACTAGGATGTCCTAGTCTTGAGTGCCAGAGCTGCCATTTTTGTGCAGAAGAAGAGGCTAGACATGCAGATTTAGTGGAGGCAGATCTGCAGAATTGAGTGGAGTGGATGGGATATACACCATCTTTACTCAAACCCTTGTAGAGGAGTCTCCCCGTAGGTAAATCCTGAATCAAGAGCTTTTGAGCATCAAAAAGACAACTACAATTGTTATCTAAACAAAGTTTATGGACTGACATAAGATTGGAAGCAATTCTTGGAATATGAAGAACATTTTTAAGCTGAAATTTATGGTATTGAGTATGCAATTGAGTGTTACCTATGCTTTGAATGGGGAGATTCTGACCATTACCTACAGTGACCTGTTCAGACCCATGATAAGGAGCTTGAGTGTTGAGGTTAGAGGCAGTGGCTGTGATATGATCAGAGGCCCCTGAATCAGTGAGCCATGTCTCAGAGTTGTGAGTGTACTGGAGGTTGGATGCATTGGCCATGGCAGCAAGCTTGGTAGGTGGATTCTTTCCTTGATAGGCAAAATCCATCCTATGGTAGCAATCAATTGCATAATGTCCTATCTTCCAACAGATTTGACATGTTGGTCTCTCAGTTTTACCTTGAGAACCAAATGAGGATTGAGCTTGAGAGTTAAGGTTAGAGGGTTGTGATGACTGAATCTGTGGTGTTGGATAGGCAGTGAATGATCTTCCACCTCTACCCCGATTGAATGAGTTTCTTCCCCTGCCTCTATTGTAACCTTGGCCCCCATTGAAACCATTGTTAGGTTTGTGATTGTTGGAAACAAACATTGCAAGGGCAGAATTGGTGAGAGGATCTGAAACTTCAGTCAGTCATGGATTGTTCTTCAGTTTTGCAGCAAAACTGAAAGTTTTTCAAATGAGATGCTATCATCCCTAGTCCTTATTGCTGAAGCAAAAGGAGCAAACTCCTTTGGTAATCCTTTGAGGATCATGTGCAGGAGTTCTTCATTGTCCACAAGAACTCCCACAGCAGAGAGTTTGTCTCGGGTGTTCTTGATTCTTTGAAGATAGGAACTGATTGACTCATTCCCCTTTTTGATACCTTGTAGTTCTAGCTTGAGATTGAGCACATTTGCTCGAGCTGTACAGGTGAACTTCTCTTCCAACCTGTTCCAGACTTCTTGAGCAGTGGTTGTTCCCACTACCATTGCAAGTACAGGAGAAGAGAGTGTTGAAAGAAGCAAGGTCAGTAATGCCTTGTCTTTCTTTCTCCAGATCAAGAAGGCTGGATTCAAGACTTGAACACCATCTTCATTGATCACAAACTGTCTTGGTTGTTGAGTTGAACCATCAAGATGTTCAATCATGGAATAAGCATCGAGAATAGCAGAAATCTGGAGTTTCCAGAGCATATAGTTCATGCTATCCAGCTTGATTGACATCAAGTTTGACATGTTGTTAAGCAGCAGCAATGGAGAAGGACTATTTGCCACAGGATCCATGATCGTGGGCTCTGATACCATGAAAGAATCTCAAGGTCTTTGGACTTCAGTAACAGAAAATGAAGAACCCAGAGAGAGAGAGATTATAGAGTGTATGATTGAATGAATGCTGCTTAGTATTACTGAGATTAGAGCAGCACATATATAGGAAAGTGCTTAACAGAAATAACCACTTGAACAGAATAAACAGAATGCTAATAACCAACTTAAGACTAACCACGTGGCTCACTTATCCTAAACTATGACCTTTATAAACTACAGGTCATTTTACAGAAATAGAAGCTAAACTACAGCAGCTTTGCTTCTGTGTTATCTTCTTCAAGTCCCATCAATGATACTTCAGGGGTTCTCTCAATTGATGATGTTCTTGGAAACCTAGTACTCCATGACATCAAAGATCGGATCAAACCCATCTGGTCCACAAATATTGTCTCAAAATCAAGAAACAATAGTACTCAAGCTCAGCTCTTGAATACAGGAAATCTAATCTTATTCCATAATGAAACGAGAAAGGTACTATGGCAAAGCTTTGATTATCCAACCGATACAATGCTTCCAGGCATGAAACTTGGGTTGGACCGAACAACTGGTCTGAAACGAATCCTAAAATCTTGGAAGTCCAAAGATGATCCAGGAACTGGGAATTGCTGGTATATGCTCAACACCAACGTTTCCTCCCCAGAGTTGTTCCTGTACAAAGACAAAGGCAACGTTAAGTGGTGGCGTTCTGGACATTGGAATGGCTTTGGATGGAGTGGCATACCAACTTTGTCAGGTCCTAATTCGCTCTACAATTTCAGTCCTGTGAACAACCAGACTGAGACCACCATTAGTTATGTTTTACTGCCAGAAGGCTCAATCTTCCAAAGATTTGTAGTAAACGAATCAGGATCGATTGAAAGCATTATGGCTGATTTGCGACGTTGGACTCCTCTGGGCTCGGCACCCTTGGACCAGTGTGACAATTACGGCAAGTGTGGTGCATATGGTAAATGTGTTAATGTTACCGAATTCGAATGCACGTGTCACAAAGCCAATGGTCTGCGAGAAATGCGTCAGGTGGGTGTGTGAGGAAGCGTGGGGAGGCATCTGTGTGCAAGAGGGGTGAAGGGTTTGTAACGGTGGAAAATGTGAAGCCTTCCGGATTCTTCAGTGGCACAGATTGACTCCAACATGAGTTTGAAGGAGTGTCAGCAACGGTGCTTGGAGAATTGTAACTGCACGGCGTATGGAGGTGTGGATGTGAAAGAGGAAGCGGGGTGCATGAGATGGTATGGTGATTTGATGGATACAAGAGTCTTGAAAGAGGGCCAAAATTTGTACGTACGTGTGGATGCGGTTGAGCTAGGTACACTTAACAATTTTCCTAACATGCATACAAGATGTTTAAAAACACAAAGATATTCACAATCTTTTTCATACATGATTTTTGTGATTAATACATAATAAAAACTAAAACTAAAACTATGTTAGTAGTAAGGTTTAGCTAAAATTAAAATTGTTCTAATCATAATTTATCAGTTTAACATTAGATAGAAGTTGGTATACTGAAGGATATTTGGGTGTTGTTACAAAAGTTTAGATTGTCTATGGTGTCTTCAGTTACTAAGGAATGTAACAAATGTGCTTTGATGTTAGCTCAGCTTGGTCCTAAGCTTAAACAAACGACAGGCTGGATTGAGGAAACTCCTATTGAACTATAGGGTGCTTTGTAATTGTTTTCTTCCTATCATACATTGTTCTCATCAATAAAATTATACTATTATTTTTCAAATAAAAAAAAAAAAAATCGGTATATTGTGCACCACTTTTATTTATATAACTGAATTATTATTTTTTTTTCAGGTAATGGAAAGGGTTTCTTTGCTAACAAGAGGAGGCTGGCATAAAGAGGAAAAAGAACGGTAAGCAAAGTTTCCTATTGATTTTCTTTTTGGATCACAAGCTGCATATGTGAATTATAAGAGTGATGTTATAGTTATTATAAAATTTACAATATAAATCTTATAAATTACTTTGTTAATTTTCAAACATAAAATAAAAAAGTAATTTAGAAAATTATTTATTAGATTATTGATTTGAAATTAATGGTATTAGATTTCACATTAATTTGTCAATTTTTGATAATACAATTAGTAGAAGTTTTTATTTCAAAACAAATTAATGATGGATATTCTTCTCTTTTGGATGATTAATGATGCTAACATTATGAGTGTGCTTGTTCATGCCAATTTTCATATTTTAAAATGAATTTATTTCATGGTTCAAATAAATATTATAGATATCATTGATTAAACAGTAACCAAGGAGATTGTACAAGACACATGCAAACTAACATGGAACTTTTATATATAGTTCTGGCAAGTTGGACATAATAGACTTTTTCTAAGGGGGTGTCATAGTAAGTTACATGGATGACAACGAGGTGAGAGTGAGACCGAATTTATGGGTTCTTTATTCCCTATCTATCATCTTTTTGAGATTAAAATCACGCATTGGGTGGGACTAGGGCACATCGGAGCTAGCTTGGGTGGAATCTTTCTCTCATCCTTAATGAGGTGGCGACGGCGTTTATTAAAGTAAGAGGTGGCAGTGTGAGTATCAAGGGAGGGAGGTGAATGTTTCATGGTACTAGAATATGTTAAAAACTAGATTATATATAAATAATACAAATTTATTATATATACACACATTGCCTCTCTCAAAATAGGCTGGGTAGGCAAAATCGGTCCTTGTCCAATACCATTGTTAGGGTGAGAAAATCCGCCTGGGATAAAACATGGTTGGTCATGTCGAACATGACGGGAATGACATTTTTCCATCCCTAATAAGCTAAGAGAATCACAAAACTTGACGAACGAGGGTTTGAACTCGAGCGACAAGAGGATCTAATAGTTTGTGTAAACTACTTGGGTTTTTTTTTTTTCTTTTTCTTTTTTCTTTTTTAGTTTTAATTTTTTGAAGGATAACTAAGGGTCTTCGTCTTCAAATGTGTTACCCAAATATCAACCTAAGAGGGGGGGTGATTTAGGTTGAGGCAAACTTTTTCGATTTAAATGCGGAATTAAAAACTATCTTCAAATAGCAAATGTTGATTTAGCAAATGTTTGATCACAATTCAATTGCAATATAGATATGATATGAAATCAAGCACAAGTATATATATAAGCAATTAAATATGTAAGAGATAGAGAGAGAGAAAATCAAACACGATGATTGTTATCGAGGTTCGGCTTCCGTGCCTACGTCCCCGCCTCAAGAACACTTCTTGAGGATTCCCAAATCCACTATTTGATAATCTTCTTTCCGGGTGAAGATCAAACCGTTACAAATCTTCCTTACACAGTGAAGAGTAACCACCGAGTGAAAAATCTTTTCACTCCTTAGGATTTATACCAAAACCCTAACAAAATACTCACAGGTTTCAACAAAGTATTTGTTGTACAAGATAAGGCTCTCTCAAAGAGTAATTGTACACAATATGCTCACTCTAATAGTATATCAAGGATTTGATCAATATGGCTCAAAAAGTGTTTAGAGAAATTTGATTTTTCAATCAAGGATTTTGAATGATATGAAAATATAAGCTTGAGAAGGATGGATTGATGTATAAGATGTTATCTTTGATTTCTCTTGTATGCTTGATGTTTAGAAATGAAGAAAGAGTAGTATTTATAGCCATAATTGTTTTCTTCCCCTTATCATGTTGTCTTGCATTCTTCTTGATTTTCAATCAATCAAGTTGCTTTCTTTGAAAATTTTTCTTCTTCAACCATAATTGATATGGTTGTCTTGCATTTGAATTTCAATCAAGTTGCTTTCTTTGAAAACTTTTCTTTTTCAACCATAATTGATATGGTTGTCTTATATTTGAATTTCAACCAATCAAGTTGTCTTTGAAAACTTTAAGAGATTTTTCAATTGATATGATTGTCTTATATTTGAATTTCAAACAATCAAGTTGTCTTTGAAAACTTTAAGAGATTTTTCAATTGATATGGTTGTCTTATATTTGAATTTCAACCAATCAAGTTGTCTTTGAAAACTTTAAGAGATTTTTCAATTGATATGGTTGTCTTATATTTGAATTTCAACCAATCAAGTTTGTCTTTGAAAACTTTAAGAGATTTTTCAATTGATATGGTTGTCTTATATTTGAATTTCAATCAATCAAGTTGTCTTTGAAAACTTTAAGAGATTTTTCAATTGATATGGTTTTAAAGTTGAGCCATAAATATCAAATCTTAATAAACTTTACACAACCTAACTCTTACTTCTCATATGTCTCGGAGCATGCATCTTGAGTTTTGATTTCTTTGTCTTGAGATTTGATGACTTTGCTCTTCAATGGATTTGCAACTTGTCAACTTTGCATTTGCTTGATATTTGAATTAGCCAATGTTGGTCCAATTAAATCAATAGTCAACATTAAGCTTTAAAACATAAATCATTAGTTCATATGAAAATATCATTAATGAACAACTTAAAATCATGGTTATCATCAAAACTACATGAATGTTCTTTGATTAATTAGCCAATTAATAGGTATTGAAACCTTGAGGCTAACAAAATGTATTCTCTATTTTTATTACAACTAAGAAGACGACAATTCCACTCTTTTAATTTTTCTTTTTCTGAAATCGCTAATTTCCTTCACAGGTAATTTCAAATTAAAATTATATTAAATGAATTAGCATTAAAACCTCTATATAAATATTGCTTGAAATAAATTACAACCATCATTTGTAACGATGCTTGTATTGTATGAGAACAGAGAGGAGAAAACAACCCACATTGTTCAATGATGTTACTACGAGTTCAACAACCTTTCAAGATTCTCGGAAGTTTGATGAAAGTAGAAGAAAACTAGATTTACCAGTTTTCGACATAAGCACCATACTTGCAGCCACAAACAATTTCTCTCCTGATAAAAGGCTTGGACAAGGTGGCTTTGGCCCGGTCTATAAGGTACTTCACCTTGTACTTGATAAGCATCTAAGAACTATATATGCAACTTCTATAAAATGTGAATCAATGCTTATTTATGTGCCATTACAATTTTATACATCTGGGGTAACTGGGCAAGGTTGAGGTGGATAAGCAAGTACCTGTATTGCAAATGCACAAAATATATATTGGGCTGAAGCTCTCATAGAATGTTATTGTAATTTATAATTACCCACATGGGTAAGATAATATTTGGTGGAGGCGATGGACATGGTTTACAAGTGGAACATGCATGTTGTAATAGGAAAAAAGTATATTAATTTCTTAGTTAGTTGTTAATTAGTTTAATTCTCAAATATAATTTCAAGGTCAACTAGACAATGGACAGGAAATGGCAGTAAAAACACTCTCAAGAAGTTCAAAGCAGGGCACACAAGAATTTATGAACGAAGTTATGCTAATAGCAAAACTCCAACACAAGAATCTTGTGAGGCTTTTTGGTTGTTGCATTCACAAAGAAGAGAAGATGTTAGTCTATGAATATATGCCAAACAAAAGCCTAGACTTTTTCATCTTTGGTATGTCATTTCTTCCATCACAAATCTAGCTAACTCTTGCTTTCGGGCATATCTAATTATCGCTTAAATATAATTAAAATCTAAAGGCAAGTTATGATAATTTAACATTAACTAATTTTCATTATGCATTCATTATTGATCGATGGAAGCTTTCATGTTTTGGTCTAGACGAAATAAGAAGGCGATTGTTGGATTGGAAGAAGCGATTTGAAATTATTTCTGGTATTGCTCGAGGAGTCTTATATCTTCATCACGATTCAAGATTAAAAATCATCCATAGGGATCTTAAAGCGAGCAATGTACTACTAGATGCCGCAATGAACCCAAAAAATTTTAGATTTCGGCTTGGCTAGAATGTTTGGGGGCAACCAAATTGAAGCAAATACAAATAAAGTTGTTGGCACATAGTAACTCTCTCTCTCTCTCTTTCTCTCTCTCACACACACATGCATGCACAAACAAATTGACTCCAAATGCTAAAATCAAAACTTTTGTGCACTTGCAATGGATATATATCACCAGAGTATGCAATGGAAGGGTTATATTCTATAAAATCAGATGGCTTTGCCTTTGGTGTCTTAACACTAGAGATAATTAGTGGCAAGAGAAACAACCACTATCATGTTGGAAGTCCCTGCCTAAATTTAATAGGACATGTAAGTAAAATACGCTATCATTTCATTATGATTTAATGAACTTCATCTACAAGTAGAAAGACTAAGATGATATGGTTGAATTGTTTCAGGTCTGGGATTTATGGATGGAAGGTAAAGGCTTGGAAATAGTTGACTCATTGTTGGCTGAGGCATATCCTACTCATGAAGTTTTGAGATGTGTTCATATTGGGCTCTTATGTGTGCAAGAACAAGCGACAGATCGACCAACCATGGCAGAAATTGTTTTCATGTTGGGCAATGAAACAACTCTTCCCCCTCCTAACAAGCCAGCCTTTATCAATAGAAGAATTATAAATTCTGGTCAAGATTCATCAAGTTCTACCGGAGCACCCGCTTCAATTAATAATGTAACAATTTCTGCGCTTGAAGCTCGTTGAAGTCTGCACTTATTAGTTGAACTACACTTTCACACTTGAAAAAATACCACGTTCTAGTATGATTTCTATATATTTTATAAAGTTCCAAATTTATCTTTGAAATTTTAAATTTTGAGTATTGCAATATTGATGACATGAGAAAAGAAATGTCGAGACAATTTATGACGTTAATTTTTATGACCTGCTCGTTCCATCAAATATAACAAAATGATTATAATGTCCAAAACTAAAAAATTGAAGGACTAAAATTGAAACTTTTAAAATTCTGAACACCAAATCAGAATTTGGGTAAAATGAACTAAGACCCCCTTGACATTTAATTTATGCTGCTGTTGCAATAAAACTCTCTTTACTTTTTTTGTGCCAATTTAGGACATAAATTTTGCTAATGTTGCAAATTAGACCCCTTCTATCTATTATCTATTTATCTGTTTATTTTAACTTCTTTTTTTTTGGCACAAAACCGTTAAAAAATGCAATAAGACCCGTAAACTTTTATATTGTTGTAGTAAGATCCTTTTTTTTTTTTTTTTTTTTTTTTTTTTTTTTTTTATAATAATTTATTTGTAATAGTATCAAAATTTATGTACTAAATTGGCACAAAAAAAGTTAGGAGAGTCTTTCTACAATAAAATTAAAAGTTCATAAGGTCTTACTGCACGTTTTAGTGTATTTTATCCACTTACTGTATTTTAGAAACAGACGTGCATATAGTTCAACCCCTTTTTTTTCAAGTAGTTATTATGAATACATCATACCTTCTTTTACTTGGTATAATGCATTTGATTATAACTTTGAAAATAATCCACACACAAAAAATACTAATGTCATTTGATTCACACAAAAAATCATTAGTTTTGCATGTAGGCACAATGGTGATGGTGGTAGTAATATTGGAGGTGGTGTAGCCGCGGTGGTAGTGACAGTTGCCAGTGGAAGTGGTGCTCATGGTGATGGTGTGGTGGCAGTGGGTGACTACAGTGGTAGTGGTGACAATTGAAGGGTATACAGTGGTGGTTGTGTTACCTTGGTGGCACAATAAAAAATTGGAGAGGGTGAGATCACAAGGGAATGGTGGAAAGCGTTTTTACCTTCTTTTTCTTTTTTCTTTTATGAATTTTTTTTTTTTCGTTCACCAAGATTTTCTATCACACGAAATATCAGAAAATGTATATTTTCATAAAGAATTTCTTTTTTGCCAAAACAACGATGCATGCATGACTCGTCCATATATATTTTTTTCTATTAGGCTTGCAAGCAAGAATGTGCCATCACCCGGCTCACCATGTCATCAGTTGCAAGGACAGACCTGCATTGGATCTAAGGATGGCATGCATGGCCCCCTTTATCAAAAAAAAAAAAAAAAAAAAAAAATTTATATATATAAAAGTGTTTATAAGTACGTATCCCAAAGAATCGAAATGGAATGTTTGGCTAGCTCTTTACCAAGAACCCTCTTAAAATGAAAAATAAAAGACCGTTTAACAATCAACATGAAACATTTTTCAAAAATCGCCTTTTATGTTTTTGGTGTTTATAACTTTATATGCAACTAAAAACCTTTAAGAAAAAGCTAAAAAAATAAGAGGTTAAGAAGGTTCAAACAAAGTAGAACTCATCTCTCTCAAGTCTCATCCAGTTTAAAAACACCACACACACACACACACAATATAGGTATTAAATTAATTTCTATTTTAAAGTATTTTAAATTAGTTCTATGCTCTTTTATACCCGCGTGATTTCATTTTCCAATATATTTCATATTAGTTTAAAAGAATTGCAAATATTTATGAATTATGCCAATGATTTGTAAGGACAAGAGAAGATAAACAACTTACAAACTTACTTGTGCTAACTTTTCCAATTTCTATTATAAACATATTACGAGAAAATTTTAATCATGAATATTGTCAAAATTAAGATTTTAAAACAAAAACACGAAAAGAATATGATTTTTACATTGAAACATAAATTGCTATGAAATTTAGTATGTACATAACGAATCATAAATGATTTTCGAGATTTAAAAGAATGTCGAGTTTTATTTTGATAGATATATAATTGAGTTGAAATGTATCAAGAAACATTTATTTTGAATTTTTCTTTTGTTTAAATTTTTGTTAACAATGAGTAGAGGCTAGTTTTAATTTTTCATGTATTAATTTAATATTGAATGTCAATATATTTCTCATTCTTAAATTTTGAAAATTGTTTATTCATACTTTGATCCCCAAATCTGAACTGTTGGTTCAGTCACAGATCAATTGTTTAATTGTTGGGTGAAAGACAACTTTATAATCTCCTAATAAAAACCAAACATGAATGTGGGTTGGATCGACTTTGTCCGTAGATTGAATGCACATTAACTGAGCACATGGAGTCCCAAACTAATAAAAATTATTCAATAATTTCAAGAATATAACAATGTTTTCACTCCTCTCTCTCATATAAGGGCAAAACTTACATACAGTAAGTTAGCTGCAGTTGGTCTTGTTTCCTGTATAAAATTAGGACACGTGTCTAATTAACTTTCTCAGCAAACGGCGTTACTTTTTTGCCTGCTCTCTCTCTCAGCTCAGCTACTTCCTCTCTCTCTCATCTCAGTTGCTCTCTCTCTCCCATCAGGCCGCCATTGCCGAGCTGAACACATCAAACACCACTCCACAAAGAAACTTCCTCCAATCACACACCAAAACAAACCCAAACACCATAAACCCATAAATTCAGAATCACATACTCCATCAAAAACTTAAATCCCCTTTCCCCTTGTAAAAAGTGGCTTCCTCCAAAAAACCAAACAAAAGATGAAAGAATGAACAACAACAATGGGTTGTACGGAGGGCCATTGTTCAAGGGGAAAAAATCGAACAACAACCCGTACCCAAATACACAACCCAACAACAACTCAGCAACAAAGCTTGACTAAAATCGGAGCCGGAAATGGGTAAAAAAACAGAGAGAGGCGTGGTTCGGCGAATCCGACGCAGCGCTCCGTTGCCGCCGACTCCTGGTCCATCAAGAGCGATACGGCAATTCGACGACGACCAGCGCCAGACCGACGCCGCCACGCTCTCTCAGCCGCCAACTTCCCCGCCCCTTCCCGATTAAGGTCTTTTCTCTCTCTCTCTCTCTCTCTCTCTCTCTCTATATATATATATATATATATAATAAATCTCTGTTTGAGTTTTCGGTGTGTGATTGGAGGAGGTTTCTTTGTGGAGTGGTGTTAGATGGTGGTGTTCAGCTCGGCAATGGCGGCCTGATGGGAGAGAGAGAGCAGCTGAGATGAGAGAGAGAGGAAGTAGCTGAGCTGAGAGAGAGAGAGAGCAGGCAAAAAAGTAACGCCGTTTGCTAAGAGAGTTGATTAGACACGTGTCCTAATTTTATGCAGAAAACAAGACCAACTGCAGCTAATTTACTGTACGTAAGTTTTGCCCCTCATATAATATGTCCTAAAAGTGATTTAAGAATTAAAATCCCTCGTGACACGATACCAAACACAGCAAGCAGACCCGAAACATTGTAAACGGAAATCAAATTTTAGATCCCGTTGAAAGCAAATAACACTTTTGCGTTTTTCAAAGTATTTGGATGTGCAAAAGCAGGCACCCATTTCTCGACAGTGTAAATGTATAATAAACTGTTCCCCTTCCCATTCCTCAGTAATAAATTGAATTTACACACGCATTCAATCACGCACTCAACCAAGTATAGTACTCTTTTCTAGGAGTTTCTGAGTTTCATGGTCCAAAATATCTTTCGGACTCGCGTGACGTGTGTTTCTCAAATGGAACGTCTAATAATTGAAGTGTACAAGTAGAACGTCTCGATCATGCTTTGTATTTCCATGTACCCCGGTGGACCTTACACATTAAAATCCTCACCTACTTTCAATAAATCCAAGATTTTAGCTTTTCTGGTCTGGCCAGTGGCCAGCAAATCATTATCCACAACCCAATCTAATCTTTCACGAAAAAAAAAACCCATGAAACCTGCTAAAGGTTTATTGGGTACAGTATTGCTTCTCTCCCTTGTTTTCCGAATTTGCATATCCTTTGATACCATAACACTCAACCAGCCCATTAAGGATGGTGGTGACAATCTAGTCTCAAACCAAAAAGCCTTTGCTCTTGGGTTTTTTAGCCCCGGAAATTCCAACCTTCGCTACGTTGGAATTTGGTATAACGAAATTGCCGAACAAACCGTTGTGTGGGTTGCAAATAGAGACAATCCTCTCAATGACACTTCCGGAGTCCTCTCCATCAACGGTCAGGGAAACCTCGTCCTCCACAAACAAAACCAAACATTTCCCATCTGGTCCACCAATGTTTCTGTTTCAATCTCATCATCAAACAATTCTAAGGCTCAGCTCTTAGATTCAGGAAATCTTGTTTTGGTTCAACAAGACAATCAAAGGGTTATATGGCAAAGCTTTGATTATCCCACTAATACTTTGCTTCCATTTATGAAGCTTGGGCTGGAGAAGCGGACCGGGTTGAACCGGTACCTTACATCTTGGAAGTCCAAAGATGACCCGGGAACCGGCAATGCTTCATTTCGGATTGATCCAACTGGGTTTCCACAGTTGTTCTTATACATGGGTCGGACTCAAATGTGGCGGGCCGGACCTTGGAATGGTTTAAGATTGAGTGGTGTACCCGAAATGACAAAGAATTTCATCTTCAATGTTAGTTTTGTGAATGATCAAGATGAGATTTTTATCATGTATGGTATAACTGATAACAGGATTTTCTCTAGAATGGTGGTGGATGAATCAGGAATCGTTGAGAGGTCCACGTGGCATGGGAGTAAATGGGTCGAGTTTTGGTCCGACCCAAAAGAGACATGCGATAATTATCTCAAGTGCGGTCCAAATAGTTACTGTGACCCGTACAATGCGGTCAAGTTCGAGTGCACGTGCTTACCCGGGTTCGAACCCAAGTTGCCCCGTGATTGGTACTTGAGAGACGGGTCGGGTGGGTGTGTGAGGAAGCCAGGAGTGTCCACGTGTAATAGCGGCGAAGGGTTCGTGAAGTTGGCACGTGTGAAGGTGCCGGATACTTCAGTAGCACGTGCCAACATGAGTTTGAGTTTGAAAGAGTGTGAGAAGGAGTGCTTGAGGAATTGTTCTTGTATGGCTTACACGAGTGCAAGATGTGAGCATGGGAGGGATTGGGTGCTTGACATGGCACAGGGACTTAGTGGACACAAGATCATATTCCAATGAAGGACAAGATTTATACATACGTGTGGATGCAGTTGTTCTAGGTAGTGTTCCATCTTTCTATAAAATCTCATCTATTATTCTTCTTTTTATAATTACTTGTAAAAATAAAAGTTCACGTATTTACCACTTCTACATTATGTTTTTGATTTCACAAACATGTGGTAGGTACCTAGCTATGACAACACAGGACTAATGCCTCAAATTTTATTTTTATTTTTCCCTAGCTCAATATGCTAAGAAAAGTGGTCTTATTCGGAACAAAAAGATGTTGGCAGTTCTTGGAGTTTCTATTGCAGTAATATTGGTTCTTGCGGTATCCATTTTATATTGGTTCGTAATGAGAAGGAAAAAAGGTGAGCAAATATTTTCCCACTCTTTTGTTTAATGCAATGTGTTATGTGTAGGAATTCATAATTAGATAAACATTGTAACTAGCATTATATGTTACTCTGTTTGATGACAGCGATGAGGCAAAGCATGTACTCATATAGCGCTGCCACATATACCGCTGCGATGAGTTCAAACTGAAAACTCTACAAGTAGAACGGAGCTGGATGGAACTAGAAGAAATTCAGATTTACCATTATTTGATCTAAGTACAATTGTTGCTTCCACAGATAACTTCTCTTTTGCCAACAAGCTTGGAGAAGGTGGTTTTGGGTCAGTTTATAAGGTAGTCACATTGAAAGAGTCCTAAAACTTGCATAACTTCATTTCATATGTGTTAATGCATCGAAATTTCCTTGAGTGGAATTGGGATTTTCCCAATTACCTCAATAATTACTATTGAATTTCTTTCAACAAGTGTGCAATATAACTAAATAAAATTTGTACTTTAATTTCAGGGTTTGCTACATAACGGAATGGAGATAGCAGTAAAAAGACTATCAAAATCTTCAGGACAAGGAATAGAACAGTTCAAAAATGAAGTTGTACTAATTGCTAAACTCCAACACAGAAACCTAGTCAGAATTTTAGGCTGTTGCATTCAAGGAGAAGAGAAGATGTTAATTTATGAGTACTTGCCAAACAAAAGCTTGGACTCTTTCATTTTTGGTATGTCTTCTTTTTCACATGAACTTCTCACATTACCACTAGAAAAAGGTCCTCTAATTAGTCTCTTGGGTTTGGGTTAGGGGCAATGACCAACACCTTGGAGTTCTCTTTTTTTATTCATAAAAAAATCCTCTGATTAGAAACATATGAATTCCTAGCATCTAAAATAATTCTTAATCACGTATGCAATTTTCTTTTCGTTCAGATGAAACAAAGAGGTCATTGTTAGATTGGGAAAAACGATTTGAGATTATTTGTGGGATTGCTCGAGGGATCTTATATCTTCATCAAGACTCAAGATTAAGAATTATCCATAGAGATTTAAAGGCGAGCAATGTTCTCCTTGACAGTGAATTGAATCCAAAAATTTCAGATTTTGGTATGGCTAAAATCTTTGGAGGGAACCAAATTGAAGCAAATACAGGTTGTGTCGTTGGAACATAGTAAGTTCACAACAAAACGAAGATATATTAATAATTTCCGTCACTTTGCGTTGTTATCTATATTATTAGAAAATGGATTTATTTCTTTCTTTTGTTGTCATCTTTTGAATAAATAAAAAATACTTGATAGAAGTTCATAGATATACAACTAAAGCTTAAATAGTCAGTGAAAATTAAGAATACATTTTAGTAAACTGCTATCACATAATTTCCAACCAACCCATGTTCCTCCCCCAAGACATTAGAAAGAAATTTCTTTTCTTTGGTGTCTATTTTTGAATATCCAAAATAACCTTAGGAAAAATTACTTACTTAATAGAAAATCATAATCAAGAGTTTTGTAACTCAACTGGTTGTCACCTCTTACTCCAAATGAGACATTTAGAGTTCAAATCCCCATATAAACTACCAGTACTTAACTTACAACCCATGTTCTCTACATGTATTCACACATCTACTTTTATCACTAATGTCTATAATTGTACTACATTCACAGTTTCTTATGATCATAACTATGTATATCTTTTATTTTTAACAAACAAAAAAACACACGTACCGCGTGTGCCCTTGCTATCAACATTGTTTTCTACATATATTCAGACATCTTCTTTTATCACTAATATCTATAATTGTACTAGATTCACAGTTTCTTATGATCATAACTATGTACATCTGTAATTTTTAACAAACAAAAGGCCTTGTTAAATAAAAATTAAGCATACATTTATAGTTCATTTTCATCTTGTGTTATTGCAAAGGTTATATGATATGTTAATCGGTTAATGCATAAAGATAGAGTTATATTTGATCACTTTTGTTGAATAATGAGTAAGGCTCAACAATTTCTGTTTTATTGTGCTATAACAGTGGTTATATGTCACCGGAATATGCAATGCAAGGGTTATTTTCAATAAAGTCTGATGTATTTAGCTTCGGAGTGTTGCTACTCGAGGTCATTTCTGGAAAAAAGAACAGTACTTACTATCATGATGATCCTTCCTCAAATTTGATTGAACATGTAAGTGCATGTGCGAACTGAGACTTGCAATATTAGCCTTGTTTTACTTTTATTAGCCTATTATGATATGAATATGTAATTGGTAGGTTTGGGACCTATGGAGAGAAGGCATTGCTATGGAAATCATTGATTCATCACTTGGTGAGACATACCCTGCTAATGAAGTTTTGAGATGCATCCAAATTGGGCTTTTGTGCGTGCAAGAACATGCAACAGATCGACCAACTATGTCAACAGTTGTTTTCATGTTGGGTAATGACACAGCTCTTCCATCTCCAAAACAATCCGCATTCATATTCAAGGGCACTAACAGTAGTAAAGATAGATCAATTAGTGCAGGAGCTAATTCTGTAAATGACTTAACAATTACTGTAATAGATGGTCGCTAAGAGCAACTCCAGCAGTCTCTTCATTTTTCATTTTCTCTCCACATGTGGAGAAAAAAGCCACTCTCTATTAGTTTAACTAATTTCATCTCCAACAGACTCTTTATTCTTTCTCTATTCCCATTTAAATATTATTTCCTCATCCTTTTTTATTCATTATTTATTAAGTCAAAATCAACACAACCACCATAAAAATTCATCCAAAAATCTTTGTTAATGTTGCAGTTCAAGCTGCAAACCCCAAAATCACCGATCAACCAAACCCATTCATCCAAGAAAAATCAATACTGTGAGACCATAAAAATAAAAAATAAATAAATAAATAAAAAATCAAACAAAATAGCAAACAGTAAACCCCCAGCAAACAACAAAATCCAGCAAAAAACCCAGCAACAACCACCACTCCAAAATCAACCAAAATCAAATACACACAGCAAACACCCAAAACCCATCAACCCACTTCGAAATCAACCAAATCACACCAAGAGATCAACCAAAAACCAACTAAAAACCAACCAAAAATCATCCAAAATAACCAAATCACACCGTCAGCCCCTCCACCAAGCTCCACCGCGAGACCCACACCATCTGCCCCTCCATCGTGAGACCCAACCGTCAACTCCACCGCGAGACCCACGCTGTCAACTCCTCCCTCGCGAGATCCACGCCACACCGTAGCTCCTTTACCACGAGATTCCTCCAACCGGTTTGGGAGAAGGAGCCGAGAGGCAGAGCTGCTCTTGGGTTTCTGAAATGGGGAAGAATATCAGATGAGAGAGAGAGAGAGAGAGAGAGAGAGAGAGAGAGAGAGAGAGGGGAAAGAAAATGAAAAAAAAATAATAATGAGGGGAAATAATTTTTTAAGGAAGTAGAGAGCTACAGTGTCTCTCCACACTTACAGAGACTGTAGCATTTAGAAAGTTTGAAGAGCCTATAGCTAGTCTGCTGGAGCTCTATTTTGTGCTTTGCTCTCCACAAAAATACAGAAAAGTGGGTTTTGACTAACTGCTAGAGATGCTCTAAAGCACAAGCTTGTTTAGAGTAGTGTAGCCAAGGTCCTAACAATTAGGACACGTTTGGTACAAGTTTATGACAACTAAACTTTCTTCTTCTTTTTAAGGGGAACTCATATTCTTTTTAAAGGGAACTCATCATTTTTTTAAAGGAAAGTAGAAAAAATAATTCTTAATTATATTTATACAAAATATTGTTCCCCATAATTTTTTTTAGGGGTAGTAGAAAAAAAAACTTATTCTTAATTATATTTATACAAAAAAGTTTTTAAATTTAGGACTGATGAGATTTCTCAGTGCGAAAGTTGTGTTAAAATAATAAATCTCACTCAAGAATAAATTATCTAATCAAATATCACAAAGGAATTCTCAATGAAAGAGAAATTTTATTTACACTAAAATTACACACTTTGTTAACACTCAAGTTCCATTTTTTACATGTATAAAAGAAAGTTAATTAAGGTTCTGCCACCCAAATTTACCATAACCATTTAGCATTGATAATCTATATATGTACATGTGTAAAACAAGTTAAGGTTCTGCCGCCCAAATTTATTGCCTCCGTTAAGTGCTGAATCAACGATCATTCCATATATGGAACTCGTTAGGTGCAAGATTGCATATATTTTTGGCTAGCAGGGAGTACACGGATCATAGGAAGTAGAGTAATGCTCTGTTTTTTAATCTTCTCATTGCATTGTTTTTGTACATTCATTACAAGTATTTATACTTGAGTTTTAGGCGGTTTGGTGCGTCCCGAATATGTATTAGAATTTAGAATACTTGAGAAGCTTTTATTTTTCTTTCTTGAGTGACACCTGGTCATGTGAGGTGTCAACACTATCTTCAACATAGATTTTGCTTCTTACTATTGCTGTCACATGCATCTTTTTCACACCTGAATGACGAGAATTACAAGCCTTAATCCACAGAATGAGTGAATATCTTGCTATTTTATAAGGCCTGATAGTTTATTCCCTTCCTTCGATTTAATTTTAAACGAATTCTTAGAAGACAGATTACAGATAGCTTTGCCAAGATCAAATTGTGCTGCATGATTGTTTCGAAGCAATTTATTTTCTTACACGTGATTTATTAAGATTTTTTTAATGGCGATTATAGAAATGTGGTCCAATCCTTAATTTTCTTATTCATTATTAATGTTCTAGTCTCTATCATGTATGGTATTATCATATTATATCCGTTGATTTTTGAACCCCCAAACCATTACTAATAAATATTGATATTTTAAGTACTAAATTGTTAGAATAATGATTAAATAATTCAATTCATCATTTTTTAATAGCTTATCAACATGTTTGATCTCAAATTGGAACCATATTTCTACTCTATCTATTATTTGAAAAGTTAAAATCTTACTGGAAAATCTAAGGCTACAAGTAGAGAGGAGTGTTAGAATAAAAATTAATTAATTAAATCTAATTCACACGTGAGCTTAAGGTTTTCTCATCAGTGGAGTAGTTGGCTACTAGTCCAACACTCTTTTTCTTCTTCTCTCTTGTCCTCTATCTTGTCTTGTCCTCATTTTGCGCTATCAGTCGGAGTTGGTAGCTGACGATGATTGTTAATAAAGAAACAAAAAGACCAAATACTTCACATGCCTCAAACTTGCTCAAATGATCAAACGGGTAATTTGGGCTAATTCTCACCAAATAGTGACTGCCGCCAGCTGCATGTTAATCAAATGGTTGTCAAACAAATTTATAAAATATAAAAATAAATAAATAACCAGGTGCTCAACAAAATAAATAAATATAGGTGGGTCATAAGAGTAGTAGTTGTCAGTTGTCGTGGAAGGTGGCCATTACTCTTAAGTGTAAGCAACTTTTTTAAGGGTAAAACAGAGAGAAGTAGCAAATAAAAGTCAGAAAAAATTGCCAGTCACTTAACAAAAACCAGGTGCTCAACAAAACAGCTAGTAAAACCGAAGTGCTCAACATATAGACAAAACTGCGTAGCTCATTTTATATAAGGTAATGAAGAAATTGAGTGAAGGAATGGATCATGGATGGCCTACTAGAATTCCCTTGTTAATATTAATTCTAGTACTTTATCTAACAAATTAAAGTTCCTTAGACACTTTCACATGCCCTCCATTCGGACTTTCACAGTTTCATGTCCTATAATCTTCATTGGAAAAAAATGATTCCTGCTAAACCGTTATTGAATGCATTTTTACTTCTCTCCCTTCTTTTTCCAATTTGCCTTTCCCTTCACAGTATTACACCAAACCAGCCCATCAAGGATGGTCAAATTCTAGTCTCAAACCAAAAAACCTTTGCACTTGGTTTTTTCAGCCCCGGAAATTCCAACCGCCGCTACGTTGGAATTTGGTATAATGACATTACCGAAAAAACCGTTGTGTGGGTTGCAAACAGAGACAATCCTCTCAATGATACCTCCGGAGTCCTCTCCATCAACAGTCAGGGAAACCTCGTACTCCACAACCAAAACCAAACCTTTCCCATTTGGTCCACCAATGTTTCAGTTTCAGTATCACCCACAAACATTAAATTCTATGGCTCAGCTCTTAGATGTGGGAAATCTTGTATTGGTTCAACAAGACAACAAAAGGGTCATATGGCAAAGCTTTGATTATCCCACGAATATTATCCTTCCAAATATGAAAATTGGTCTGGACCGGAGAACCGGGCTGAACCGGTTCCTAACATCTTGGAAGTCTAAAGATGACCCGGGAACCGGTAATTATTCATTCGGATTGGACCCACGTGGGTACCCGCAGTTGATGTTGTACATGGGTCGGAATCTAATATGGCGTGTCGGATCTTGGACCGGGCAAAGATTCAATGCTTTACCCAAAATGTCACCTAGTCACATCTTCAATGTCTGTTTTGTGAATAATCAAGATGAAATCACCTCCATGTACAGTATAACTGACCCCGAAGTTTTCTCTAAAACTTTATTAGTGCTAGATGAATCAGGAACAGTGGAGAGGACCACATGGCACCAGGGTAGATGGGTCGGGTTCTGGTCTAAATTGAGAGACTCATGTGAAGACTATTTGTATTGCGGTCCAAATAGTAATTGTGACATGTCCAATGCGGAAAATTTCGAGTGCACGTGCTTACCCGGTTTTGAACCCAAGTCGACCCATGATTGGTACTTGAGAGATGGGTCGGGTGGGTGTGTGAGGAACCAAGGAATGTCCACGTGCAAGAACGGAGAAGGGTTTGTGAAGTTGACACGGGTGAAGTTGCCGGATACTTCTGTAGCACGTGCAGACATGAGGTTGAGTTTGAAAGAGTGTGAGGAGGAATGCTTGAGGAATTGTTCTTGTATGGGTTACACGAGTGCTGATGAGAGAGAGGGAGGGACTGGGTGTTTGACATGGCATGGGAATTTGGTGGACACAAGGACCTTTTCCGTAGATGGACAAGATTTATACGTACGTGTGGATGCAGTTACACTAGGTGCGTACTCTTTGATCTTAATTTCTATAAGATTAATTCTATAATCCAAAATTTGTTTCTCAATTTCTCAAACATATGGCTAACGATAATGGTGATAATGTTGTGGTTCACAAGTTTTAATCTGTTTTACTTAATGCAAGTGATCATTAGAAATAAGTGTTAAACTTTTGTTGCTACTAACAAGGCATGCAGGACTTATACAACCGAAATTGTAAGTTATGTTCTTTGTAATATTCCAATTTTATGGCATAGAACATCTCAGATTTCAAGCATGTTGCATAGAATCCATATACAGCTTTGTAAAACCATCCAAAAAAATCAAAATTTTCACAATTGCTATGATCTTTGTCTTACTTCAGTCCAAACTCATACAACTAATAGACTAAGTCAAAAGAGATTTAGAATTTGCACACACTTAAGTCTTAACATCTGTTCCTTAATATTATGTAAACACAAGCATTCCCTTAATATCCTTTCCCTTCTCACTACCCTCATTTTTCCTCAATTTGCACTAATATTAGTAATTTCTGAACAATTACCTTCATAGCTTTAACTTTTAAGACGTCAATATGATTAATATTTATTTTTTCTTTTTTATCCTTAGCTCAATATGCTAAGAATAACGCTCTTATTCAAAGTAAGAAGATGCCGGTGATTCTGGGAGCTTTTGTTTCTGTAACATTGCTTCTTGTAGTCTCCATTCTGTATTGGTTGGTAAAAAGGAAGAAAAAAGGTAAGCAACTTTTTTTTCTCTATTTTGTTTGAAGCAATTTCTTTTCACCTATTTGTTTATTTTATGAGGTGGTGAACAAATAATTCCAAGGTGCCTCTAGTGTGCAAAACCAAATAATCAGAGATTAAAAAAGGATTAGTTAATTTGGTGAGTGAGGAGTGAGGAGGCAACAGAAAAATCAGAATCTCACAGCCATAATCCTTTAGCTAGAAAAAATTATCAACTTAGCACATTTAACACTTTTTAAACTAGTTGGATTTCAATAAATTGATACCTACACTTTTCTTTTAGTGTAGATATTCATAATTTGATCAATATTGTAACTAGCATTATTTGTTAATGTGGTTGATGACAGGGAAGAGGCAAAGAAAATATTCATATGGTGTAGCATCCAATTCACGTTTTTTTGAATACTCTCCAATGGAGTTCGATGGAACAAGAAGAAATTCAGATTTACCATTGTTTGATCTAAGTACCATTATTGCAGCCACAAATAACTTCTCTGTCTTTAACAAGCTTGGAGAAGGAGGTTTTGGCTCAGTGTATAAGGTAGTCTCCTTGAAAGAGTCCCAAAATTTGCATAATTTCATTTCATGTGTTAAGGCATCAATAATTCCATCTTTAATGTTTAGGGATTCATGGTGCAAGACTTTGTTAGGTGAAATTGAGCTTGCCCAAATAATCAAGAGTTGAATTTTTCTCAGTAGGTGTGCAGTATGACTAAATGAAATTTGGACTTTGATTTCAGGGTTTACTTCATAATGGAATGGAAATAGCAGTAAAAAGACTATCAAAGTCGTCCAGACAAGGTATAGAACAATTCAAGAATGAAGTTGAATTAATTTCTAAACTCCAACACAGGAACCTTGTAAAGATTGTAGGTTGTTGCATTCAAGAAGAAGAGAAGATGTTAATCTATGAGTACTTGCCAAACAAGAGCTTGGACTATGTCCTTTTTGGTATGTTTTCTCTTTTATATGAACTTATCGCATCATCACAAGAAAAGGTCCAATTACAAAGGGGGTGAATTCCTAGTATGAAGAATATTCCACTTAACCACAAATGCGATCCAAGGGCGGCTCAAGGCCTAGACAACTTAGCCCATGGCCTAAGGCCCCTAATAAAAATATAAATGAATAACTAATTTTGGAGAAAAAAAAAATTGTTATATGTTAATAAAAATCCATTCTAATTATTTTAATAGATTTATCATCGTTTCATTAAGTTATATCTTATATTAATTGTCATCATGTCTTAATTACAACTTTAATTATCGTATGTCATCAACCCTCTTTCTAATGACATGTTATATAATTGAAATTGATTCCCCAAATATTAGAAAAATTATTTAGTAGTCTCAGACTACAAATAAATGCATAATCTCCCCCTCTCATAGAGTGATGGGTCCCACCATTAATTTAATTAATGGGACCCACCATTCATGTGAGAGGGGACTATGCATTTATTTGTAAACCGAGACTACTGAATAATCACTCCAAATATTATAACACATGACACATATTTTAAATGTGTTATAAGATAATTTTGAAAAAGTTCACGTCTTCACGACTTTAAATCCAAAATCGTGTTTGAAAAAACACAAATTGAATATTCTTTAATTATGAAATCTGGTGCATTTATATCATTCTTTATTTACATTTCATAAGAAAACTTTTAACCTTTATATGCCAAAGGATGAATGATTTTTAATCAATTAATTCCTCATCCATATAAAATCCAATTATTATATATTATTTGTATATTCATAATCTGATAATTTAAGATATTGGAGTAAATTAAATACAAGGCTGAGTATTAAGTTATCGCCTTAGGTCTCAAATTGTATTGAGCCGGCCCTCATGCGATCTAATCTAACTTCTTATCCCTTCATTCAGATGAAACAAAAAGGTCATGCTTAGATTGGGGAAAACGGTGGGAGATTATTTGTGGGATTGCTCGTGGGATTTTATATCTTCATCAAGACTCAAGATTAAGAGTTATCCATAGAGATTTAAAGTCTAGCAATGTTCTACTTGACACTACAATGAATCCAAAAATTTCAGACTTTGGTATGGCAAGAATATTTGGAGGGGACCAAATTGAAGCAAAGACAAATTGCATTGTTGGAACATAGTAAGTTCCCCACAAGATAATGATATATTAATAATTTCCACCTTATTAAGACTAATATTTTTATATGTCAAAAGAGAACAAATCAGAGGGCTTAAAATATTAAGCATGTCTTTGTAATTCTTTTTCATTTTGTGTTACTCCAAAGTTTTTATTTTAAGTTAGTCAAAGAGATAGAGCTTTCTTTGACAATTTTTGTTGACTAATATGTAAGGCTCAATAATTTCCTTTTAATTTTGCTATGACAGTGGTTATATGTCACCAGAATATGCAATGCATGGGCTGTTTTCAATAAAATCTGATGTATTTAGTTTTGGAGTGTTGCTACTAGAGATCATTACTGGTAAAAGGAATAGTAATTTTTATCGTGATGATCCTTCCTCAAATTTGATTGGACATGTAAGTACATGTGCAAAGAGTTACTTGCAATATTAGCTTTATACTATTTTGCCTAATATGATGAATATGTTGTTGTAGGTTTGGGACCTATGGAGAGAAGGCAAAGCCATGGAAATAGTTGATTCATCACTAAGTGAGACATATCCTGCTAATGAAGTTTTTAGATGCATTCATATTGGGCTTTTATGTGTGCAAGAACATGCAATAGATCGGCCAACCATGTCAGCAGTTGTTATCATGTTGGGTAATGACACACAACTTCCTTGTCCAAATAAACCTGCATTTATTTTGAAGAGTGCTTACAATAGTATAAACAGATCAACTAGGAAAGCAACAAATTCTGTTAATGATGTAACAATTTCTTCAATTGATGGTCGATAAAGTCCCAGGTTGTTTGGAGCACAGTTTTAAGATGTCCTCTATGATTAACTTCTTCTAAATCTACTTTGCACTATTTATTTTTCATGTATAATATGTATTATACAAAATTCCAAAAATAAAAAATAAATAAGTGTAACATTACTGCTTATAAAATGGTATAGTCCAAAACTTGTAATGAAATGACTACCATTTCCATAAGATGCTTAATGCTTTCATTAAATTTTATACATCAACAAATGCTTATGGGCGGTGATAACTTTATTGGTTTGCAAACCGAGTTGTCCAAGTTTGTAGAGTGCAATGGACATGAAAAAAATTGAAGGAACCAATAAATGCAATACACTGCAGGCAAGTTTTAATATCATTTTAATTTTAGTGTGTCATTATCATTATAGCTCAATAATATTATTCAGTTCCTTTCATAAGAAGAGCGTGGGTTCAAATCCTCACATTCTCACTTGTTAAAAAAAATAAAAAACTATTGATTTGATCTCGTATGGCTAACATCTAATAGGAAAGAGCACTTGAACATAAACAAAAGTAACAAGTAAGGTCAAAGATAAATATACGAATACAATAGAGTAGCTCGGTCGTGACAGAACTATAAATTCATATGATCCAGTTAGGCTCCTGATTGAGTTCTAATTTGGTTACTCCCGAATTATTTCCCCTCCAATGTGTTATATTTAATCTTAATTGTAAAATGGATACTATCCTTTTCTAAGATATATAGCCTATTTTCTGTGGGTATTAAAATTTATAGCAACCCAAATGATTTTGATACCCAAGGTCGCTCTGATGGCCAAGGTTTTGTCCCATAAGTTGCGGCTTGAAGCTATATTAGTACGTTTAAATAAAAACATAAATAAGGAAGACAGGCCAGAATTAATTCGACCTCTAGGCTCTAGTTCATAGCATGGTAAATGAACTAATGCTAACTGCTAACGTACTACCTAATGCAATCATAAATTAATTGTTTTACACTAATTTTGTTTGATCGGTTCTTAATCTTGAAAGATAATCGGCAGAGAAGGAAAAATTGAAAGATCTTGTAGAACATAACATGATCAATCTCCATCCCATAGCAGGGTCCTATCAACAAACCTTTTGACATTTACTATCAAGAACTCAGAGGGGAGTGAAATTTCAGCATGTCCAATATGCATATAGTAAATTCAATAATTTCTTAACAATTATTGAAAATTCCAACATTCAAAATTATTGTTGGGAGTGGAGTATTGAAATGACAATTTTTGGATTGCTAGTGAAAATAAGATAAAATTTTCCATATTAATTATTTTAGATCAGAATTTCTTTTTCTTCTTTTAACTTACATTTGTTAGAAATAGTCTAATAGTACATGTAAGGTATATCTCTGTCCAGCATGGCAGCACATTACCTTGCCAACTAAAATGGGCCACAGCCCAAAAGTCCAATGATTATATTTCATTTTCACCTAGCCAAATCACAAATGTACCTATATATTCCTCCAAAAAATTAAAGTGTACCTATATAAACGGCCCCAACGGCCATACAGATGGCAATCCTCATGGTTCACTTTTCCTCTTTATGACAAAGAAACAACCCCACGTCTTTTTTTTTTTTATTAAATTTGGGCACGTCCTCTCACTCTTTATTTTACTCTCAAACATGAGGTTGAGAAGTTTGAACCAGTCTCATCCATCATTCATCACTCTCTTTCCCTTCTCTTTATCAAATAAATCTAAGCCATCTCTTTCTCCACAGCTGTCACTCGTTGATGGTACAGCCTCTCGTTACACACCTCCTTAATTTTTATAGAAACATATGCTATGCATGTGTATTTTTAATTATATCATTTAAGTTATTAAGATTGTTTAAATGATTTAGTGAGTTATTTTATTAATATGCACATGAATAGCTTATAGAACATTAAGTTGAAGATGGGGAAGAGGCAAAGAAAATATTCATATGGTGTAGCATCCAATTCACGTTTTTTTGAAGACTCTCCAAGGGAGTTCGATGGAACAAGAAGAAATTCAGATTTACCATTGTTTGATCTAAGTACCATTATTGCAGCCACAAATAACTTCTCTGTCATTAACAAGCTTGGAGAAGGAGGTTTTGGCTCAGTTTATAAGGTAGTCTCCTTGAAAGAGTCCCAAAATTTGCATAATTTCATTTCATGTGTTAAGGCATCAATAATTCCATCTTTAATGTTTAGGGATTCATAGTGCAAGACTTTGTTAGTTAAAATTGAGCTTGCCCAAATAATCAAGAGTTGAATTTTTCTCAGTAGGTGTGCAATATGACTAAATGAAATTTGGACTTTGATTTCAGGGTTTACTTCATAATGGAATGGAAATAGCAGTCAAAAGACTATCAAAGTCGTCCAGACAAGGAATAGAACAATTCAAGAATGAAGTTGAAATAATTTATAAACTCCAACACAGGAACCTTGTAAAGATTCTATTGATGGCCATTCCTGCGGGGCCAATGGCTAATATAAAGCCAATAACCCAATAGGCCCAAATGCAATGGGTTTGGTTCAAAATGAAGTCCAATTTAGGGCCCACAAACTTAGACCAATCACTAATATAAAGTAGTTGGCCAAAATTCCAATTCATGGCATTAGAGCCCAAATGCAATTGGACCTGTCAAAAAACAAAGTCTAATACAAAGGCTTAACAACAAATGGGCTTGTAAGGCTCATAAGCCCATCAAAAGGATAATGTAAATCTTTGGGTTTTATTGGGAACAAAACCTAATGCAAAGGTCCCAAAACCAACAAATGGGCCCACAAGGCCCATAAGCCTATAAAAAGGATAACATAAACCCTTGGGTTCTATCCCTTGGAACAAGCCTATAATGAAGGTCCAAAAAACCCATCTACGAGTCCACTATCTATAAAACCAAACATGTTAAAAAGGTCCCTCAATGGGTCTAATTAAAAGCTCCAGCCAAAGAGCTAATAGGCCCACCAAACCAACCATGATAAAAGGGTCCTGCGATAAACTATTCCACCAAAGAAACTAAAACCAAAAGCAAATGGGAGGACCAAGGCCATAAGGTCCCACCACGAAATGGGTAATATAGTTCTCTATATAAAGAAATCCAAAACCATGGCATCACCTCAAAGGAGTCTCGACAGAAGCCAAGTCAAGAGACTTTTTAGTCCAATTACAAACCAACCAAATTTAACAAGCCATTGAGACTTCACCAACGGAAGAGATGGATGTGATATCTCTGAAACTATCTAATGGCAGCAGCCTAAACTTGCAAAAAGCTAACCAATTTCCTTATTTCTTGTAGGGATCACGGGGCGATGGTTTGGCGATAGGGGAGTTTGTCCAGGAGGCTAATGAATCTGGCTAAAGACTGAAGGATTTGTTTGGGAAATCCCTCGGTCACCAAAGCTCGATTCCTGTAGCCACATGTGTGCTCGCAACCATCCAAAAAAAATCAATCCTTTCCCACCCAACCGGTTTGGGCAAGATATTTAATTCTTCCATCTGTTGTTGAAACCTCATTTATTGCTTGAACCTTTCCTATAAAGCCATCATTACTATTACTTGAAATCTGGCGAAAATGATGGCAAAGGGATGAAAGGAAGCAACCATGGCTTTTCTGCCATGAAAAGACTCTTGCCGAAAAAGAGAGGAATAGTTGCCTTGGAAAAGCCTAAGAGGAATCACCCAAGGACACGTTGTTGTCCAAATGGGAGCATCTGGGTTGTCTTCCACAAAGGCCCAGCCATTATAAAAGGGAAAAGACACATTTGAAGCAAAGGAGGAGGGGGAATAAGACAATCCTAAAGACTAGAAGCCTATACAACACATTCAAAACATCAAAAGTGGATATCATCCATAATCTAGAACCACAAAATCACCTTCAAGCGTGCACACTAGCTTGGACGAACTCTCCCCCAAATCCATCCCCTGCGGTTCTCTGTAATACTTATATTGAATTTGTTCCTACGAGACTAATGTATCTTCCTGCAGAGCCCATTCTTACTTTGCAGACATTGCTAAGAGAGGAACTTTAGATTTCGAACCACTAGCCCAACACAAACAATGGTCCTTACCGCAAGGATCCAATATTACAAGATGCAGATAAGCTTTCTCTCCCATTTCAATCCTTAACTCCCATTATTTATAATGTATATATACATATATATATATATATATATACTATATAATATATATTTATAATGTATATATACATACATATTGTGTACTTGAATGTTGTTGCAGAAACAAGATTTTGTTTCGGCAAAACCAAAGCTATGTTGCAAAGATATCCATCTATTCATTATTTATTTATTTATGAGTTGAATAATTTTGGGCTTTTAGTCTACAGTATAAACTAGCCGATAAATCCCATGGAAGCAAGTCTTTGTTGCTGTAAATATCATGGCAAAGAAGCTCCTACGGAACCTATAGGCCCTACCGCAGGACCTACACATCTTATTGCAGAACCGAGTTTAACAAATGACTCTCATACATTCTTTTTATATATACTTTTAAGTTTTCTCCTGCAGTGCCCATCTTATTCTACAAAAATGGGTAAGCGTCCACTAAAGCTATCATTTGCTGCATAATCCAAGTTTGAGCTACTGCACACTAAAGTCCAAACACACAAAAGAACTTAGAGGCTTGAGCTATTGACCAAGAGACAACAATAGTGTTAACTATAAAAACCTAGTCACATGAGATTGGGCCATCATCTTTAGATCGCAGCCATTAGCCACGAGGCCCACCGCGAAGGCTTGGTGTGAGTTTTGATCTCACTTCCTTACCTATTCCATCTACAATATCACCCCACAAAAAAAAAAAAAAAAAAAAAAAAAACTCCAACAACAGGAACCTTGTAAAGATTCTAGGTTGTTGCATTCAAGAAGAAGAGAAGATGTTAATCTATGAGTACTTGCCAAACAAGAGCTTGGACTATGTCCTTTTTGGTATGTTTTCTCTTTTATATGAACTTATCGCATCATCACAAGAAAAGGTCCAATTACAAAGGGGGTGAATTCCTAGTATGAAGAATATTCCACTTAACCACAAATGCGATCCAGGGGCGGCTCAAGGCCTAGGCAACTTAGGCCTTGGCCTAAGGCCCCTAATAAAAATATAAATGAATAACTAATTTTGGAGGAAAAAAAAAATTGTTATATGTTAATAAAAATCCAAAAAATTGAAGGACTAAAATTGAAACTTTTAAAATTTTGAAAACCAAATCAGAATTTGGGTAAAATGAACTAAGACCCCCTTGACATTTAATTTATGCTGCTGTTGCAATAAAACTCTCTTTACTTTTTTTGTGCCAATTTAGGACATAAATTTTGCTAATGTTGCAAATTAGACCCCTTCTATCTATTATCTATTTATCTGTTTATTTTAACTTCTTTTTTTTTGGCACAAAACCGTTAAAAAATGCAATAAGACCCATAAACTTTTATATTATTGCAGTAAGATCCATTTTTTTCTATTTTTAGTTTTTTTTTTTTTTTTTTTTTTTTTTTTTTTTTTTTTATAATAATTTATTTGTAATAGTATCAAAATTTATGTACTAAATTGGCACAAAAAAAGTTAGGAGAGTCTTTCTACAATAAAATTAAAGTTCATAAGGTCTTACTGCACGTTTTAGTGTATTTTATCCACTTACTGTATTTTAGAAACAGACGTGCATATAGTTCAACCCCTTTTTTTCAAGTAGTTATTATGAATACATCATACCTTCTTTTACTTGGTATAATGCATTTGATTATAACTTTGAAAATAATCCACACACAAAAAATACTAATGTCATTTGATTCACACAAAAAATCATTAGTTTTGCATGTAGGCACAATGGTGATGGTGGTAGTAATATTGGAGGTGGTGTAGCCGCGGTGGTAGTGACAGTTGCCAGTGGAAGTGGTGCTCATGGTGATGGTGTGGTGGCAGTGGGTGACTACAGTGGTAGTGGTGACAATTGAAGGGTATACGGTGGTGGTTGTGTTACCTTGGTGGCACAATAAAAAATTGGAGAGGGTGAGATCACAAGGGAATGGTGAAAAGCGTTTTTACCTTCTTTTTCTTTTTTCTTTTATGAATTTTTTTTTTTTCGTTCACCAAGATTTTCTATCACACGAAATATCAGAAAATGTATATTTTCATAAAGAATTTCTTTTTTGCCAAAACAACGATGCATGCATGACTCGTCCATATATATTTTTTTCTACTAGGCTTGCAAGCAAGAATGTGCCATCACCCGGCTCACCATGTCATCAGTTGCAAGGACAGACCTGCATTGGATCCTAAGGATGGCATGCATGGCCCCCTTTATCCAAAAAAAAAAAAAAAATTTATATATATAAAAGTGTTTATAAGTACGTATCCCAAAGAATCCAAATGGAATGTTTGGCTAGCTCTTTACCAAGAACCCTCTTAAAATGCTAAAAAAATCGCCTTTTATGTTTTTGGTGTTTATAACTTTATATGCAACTAAAAACCTTTAAGAAAAAGCTAAAAAAATAAGAGTTTAAGAAGGTTCAAACAAAGTAGAACTCATCTCTCTCAAGTCTCATCCAGTTTAAAAACACCACACACACACACACAATATAGGTAATAAAGTAATTTCTATTTTAAAGTATTTTAAATTAGTTCTGTGCTCTTTTATACCCGCGTGATTTGATTTTCCAATATATTTTGATACGGACCCAAATTAATCCTCAACGACGACCAACCCGTCATGGACGACAGTATTAAAGCACCCAGCTGTGTATAGCTTCAAACCCGCATGTCAAGCGTGCCAGCTCTTTTACCTCTCTGGAAAAGTCAAAAGTGTAATTTAAAAGCTAGAATCAAGGACCAACACGGTTACAAATCAGGACCAGACAGTTACAAATCCGGATATTAAAACCATTTAATGACCACCAACGGCTAGAAGACCAGAGCCTCCCTATATAAATCCAGAGAATTCTCAGACAAAGGTATTCACTCTTTTTCTCACTTCTAGACTCTCTGAAGCCGTGTTTCTCTGTCACGTTCCTTGCTAACTTAAGCATCGGAGGCTCCCCCCACCGGACCACCGCCGGTGCCCCCCTCTTTTAATTGTTATTCTGTTTTGCAGGTATTCACTCGTCGGAGAGAGCATCGTCCATTCGGATTGACTCGTGCGTGAGCCCACTGATTTTAGGCATTATCAGTTGGCGCCGTCTGTGGGAACGACTTAATAAGCCACTGTCGTTCTTAGAGCAAAAAGGGCCGCACACAGGTCGATAGCGATCATGGAAGGAGCTCCCAACGACGGAACCAGTGCTGACCCCACCATGACTCCAATTGAGAGGCAAATGCAGGTCATCGCCACCAGCATTCAGGACCTCGCTCGAGAAACATCTCGTCAGAATCAAGAGTTATGGCAGGCCATCAGGAAGGGGCCCCCAACCCCCCATGACAACAACCAACCTCCTCCGCGGGGTGGAAACAGGTCGAATGACCAGGAAGCTGACAGCCATCAAGTCACCCGTCGTAGGGGAGGCGAAGTTGAGAGAACTCCGCCCCGCAGCAGGCACAGAGCGGAAAGCGCAGGAAGTTCCGCTCCACCTAGCCAACCTAGGACAGCTAAGACAACGAGGTCGTCCAAACAGCCAGAACGACCAGATAGGTCGTCCAAACAGCCTGAACGAGAAGATAGACGGGGAAACTCCTCCAGACAACCTGATCATCCAGACCGATCCACAAGAGACCCGGATGACAAAACGGCACGTTTGGAGAAAGAATTACGAGAAATGAGGAAACAAATGGGAGACATGAAGAACAGCCTAAGAGCGAAAGCTGCTCGCAACCTTGACAACCTCGTACATCGGGCCGATTCTCCGTTTATCCCAAGCATTGCTGACTTCCCGCTCCCGTCCAGATTTAAGGTACCATTGCTAGAGAACTTCGATGGAACCAAAGACCCATTTGACTACCTAGAGGCCTTCAAAACAGTCATGCAGCTGCAAGCCGTCCCTGAAGAAGTAATGTGCCGAGCATTCCCCCTGGGACTGAGGGGATCTGCAAGGGTTTGGTTCAACAAGCTCGAGTCAGAGTCGATCGGTTCATTCGTCCAGCTCAGTCGTGCATTCATCGATCACTTCATTGGCAGCCAACGAAGGGGACGACCGCCCACTCACTTGCTCAGCGTCAAACAAATGGAGGGGGAATCGCTAAGGACATTCGTACACCGCTTCAACGAAGAAGCGATGAAGATCGATCGTCCAAAAGAAGACGTCACTGTAACAGCCTTCATGGCAGGTTTACGAAAAGGGGATTTCCTTTATGAACTCTGCAAAGACCCCCCAGAAACAATGTCAGAGCTTATGTACGAAGCCACGAAACACATGAACGCAGAGGACGCCCTAGAAGCTATGGAAGACCCACCACCGAAAAGGCGCAAGGAAGCTGAAGATCGTAAACCTGAACCCGCCAAGCAAAAGGTCCCGAAATTCACCGAAACCCCGGAACGTAAACGGACGACCGCACCCCCCGTGAAATTCAGCAGTTTCACACCTCTGAACACACCAATCGACAAACTACTCATGCAGATACAAGACGATCCGTCACTTCGGATGGCCAGGTAAGATACGTTCAGATCCTAACAGCCGACCTAAAAACTTGTATTGCAGGTTCCACAGAGATCATGGACATCTCACAGAAGAATGCGTAGCCTTGAAGGAACAAATAGAAACACTCATCCGGCAGGGCAAACTGCAGAAGTATGTCAGTCGTCCAACGAATACCCGTCCAGCAAAGCCTCCAGCACAGAGGGAACAGGCCGAACCCAACAGGCCAGGACCCGTAGGAGAAATCAGAACCATCGTTGGAGGACCAGCATCAGGAGGAACCTCAAGAGCCTCAAGGAAAGCATATGCGAGGCAAGTACACAACATCATGGTCGTCCAGCGCCCACCAAAGAACATCCGCCTCGACGACCAGATCATCTCTTTCAGCGAAGAGGACGCCAGAGGCACCCATCAGCCCCATGACGATGCCCTAGTGATAACAATTAACATTGCAGGTTTCACCACAAGGCGAGTAATGGTAGACAACGGGAGTTCGGCTGATATACTCTACCTCCCCGCTTACCAACAAATGCGGCTTGACAAGGACAAATTGCGCCCCATGGATGCACCACTCGTGGGATTCACAGGCGACAAGATTTGCCCAGTCGGTATTGTGACCTTACCGATAACGGTCGGTACTCACCCAAAGACGGTCTCTAAGACGGTAGACTTCCTCGTCGTCAACTGTCCCTCAGCATACAACGCAATAATCGGACGACCAACCCTCAACCGACTCCGAGCCGTGACCTCCACATACCACCTTCTCCTCAAATTCCCCACTGAGCATGGAATAGGAGAAGTCAGAGGAGATCAAGTAGCAGCCAGAGAATGTTACCTTGCCTCCCTCGGGTCAGGAGGACAGAATCAGACGATGACCATCGAGGAGCAGAAGATCCTAGTGAAGCCTTCTGGGGAACTAGACACCATCGAGCTAGAAGATGGACGACCAGAAAGGACGACCAAAATTGGGGCTGAACTGCCCCCAAAAATAAAAGAATCACTCGTCCAGTTCTTGAAAGATAACAAGGATGTCTTCGCATGGAGTCACGAAGATATGCCAGGTATCAACCCTTCCATCATTTCACACAAGTTAAATGTTGACCCTTCTCTCCGTCCAATAAAACAGAAACGAAGAGTCTTCGCGCCAGAGCGGAACAATGCCATCATGGAAGAGGTGGACAAACTCCTGGCAGCAAACTTCATCAGGGAAGTATTCTACCCCGACTGGCTTGCCAACGTAGTCATGGTAAAGAAAAGTACCGGAAAATGGCGAATGTGCGTCGACTTCACCGACCTAAATAAAGCATGTCCTAAAGATAGCTTCCCTCTCCCAAGAATAGACCAGCTAGTCGACTCGACAGCTGGTCATAAACTATTAACATTTATGGATGCCTTTTCAGGTTACAACCAAATAGGAATGGACGAGGGCGATCAAGAAAAGACATCCTTCATCACCAGCAGAGGACTCTTCTGCTACAAGGTGATGCCCTTCGGACTGAAGAACGCCGGAGCCACCTACCAACGACTGATGAACAGAATGTTCCACGACCAGATTGGCCGGAACGTCGAAGTTTACGTCGACGACATGTTGGTAAAGTCCAAAGAGGAAGACGGTCACCTGGACGACCTCAGAGAGACTTTCCAAACGCTCCGCAAGTACCAGATGAAGCTGAACCCAAGTAAGTGTGCATTTGGTGTTTATTCAGGAAAATTTCTTGGCTTTATGGTTTCGCAGAGAGGCATAGAAGCAAACCCAGACAAGATCAAAGCAATATTAGAAATGCAGCCACCAAAGAACACCAAAGAAGTACAAAGACTGACGGGAAGAATAGCCGCACTGAATCGATTCATGTCTCGATCCACAGACAAATGCCTACCCTTCTTCAAAACATTAAAGAAGGCATTTGAATGGACCGACGAATGCCAACAAGCATTTGAAGAGCTCAAGAAGTACCTGACGGAACCACCCTTGCTTAGCCCGTCTAAACAAGGCGAGGAGCTCTACCTATATCTGGCCGTGTCACCAACTGCCGTCAGCTCCGCACTAATCCGGGAAGAAGAAAGACGACAGTTGCCCGTCTATTACACGAGTAGAGCGCTGAGAGGAGCCGAAGAAAGATATCCTCCTATGGAAAAGTTAGCGTTCGCCCTAGTGACAGCTGCAAGGAAACTCCGCCCATACTTCCAAGCTCACACGATTGTGTTACTCACCAACCACCCATTACGGAAAGCAATGAGCAAACCAGATGCAGCTGGACGACTTATCCAGTGGTCGATTGAGCTCAGCGAGTTCGACATCGACTACCGACCACGAACAGCGATCAAGGCTCAAGCCCTGGCAGACTTTATAGCAGAGTTCACCTCGAAAGATGACGAGCCAACGGAAGACGTCGAACAGGCATCGAAGTGGACGGTGAACATAGATGGGTCGTCGACAAAGGACTCAGGCGGAGTGGGCATAGTCTTGAGGTCCCCAGAAGGTGACATCATCAAACAAGCAATACGACTGCAGTACCCAACCACCAACAACGAAGCTGAATATGAAGCTCTTTTGGTGGGACTCAAAACGGCCAAGATACTGGGAGCCACAGAGCTAGACGTACGTAGTGATTCGCAGCTCGTCGTAGGACAAGTAAACGGAGACTATGAAGCAAAAGAACGGCGTATGCAGCAATACCTACAACTGGTCCGACATCAAATAAGCCAGTTCCGTGAAGTAAGGCTCTGTCGCGTACCACGAGAACAAAATACAGAGGCAGACCAACTGGCCAAATCTGCCTCGTCATCAACGGTCGACGACAAAATCAAGACCGTCCAACAATCAAGCCTACAAACAACTGAGGTGAACCCCATCCACACTGAAATTTCTTGGATGACGCCAATAATCTCCTACTTACAGAGAGGAACGCTACCAGACAACCGACACGAAGCCAGACGATTAAAGGTACGCGCCTCACGTTTTCTCATGTTGCAGGGAACATTATACAAGAGAGGCTTCTCCCTCCCTTACCTTAGATGCCTGGCACCAGACGAGGCTAACTACGTCATGAGGGAAATACACGAAGGTGTTTGCGGCGACCACTCAGGCGCACGAGCTTTACAAAGAAAGATCGTCAGAGCAGGCTACTATTGGCCGTCCATGAAAGCTGACGCCTGCCAATTCGTCCAACGATGCGATAAATGCCAACGGATTCGCCAACCTCCTACACTCACCTCCGACAGAGCTAGTACCAATGACGGCACCCTGGCCCTTCGCACAGTGGGGCTTAGACATCATGGGACCACTCCCAATTGGAAGACGGCAACTTAAGTTCCTCGTAGTTGCGATAGATTATTTCACCAAATGGGTAGAAGCAGAACCATTGGCAACCATCACAGAAAGGAACATCCAGAACTTCGTATGGAAGGCAGTGATCTGCAGGTTTGGGATTCCAAGAGTACTCGTATCAGACAACGGGAAGCAATTTGACAACCCCAGGTTCAGACAATTCTCTCAAGAACTAGGCATCCACAACCACTATTCATCTCCTGGCCATCCACAAGCCAACGGACAAGTCGAGGTCACGAATCGTTCGCTACTCAAACTCATCAAAACCCGACTTCGAGGGGGCAAAAGGACTATGGCCAGAAGAACTTCCGAGCATACTTTGGGCCTACAGAACAACAGTCAGGATACCAACAGGCGAAACACCATTTCGAATGACATTCGGAAGTGAAGCAGTAATACCCGTCGAAATAGGAATGACGACATTTCGAACTTCAGCATATGACGGACAGAAAAATGAAGAACAACTCCGGCTCAACCTCGACCTAATCGACGAAGTCAGAGAAACAGCGGAAACAAGAATGAAGAGATACCAAGAGAAGATGGCACGACACTACAACTCAAGAGTCAAGCCCCGGCAGTTGTCAATTGGTGACCTCGTCCTACGAAAGGTCACCCTAGCCACCAGAAATCCTTCCGAAGGCAAGCTTGGTCCAAACTGGGAAGGACCCTATAAAATCATTGAAGTACGACGACCAGGCACGTATCACCTAGAAGACATGAATGGACGACGCTTGTCGCACCCGTGGAACGCCGAACATCTCAGGAGATACTATCCCTAAAAAGAGACAAACCTTGTAAAGAATAGAAAATACTTTGAATAAAGAAATAAGGGTGGACGTAGGCACTATTGCCGAACCACGGTAAATCATATGTGTCAACCCGTACCTACGTTCCATGCAAAGTAACCAACGTTAAACTGCATCGTCCAAACACGATCTTTTAACGAATAACCAATGTTAAACTGTATCGTCCAACACGATCTTTTAACTTAACCAATGTTAAACTGTATCGTCCAACACGATCTTTTAACGAACACCCAAAGTTAGACTATATCGTCCAAACACGATCTTCTAACTTAACCAATGTTAAACTGTATCGTCCAACACGATCTTTTAACGAACACCCAAAGTTAAACTATATCGTCAAAACACGATCTGTTAACCCAAACAAAGTTAAAAATTGCAAACACGATCTCTTACAAGCTAAAGTAAAGGTATCGTCCAACACCGATCAAATCACAATCCTTTTAACTTAGACAAAAATCCAGAGTTAAAACACAATCCTTTTAACTTAGACAAAAACCCAGAGTTAAAACCGTGTCGTCCAAACGCCATCCCTTAACATTAGGCAAGGTGATTAACGTCAAACTGACACCATTTAAAAGACTTTCCCCTAAACTCAGAAAAAGACAAAACTAAAACAGAACATTCAAGCATCTAATAAGATGGAAAATTCATACCAAAAACAATTCCGTGCACCGTCTTAAAACGACGAAACATGCACAAACATGCTGTTCAGAAATGTTAAAACGCCCTAAACACGGGCCCCACATTGTTTGAAATTTTTATAAAAAAAAAAAAAAACATCTTCATTTCGACGACACATCCTCGTCACCCGCCTGGTCCTGAGAAACGCCAGCCACGGAGTCTTCGTCATCATAAGGTTGAAGAGCGGAGAAATCTAAACCTGGGAAGCGCTGGACGGCTTGCTTTCTGAAGGCTTCGAAGCCAGACAAGGAAGTAGCGAGTGTTGATGTCTTCAAAAGCTTCCGACGCTCTGAACTCAGACACCGCCGCTTCCTTAGCTCCCTCAATCTGGCCAACGAGATGCTTGAGATCGGCGACAGCTTTATCCTTAGCATCAACCGCCGCCTTAACATCGTCATCTCTGGCCTTGAGTTCCTTCTTCAGCTTCTCCGCATCATTCAGGGCTTCCTTCCTATCCCTCGTCAACTCCATGACGGCTTTTTTGGCGTTCTTCATCTCCGCCTCGTCCGCAATAGATTTTGCTCTCAGCATAGCCAGGTCCTCCTCAACTGAAGCACACCTCCGGGCCATCACCATGGCCTCCGTCAGACCCTACATACACGACCGGGTCAGAAGCCACAAGTAAAAGAACAAAGTAAAATATGCAAAGCAATAAAAGGACAGAAGACCATACCCGCATCAAAGGAGTGAACCATAAGCAGCGAAGAGGTCTTCAGTGTGGGCCACGGCATACTCATCCATGTCCTGGGAAGTGATGGCACCTTTTGCTCTGTCCATTGCCACGAGAGGACTCTGATTGATCGTGGAGGCCGCAGATGGAGGAGTGAAATCAGAGTCCACCAGGATGACGGACGGGGCCTTCTTGGCCTGAAGGGACGGCAGTCGGGAGGACAGGAGTAACGACCGGGACAGAAGGACGAGGAGGCGCCTCCTCGGCCCGCTTGGAAGATCCCTCGTCCGGCTTCTTCCGCTTCAGACTGACGGGGGCAATTGCCACCTCCCCTGATTGGGCAAGTTGTTTGAGTCGATTCTTGTTAAGCTTCATGGTGTTCACGCCTGCAAGCAAGAAACATACCCAAGTTAAAGAAAAATATATACATAAAAAAAAAAAAATACGCAAAACTCAACGACCTACGTTTCTTATTGGCCTTCACTAACGCTCTGACGGAGGAGCTGGGGACGGGTCCAAGTGAGAAAGTAGCGAGGAGGTCCGGCTCGATGAAGATATTGTACCGACGGTCTTCGATATCTAATATCTTCCAAATCCTCTCTTGCCAGACGGAATTCAGCAACGGACGATTCAAAGCTGCAAGAAACAAGAAAAACAGGTCACGCACTGACGATAAATAAAAAAAAAAAAAGAAAAAAAAAAAGAGAGCAAACCGAAGACACACACCAGACCGCGAAGGTGTCCCCCAGGACCTACGGACTCCTACGAAGTCCCTAGGGTCTTCTTGCGGCAGCCTTTCCCAGTTGTCGCCGCATACGAAGAAATACCCGTCCTTCCAGATTCTGTCGGACGAGGGTAATCCTTGAACGACCCTAGAGTTCGCATCGCGGTTTTTGAACGTCCAAAAGCCCCGGGACAAGTGCAATCTGGACGGGCTCGTAACAGAAGAGGAATTCGTCCACTGTTAGGATCCTCCTCCCCGTTACTACTAACCCGCCACATGACCATGCAAGAGATGATCGTCCGCCAACCGTTTGGGTTTATTTGCCCCGGCGCCAAGGAAAGGAAATCTAGAAGTTCCCTAACAAAGGGCTGGACGGGAAAACGAAGACCGGCCCGAAGATCGGCTTCGTAAAAAGCTACGTCACCCTCATATTTAGGGCAACACGCTCGCTCGTCGGAGTCAGGGAATTCTTAGGACGACGTCATCAGGTATTTGATAACGACGCCTTATCTTATCTATATCCTCGTCCCGTCTTATTTTGCTAAAGAAAGACATGGCCTTCCAAGACCTGTCCACCCTAGGCTGTTGACGGGAACCCGAAGTACTAGGGACCGCGTCAGACGAGGGGTCCCCTGCCACCCTTCCGGCAGATTCATCGGAGAGCCCCTCCGGCAACTCCTCTGACAGCGGAAGAGACCACTCCGTCTCATTCGCCGCCATCCTACTCCTAACCGCTTCCCAAGTCGAGAGAGCCGGATAAACTATAGAGTATAGCTCCGCCGCTAATCGGTGGAGCACACTGTCGGAGGAAACGTAGCCCTCTAACGGCGGTGGACCTAAGCTACCCTCGGCAAACCTAGAGACGCCTACGAAGAATAACTTAAACGACGGGCTAAACGAAGCCAGAATGTACTCGGGTGGAAACACAAAACACTAATCGGAAAAAGCTAAAGAGTGAAAGGAAAACTCACCGGAAAAACGGAGAAGAAACCTCAGTCGCTCGCCCCAAAGAACTCTCTTTCGAATAAACTCTCTTTCGAACATGAAAATAAAACTCGAAATCGGTATAAAAACCCTAACCCAAAAAACCCTTCGCATTCAAAAAACCGCCAAAAAACTGACGAAACAACGATTCGAGCGCGCCGTCAAATCACGCGACGACACGTGTCATCTGCAGCCCGAAGCGACACCTTGACATTAATGCAAGGTCTGACGGAACGGCGCCTCGATCACGCCGACCAAACATGTGACGACACGTGTCATCTGTCGCCTGAAACGACACCTTGACATTAATACGAGATCTGACGAAGCGACGCAACGATCACGCCAGCCAGCTACGTGACGACACGTGTCACCCACTCCCAGAAAGACGACCCCTCATTGAATGAAGTCTCCATTTCCCGAAAAATACGCGAAGTTACTAAAAAACCCCCGCGACCACTTCAGTACCTCGTACATCGTCATTTCATAACGACGATACGAAGTAGGGGGCATCTGATACGGACCCAAATTAATCCTCAACGACGACCAACCCGTCATGGACGACAGTATTAAAGCACCCAGCTGTGTACAGCTTCAAACCCGCATGTCAAGCGTGCCAGCTCTTTTACCCTCTCTGGAAAAGTCAAAAGCGTAATTTAAAAGCTAGAATCAAGGACCAACACGGTTACAAATCAGGACCAGACAGTTACAAATCCGGATATTAAAACCATTTAATGACCACCAACGGCTAGAAGACCAGAGCCTCCCTATATAAATCCAGAGAATTCTCAGACAAAGGTATTCACTCTTTTTCTCACTTCTAGACTCTCTGAAGCCGTGTTTCTCTGTCACGTTCCTTGCTAACTTAAGCATCGGAGGCTCCCCCCACCGGACCACCGCCGGTGCCCCCCTCTTTTAATTGTTATTCTGTTTTGCAGGTATTCACTCGTCGGAGAGAGCATCGTCCATTCGGATTGACTCGTGCGTGAGCCCACTGATTTTAGGCATTATCATATTTCATATTAGTTTAAAAGAATTGCAAATATTTATGAATTATGCCAATGATTTGTAAGGACAAGAGAAGATATACAACTTACAAACTTACTTGTGCTAACTTTTCCAATTTCATATATAAACATATTACGAGAAAATTTTAATCATGAATATTGTCAAAATTAAGATTTTAAAACAAAAACACGAAAAGAATATGATTTGTACATTGAAACATAAATTGCTATGAAATTTAGTATGTACATAACGAATCAAAAATGATTTTCGAGATTTAAAAGAATGTCGAGTTTTATTTTGATAGATATATAATTGAGTTGAAATGTATCAAGAAACATTTATTTTCAATTTTTCTTTTGTTTACATTTTTGTTAACATTGAGTAGAGGCTAGTTTTATTTTTTCATGAATTAATTTAATCTTGAATGTCAATATATTTCTCATTCTTAAATTTTGAAAATTGTTTATTCATACTTTGATCCCAAATCTGAACTGTTAGTTCAGTCACAGATCAATTGTTTAATTGTTGGGTGAAAGACAACTTTTCAATCTCCTAATAAAAACCAAACATGAATGTGGGTTGGATAGACTTTGTCCAATTTGTAGATTGAATGCACATTAATTGAGCACTTGGAGTCCCAAACTAGAAAGATTATTCAATAAAAGGTCTTATAAACGAGTGCCCTTAGAACAATGGTTAAGGAAACATTTAATGCTTTCACTTTATAGGAAGTAGTAAAATTTTAATAACACTTTAGCGTTTTTCAAAGTATTTGGATGTGCAAAAGCAGGCACCCATTTCTCGACAGTGTAAATGTGTAATAAATTGTTCCCCTTCCTTTTTCCTCAGTAATAAATTGAATTTACACACGCATTCAATCGAGTATAGTACTCTTTTCTAGGAGTTTCTTTCATGGTCCAAAATATCTTTCGGACTTGCGTGATGTGTGTTTCTCAAATGGCTTCATACAAGAAACTAAAAATATAAATACGTACTAATAATTGGATTGATATCCCATGTAATTTGTATTGCATTGAGTGGTTGAGATTGAAAGTTAATAAAAAAATTATTAAAAATTTCAAAAAGCAAAAAGTGAAAAAGTTTTGAAAATGTAAGAGGAAAAAAAAAAAAAGAATTGCACCCATACAATACTTTTTGAGAATTGCATGGCATCTCAATCTAATTAATACTAATAATTGAAGTGTACAAGTAGAACGTCTTGATCATGCTTTGTATTTCCATGTACCCCGGTGGACCTTACACATTAAAATCCTCACCTACGTACTTTCAATAAATCCAAGATTTTAGCTTTTCTGGTCTGGCCATTTTATATTGGTTCGTTATGAGAAGGAAAAAAGGTGAGCAAATATTTTCCCACTCTTTTGTTTAATGCAATGTGTTATGTGTAGGAATTCATAATTAGATAAACATTGTAACTAGCATCATAAGTTACCCTGTTTGATGTCAGCGATGAGGCAAAGCATGTACTCATACATCGCTGCCACGAGTTCACCATACAATGAAAACTCTACAAGTAGAAGGGAGCTGGATGGAACTAGAAGAAATTCAGATTTACCATTATTTGATCTAAGTACAATTGTTGCCTCCACAGATAACTTCTCTTTTGCCAACAAGCTTGGAGAAGGTGGTTTTGGGTCAGTTTATAAGGTAGTCACATTGAAAGAGTCCTAAAACTTGCATAACTTCATTTCATATGTGTTAATGCATCGAAATTTCCTTGAGTGGAATTGGGATTTTCCCAATTACCTCAATAATTACTATTGAATTTCTTTCAACAAGTGTGCAATATAACTAAATAAAATTTGTACTTTAATTTCAGGGTTTGCTACATAACGGAATGGAGATAGCAGTAAAAAGACTATCAAAATCTTCAGGACAAGGAATAGAACAGTTCAAAAATGAAGTTGTACTAATTGCTAAACTCCAACACAGAAACCTAGTCAGAATTTTAGGTTGTTGCATTCAAGGAGAAGAGAAAATGTTAATTTATGAGTACTTGCCAAACAAAAGCTTGGACTCTTTCATTTTTGGTATGTCTTCTTTTTCACATGAACTTCTCACATTACCACTAGAAAAAGGTCCTCTAATTAGTCTCTTGGGTTTGGGTTAGGGGCAATGACCAACACCTTGGAGTTCTCTTTTTTTATTCATAAAAAAATCCTCTGATTAGAAACATATGAATTCCTAGCATCTAAAATAATTCTTAATCACGTATGCAATTTTCTTTTCGTTTAGATGAAACAAGGAGGTCATTGTTAGATTGGGAAAAACAATTTGAGATTATTTGTGGGATTGCTCAAGGGATCTTGTATCTTCTCAAGATTGACTCAGTAAAAAGTCTGTAGACTCTTGAAATCTATTCCTTAACTCAATATCATATACTAGATTATCCAAGGGTTGCTCGAGTATGCTTCTCATGACCACAACAGCATTCATCCTTGAGAAACTGGTGAGGAAGAAGTCTTAGAGGAAGCTAAAGTAGAAGTTTTGCTTGCACTCTTCATCTCTTCTAGAATAGATGAGGCCTTCTTTATTAATTGATCTACTTCTGGTTCACTCAAGTCTTCAATATCCACTTTTATGATCTGAGTGTCCAAGAGAGGTTGTTGGCTTAAAGGCTTAGCTTCTTGAATGTCAAGAAATGCTATGTTAGAGACTAAAAATTGAGAGTCATAAACTAGCATTCATGAAAAGTAATATATACTCACAAGAGTTAGTGTTGCAAGCACTAAGGCAGTGGATTGATCAACATCTTCAAGTGTTGGTTCAGTGATCTCGAGTTCAGGCTGTAAAGAATATAACAATATGAATAATAGTAAATCTGATTAAAATCTAATGAATTACAAATAAACAGATAAACTTACTGATGATATGACAGGAGTGGTTGTCTCTTCCTTAGTTTCCTCAACAGTTGGTACCATTGGTACTATTAAGGGATCGGCCTCAACCTCGAGTTGGTTTGAAATGACTTCAGCAATTTCTGGAATAGAAACTGATGAAGTTATCTCTTCATGCTCAACCAATGGCCTTGATTCTGTGGTGGCCATTTCTTCTTCTTCTCTCCTTAGATTTTCTTCTTCTCTTTCTTTTTCTTCTCTCTCTATCCTTTGTAATTCTTCTTTTCTTTTTCTTTTTGTAGCTGTGCTCTTTTTTCTTCCTCAGCCTTCTTTTCCATTTCTTTTCTTTTTTCTACTTCTTTCTGTTTTTTGTGTTCTATTTCAGCTTTTCTTTTTGCATCCAACTCTTCTTTTTGTCTTCTTTCCAACTCGATCCTCCTTTTCTCTTCTTCATCATGGATGGCTTTCTTCTTGGCCTCCATAGCAGCTTCAACTTGCAGAGTTTGTTCTTGTTTGATCTTTATAGCTCTTTCTTTCTCTGCTGCAAGCTTTTTCTTCTTTTCAGGAGAACTCAAGTGCACAAGAATTTCTTGAGTAATGATAGACACAACATCTTGATGAGCTTTAATGGAAAGAGTTGTGATCTCTTGTCTCTGGGAAGCAATGACTTGATTGGCTTTTGCAAGTGCAGAAGCCAAATCTTTTTCCACAGCAGATTCCTTGATCAGAATCCCTTTGCTCCTCCTTGTGAATACTTGTATACAAGAGTTGGTCTTTTTCTAAGTTGGTTGAGTTGCTTCTTCTTCCAACACTTCTTTCTCTTTTCCTTCTACTTTTTGTTGTTTAGGCTTTCTTTTTAGTTGCTCTTCAAGTTCAGACTCAGAGGATGAGAGGAATATCTTTCTTTTATCTCGAGTTGGATTCTGTTTTACATGTTCCATAAAAAATACAAGTTTAGCTCGAGTTAAATAAACAAATTCTAGACTTGTAATTCTAAATAAAATACTTGGGAGTAACTCAGTCTTAATTGGTTGCTTTTTGGCTTTGGTAGCTTTCTTAGCAGCTCTTTGCTTCACTCGTGTAGATCTTTTTGGAGAAGGAAGCACTATTTGCAAAGGTCTTGCATTTACAGTTTCCTCTTCTTTACTCGAGGTAGTGTTTACATCTCTTACAATAAGAGAAGTTAATTAATATGCTATCTCTATGAAAAGGAAATCTAAATAAAAACATATTAACTTACCAAGGATCTCAAAAGCCAAGCAATGTGGGCACACTTCCCAGACTGTAAGCTTTAGTGTTTCAGGGGAGTTGAAACTAAGCATTAAAGCTTCCCACCAGCTAGTGAAGAGTGGCAAGGCATCAGAAACCATTCTGAATGGCTCTATTTTGGCATCAGTAATTTTGGAAAGGCCTTCCACTATGATAACTTCAGCATCCTCATTTGTGCACACACTCCACTGATGCCATGGTGCATTGGCAGTGAAAATAGGAGGAATTGGAACAGATTGGGGCAAACCAAACTATCTTGCCAAGAAATGAGGACTATATACCTCAACACCAGAGGACTTGTTTTGTAAAATAACTAGATCCTTGGTTTGAAGGACATGAGCCCATAAGCTCAAGGATAATGGATTCACTCCTTGACCCAAAAGAAACATTTCAGGACAAGTGAATTTGGCCTCAGCAAAAGGAAGGAAATGAGAAGCAGGTCTAACTCTTTCCTTATCAGAAAATAAGTTGAACCAACCCTCAAAAGTTGGGATATGGTCAGGTTCATAAGCAAAAAGAGCAAAAAGATGGGCATAGCAAGAAATTCTACCAAGAACTGAAGGGTTTGGTTTTAAGGCAAGCTGTGGAAAATAAGCATAAGCCCAGAGTTGGATAAACCATAAAGGTCCACCAATGGAGTCCTTAGGTTCAGTAGTAAAAAGAAACATTGATCTATATACAGAGCCTAAGAAAAAAGGGGCTAAAGCCAATTTGTGTTTATTGGCAAGAGCTATGGCTATAGGCAGGTAATAGGTGACAATTCTCTTCGAGGGAGAATTGATTAAAAACTTGCACAGCCAAAAAAGATAGAAACAAGTTTCTTCTTCTAAAGTAATAACCTCATCAAAATGTTTTTTTTTGTATTTTTGCATAAATCGAGTATATCCTAGAGCAAACCCATTTGTGTTGATGTCAATTGTAGAAAATTAAGTGCATTTCATCTCATGATGAATATGAATACCCTCAATTGGGAGACTTAACATTGTAGAAACATCCATGAGAGTAAGGGACAAAAAGCCCTCACTGAACGCAAAAGTGTTCGAAGTAGTTGACCAAAAACTGATCAAAGCAGTAATTAAGTGCATGTCAGGTTTGATGGGAGTTTTAGAAGCTAATATGGTATCAGCTATGCCTAAATACTCCCATTTGTCTTTCAAGCCTATGTACATTCTGTCTACCCAAGTAAACCAATCAGATTTTGGAAGGGGCCATGGTTCGAATTTAATTTCAGTACTAAAAGGAGCCCATTTGGTATTTCTATGTTGATACAAAGGTTGAATATTTTCAGAATAAGGAAATATATTAACTAATTCTTAAGGACAGTGATCAACAAATATGGGACCTAAAGCAAATGGGTCATTTGAGGCAAATCCTAGAGAGTTTTGCCCAGGAAATGAAGCATAAAGAACGAAAAGGTTAGGGTTAACAGACTTACTATTCAGTTGAGTAACAATCTGTCGAGCTTTTTCCTTTTCATCTATAGCAGAAGTACTACTTGAAGATGGAGAGTCAGAAATCTTTGATCGCGCCATGGAAACAGAGGATTTGAGGTTAGAAGTTCTCTGAGATAAGTTTTGTGGAAGCTTTTGAAATTCTGAGTGAGTTCGAGAGTCTAAAACTTTTGAACTTATAGTTTATGTTTTGAAAAATGGCAGTTATACACAATAGTGGCATATTACATATACCACTCACGTACAGGGGGCATGTGTTTGCACATAAAAATAACTTTTGGGCCTACAAATAGTATTGGGCCAAGTTAAGTTATTTATTTAAAAGACTAGACTTACTGTTTAGGCCTAAGTGAGACAAGTAACTTTATTTAAATAGAAGCCCAGAGGGTTAAGGCCCAGTTACACCTCGAGGTCAAGTTTAAACTGATCTAAAAACAATTACAAAGTAGTTCGATCTTGAGGAACTGTTAAGTAACGGTTTATTTATAATCTGGAAACTTAAGTGACAGGTGTTATCATCTCCAAGAAAGTTGTTATTCTGTATTGAACCAGATCTCTTGATGATTTGAAATTCAAAATGAAGAAAGTAACTATTCAATTGAAGAAACTGCTGCTTGAGGAAGGTATAAATAGAAGAAAAGAAAACAGTTACACTCCCCCGCGTATTTTCCAGAGTTCAAGAGTTCAATTGTGATTCAAAGTGTGTTCTAAGTGCGTTCAAGTGTGTTTAAGTGTGTTCGAGTGTAATTCAGTGTGTAAAACAGTGTAATTCAATGTGTTTAAGTGCATTTAGTGTGATTTCAATTCGAGTGAGATCTAGGTCTTGCAGTTTGGATCCTTGAAGTGTGTGAGGGTAACAAGAAACTTCTCCTTTTATAAGTTTTTGTTGTTCTTGTTCAGTTCAAAGTGATTGTACTTACTTACTGTTTAATATAAAAGATTCTGCAGTTTATCATTATTTACTGCCTTGTTGAATTTGAAGTTGTTTGCATTTGTAGAAAATAAACAGTAGATTTTTATCTCGAGATTGAATTTGTTATCAAGTTTGTCTTAGAGATTATTTAATACCAACTTCAACAGTAAAATTATAAGTAAATCAGTTAAGTGTTTACCATTGCTGGATTGAAACAAGTCCTTTATCATTAAGGTATAATTCGGACCAAACACACCCTTTTGATTTACAGAAGTTGGATAATTAATTAAGTGATCCCTTTGGATAAAACTGGATAATGAACTTGATTAATTAAGAAATTTAGTTTTGTTCAAACAAGCTCTTTACCAAGAACCCTCTTAAAATGAAAAATAAAAGACCGTTTAACAATCAACATGAAACATTTTTCAAAAATCGCCTTTTATGTTTTTGGTGTTTAAAACTTTATATGCAACTAAAAACCATCAAGAAAGAGCTAAAAAATAAGAGTTTAAGAAGGTTCAAACAAAGTAGAACTCATCTCTCTCAAGTCTCATCCAGTTTAAAAACACCACACACACACACACACAATATAGGTATTAAATTAATTTCTATTTTAAAGTACTTTAAATTAATTCTATGCTCTTTTATATATATACACGTGTGATTTCATTTTCCAAAATATTTCATATTAGTTTAAAAAAATTGCAAATATTTATGAATTATGCCAATGATTTGTAAGGACAAGAGAAGATAAACAACTTACAAACTTACTTGTGCTAACTTTTCCAATTTCTATTATAAACATATTACGAGAAAATTTTAATCATGAATATTGTCAAAATTAAGATTTTAAAACAAAAACAAGAAAAGAATATGATTTGTACATTGAAACATAAATTGCTATGAAATTTAGTATGTACATAACGAATCATAAATGATTTTCGAGATTTAAAAGAATGTCGAGTTTTATTTTGATAGATATATAATTGAGTTGAAATTATGATTTATTTTGATATATAATTGAGTTGAAATGTATCAAGAAACATTTATTTTGAATTTTTCTTTTGTTTACATTTTTGTTAACATTGAGTAGAGGCTAGTTTTAATTTTTCATGAATTAATTTAATCTTGAATGTCAATATATTTCTCATTCTTAAATTTTGAAAATTGTTTATTCATACTTTGATCCCCAAATCTGAACTGTTGGTTCAGTCACAGATCAATTGTTTAATTGTTGGGTCAAAGACAACTTTTCAATCTCCTAATAAAAACCAAACATGAATGTGGGTTGGATCGACTTTGTCCAGTTTGTAGATTGAATGCACATTAATTGAGCACTTGGAGTCCCAAACTAGAAAGATTATTCAATAAAGGGTTTTGTTAATAAGTGTCCTTAGAGTAATGGTTAAAGAAGCATTTAATGCTTCACTTTATAGGAAGTAGTAAATGCTTCCACTTTATAGGAAGTAGTAAAATTTTAATAACACTTTAGCGTTTTTCAAAGTATTTGGATGTGCAAAAGCAAGCACCCATTTCTCGAAAGTGTAAATGTGTAATAAACTATTCCCCTTCCTTTTTCCTCAGTAATAAATTGAATTTACACACGCATTCAATCATGCATTCAATCACGCATTCAATCAGGTATAGTACTCTTTTCTAGGAGTTTCTGAGTTTCATGGTCCAAAATATCTTTTGGACTTGCGTGACGTGTGTTTCTCAAATGGCTTCACACAAGAAACTAAAAATATAAATACGTACTAATAATTGGATTGATATCCTATACAATTGGTATTGCATGCAATACCAATTGAGTGGTTGAGATTGAAAGTTAATAAAAAAATTATTAAAAAATTCAAAAAGCAAAAAGTGAAAAAGTTTTGAAAATGTGAGAGAAAAAAAAAAAATTGCACCCATACAATACTTCTTGAGAATTGTATGACATCTCAATGTAATTAATACTAATAATTGAAGTGTACAAGTAGAACGTCTCGATCATGCTTTGTATTTCCATGTACCCTGGTGGACTTTACACATAAAAATCCTCACCTACTTTCAATAAATCCAAGATTTTAGCTTTTCTGGTCTGGTCAGTGGCCAGCAAATCATTAGCCACAACCCAATCTAATCTTCACGAAAAAAAAAAAAACCATGAAACCTGCTAAAGGTTTATTGGGTACAGTATTGCTTCTCTCCCTTGTTTTCCGAATTTGCATATCCTTTGATACCATAACACTCAACCAGCCCATTAAGGATGGTGGTGACAATCTAGTCTCAAACCAAAAAGCCTTTGCACTTGGGTTTTTTAGCCCCGGAAATTCCAACCTTCGCTACGTTGGAATTTGGTATAACGAAATTACCGAACAAACCGTTGTGTGGGTTGCAAATAGAGACAATCCTCTCAATGACACTTCCGGAGTCCTCTCCATCAACGGTCAGGGAAACCTCGTCCTCCACAAACAAAACCAAACATTTCCCATCTGGTCCACCAATGTTTCTGTTTCAATCTCATCATCAAACAATTCTAAGGCTCAGCTCTTAGATTCAGGAAATCTTGTTTTGGTTCAACAAGACAATCAAAGGGTTATATGGCAAACGTTTGATTATCCCACTAATACTTTGCTTCCGTTTATGAAGCTTGGGCTGGATAAGCGGACCGGGTTGAACCGGTACCTTACATCTTGGAAGTCCAAAAATGACCCAGGTACCGGCAATTCTTCATTTCGGATTGATCCAACTGGGTTTCCACAGTTGTTCTTATACATGGGTCGGACTCAAATGTGGCGGGCCGGACCTTGGAATGGTTTAAGATTAAGTGGTGTACCCGAAATGACAAAGAATTTCATCTTCAATGTTAGTTTTGTGAATGATCAAGATGAGATTTTTATCATGTATGGTATAACTGATAACAGGATTTTCTCTAAAATGGTGGTGGATGAATCAGGAATCGTTGAGAGGTCCACGTGGCATGGGAGTAAATGGGTCGAGTTTTGGTCCGACCCAAAAGAGACATGCGATAATTATCTCAAGTGTGGTCCAAATAGTTACTGTGACCCGTACAATGCGGTCAAGTTCAAGTGCACGTGCTTACCCGGGTTCGAACCCAAGTTTCCCCGTGATTGGTACTTGAGAGACGGGTCGGGTGGGTGTGTGAGGAAGCCAAGAGTGTCCACGTGTAATAGCGGCGAAGGGTTCGTGAAGTTGGCACGTGTGAAGGTGCCGGATACTTCAGTAGCACGTGCCAACATGAGTTTGAGTTTGGAAGAGTGTGAGGAGTGCTTGAGGAATTGTTCTTGTATGGCTTACACGAGTGCAAATGTGAGCATGGGAGGGATTGGGTGCTTGACATGGCACAGGGACTTAGTGGACACAAGATCATATTCCAATGAAGGACAAGATTTATACATACGTGTGGATGCAATTGTTCTAGGTAGTGTTCCATCTTTCTATAAAATCTCATCTATTATTCTTCTTTTTATAATTACTTGTAAAAATAAAAAAATTCACGTATTTACCACTTCTACATTATGTTTTTGATTTCACTAACATGTGATAGGTACCTAGCTATGACAACACAGGACTAATGCCTCAAATTTTATTTTTATTTTTCCCAAGCTCAATATGCTAAGAAAAGTGGTCTTATTCGGAAAAAAAAGATGTTGGCAATTCTTGGAGTTTCTATTGCAGTAATATTGGTTCTTGCGGTATCCATTTTATATTGGTTCGTAATGAGAAGGAAAAAAGGTGAGCAAATATTTTCCCACTCTTTTGTTTAATGCAATGTGTTATGTGTAGGAATTCATAATTAGATAGACATTGTAACTAGCATCATATGTTACCCTGTTTGATGTCAGCGATGAGGCAAAGCATGTACTCATACAGCGCTGCCACGAGTTCACCATACAATGATAACTCTACAAGAACCAATATGACATGGTTGGTCATGTCGAACATGATGGGAATGACATTGTTCCATCCCTAGTAAGCTAAGAGGATCACAAAACTTGACGAATGAGGGTTTGAACTCGAGCGATAAGAGGATTTAATAGTTTGTGTAAACAACTTGGGTTTTTTTTCTTTTTTTTAATTTTTTGAAGGATGGATAGGACAATGATCCTCTCCATTTGAAATGAAATGGAAAGTCTCCATTTCATAGTCTAAATTAAATATCTCAGATCTAACAATGTATAGACTACCATGTCATTTAAAATTTTAAATGACGAGACACTCTGTACACCGTTAGATTTGTAAAATAAAATTTGAATCATAAAATGAACAAATTGAGAGATTTTCAAATGGATAGGATCCTATTCCGAATAACTAAGGGTCTTCTTCTTCAAATGTATTCTCTGCTTTTATTACAACTAAGAAGAAGACAATTCCTCTCTTTTAATTTTTCTTTTTCTGAAATCACTAATTTTCTTCACAGGTAAATTCAAATTAAAACTATATTAAATGAATTAGCATTAAAACCTCTATATAAATATTGCTTGAAATAAATTACAACCATCATTTGTAACGGTGCTTGTATTGTATGAGGACAGGGAGGAGAAAACAACCCACATTGTTCAATGATGTTACTGCGAGTTCAACAACCTTTCAAGATTCTCGGAAGTTTGATGAAAGTAGAAGAAAACCAGATTTACCAGTTTTCGACATAAGCACCATACTTGCAGCCACAGACAATTTCTCTCCTGATAAAAGGCTTGGACAAGGTGGCTTTGGCCCGGTCTATAAGGTACTTCACCTTGTACTTGATAAGCATCTAAGAACTATGCAACTTCTGTAAAATGTGAATCAATGCTTATTTATGTGCCATTACAATTTTATACATTTGGGGTAACTGGCAAGGTTGAGGTTGATAAGCTAGTACCTGTATTGCAAATGCACAAAATATATATTGGGCTGAAGCTCTCACAACGTGTTATTGTAATTTATAATTACCCACATGGCTAAGACAATATTTGGTGGAGGCGATGGACATGGTTTACAAGTGGAACATGCATGTTGTAATAAGAAAAAAGTATAATAATTTGTTAGTTAGTTGTTAATTAGTTTAATTCTCAATTATAATTTCAGGGTCAACTAGACAATGGACAGGAAATAGCAGTAAAAACACTCTCAAGAAGTTCAAAGCAAGGCACACAAGAATTTATGAACGAAGTTATGTTGATAGCAAAACTCCAACACAGGAATCTTGTGAGGCTTTTTGGTTGTTGCATTCACAAAGAAGAGAAGATGTTAGTCTATGAATATATGCCAAACAAAAGCCTAGACTTTTTCATCTTTGGTATGTCATTTCTTCCATCACAAATCTAGCTAACTCTTGCTTTCGGGCATATCTAATTATCACTTAAATATAATTAAAATCTAAAGGCAAGTTATGATAATTTAACATTAACTATTTTTCATTATGCATTCATTATTGATCGATGGAAGCTTTCATGTTTTGGTCCAGATGAAATAAGAAGGCAATTGTTGGATTGGAAGAAGCGATTTGAAATTATTTCTGGTATTGCTCGAGGAGTCTTATATCTTCATCAAGATTCAAGACTAAAAATCATCCATAGGGATCTAAAAGCAAGCAATGTACTACTAGATGCCGCAATGAACCCAAAAATTTCAGATTTCGGCTTGGCTAGAATGTTTGGGGACGACCAAATTGAAGCAAATACAAATAGAGTTGTTGGCACATAGTAACTCTCTCTCTCTTTTTCTCTCTCACACACACATGCATGCACAAACACATTGACTCTGAATGCTAAATTCAAAACTTTTGTGCACTTGTAGTGGATATATGTCACCAGAGTATGCAATGGAAGGGTTATATTCTATAAAATCAGATGTCTTTGCCTTTGGTGTCATAACACTAGAGATAATTAGTGGCAAGAGAAACAACCACCATCATGCTGGAAGTCCTTGCCTAAATTTAATAGGACATGTAAGTAAAATACGATATCATTTCATTATGATTTAATGAACTTCATCTACAAGTAGAAAGACTAAGATGATATTGTTGAATTGTTTCAGGTCTGGGATTTATGGATGGAAGGAAAAGGCTTGGAAATAGTTGATTCTTTACTGGGTGAGGCATATCCTGTTCATGAAGTTTCGAGATGTGTTCATATTGGGCTCCTATGTGTGCAAGAACAAGCGACAGATCGACCAACCATGGCAGAAATTGTTTTCATGTTGGGCAATGAAACAACTCTTCCCCCTCCTAACAAGCCAGCCTTTATCAATAGAAGAATTATAAATTCTGGTCAAGATTCATCAAGTTTTGTCGAAGCACCTGCTTCAATTAATAACGTAACAATTTCTGTGCTTGAAGCTCGTTGAAGTCTGCACTTAATAGTTGAACTACACTTTCACACCTGAACAATACCACGTTCCAGTATGGTTTCTATATATTTTATAATGTTCCAAATTTATCTTTTAAATTGTAAATTTTGAGTGATGTAGTAATTGATGACATGAGAAAAGAAATGTTGAGACAATTTACGACATTAATTTTATGACCACCTCGTTCCATAAATTAAAACGAAATGATCCATAACTTAAAATTTTAAGTACACAATTAAAATTTTTTAAAACCCTCTTAATTTAACTAAGATCTCTTTATTCTTTACATTTACTTTATGTTGTTGCAGTAAAACCCTCTTAATTTTTTTGTGCCAATTTAGAACATAAAATTTGGTAATATTACAAATAGACCCCTTCTATTTATTATTTGTTTAACTCATAACGAGACTAGATTCCAATTAGCTCCATTGGTAAAATCTCTTATTGTGGTTTAAGGGACCTGAGTTCGAATCTTGCCTACACAAAAAACAAACTGGTATCTTTGCCTGGTAATAAAGAACAATCATCATGGAACAAACACCATAGATTCAAATTTTATCATAAGTTTAAATTCTATTGTATTTATAAAATAACTCACAAGGAGTATAACAGAGCAAATTTTTTACTATAGATCATACAAGAAGTTCAATGTTGAACTGGAGGAAACGCTTTGAAATCATTGATGGGATTGCTCGTGGGATTTTGTATCTTCATTAAGACTAAATATTAAGAATTATCCATAGGGATCGTAAAACTAGCAATATTACTAGATGCTAAGATGAATCCCAAAATTTCAGATTTTGGCATAGCCCATATATTCAAAGGTGATCAAAATCAAGATAAAACAACCAGAGTTGTCAGAAGTCGGAACATAGTAAGTATCAAACACATGCCCACCAACACTCACACAGAGAAATTAATGCACCATGCCACCATTAAGATTACCTTTTGATACTTTTTACATGTAGTGGCTATATGTCACTAGAGTATGTAGTATTTGGGAAATTTTAATTAGTTTTGGTGTCATTTTGTTGGAGATCATAACGATTCTTTTCGAAGCACCCTTCCCTAACTTTGATAGGGCGTGTATATAACATAAAACAACAATATTACCATTTGTATTTTTATAATACAACCTTATAGATAATGCTATGAACCACACAGGTCTGGGAACTATGGAGAGAATGTAGAGCCTTGGATATAATTGATTCATCGATAAATAAGTCATTTGTTGCCAATGAAGTCTTGAGATGCATTCAAATTGGGATTTTATGTGCAAGATGTAATACGGATCGACCAACAATGTTGGCAATTATTCTCATGCTAAGTAGTGAAACAACTCTTCTTTCTCCTAAAGAACCTTCTTTCGTTTTCAGAGGACCTTCCCAAAGTTTAGGCCAAGTCACATAGGATGTTCTTATTCTATAAATGTAGTAACAATAACTAAGTTTGAAGCTCGTTTTCTTTCATAAAATAAAAAATAAAAAAGAAAGAAAGAAAGTTTGAAGCTCGTTAATGGTTAAAGTTCATTCAATTAGCTTTTATAACGATATTTAGGACCTTTGTGACTATCATCAATTGACCGGGCAAGAGACGCAATCTCAAACATTTGAAGTAAGAACACGTTGATCTATTTTTATCTACCAAAAATAAACTTTTCAAAAAAAAAAAAAACCCTACTTTTACCTAGGTATCTAACCCCGTATAGAAAATCCCCAATAGAAGAAACAATTACAATAACTTAGTAACAAAATCTTTGAAGTTAGACTCTAAAACCTTAGCAAATGCCCCGCACAACTCAGAATTATGGAATTACACAAATTTTCTCCACAAACGAACCTCGTCTGTAACAACCTGGAGCTTTGGTACTCTAAAGAACTCTCTAAAGGTTTTCTATTTCACTGATAAATGTTAGGTTTTTTTGTGGTTTGGATGAACAACACTCATTGTGTTTTAATCTTTGGTTAAGGCTCAAGGCAAGAAACTCTCAAAAAATCTAAGAAGGAGAACACTCTAGGAAAAGGGTTTTCTAACTATTTATGCTCAAAAACATTCTTTTTTAAGCCTAATGTTGAGATGACAACCTCGATCTCTCTTCTCAAATTGTGCAAAAAATATTGTTTTTTATATAGGGAATCATGAGGTTAAGTCATTAGGCTTTCAAAGCTGCTTTACTATTTGTTGCAATTTCGCTCTAGCAATGTGTTTAGCGAGGATTGAGTAAACTTTCGAGGCCATGCAACACATTTGTATTAACTTCAAATGGTCAAATCTCACTCATTTCAAGTCCAAATTGAATTAAACCTGTTTTCGTTTTAAAGCCTTGGATGTATACATTCCAATGTAACAAGTTTCACTCAAAAATCAGTTACTGTGTAAAAGATATCAACAAAAACCTATCAAATTTTGTTAACAATGAAGATGAGGTATCTTATGGTACCGTGCAATAGTTTTCAAATTTTTAATCCTGTTCATATTTCAATGTCAATACAAGAACCACTACAAAAAACTTGTTCTATTTCAACGCATTTATTTCGAGGGTTCATTAAAAATGGTTGCAATAGCATATAATTTTGTGGGGTAAGCGTAGGATGAAATATACAATTAATCTATTTCGACGGTCACTAATAGAACCGTTGAAATAAACATAAAAAAAATTATATTACTCACCTGTTTTGACGGTAACCTTCGGAATATGTATTTTTTTAACTGAGCTATTTCAACGGCCAAAAATAGCTTCGAAATAAGCATGAAAAAAATAGACGCGCGCGAAGGATTTCTGAAAATGAAAACCCCTGAATAGCAACTTGAATGAAAACCCCTGAATAGCAATTTGAATGAAAACCCCAGCAAAATGAAAACCCCAGCAGATGCAATCGTGAAGTAGAAACTTCAAACCCCCAAATCTTCAAAAATCCCCAAATCTTCAAAACCCCCAAATCGTCACGCTCAAATTCTCGCACCAGACCTTGTCCTCGCTCCACGGCTCCACCTCTCATCACTCACTCCAATCAATTTCCAACAAAATGTAAGTTCCAACTTCGAACTCTTTTGATTTTCGTTCAGATTTTTTAGAGAGAGAGAGGTTTTCTCTCCGATTCCATTTCTTTCCTTTTCATATTCTCGAGAAAATGCTTGTTTGGCTCCCGATGCGTGAGAAACTCAGCCTGATTTGCTCGTCAATTAATCCTATTTTCGTAGAGATAAATGTCTGGTTTCTATATTCCAAGCTGAAATCTGTCTCAATTAAGCTTAATTCCTTTGCTAATTATCATTTGTGTGTGTGGGGGGAGAAAGTGTCTGTTTGGTTACTGATTGCTATAATGATATTATGTATTATGTTGTGGATTACCTATTTTACAATCCTCTGATTATATTTTTTTGTACTTCAGAATTTTTATAGATCCTGAATCATGATCAGGATTCATCTTGTGTGTTAGCTTCTAAAGAATTCTGAACTTTGGTATCAAATTTGTTTCAGGCTGGGGATGAGAATGTTACTTTGCCATATTGGTTGTCCAATGCGTCAGCACTTTTATGCCTCTTGCAGAGAAATTTAAGATCCAATGATTTTTTGACTACTACTCAGCGTTCTGCTGGGTCTTCGGGGTTAATCAGCAGGGTTGGGCATGTGAGTTTATCTCGAGAAACCTGACTTTATTGCAAATTTTGAATTAACATAAGTACATATTCTTATATTAATATAAGTACATATTCTATATTGTATCTTTATTGTGTTATTTATCATCTAGGAAACGTAATACATTTTAATAGTTTTAAATTTGCATAGAATTCTTGTGATTAAGCATATATACAATAATATGAGGTGCATTTGATTTTTAGTTACATGTGTAGTGGTTTATTGTTTTATGATATATGGTGATCTTATCCATCTGATTTCAATAAAATCATCTGTATAATCATTTTTGGAAAGAAATTTAAGTATGCAAATTCTTTGGTCATTTGTTGTTTTTTGTATATTTGTTTATTCAATGGGACCTCCCAAATCCTAACATGACACAACTTTAGTAAATATGAATTAAAAAAAACTTGGGGGATGGATGTGGGAGAAATGGTGGGTGGGTGGGAGGGAGGGAGGTGGTGTAATGATTGAGATATGTAAGGACGCTACAATTGATAGTGATGCAGGATGTGCAATGAAATATTTATTTTAATTTACTTTTATTTAATTTTAAAAGTCGTATTTTGGTCAATTGTATTTTATTTTAGGTATTATTACTTAATTTGGCTAATTTGTATTTTTGTTAATTTCCTAGAGTCAAGGTTATTTTCAATAATTGGGATCTTCCAAGTCAATTAGAATTAGGGTTTCCTAAGTCACTAGAAAAGGGTTTAGTTTTAGTAGTCGATATAAGCAAAGTATTGTACTTGTATGCAAACAGTTTGAAATAAGACTTCTCTTTGAAGTTTTCAATGGTCTGGTGTTGATTCCTAAAGGGTTGTTCTCTCGTACTTGGTGCTGATTTCAAGCAAGCCAAGATGTTGACTCCTAGGTTGTCTATCTTTTATTTTTCTGTTCTTCAATTTTTATTGTTGCATTGTTTTGGTTGTACCAAGTGTTGTGCGTCACTTAGATTTAAGTTATTGTAATTTTTTCTATTAAAATTGATATATGCCTATCAATCTAGTATTTGAAAAACTTTAGAGTTTTATGCTATACCATTATGTACATCTCATTCTATATTATTCACGTAATACCTTGCCTTTCTGTAATTGTTGAATTTGGTCTGTGATTCATTTATTCACTTTGTATGAATTTGTTCTTCAATTTGATCTCTTATTGCCTTGACTAGTGCTTGCATAAAGATATGTGTGGTTCTGCCTTTTAATTTCTCTGTACTTTTGTGTTGTATATTACATCATCAAATGATTATTTTTTTATTTTTTTATGTGGGGGGGAGGGGGTGTGTGGTTTTTGCAGTCTTCTGCTGAGACATGAATGTTGCACATTTTCAAATGGGGAATATGTGAAATCTGGTCTTGCAGAATTGGAGAAATGGATAGTCAGTGCTACACAGGAGATAACTACAATCTCTATTTTGTAAGTTAATTGTTAGAGTGGTTGATTTCTATGCTTTTGGGTCCTGAATCTTTGTAAACTGTAGTTCGCAGGTACCTCTTGGCACGAGCTAAATTATATTAGACAAGCTGTTGGATTTCTGGTATAAGCCATAGCTGTTTTTGTTGGCATTTTTAAAGCTGTTACTTATAGGATTTACACTAAATGTATTACTGCTATTTATTTAGGTAATACACCAGAAGAGGAAAAAATCTTTGGATGAGATAAGACAGGATCTTTGTCCGGTATTATCTTTGCATATTGCTCATCTAAATTTGTTTACTCCACTTTTTGTCTTGTAAACCATTTTGGATTATGATTTAATTTATTGATGCTGTGATCTTTGGGGCAGGCGTTAACTGTTAGGCAAATCTATCGAATAAGTACCATGTACTGGGATGACAAATATGGTACTCAGAGTGTCAAATGAGGCAAGTTGCATTTTTAGTTCTAGTTCAGTAAATTTGGGTTGTATGTTATCCAATAGGTTTTAAATCTTATCGGGTTATCAGGTGGTTGCTCAAATGTTAATTTTCTATTCTATTTTCTTTGTTAGGAATAAATGTATAATATCCCTTGCATGTGCTACTTAATATTAATCTGCACTGTGATTTTGTTTCTGTTTTAGTTATGTGTTTTCCTTTGTTTCTGTGATTTGTGTGTTGCAGGTTGCAGAGGCATTGTTTGAGATCACCCTTACTAGATTTTCTGGGGATATTCTTCCAGCAACTGATGCAGGGATAGTTTTGTCAATTGCTGACAGGTGAAACTCTAATCATAAGTTCATTTACTTATTCCTTTCAGGCTCATTGGTTTCTAAAAAATTTAGGTCAAAATGCAATCTTGGTTCTTGAACTATGCATTAGATATGAACCTTATCCTACCTTCCCACCACAACACAAAAGATAATTTCTGATATGGCAAATGTCTTTTGTACATGTCTTTATAATGTTTATATGATATGTTAAGCCACATGGTGCTATCACAAAATCAGGATTTAGGGACCACAAATTTTTTCTATATATTTTACTTTTTTAAAATTTTAAATTCACTTGCCTTGATATATTCTGATTGTGAGACCCGCATGTGGCCTAACATGTCACACAAGTATTATTAAGGACTTGTGGAAAAGGTGTGTGCTACATTAGTGATTGCCATTCGCATAGTGATGAAGAGGTAGGGTAAGGGCAACATTGAGATGTTTTAAAACTTCTAGAAGTAAATTGGAACAATTGAGAGTTAAGGAACAAATTGAAATCTGATGCATCGTTTTAGGACCAACATTGTAGTTTGACCTAAAATTCAACTTTGGATAAATTAAATGTATACCATATGAGTTTATATATTTGCTCAAGGATGCTGAAAATTCATAATTAAAACTGATGAAAAGAGGGCTTAAAGTTCTCTCTCTCTCCTTTTTTGGGATATATTGTTATTAGTTATAGATGAAACTCACTTGAAACCATTTTCCTACATGTTTGACCTGTAGTGCATTTTGGGCAGATTAGATAGCCTTGTTGGCTTATTTGCTTCTGGTTGTCAGCCAAGTTCCACCAATGACCCATTTGGCCTGCGAAGAATCTCTTATGGTCTTGTAAGTTATTTTATCATTTTAATGCTTTGAGGCTCAGATAATTATACTCAATTATGTTGCATTTGCTTCTTTTAGGTCCAAGTGTTGGTAGAAAAGGATAGAAATCTGGATCTAAAACAAGCTTTGGAACTCGCTGCTGAAGTCCAACACATTAAAGTAGATGCCAGTACGATAGATGATGTAAGAGCAAAGACCCTTCTAGAGTTTTATCACAATTTAACATCACTGTTCCTATGGTTGCCACTATAAATTCCAATGCTATGACATACAACTGATTATTTGAGTAGGTTTCTGTTACTCTGCATGTGTTTCCTGATTACTTATTTATATTAACACCTCTTATATATGCCATGCCTTTCAATTACTTTGGATTCATCATCATGCTTGAAATTTGTTTACAGCTGTTATGGGCATCTGATTATTCTGATTGCATCTTTCATTTCAGGTACATCAATTTGTTACTCGGAGACTGGAGCAATTTCTGGTGGGTGTACTATTTATATTAAGGAGTTCATTGCTTAACAAACTTATTCTGTCATACATCTTTTCATTTGCAAAAATGATTTCCTTTTTTCTTGTTTTAGAGAATTTATTCAACAGAAAACAAGGAATTGTATCATTGGGGAACAGTGTCTATTTCAGTTTCTTATATCTGGCCTATAGTAAGAGTCAAACCTGAAACCCCTCCCCGTTCTGCTCTTGGTGCCTTCACTGCTGAGCTATGACAGCATTGACTGAGAGGCATAGTTTTAGTACCAATACTTCACAAAATTTTTGCCTGCTCGAAATGGTTTGTCTGAATACATTTATCTTGAACAAAGTGTAGGAAGCTTGATCAGTGACTGCAAATCTTAAAGTTGAATTTTTGTAGCTGAGTTTCCACTATGCTCATCTGGAAAATATAAGAGAACATGGGCACGCCACCTAAAATAAGTGTAATAAGAAAGATGAACTGAACCAAACTTCTCTTGCTAGGTAAATACTAATAACACCTATAGTAGATTGAACCAGAACCTTAATCTCCAACCCTTCTCTATGGGGACATGAGATTCCATTTGGTCCAAAGACCATTGGTAAGGAAACTACTCAAACTTGAAGTCATTACTATAAATTGAATTCGTAGGGTCTATACTGTTCAAGAGGTTACATCCATCTCCTACCTTAATCTGGTTTTGTTCCTGAAATTAATGTGCACTTTTTCTGATTTCCGAATAAACCTTTTGAAACAATTTTAAGATCTGTTTTTCTCATTTTTCTGATTGAAAAGGGAGATATGTGTGTTTTATACTCCCCAAGTTTACTTTGTTATATTCGAAAATGGTAATTTCGGGTAATATAAGATTCTTCTTCTTCTTTTTTTGGTTTATTTAACAAGACTATGTCAGATAATTTGTTTGACTTTAACATTATTATTTACTTTGTAATCCTATTTTTTTTAATAAAGAATCAAAGCATGTTATTTGAGGACATGTAATATACTCTGAAAAGACGATGAGTTCACTTTTTGGCATATTGGCTGTGATTTGGTTACAGGTTGATAAGGGAATAAGCTCAGAAGTAGTTCGTTCTGTCCTTGCAGAGCGGGCAAACTTGCCTTCTCTGGCAGCAAAGTCAGCAAATAAGGTAAATGACTTTTTTTCTACTCCTTTTTGGTATATATTGACCAGTGTCTGCTACAAATTGCTACTTAATATATATAACCACCATATTAAAGTGATACTGGAAAAAAAAAAGAGCTTTTCTTTACGCGGTCCATGCACTCTTTCTAGATTCTAGAAAACAATAAACTTCTTATATCAATTTGGTTGTAATTTTCAGTGATACCATAGATACCAGAGCTGCCAGGAGGCACTGCTCTGTGAGCTAGGATTAGGATATGAAACTGACCCTTAAATCTCTTTATCCACGGACTTTTGCAGTCCTTTTGCTCTAAATTGGTTTTTTTTTTTTAAGTAAAAGATTTAATTTTTAAAAATATATATTTCATATACATGGCTTCAGTGCCTTTTCTAAATATTTACTTTAAAAGAAATAGGATTTACATGGAATATATTTCTTTTACATGTTTTCAATTTTCTTGAATGATGTATTAGTTTCTAATGGTCTATGAATAATTGGTTCTAGATGGCAGCCCTGTCAAGAGGCAATCTTTTTCCAAAGGTTGTTGAAGCATATTCTCGTCCAACAAGAATTGTCCTGTGGGAAGGAAGTGGACCCTGATATTTGGACTTGATTGGATTTGTTGTAATAGAATTAGACTTGGACTTGACTTGCATTACTTGAGATTTATTTGGACTTCGATTGGATTTGTTGTAGTAGAATTAAACATACCATTTACATATTTGGACTTGCATTACTTGCATTCTTGAGATTTTTGGTACAAATATGGTATATTGCTTGTATATTTGGTATAGGTCCCTGCTCAATGAATTGTTTTAGAAAAAAAAAAAAAAAACCTTTATTGAGGGTTATGACCCTCGATAAAAACAAAATTACTTATTTCGAGGGTTGTGACCCTCGATACAAGTAATATTTGTGAAGTATCCAACACTCTTTATCGAGGGTTATAACCCTTTTTATCGAGGGTTATGACCGTTGATAAAGATAAAATACTTTCTTCGACCCTTGTGTAGGCCGTCGAAACATCTTTTTCGACGGTGTTTCTATCGACGCCTTTCGACAGTCATCTTGACCGTCGAAATAACCTTTTTCGAAGGTTTTTAATACTTATTTCGAGGGTTTTGACCCTCGTAAAAAGTGCTTTTTTTTGTAGTGAACCTAAGTTTGGGTTAGGTCGCCTCAATTTATAGCCATAGTAAAAATAAACGTGGATCGCCATATTTCCAGTCTCTTCATGTTTCAAGGTCGATACAAGAAACTGAGTTTCGTTTTTTTAGAGTCAAAAGTTATTTTCAACTCGTCAAAGGCATCAATCATCATCCCTATTGGATTGCTCTGAGGCGTGTCGTACTGGATTTCAAAGCCTTTGCCCAAAAATTTGACCCCTAGAATGTCTCCCAGTGCCTACACAGTTGTGTTTGAATATGGCTTTCTTTATCTGAAAAGGTTGCCTGCACAGTTGTGCTTGACTATTGGTGCCTACAAATTTAAACAAGAGAGAGAGATAGAAGGCTTTCATAATTTGAAATGTTACAAGTAAAAGACCACTTGCACAAACATTAGATACTGAAAAAAAAATGTTCCAAGTATTTGATTCTAACAATTCTCTCCTTCCCATTTTGCATTTCACTTGACACCTTAACACCAGACCAATCGTTATCTTGGTATTTGTTATGTCAAAGTGACACAACAAACCGTGGTGTGGGTTGCAAATAGGAATGACCCAATCAATGATTCCTCCGGAGTTCTTTCAATCAATCAGTACGGAAACCTTGTGCTCCATGACAGTTCTAACCGTCTTCTTTGGTCTACAAATGTTTCTGTCCAAGGTACAATCTCCTCTGTTGCTCAGCTTCAAGATTCAGGAAACTTGGTATTGATCCAAGACAATTTTAATGAAAGGTGTTATGGCAAAGCTTTGACTATCCCACGGATACTTTGCTTCCAAAGATGAAGCTTGGTTTGAATCGGAAAATTGGGTTAGACAGGTTCCTAACATCTTGGAAGTCACAAGATGACCCTGGAATTGGGGACTGCTTGTATTAGATGAATCCATCTGGCTCTCCACAATTCATCTTGTATAAGGTTCAACCATGTATTGGCGACAGGGGTGGCGCCACGTACAGAGGAGGGTGTGCAATTGCACACCCTGAAGTGTTAAAAACAAAGGGGGAAAAAAAATTATATAAGTATTGTATAGATGTTGAACACCCTTAAATAAAATTTTGAACACCCTCAAATAAATTTTGAACACCCTTATCCTAATAAACTCAATCCACTTAACCTAGAAAAAAAAAATGTTTAAATAATAACAAAAAATTAACTCAAACAACAACCATAATAACAAAATAAGCCCAAATAACAACAACTAGTGATGATTTGATATGCGATGGTTTGTTTGTTTGTTTCAATTCACAGTTTCACTGTGTCCACTTTGTGGGTTTGTGCTTTGATTAATTTATGGTTTATTTATTTGGTTGTTTGTGGTTTTGTCACTTTGTGGCTTGTGGCTTTGTAATTAATATTAAAAACTGAAATAATAGTGTTTAATTGATAATTTAATTAATCATATAACTTAATTAAATTAAATTCTTTTTGTCTATTTATCTGCACATCACATGTTAAATGCTTTATAGTTTATTTTTTATTTTTTTGCTAATACTATGGAGAAATTTCTGATAAAGAAATCACTTATACCGAAAGATTCATCTTCTACATAAGATAAACATGATGATTATAATAGTAGATCAAATTCTTCTATACCGCAAGATTCATGTATTATGATTTTTTTTTTTTTTTTTGTAATGTTATATTCAAATTTTATAATGAACACCCTGGAAAAAATTCCTGGAGCCGCCACTGATTGGCGACCAAGTCCATGGCCATGGCAAACAACATCAACAGCAACATTCTCATCGGGTTATAAGTTCAATTTTGTTAACAATGAAGATGAGGTATCTTATGATTACTTTCTCATTGACACTTCCATCATTTCTAGATTAGTGGTTAACAACTCTGGATTGCTTTCGCAATTTATGTGGAATGATGGTGATCTTCAGTGGAAGGAACTCTGGTCAGCACCTAAATACCGGTGTGACAAGTATGGACACTGTGGTGCGTATGGTATATGTAGTCTTGAGTCTCCTGACAATCTTAATAGGTTTGAGTGTACATGTTTGCCAGGTTATGAACCCAAGTCTCCAAGGAATTGGTATCTTAGAGATGGTTCTGAGGAGTGTGTTAGGAAACAGTCGGGCATGTCGATGTGTGGGAATGGAGAAGGGTTTGTAAAGGTGGATCATGCAAAGAGTCCTAATTCATCTAATGCAACTTGGATGAATAAGAGTAGCTCAGAATGCGAGCAGGCATGCTTGAGTAATTGCAATTGCACAGCTTTTATCAGCATGAATATTGATGGGAAGGAGACTGGTTGCTTGGCATGGTATGGTGAATTGATGGACATTTCGGTAATTCGGATGTAGGGTGGACTATTAATGTACGCGTGGATGCAACTGAGTTAGGTAGCCTTCTTTGCCTGCTTGAGTTTCTGGTAAATTTTCATTTATGCCTATTTTTGTTTTTGCGTGGACTCATGACTTGTTTTTTTCTCTTCAGCTTCTTACACAAGGAAGTCCAAAGGTTTTCTTGGCAACAAGAGGAAGCTGGCTATTACAATATTATTGTCTGTTGCTGTGCCATTGTTTCTGGTATCCATGCTAGCTTATATGTGGCTCAAGAAGAAGAGGAAAACAAGAGGTAACAAAATCACTCGCATTGTTTTGTTCACATTTATATGTGTTCCAGTAAGTCTTGAAAGAATGTCCCAATTTATCAGGAGTCATTAGATTTTGTGGGTATATCACATTTATAATGCTCAATTGTGAAATTATAGTGAGCAATGTCTATCAATATGTTTTAGGACAGTGTTGATGGTCATTCCAGCGAGGCCAATGACTAATATAAAGCCAGTAACCTAATAGGCCCAAATGCAATGGGTTTGGTCCAAAATGAAGCCCAATTTAGGGCCCACAAACTTAGACCAATCACTAATGTAAAGTAGTTGGCCTAACTTCCAATTCATGGCATCGGAGCCCAAATGCAATGGGACTTGTCACAAAACAAAGTCTAATGCAAAGGCTCAACAACAAATGGGCTCACAAGTCCCATAAGCCCATCAAAAGGATAATGCAAATCCTTGGGTTTTATTGGGAACAAAACTTAACGCAAAGGTCCCAAAACCAACAAATGGGCCCACAAGGCCCATAAGCCCATAAAAAGAATAACGCAAATCCTTAGGTTCTATCACTTAGAATAAAAGGTCCAAAAACCCATCTACAGGTCCACTATCTATAGGACCAAACATGTAAAAAAGGTCCTGCGGTGGGCCCAATCAAAAGCTCCAGCCGAAGAGCTAATAGGCTCACCAAACCAACCATGCTAAAAGGGTCCTACGATAAACTATTCCACCAAAGGAACTAAAACCCAAAGCAAGTGAGAGGACCAAGGCCAAAAGGTCTCACCACGAAATGGATAATATAGTTCTCTGTACAGAGAAATCCAAAACCATGGCAACACATCAAAGGAAGTCTCGGCAGGAGCCAAGTCAAGGGACTTTTTAGTCCAATTACAAGCCAACCAAATTTAACAAGCCATTGAGACTTCACCAATGCAAGAGATGGATGTGATATCTCCGAAACTATTTAATAGCAGCAGCCCAAACCTGTAAAAAGCTAACTAATTTCCTTATTTCCTGCAGGGATAATGGGGTGATGGTTTGGCGGTAGCGGAGTTTATTTAGGAGGTTCATGAATTCGGCTGAAGATCGAGGGATTTGTTTGGGAAATACCTCGATCACCAAAGCTTGATTCTTGTAACCATGTGTGTGCACGCAAACCACAAAACAATTTTCTCCCTCCGTAAAACAAGGCATTTAATGCACACCCTTCCTTCGTAAACAAGGCATTTAATGCAAACCATTTAATGCAACCGTGTTCCTCAAGAACTGCATTAATGTCCTCACATTCCCAAGAAATAATGATGATATTGCAGATGAAAGGAACTTGGAAAAGTAAGCCAAAATCACGCTGACAATACGGAAATAACATGAAAAGAAGCAAAAGTATGGTCGAAAGAAGCTTCTACCTTGAAAAGAGGAAAAGATGTGTCTTGGGAATAACGGAAATGGTCTGCCAATCGAGATGGTCCTTGTACTAACGAAGTGACAGGAGCTCCCTCCTGTGGGAAAAAAAGACCATTATAAAAGGGAAGGCACTCTGCAGAAAAAGGGGAACACAGCGTATAACACCAAAAGCCTATACATCAACCTTCCAAAACATCAAAAGTGGATATCATCCATAATCTGAAACCACAAAATCACCTTCAAGTGTGCACACTAGCTTGGACGAACTCTCCCCCAAATCCATCCCCTACAGTTCTCTATAATTCTTATATTAAGTTTGTTCCTGCGGGACTAATGTATCTTCCCGCAGAGCCCATTCTCACTTTGCAGACATTTCTAAGGGAGGAACTTTAGATTTCAACCCACTAGCTCAACATAAACAATGGTCCTTACCGCAAGGATCCAATATTGCGAGACACAGATAAGCTTTCCCTCCTATTCAATCCTTAACTCCCATTATTTATAATGTATATATATATATATACATACTGTGTACTTGAATGTTGTTGCAGAAACAAGATTTTGTTTCGGCAAAACCAAGACTATGTTACAAAGATAACCATCTATTTATTATTTATTTATTTATGAGTTGAATAACTTTGGGCTTTTAGTCTACAGTATAAACTAGCCAATAAGTCTCATGGAAGCAAGTCTTTGTTGCCATAAATATCATGGCAAAGAAGCTCCTGCAGAACCTACATGTCCTACCGCAGGACCTGCACATGTTACTGCAAAACTGCGCAGGACCTGCACATGTTACTGCAGAACTGAGTTTAGCAAATGACTCTCATATATTCTTTTTATATATACTTTAAGTTTTTTCCTGCAGGGCCCATCTTGTTATACAAAAATGGTTAGCTGTCCACTAAAGCTATCATTTGCTGCATAATCCAAATTTGGGCTACTGCACACTAAAGTCCAAGCAGACAAAAGAACTTCGAGGCTTGACCAAGAGCAAACAATAGTGTTAACCATAAAAACCCGGTCACATGAGATTGGGCCATCATCTTTGGATCGCAACCATTATCCATGAGGCCACCACAAAGGCCTGGTGTGAGTCTTGGTCTCACTTCCTTACCTATTCCATCTACAGCACCACCCCCCACAAAAAAGCACCCATAAACAGTGAGGAGAAAATTGCACAATGAATCATTAAATTTTATAGGAACCAAAGGCCCTTTGGAGGAAAATGAGCTCAAGGACCGTAGTAGACATCTAGATATAATGGATTTTGATCTAAGGTCGATAGTTGCCGCCACTGACAATTTCTCTCCAACCAACAAAATTGGGCAAGGTGGTTTTGGTTCTATTTTTAAGGTACATCTACAATTCATAATGTCATTGCTTTTTTCTTTTTTTTTTTTCTTTTTTTTTTTGGTGATCACCAACATCAGAGGTGACAAGATCAGATCTTGCAAATAAGAAATACAGAGAGAGAGATGGAGATGCAAAGAGAGAGAAGAAAGGGATGTTGGAGAGAAAGAAAGAATATTAGACTTGACTAATTTTAAACCATTAGATTGTTTGGTTACCACGTGTCAAACATCCGTATAAAAATGGGAGAAAACTGAAGAGTTTTAAATGGGAGGTGAGCCGAACCTACCAGACAATTTTTCTTTTTGTTTGTGGGAAATAGTTTTGTTTTAAACGGGAGGTGAGCCGAACTCACATAAGTAGTGGGTCCCACCATATATTTAATTAGCAGGACCCACCATTTATGTGAGAGAAGAGAATACGCATTTAATGTACTCCTGGAGTATTCTATAATTACCCATCAATTCCTTACATTACATTCCACATATCAATTGATCCAAAACCATTCAATGTAAATAATATGAAAGCAAAACACATCCAAGCTTATTGTCAACTCGTCAAAGTCACTCATGGACCCCAGTACGTGTAGCTTTTGTTGAATATGCATACTCCGGTTTTCTTATGCGACTTTTTTAGTATTTTTTTTTTTTCCGGAATAGAATTCTAATAGTAAAGCAAACCCAGGAGAAGGAGATGGAAATGGGTCTCGAACATCTCATCCTTCCTCTGATTGGGCTAAGTATTTTGGAATTGAAATTGGAACAGACCCGTAGTTAGAATGATGAGCCCATTGAGCCATAAGTCCATAACATAAGGTAAGCCATAGCATTCAGATCTCCTATAAGAATATAAATTTTCCAACAAAACAAATCATTTGGAATGGAGGAAATGTCTGTTTGGGCTCTTTTTGTTTCTAGAATTTGTGTAGTGTCTTTGATACATTATAAATAGTAAAAATCGGGTTGGAGGATGTAGTTGAGTTTGAAACTTATGCCAATAGGTTTGCCATTGATTGCTACTGATGTTGTTGGAAAATTAGTGGACGGCAGTCAGTCAAGCCGCTAGCCGGAAGACCTGCAAAAAAGGGAGAAGTGATCGGACCTGGCACCGATTTGGGGCCGGCCTAGGAGGCTCCGATGCTTTTGTTAGTCGGAGTATTCTCTTTAAGACCCTCTTTGTGATTTTTGTATTCTAATGTACTGTTCATACCTGAGATAGGAGAGAGAATCGCTTTTTATCCCTTCTGGTCAGACCACGTGGCCTTCTAGACTCCGTTAGATCTGAGGACATGTGGTGAGCTGGTGACCCTTTGTCTGGAAGGCCGTTACCCGTTCTGGAGCGTAGTGCTGAGTAGAGTCACAAGGCTTCAACCCCCTATATTCGCGTTGAAGAACACCTGTGCGTGACATACGATCAGCTTGGTGAGTTGTCTCGGTTAATTCTCGAAGAAGATAGGGGGTGAGTCACAACTGGATGACTAAGCGGTTGTTCGTGGATAGAGAAGGGTGTCAGTCATTCTGAGGGATGAGACAGTCTTCCACTTGACGTTGAAGGCCGTCATTCCTTACTTAGGAGAGTCTGATAAATATCCCCTTCAGCTACCATTTTCCTTCCCCTTCAACAACAAAATAATGTAATTAGTAATCTGAAAATTCGTTGAATTGGTAAGAGGATTGCTTGTTTAATTTCAAAGTTTCAACGATCGGGTGCTGGTGGACTAGCAGTGTGCTAGCGAAGGGCTGGGGGAACAAAACAATGACCTCTCATCCTCCACCCATCATGATTCATGACCCAAGTCACACATGACACAACCCTCACCCACACCGATTTAAACATTTGAAAACAACCTTTCGGTACATGTTCTTTGCATTGGCTCTTCATAATTAATACATGGATTCGCTTGTTCCTCTAAAATTCTTGTCTTTTATCCTTCATTTAAGTCTTAAAAGTTCACATGAACATATGAGCTTAGATCAATTTATACTTCTCCTATGTAAGGAGAGCTAAAATTTGACCGCGACCATGAATATGAAATTTCTACTCGTAAAAATTCTTCTATCATTTATCATTTGCAAATTTGGTAATATATTTTAGTTAAATTTCTTGTTCGTATTACTAATATTAATGGATACATAAGAAATTTGATTTTTTTTTTTTTTTTGGAGGAAAAAGAAAGAAGACATATACAGTTCAGGAGATTATAAGTTAGAAAAATGTTTCTTTTTAGAATCTTCATTTTAAGGTGGGTTTACAATTATAATTGTTGATGTCTGAAATCTGCATCTCCATGGAAATGACCGAAGTTTGCATCTCCATATCAACAGTTGCACAACTAGCCAAGAACTGAAGTTGCTGGAAAATCAGTTGACTGCCATCAAGCAAGCCGAGGAGCGGAAGACCTGCAAGAGACAAGAGAGTGATCGGAGTGGGCACCGGTTTGGGCCCGGCCTAGGAGGCTCCGATGCTTTTGTTAGTCAGAGTTCACCAGAAAATATGCAGAGAGAGTAATCTGGTGTTTTAGTGTACTGTTCATACCTGAGTACGGAAGGAGAGTGGCATTTTATGCCTTTCGGTCATCCACGTGGCCTTCCAGAGGCTGTTGGATCTTGGGACACGTGGAGGGTTTGTGGCCCTTCATCTGGCAAGTAGTGGCCAGCTCGTGCATGGTGTTGGGTGACGCTGCGAGGGCTTCATCCCCAGGATTCGCGGAGGACACCTGTGCACGATGAGGTGTTGATCTGGTGAGGTGTCTCACTTGGTTCCCGTAGAAGATAAGGATGGATCTTAGTCTGGTGACTAAGCTATTGTGAGCAGTAGAAGGGAGTTGATCTTCTGAGGGAGCGGATGGTCTTCTTCTCGTAGTAGAAGGTCGTCATCCCTTACTTGGGAGAAATTGACAAATATCCCTTTCAGAAACTGTTGACTGGAATAGTTGAGCATGCATGAGGGATGGTCGTCATTCGGCTTAGTAATTGGAAGGTCGTCACTCTTAAGGGCTGGAAGGTCGTCATCTCTTACTTAAGGAAAAGTTGTAAAATATTCCCATCAATTGCCCCCCTATTCCGTGGTTGTCTGCGTAGACGACCTTCGGAATATGAAAAGTCAAGGATGAAAGGGAGATCTCACATGCTTTTTGGGCCTTTCGAGAAAAGCTACTTCATCGTCTTGGTATAAGTCCGAGCTAGCTAATTCCCAAATGCTTGGCGTATTGTGATTGGTCTTCAGGTACTCTGAAGGGTAGTCAGTGGAGGAGAAGGCAAACATACCGTGGATAAGCTTCTCTTTTACTGTAAGTTGTCGAACATGGTCGCTTCACCAGGGATCTGGGGTTTTACCTATCATCATATTTCACTGAGACGAATTCTAAATTTTCTATAATCCAATTGATCTTGGAAGCCAACATTTTTCTTTTGTGGGGATAACTGGAAGTTTTTCCTTATATATTTCTCTACTGTTGACGGTCTTCCAGCCATTGGCTCAAAAGACAATGGAAGACTTTCATGCTGAGAGAGACTTTGAGGAAATAGGTGAAGGGTTTGGAAGCCGATCTTCAAAAGAAAGACGACCTTCTTTCCTCTCAAGACGATACTCGTCGCTTTTATGTTGGGGGTTTCGAACATATCAAGTAGAAAGCTACTCTTGCTTTTGAAAGTACTCAAGAATGGTCCATGGTGAAGATATTTGATGATGAAGCCACCACTGCCATATAAGAGGATAGTGAGAATGAGGACGAAGAGGATGAGGTTCAGTCTAAGGAACATGCAGTCACTCTATTTGATGTTCAATCTACTTCTCCAAGTGGTGATCAGAGTGGCGATCCGGCTGTCAGCCTTATGGATGGCTAGGTTATTCTTCCACCAATTGACAAGGAAGCTCCTTGATTTCTCTTTTTTCGTACTTTTGTGTTTGAGTTACACACTTTCGATATTTTTTGTTTGTGTAGATACATCCCTATTTCAAGCGTTGTCATGTTTTCCCACGGGTTTGGCAAGTGTTTTTCTTTTGTAGACGAAGACCTTCTAACTCAGGTCATGTTTACCTCTTCTGGAAGAGGTGTGACCTGTATTTTCGTCCAAGTTCTGTTTACCTTTAGGAAGACGTCCTTTGTAGGAGTCTTGACTATTTCCAAAAGAGTGGCATTGTCTTTGACGACCTTTTTCTAGAAGATGCACCACGTGAATGTCTAACTTGATAATTTTCAGAAGAGTGACTTTATCTGTGACGACCTTCTTCTCTAAGACGCACCATGTGGGTGTCTAACTTGATAATTTCTAGAAGATGCATCACATGGGTGTCTATCTTAATAATTTCAGAAGAGGGGATTCATTCTTGATGACCTTCTTCTGCTAGATGTATCACGCGGGTGACTGACTTGATAGTATTCAGAAGAGGAGCATTCTTGATGACCTTTTTCTGTAAGGTGCACCGCAAGGGTGTTCAACTCGATAATATTTAGAAGAGGAGATTCGTTTTTTACGATCTTCTTCTGTAGGTGCACCCTGTGGGCGTCTAACTTGATAATATTTAGAAGAGGAGCGTTCTTGACGATCTTCTTCTTATAGGTGCACCCTGTGGGTGGCTAACTTGACAATATTTAGAAGATAAGCATTCTTGACGATCTTCTTCTATAGGTGCACCCCGTGGGTGGCTAACTTGACAATATTTAGAAGATGAGTGTTCTTGACGATCTTCTCCTATAGGTGCACCCCATGGGTGTGTAACTTGATAATATGTAGAAGATGAGCGTTCTTGACGATCTTCTTCTTTAGATGCACCCTGTGGGTGTCTAACGCGATAATATGTAGAAGATGAGCGTTCTTGACGATCTTCTTCTTTAGATGCACCCCGTGGGTGTCTACATGATAATATGTAGAAGAGGAGCGTTCTTGACGATCTTCTTCTTTAGATGCACCCTGTGGGTGTCTACATGATAATATGTAGAAGAGGAGCGTCCTTGACGACCTTCTTCTTTAGATGCACCCTGTGGGTGTCTAACATGATAATATGTAGAAGAGGAGCGTTCTTGACGATCTTCTTCTTTAGATGCACCCTGTGAGTGTTTACATGATAATATGTAGAAGAGGAGCGTCCTTGACGACCTTCTTCTTTAGATGCACCCTGTGGGTGTCTAACATGATAATATGTAGAGGAGGAGCGTCCTTGACGATCTTCTTCTTTAGATGCACCCCGTGGGTGTCTACATGATAATATGTAGAAGAGGAGCGTCCTTGACGATCTTCTTCTTTAGATGCACCCTGTGGGTGTCTACATGATAATATGTAGAAGAGGAGCGTCCTTGACGATCTTCTTCTTTAGATGCACCCTGTGGGTGTCTACATGATAATATGTAGAAGAGGAGCGTCCTTGACGATCTTCTTCTTTAGATGCACCTTGTGGGTGTCTACATGATAATATGTAGAAGAGGAGCGTCCTTGACGACCTTCTTCTTTAGATGCACCCTGTGGGTGTCTAACATGATAATATGTAGAAGAGGAGCGTTCTTGACGATCTTCTTCTTTAGATGCACCCTGTGGGTGTTTACATGATAATATGTAGAAGAGGAGCGTCCTTGATGACCTTCTTCTTTAGATGCACCCTGTGGGTGTCTAACATGATAATATGTAGAGGAAAAGCGTCCTTGACGATCTTTTTCTTTAGATGCACCCCGTGGGTGTCTACATGATAATATGTAGAAGAGGAGCATTCTTGACGATCTTCTTCTTTAGATGCACCCTGTGGGTGTCTACATGATAATATGTAGAAGAGAAGCGTCCTTGACGACCTTCTTCTTTAGATGCACCCTGTGGGTGTCTAACATGATAATATGTAGAAGAGGAGCATTCTTGACGATCTTCTTCTTTAGATGCACCCTGTGGGTGTTTACATGATAATATGTAGAAGAGGAGCGTCCTTGACGACCTTCTTCTTTAGATGCACCCTGTGGGTGTCTAACATGATAATATGTAGAGGAGGAACGTTCTTAACGGTCTTTTTCTATAAGTGCACCCCTTGGGTGTCTAACTTGATAACACATAGAGGAGGAACGTTCTTGACGGTCTTCTTCTATAAGTGCACCCCTTGGGTGTCTAACTTGATAATACATAGAGGAGGAACGTTCTTGACGGTCTTCTTCTATAAATGCACCCCTTGGGTGTCTAACATTTGCACCTCGTGGGTGTCTAACTTGTGCACCTCATGGGTGTCTAACTTGTGCACCTCGTGGGTGTCTAACGTTTCCACCTCGTGGGTGTCTAACTTTTGCACCTCGTGGGTGTCTAACTTGCACCTCGTGGGTGTCTCACTTTTGCACCTCGTGGGTGTCTAACTTTTGCACCTCGTAGGTGTCTAACTTTTGCACCTCGTGGGTGTCTAACATGCACCTCGTGGGTGTCTAACTTTTGTAGAAGAGCGATCATCTCAACGGTCTTCCACTATGAATGCGCCTCATAGGTGTCTAATTTTTTGTAGAAGAGCGATCTTCTCGACGGTCTTCTACCATGAACGCACCTCATGGGTGTCTAATTTTTTAGAGACGCCTCAAAGGTAGTATTTCTTGAGGTGCTCAGCGTTCCATGGGTAAGGCAGCTTCTTTCCATGACGGTCTTCTAGATGATAGGTACCCCTTCGGTAATACTGGATGATCTTGTAAGGACCTTCCCAATTGGGGCCTAGCTTTCCCTGTGACGGGTGCTTAGTTGCTTGGGTAACCTTCCTTAGGACCCAGTCACCGACTTCAAAGTGTCGAAGCTTTACCTTGGTGTTATAATATCTGGCCATCTTTCCTTGGTAAAGTGCAATTCTTCATTCTGCTTTTTCCCTTGTTTCATCTAGGAGATCAAGGTTCAAACGAAGCTGCCCTTCATTTTCTTCTTCTTTGTGGAAGGTCGTCCTTAGGGTGGTTAGCCCGATTTCAACGAGGATAATGGCCTCTGTACCGAAGGTTAGCTTGAAGGGAGTTTCTTTTGTTGGAGTTCTGACAGTGGTTCTGTATGCCCACAATACACTTGGAAGCTCTTCCACCCACCTACTCTTTACCCCTTCAAGCCGAGTCTTAATCTGTTTAAGTAAGGTCCGGTTTGTAATTTCAACTTGGCCATTGGGCTGTGGATGTCTGGGGGACGAATAGTGGTTCTTTATGTTCAATTGACTACATAACTCTCTAAAGGGTCTGTTGTCAAATTGCTTCCCATTGTCTGAAATTAGGACCCTTTGAATCCCAAATCAACAAATGACGCCCTTCCAGACGAAATTTTTGACATTCCTTTCTGAAATTGTTGCCAGGGGTTCTGCTTCGAGAGGCTTATAGAAGTCACATGCTTGTAGGAGTGGGTCCTTAGACTTCAGCCCCTTGATGCTTATAGGAGCCATAGTAGAAGTAGATCCTTAAACCTTAATCATCGTGTGGTTGAACTGATCTCTCTTGTGGCCCTTCTCTATAGGGCTCATATTTGTTGCGAGATTACCAATGATCTTAATAAACAAGTAAAATATATATTTTTTGGGGTCATAACGCCCAATATGGCATGAGAAAAGATGACGTCATGCTTTAATCAAGTCAAACACAAAGTTGCATATAATGGATGGACGGTCGTCCATCTACGCAATAATCTGGTTTGCAATAATTGTGGAGGAAAAAACGATAAATAGATCGTCTAAGTAAGCATATAGATGATAATATTTCAATTAATGAACAATGTGATTTTGCATCATCAATTAACTATTCGAATTGAACAATTACATTACATGTAATTTCATTTGAGACAATTAGTCTTGTGTGAAAACTTATTTCAATTATTTGTATGTATGCAAAGAGTTATAATTCTTACATGGAAAATGTAACTTTAAATTGTGTTGTAAAACAACACTGCACTTTAGCTCAAGGACATTAAGCTGGTCTTATAAACCTTCCAAATGTAGACATAGACATTTCAAGATTTCTCATCCTCAAAGGTTAAAGCAACACACATATGTATATATACAGAAATATTCATGTGATTTCTATATTTTATTCGAGGTCGGGTATTTCCCTTTTAGATTATTTGTTAGTGTATAACAAACATATTAAAAGCAACCTCAATTAATTTATTGTTTATCATCTTTTTAATGAAAAGATAATACATAAAAGAGGAGTAAGTTGAAAGGGACATAGCTTCGAGGCGAGGCTAGAAGCCCTGAAAATTGTTGAAGGTCTTCACTTCACTAAGGAACTTGGAAGACCGTCGTTGGAAGGATCATGTCTTCGACTCACTTTTCTGTAGAAGTTGGAAGACCGTCCCTGCAAGGGCCATGTATCTATCTTCCTTTTCCTTCTAGGCGGGGCTGGAAGGTCGTCATAAATTTTTTTTTTTTTTTACAATTCATGCTCACACTGTTGACATCACACGGATGACATCACAATTAGGGCTAATAAGGATGCTGATGTGGCATCATGGGGGCATGATACGTGGCACATGGCATATGCTTGTAGCATGTTGGCATGCGCTTGACGGGTGTCAGCACATACAGGCACATGGCGAGCACATGAAGACACGTGAAAAGGAAGGTCGTCACTCCGCCAGCGCGTGGAAGCACGTGACAAGGAAGGTCTTCATTCCGACTAGGCTTGGTAGGTCGGGCAACTTTCTGTCCAATGGTAGAGCCCATTGCTTGATTGGGTGATTGGAAGAGGGTCTTTGAGACTCTAATGGCTCAGGTTGCGCGTGGATGGGAAGGTCGTCACTCCGACGGCGCGTGGAAAGGAAAGTCTTCTTTTCGACGGCGCGTGGAAGAGCGTGACAGCTCTGATGATGAAGATTTCGCCGGGGATCAATAGATCGGGCAACGTTCTACACCGTAGCGGTGTTTGTTTCCCGTCTTTGAAGGCTAAGAAAGAAGTTTGGTGGCTGTGCAATTTGTAAGAGGAGAAATCGATTCCCACAGACGGCGCCAACTGTTGATGTCTGAAATCTGCATCTCCATGGAAATGACCGAAGTTTGCATCTTCATATCAACAGTTGCACAGCTAGCCAAGAACTGAAGTTGCTGGAAAATCAGTTGACTGCCATCAAGCGAGCCGAGGAGCGGAAGACCTGCAAGAGACAAGAGAGTGATTGGAGTGGGCACCGGTTTGGGGCCGTCCTAGGAGGCTCCGATGCTTTTGTTAGTCGGAGTTCACCAAAAAATATGCATAGAGAGTAATCTGGTGTTTTAGCGTACTGTTCATACCTGAGTACGGAAGGAGAGTGGCATTTTATGCCTTTCGGTCATCCACGTGGCCTTCCGGAGGCTGTTGGATCTTGGGACACGTGGAGGGTTTGTGGCCCTTCATCTGGCAAGTAGTGGCCAGCTCGTGCATGGTGCTGGGTGACGCTGCGAGGGCTTCATCCCCAGGATTTGCGGAGGACACCTGTGCACGATGAGGTGTTGATCTGGTGAGGTGTCTCACTTGGTTCCCGTAGAAGATAAGGATGGATCTTAGTCTGGTGACTAAGCTATTGTGAGCAGTAGAAGGGAGTTGATCTTCTGAGGGAACGGATGGTCTTCTTCTCGTAGTAGAAGGTCGTCATCCCTTACTTGGGAGAAATTGACAAATATCCCTTTCAGAAACTATTGACTGGAATAGTTGAGCATGCATGAGGGATGGTCGTCATTCGGCTTAGTAATTGGAAGGTCGTCACTCTTAAGGGCTGGAAGGTCATCATCTCTTACTTAAGGAAAAGTTGTAAAATATTCCCATCAATAATTAATAAACTTCAACTATTCACATCTTTCTTTAAATTACTTAGAAGAAATTAGCTTTTAGAATTAGGATATGAGTAATTCATGCGTCTTATCTGTTCTTCTCCATCAAGGCAAGTGAGTTCACTAGTGAGGAAATAAGATCAGTTCCTTTTTCTTTGAAGGATAAATAAGCTCTTGATCCGGATGGCTATAATGCCTATTTTTTCAAGAAGGCCAATCGGTCTACGGTGGTGATTGGGTATACATTCAGCACCGAGCCGTTGTTAGTGAGGACTTTTATTGGGCAAGGCACACAATCTTTGTCGTCAAAATCTCTTCTTATCTAATATCCGAAACAAGGATATGTTGATCTGTCTTTATCTACCAAAGAATAACTTGTTCGAAGAAAAACCTACTCTGAGGGATCTAACCTCGTAGAAAATCTCCAATAGAAGAAACAATTAAAATAGCTTACTTAAAATTTTTTTTAAGCTAAACTCTTTATGTAACTTTAGTAAATTCCCCACACAACTTGGAACTATAGAATTCCTTTGCACAAAATTTCATTACGAACAAACCTTATCTGCAACAACTTGAAACTTTGGTACTTTAAAGAATTCTCTAAAGGTTTTTTATCAATGAATTCATTGATGTTTAGCTATTTGGTGATTTGGACACTCACTATGTTTTAATCTTATAATTAAGGCTCAAGGCGAGAGAAACTCTAAAAAACCCTCATAAGGAGAACACTCTCGGAAGAGGATTTTCTAACTATTTATGCCAAGAACGTTTGTTTTTAGCCTAGTGTTGAAACATCGACCACTCTCCTCTCAATTTGTGCAGCAAAGATTGGTTTTTATATTAAATCATTAGGTTGAGTATTTAGGCACCTTCAAAGTTGCTTTATTATTTGTTGCAATTTCGCTCGAGTGATGTGTCTAGCGGGGGTTAAGCAAACTTTGAGGGCCAACACAATTGTGTTAACTTCAAATGGTCATATCTCACTCATTTCAAATCCAAATTGAGTCAAATTTGTATTTGATGAAGCATGGATTTTTCATCGTCAGTTGCACAGTCAAGTCGAGTGGTCAACACCTGCAAAAAGGAAGAAGAAAGAAAGGAATCGAAGAGCCTGCCGGGGTGGGCCCCGGAGGGGAGTCTCCGATGCCTAAGTTAGCAAAAGATTTCCCATATTGAGAGAGATTTCTCATAAGATTGTGTGCATACCTGGTTCAGGTGGCTCCGTTGGCCTTATATAGGCCAAGAGTGATGTATAATGCAATGAATGTCAGATATAAATGGCATAACGGTAACATTAATAAGGGAATTAAAGGAGTTTATGGTGTGTAACGGTAGCATTAACAAGGGAATTAAGGGAGTTTATGGTGTGTAACGGTAGCATTAACAAGGGAATTAAGGGAGTTTATGGATTTGTAATGGTCGTTCATTTAAGGTATACTTTGGTACGTCGTATTTGGACGGCTTGGATTTTTCTATACTCATCAGAAGCCCCCCATTCCGAGGTCGTTTATCCGTTTTAGGTTGGACGGCCTTCGGAATGTCAAGTACGATGAGTATTTTGGTAATGACCTTATTTTCCTTGCATGGTGTGTTGGTTGTTCCCTTCGCTATCTTAAGGACTTTGAAACAATTGGCCTTCCATTTGGCTCGTCAACTTATGTCTGTAATTAAAAACTTCAGGAAAACCTTTTAGTGGTTGTATCCATTCATTTGGATGGCTATCCCCTTCGTCGTCATTTTTTTCGGTAGGTATGTCAATAGGCATTTTTGCTTGTTTGGACGACTGTTTCGTTTGTCATTAGTAAATTTTTGCCTTCATGTAGGCTTTGCCCACTCTTTTGGACGAGTGTCCCCTTTGGAGATATTATTGAGCCAAAGGATCATGATGGACGAATCATTTGGATGAAATGACATTACTAAGTTAAAGAATCGTGATGGACGAATCCTTTTACGGAGGCCGTTGAGGCCAAGATTGGGTCGTTGAGACCAATGGTTGGGTCGTTAAGACCAAAGAAGACCGTTGAGGCCGTGATTGGGTTGCCGAGACCAGTGAAGGCCAAGGAGGCCGAAATTCGGTCGTTGAGACCAAAGGGGGCTGTGGAGACCGAGATTGGGTCGTTGAGACCGAAGGTTAGGTCGTCGAGGCCAAAAGAGACCGTTGAGGCCGTGATTGGGTCGTCGAGACCAGTGAAGGCCAAGGAGGCCGAAATTCAGTCGTTGAGACCAAAGGGGGCCGTGGAGGCCGAGATTGGGTCGTTGAGACCGAAGGTTAGGTCGTTGAGACCAAAAAAGAGACCGTTGAGGCCGTGATTGGGTCGTCGAGACCAGTGAAGGCTAAGGAGGCCGAAATTCAGTCGTTGAGACCAAAGGGGGCCGTGGAGGCCGAGATTGGGTCGTTGAGACCGAAGGTTAGGTCGTTGAGACCAAAAAAGAGACCGTTGAGGCCGTGATTGGGTCGTCGAGACCAGTGAAGGCCAAGGAGGCCGAAATTCAGTCGTTGAGGCCATATTGCTTTGGGCCTCATTTGGAAATGGATTCGATCTTTCTAAGTGGAAAGATGCAACTTTGCCTCTAAGCTATTTTTCTAAGTTTAAAGTGTTGTGTTTGGACGATGCGTTCTAACTTTGCCTAGGATCGTGTTTGGACGATATTATTTTTCTAAGTTAGAGTGTATCGTAGGATAATGTATCCTAACTTTATCTAAGTTTAAAAGATCGTGTTTAAACGACACAGTTTGACATTAGGTATCTGTCTAAGTTAGAAGATCGTGTTGGACGATTCAGTCTGACTTTAGATTTTTGTTTGAGTTAAAAGATCGTGTTTGGTCGATTCAGTTTAACTTTAGGTGTTTGCCTAAGTTAAAAGATCGTGTTTGGACGATTCAGTTTAACTTTAGGTGTTTGCCTAAGTTAAAAGATCGTGTTTGGACGATCAGTTTAACTTTTGGTTTGTTTAACTTTAGATTCAGTTTAACTTTAGGAGTTTGCCTAAGTTAAAAGATCGTGTTGGACGATGCAGTTTAACTTAGCTTAAGTTAAAAGATCGTGTTGGACGATTCAGTTTAACTTTTAGATTGTTTGCATGATATGGGGGCCGTGGAGGCCGAGATTGGGTCGTTGAGACCAAAAGAGACCGTTGAGGCCGTGATTGGGTCGTCAAGACCAGTGAAGGCCAAGGAGGCCGAAATTCAGTCGTTGAGGCCATATTGCTTTGGGCCTCATTAGGGCTATGTTGCTTTGAGGGGCCATTATCTGCATCGAGTGACATATATACTTGCAAAACTCTTGGAGGTTACTCGGCATTAGTGTTCTCCACTTCTCATGTGGGGTCTTTTGCTTCCTCATCTCTTTAATCCGCAATCCTTCCTTCCTCTTATTTAGGGTACTTGATTTTTCTATTTTCCTGCTGGTATCTTCTCTATGGAGCTTGGTGAATTTTACAAACTCTTTTTTTTTTGTTAAGTTCATTTTTGTCCCAAGACTACTGTTCATCTTGGTAGCTTTCAAATGACAAACTTAAGAAGGAACATTTGTTTTTGGATCATAATATTCAGCACGTATATTTATTTATGATCAATTTGTGTGTGAATATTGTAAGTAAGAGCATGATAATAGGTGCTGCAGTGAAAGCCTGAAAGGGTGACATAGGTATTATTGGTGATAATAAGTAAACACAAATATTCATAGTGGTTCGGGTGAACGAACAAAATGGCTATGAGCTCTTTTGAGGCATCATTTATAAAAATAGATCCGCTTGTTTGCCCCTCATCGTCCATGAGTGAGAGATATAGACCAAGCTAAACCTCATCCTTCATACTCCTAAAGTTTTTATGCAAATGGTAGTAATCACACATACCTATATAAGTGTCTATGTATATAGATAACCCTCAGTAGTTCATTTTTAATCACATAATGCCTAAGAGTAGGCGGGTTTGATATTTATCTTTTATTTTTATTGGCTAAGTATCTAGCCACAATCAGTAAGTTGAGATAATGTTTCAATGTTGTCTAAGCATATTACAGGGGTCTAACGCACAGTGAAGGCTACTATATAATTTAATTATGTTGTCTAATGAGCCTCAAAATAATGACTAAATTCATGAGAGTATACCGCTAAAAAAATTTCCATTAATTCATATAGCGGATTTTATGTATTATTCCCAAAAGCATTTTTAGGAAGTTTTTCTCAAATTACCCAACGACACTGTTTGAAGTGGTCAACGTGGGGGCTTTAATTTGTGAAATCAAGGACTCACAATGATTTAGGCATGCAAGGAGCATATGAGTGATATACGCATAAAATGGGCACTCAAGATAGTCATGAAGTAAATATAGAATATTTGGGTATTTACCTTGTGTGAAGGGAGATAGTATCACATTCATTAGCTTTGATTGGGCTTTACTCCATATATGAGTTGATCTATTCAATCTTTGTAGTCATCGATTTTCTTTTTTAAGAAAAATCTTCATTGCTTAGGAGTAATGTTCTGGGCGTTATTCGACATTTAATTGGACCATATTTACTACTTTTATGGCCAATTGCCCGAAAATAACAAAATGGCTTGTGTGCCAATTACCAGAGTGGACCATTGCCTGTTAATATACCATGTTCTAATCCCACGGCTGTCAAAAAGCAAGTGTGTTTCTATTTCTCATGTAATAAAGGCATCTTAATAAATATTGCCAGCTGCACTACATTGGTCTTCAAGAGGCAGTTGACTCCGGCATGGAGTTTACTCAACCAATATTCCATTATTTCTTATGGGATGTGGGCCAATTATGGCCAAAATTGACACATACCTAATTAGTATAAGGTAATTTCCCATGTATATGATATATGTGCAAGCTTGACCTATAGTAATTGAAGTAATTTTCACACATATAGAAAAGTTTCACAATTTCCACACATATGACTAATAGCCGTGTGTGTATTAAGATGTCAGGCTTGATATGTGCTCTAATGGAAAATAGGCAGGCATGGAATATGCTTTAAAATAAGAAAGGAAATAAGGCAGGCATGATATTTCATCTCATTGATAGCTACTTTAATATTAGAAAGGAAAGTATTTTCACGTACCACTGAATCTCTATTTTTCGGCTTCTTTTTATTTTCCAGGGTTCCCTGCTTGGAGTCAATTTGCCCATGTGGTGAGGAGCTAAGACATGCATAGAACCCTTTGAGATATTTCCAAAGAAGCAATATGGCGATATTCATATCGACTAAAGTCGCTTTGGGATTTTTCCAGAAAAGTAATATGCCAGTATTTTTCTTCTTGTCTTCTCGTAATTTTATATCTCCCTTACAACAAATAGAGGTTGAAGATGAAAAATGATTCTAATATAGTCAACCTTATTTTTATGCAGGAAATTGTTAGAGGCAGAATTATTAAATGCAAAGAGCAATAAGATTCAGCCATGGTTAGAAAACAATTGGGGGTGCTTAATGCACTTGACGTGGCCGAGAATTGATGGTGCCATTTCACAGCAATTGTGATTGCTGGAATGGGATTCTTCATTAATGCATAAACCTGTACTCGTCCAACGTTGATTTTCAACTAGAGAGATACAGGTTAGTCGTTGCCAAGCTCTTTTCAATTCAGATGGACCCGTTGATGGACGACAACCGGGGATTGGATGCGTCACACTCAAAGGAGACGTAGGCAATGGTTTTTCTTTTAGGTAGGTGCACTCGCCTTTGCTGTGCAAATTAAATTTGAAGAACTCTCGTTCCCACAGACGGCGCCAACTGATGATGCATGGATTTTTCATCGTCAGTTGCACAGTCAAGTCGAGTGGTCAACACCTGCAAAAAGGAAGAAGAAAGAAAGGAATCGAAGAGCCTGCCGGGGTGGGCCCCGGAGGGGAGTCTCCGATGCCTAAGTTAGCAAAAGATTTCCCATATTGAGAGAGATTTCTCATAAGATTGTGTGCATACCTGGTTCAGGTGGCTCCGTTGGCCTTATATAGGCCAAGAGTGATGTATAATGCAATGAATGTCAGATATAAATGGCATAACGGTAACATTAATAAGGGAATTAAAGGAGTTTATGGTGTGTAACGGTAGCATTAACAAGGGAATTAAGGGAGTTTATGGTGTGTAACGGTAGCATTAACAAGGGAATTAAGGGAGTTTATGGATTTGTAATGGTCGTTCATTTAAGGTATACTTTGGTACGTCGTATTTGGACGGCTTGGATTTTTCTATACTCATCAGTATTCATTTTAAAGGCTTAGATTTATAATTTTCAATGAAACAGGTTTCACTTGAAAACTAGTTATGGTGTAAAAGATATCAGCAAAAACTTATTAATTCGTTTTTTTAGTAGATCATAGCCTGGTCTTTAAGAAGCTTTTGATTCACTCAACCTAACACAATTCTATTAATACAACCAAAATTTGATATGTTTTGGCATTAAATTTGACATTTTTTTTTTTATTTTTTGAGAAAAAATTTGACATTTTCTTAAACAAACCTGGGGGTAGTTGGTTGATACATTAAATTTAGGAGTTATTCGACCGAAATCATAGTTGATAGTTTGCCTTCCACTAAATGTCTGACTCAGTCAAAACTTGTCAAGGTACTTTGATCACATGTTTCACAGATAAAATAATATTTTGTAGAATATGAATGAAAATATCATATATATTACAGCCCTAAAACAATATAACAATTTAAAAGATATATAGAATTAACAACGCAAAGAAACATTTTGACAACTTATCCCGTGCATTTGCACGGCCTTTTGTCTAGTTTTAAGGAAAGCTGAAAGCTGTCTGTTATTGATAGTGCTATGGGAACAAGTTCTAACTGTTCTATTACTACTTTTCAAGTAAATATCCTCGTCAAAATCAATGCGTCCGTTGCTTTACGGCATATGAGCTATCCTATCTCACCCTTCCTGCAGTTATATGGCATATGAGCTATCTCCCCCTTACTGCACTTATACAGTGAAGGGGATAATTATCAACTATTCCCTAAGTCAGATATGACGACCTTCTTACCTTTGAGAAAGCTGACGACTATCTAACGTCCAAGCTGAATTGACGATCTACTATGCATGGCCACTAAAGGGAACGATAATCAATCTCTCCCAAGTCAGCAAAGACGATCTTCCACTCTTCGAAATATATGACGACCGGCTAATTCCCGACCACCATGGACGACCTGCTTTGCATGACTATTTATCCCATTTACCTGTGACTCATCCCTTATCCATTTAGGGAATCCAGCAAAACAGCTCATTAAGTCGACTCCTCACCTTTGACAGGTGTTCTCCATGAATCTAGGGGGTTAAGGCCTCACCACATCAACTAGCACTCCCCTCCAAAGGTGCAACAACCTTCCAGATCTAAGGGTTACTAAATCCCCACGTGTCCCCAAATCCAAGGGAGGTCTGGAAGGCCACGTATTATGACCAGAAGGCATAAAATGTCATTCTCTCTCCTATTCTCAGGTATGAGCAGTACTTTTGAACACAGAATCACTCTCTCAAGGTTTTTCTGATAAACTCCGACTAACAAAAGCATCGAAGCCTCCTAGGCCGGCCCCAAACCAGTGCCCTCTCCGATCACTCTCTTGTCTCTTGCAAGTCTTCCGCTCCTCGGCTCGCTTGACTGCAGTCCACTGATTTTCCAGCAACATCATTTCTTGGCTGGTTGTGCAACTGTTGATATGAAGATGCAAAACTCCAGTCATTTCCATGGAGATGCAAATTCCAGACATCATCAGTTGGCGCCGTCTGTGGGAAGTACGACTTTTCCTCTTATAAATTGCACAGCTTGCCAAACTTCTTTCTTAGCCTTCAAAGACAGGAAACGAACACCACTTCGGTGTAGAAGGCGCCCGATCTATCGGTCCCCGGCGAAATCTTCATCATCAGAGCTTTCACGCTCTTCCACGTGTCGTGGAAAAGAAGACCTTCCTTTCCACGCGTCCCCGGAGTGAAGACCTTCCTATCCATGCGCAATCGGAGCCATTAGAGTCTCAAAGACGCCCTTCCAGTCACCCGATCAAGCAACGGGCTCTACCATTGGACAAAACGTTGCCCAATCTACCAAGCCTAGTCAGAATCTTCTAAACCGGAGTTGTCATGCGCTTCCACGCGCCGGCGGAGTGACAACCTTCCTTTTCACATGTCTTCATGTGCTCGCCATGTACCTGCATGTGCTGACACCCATCAAGAGCACGCCAACATGCTGCAAGCACATGCCATGTGCCACGTATCATGCCCCCATGATGCCACATCAGCATCTTTATCAGCCCTAATGGCGACGTCATCCGTGTGATGTCAACAGTGTGAGCATGGATTGTCAAAAAAATTATGACAACCTTCCAGCCCCACCTAGAAGGAAAAGGAAGACAGATACATGGCCCTTGCAGGGACGGTCTTCCAACTTCTACAGAAAAGTGACAGTCGAAGACATGATCCTTCCAACGACGATCTTCCAATTCCCTTAGTAAAGTGAAGACCTTCAACAATTTTCAGGGCTTCTAGCCCTACCTCGAAGCTATGTCTCTTTCACCCTACTCCTCTTTTACGTATTCTCTTTTCATTAGAAAGATGATAAACAATAAATTAATTCAGCTGTTTTTAATATGTTTGTTATACACTAACAAATAATCTAAAAGGGAAATACCCGACCTCAAATAAAATATAGAAATCACATGATTATTTCTATATATATACATATGTGTGTTGCTTTAACCTTTGAGGATGAGAAATCTTGAAACCTCTATGTCTACATTTGGAAGGTTTATAAGACCAGCTTAATGTCCTTGAGCTAAAGTTGGCAATGTTGTTTTACAACACAATTTAAAGTTACATTTTCCATGTGAGAATTATAACTCTTTGCATACATACAAATAATTAAAATAAGCTTTCACACAAGACTAATTATCTCAAATGAAATTACATGTAATGTAATTGTTCAATTCGGATAATTAATTGATGATGCAAAATCACATTGTTCATTAATTGAGATATTATCATCTATATGCTTACTTAGACGATCTATTTATTATTTTTCCCCCATAATTATTGCAAACCAAATTATTGCATAGATGGACAACCGTCCATCCATTATATGCAATTTTATGTTTGACTTGATTAAAGCATGACGTCATCTTTTCTCATGCCATATTGGGCGTTATGACCCCAAAAAATATATATTCGATTTGTTTTTTTATTAAGATCATTGGTAATCTCGCAACAAAGATGAGCCCTATAGAGAAGGGCCACAAGAGAGATCAGTTCAACCACACCATGATTAAGGTTTAAGGATCTACTTCTACTATGGCTCCTATAAGCATCAAGGGGTTCAGGTCTAAGGACCCACTCCTACATGCATGTGACTTCTATAAGCCTCTCGCAGCAGAACCCCTGGCAACAATTTCAGAAAAGAATGTCAAAAATTTTGTCTAGAAGAGCATCATTTGTCGATTTGGGATTCCAAGGGTCCTAATTTCAGACAATGGGAAGCAATTTGACAACGGACCCTTTAGAGAGTTATGTAGTCAACTAAACATAAAGAACCATTATTCGTCCCTCAGACATCCACAGGCCAACAGCCAAGTTGAAGTTACAAACCGGACCTTACTTAAACAGATTAAGACCTGGCTTGAGGGGGCAAAGAGTAGGTGGGTGGAAGAGCTTCCAAGTGTATTGTGGGCATACAGAACCACTGTCAGAACTCCAACAAAAGAAGCTCCCTTCAAGCTAACCTTTGGTACAGAGGCCATTATTCCCATTGAAATAGGGCTAACCACCCTGAGGACGACCTTCCACAAAGAAGAAGAAAACGAAGGGATATTTCGTCTGAACCTTGCTCTCCTGGATGAAACAAGGGAAAAAGCAGCACGGAGAATCGCACTTTACCAAGGAAGAATGGCCAGATACTATAACACCAAGGTAAAGCTCTGACGCTTTGAAGTCGGCAACTGAGTCTTAAAGAAGGTCACCCAAGCAACTAAGGACCCGTCACAGGAAAAGCTAGGCCTCAATTGGGAAGGTCCTTATAAGATCATCCAGTATTACCGAAAGGGTACGTATCATCTAGAAGACCGTTATGGAAAGAAGCTGTCTCATCCATGGAACGCTGAGCACCTCAAGAAATACTACCCTTGAGGTACACACATCAATTACCTTTTTATGCTAAAGAAGTTTGTATACTCAAACAATATCTTTTATCCATGAATAGAAGACCATCTTCACTTAAATAATTGTCTAACTATGCTTGCTATTGCCCAAATATTATCAATCATTATCTTGACAGGCGTCTCTAAAAAATTAGACACCCACGAGGTGCATTCATAGTGGAAGACCGTCAAGAAGATCGCTCTTCTACAAAAGTCAAACGCCCACGAGGTGCATTCATAGTGGAAGACCGACAAAAAGATCATTCTTCTACAAAAATTAGACACCCACGAGGTGCACAAGTGAGACACCCACGAGGTGCAAGTGAGACACCCATGAGGTGCACAAGTGAGACACCCACGAGGTGCACAAGTCAGACACCCACGAGGTGCAAGTCAAACACCCATTAGATGCAAGTCAGACACCCACGAGGTGCACAAGTCAGACGTCCACGAGGTGCAAGTTAGACACCCACGAGGTGCACAAGTTAGACACCCACGAGGTGCACAAGTCAGACACCCACGAGGTGCAAATGTTAGACACCCAGGAGGTGCATCTACGATAGAAGACCGTCAAGAAGACTGCTCTTCTACCCATCAACCAAAGGTTAGACACCCAAAGGGTGCACTTATAGAAGAAGACCGTCAAGAACGTTCCTCCTCTATCTGTCATCAAGTTAGACACCCAAGGGGTGCACTTATGGAAGAAGACCGTCAAGAACATTCCTCCTCTATTTGTTATCAAGTTAGACACCCAAGGGGTGCACTTATAGAAGAAGACCGTCAAGAATGTTCCTCCTCTATCTGTTATCAAGTTAGACACCCACGGGGTGCACCTACAAAAGAATATCGTCAAGAACGCTCATCTTCTACATATTATCGTGTTTGTCACCCACGGGGTGCATCTACAGAAGAAAATCGTCAAGGACGCTCATCTTTTACACATTGTCATGTTAGACACCCGCGTGGTGCATCTAAAGAAGAAGGTCGTCAAGGACGTTCCTCTTCTACATGTTATCATGTTAAACACCCACGGGGTGCATCTATAGAAGAAGATCGTCAAGGACACTCATCTTCTACATATTATTATGTTAGACACCCACGGGGTGCATCTAAAGAAGAAGATTGTCAAGAACACTCCTCTTCTACATATTATCGTGTTTGTCGCCCACGGGGTGCATCTACAAAAGAAGATCGTTAAGAATGCTCATCTTCTAAATATTTTCAAGTTAGCCACCCACGGGGTGCACCTATAGAAGAAGATCGTCAAGAACGCTCATCTTCTAAATATTATCAAGTCAGACACCCACGGGTTGCATTTACAAAAGAAGATCGTCAAGAACGCTCCTTTAAATGTTATCAAGTCAGACACCCACGGGGTGCACTTACAAAAGAAGATCGTCAAGAACATTCTTCTAAATATTATCAAGTTAGACACCCACGGGGTGCACCTACAGAAGAAGATCGTCAAGAACTCTCTTCTAAATATTACCAAGTCGGACACCCACGGGTTGCATTTACAGAAGAAGATCGTCAAGAACGCTCCTCTAAATGTTATCAAGTCAGACACCCACGGGGTGCACTTACAAAAGAAGATCGTCAAGAACGTTCTTCTAAATATTATCAAGTTAGACACCCACGGGGTGCCCCTACAGAAGAAGATCGTCAAGAACTCTCTTCTAAATGTTATCAAGTTAGACACCCATGGGGTGCACCTACAGAAGAAGATCGCCAAGAACTCTCTTCTAAATGTTGTAAAGTTAGACACCCATGGGGTGCACCTACAGAAGAAGATCGTCAAGAACGAATCCACATGGTACACTCCCCAGAAGAAGGTCGTCAAAAAGAGACGCCCCTCCTTTAAACCTTGTCAATACTCTCACAAAGTAAAAGTCAACATTTTTGCTTGGCATGAGTGGAAGGCAAAATGACAATTCAAGAAAGAACAACAAACATGACCCTAGTCAAGAGATTAGTTGTTCACAAAAGTATGGGTCACACCCCTTCCACAAGGAGAAACATGACCCTAGTTAAGAGCTTTGCTGTCCATAAAGGTATGGGTCACACCCCTTCCACAAGGAGTAAACATGACCCCAGTCAGAACAATATTGTCTACCCACAAAAACAAGATGTATCCACACAAACGAAAAATATCGAAAGTGCTTGACTCAAAAACAAAAGTACGGAAAAAGAGAAATCAAGGCGCTTCCTTGTCGATTGGTAGAAGAATAACCTGGCCATCCATAAGGCTGACAGCCGGATCGCCATTCTGATCACCACTTGGAGAAGTAGATTGGACATCAGATGGAGTGACCCATGTTCCCTAAACTGAACGTCATCCTCTTTGTCCCCATTTTCACTATCCTCTTCCATGGTAGTGGTGGCTTCATCATCAAATATCTTCACCATGGACCAATCTTGAGTACATCCAAAAGCAAAAGCAGCTCTTTTCTTGAAATGTTCGAAACCCCCAACATAAAAGTGACGAGTGTCGTCTTGAGAGGAAAGAAGGCCGTCTTTCTTTCGAAGATCGGCTTCCAAACCCTTCACCTGTTTCCTCAAAGTCTCTCTCAGCGTGAAAGTCTTCCATTGTCTTTTTATTAGCAACAATCTTGATTTGAGCCTCGTCCAACCTAGCTTTAAACTTCACATACTCGTCTTCTGACAAGCGAGGTCTTAAACCTACAACGAACATCTGGCCTACAGCTTGAGTGATGGAAATTAGAGCCAGAAGAAGAAAAAGATAACCTCAAAATCATACAAACAAAAGAAAAAGTGAATCTCATCAGACATATGGTTGGAAGACCGTCAACAGTAGAGAAATATGTAAGGGAAAACTCCCAATTATCCCCGCAAAAGAAAAATGTTGGCTTCCAAGAATCGATTGGATTATGGAAGATCTGGAATCCGTCTCAGTGAACTATGATGATAGATAAAACCCCAGATCCCTAGTGAAGCAACCACGTTCAACAACTTATAGTAAAAGAGAAGCTCATCTACGGTAAGTTCGCCTTCTCCTCCACTGACTACCCTTCAGAGTACCTGAAGACCAATCACAATATGCCAAGCATTTGGGAATCAGCTAGCTCGGACCTAGACCAAGACAATGAAATAGCTCTTCTCAAAAGGCCTAAAAAGCATGTGAGATCTCCTTTTTGTCCTTGACTTTTCATATTCCTAAGGTTGTCTACATAGACAACCACGGAATAGGGGGCAACTGAAGGGGATAATTATCAACTATTCCCTAAGTCAGATATGACGACCTTCTTACCTTTGAGAAAGCTGACAACCGTCTAACGTCTAAACTGAATTGACGATCTACTACGCATGGCCACTGAAGGGAACGATAATCAATCTCTCCCAAGTCAACAAAGACGATCTTCCACTCTTCGAAATATATGACGACCGGCTAATTCCCGACCACCATGGACGACCTGCTTCGCATGACTATTTATCCCATTTACCTGTGACTCATCTCTTATCCATTGCCGGAATCCAGCAAAACAGCTCATCAAGTCAACTCCTCACCTTTGACAAGTGTTCTCCATGAATCTAGGGGGTTAAGGCCTCACCACATCAACCAGCACTCCCCTCCAAAGGTGCAACAACCTTCCAGATCTAAGGGTTACTAAATCCCCACGTGTCCCCAAATCCAAGGGAGGTCTGGAAGGCCACGTATTATGACTAGAAGGCATAAAATGCCATTCTCTCTCCTATTCTCAGGTATGAGCAATACTTTTTAACACAGAATCACTCTCTCAAGGTTTTTCTGATAAACTCCGACTAACAAAAGCATCAGAGCCTCCTAGGCCGGCCCCAAACCGGTGCCCTCTCCGATCACTCTCTTGTCTCTTGCAGGTCTTCCGTTCCTCAGCTCGCTTGACTGCAGTCCACTGATTTTCCAGCAACATCATTTCTTGGCTAGCTGTGCAACTGTTGATATGAAGATGCAAACTCCGATCATTTCCATGGAGATGCAATTTCCAGACATCATCATACAACATATGAGTTTTAAATCAAGGTGCCTACTATCAAAATTTTGGACCTAATTTTGTGCACAACTTGTGATCGTGGCGTCTTGTGAGTAGTCGACACTCATTCTACCGGGATCCACCCCTTGTGCACATATATTTTTCATCGACCAACACACGACATATCAGCAAGTTATGTCAAAGATTGTATAAAATATTATAAACCTAAACTTGTCGGTTTTAAATGCACCCAAGATTGGGTGTAATTGCTAATGGGTTTGTAGTGGACACTTACCCCATCTCCAATTCACGTTCTTCCTGCCTCTCTCCACCTCTTTTCTTAAAATAAAAAAAAATGTGATCACATCAACACTAATACACTAAATCTCATCAAAACTCTCCGTTAAACATACTTGAATGAGAGTAGTATTTGATATTGCTGTAAAATCAGTGACTGCAGTCAGTCGAGCTTGGGGATGGAAGACCTGCAAGACAAAGAAGCTAATCGGAAAAGGCACCGGTTTGGAGCCGGCCTAGGGGGCTCCGATGCCTTTGTCAGTACTAGTTCGCAGAGAAAACTCGAGAGCTTAATTCTGTATTAAAATTGTACTGTTCATACCTGAGGAGAGGAGAGAGAAAAGGCTTTATATACCTTCTGTTTATGGCACGTGGCCTTCCAGGGATCGTTGGATCTGAAGTCGTGGTGCATTAACAGCCCTTCACTTGGAAGGCCGGTACTCGTCGAGTTGGTAGTGCTGTGCGACGTGCATAGGCTTGGTCCCCTAGATTCGTGGAAGACACCTGTTGCAGGTGGTGAGTCAGCTCGGTGAGCTGTGTTGCGGGATTCCCGTAATGGATAAGGATTGAGTTTTGGACTATTGGAGCTGCCGGTTATATATCAGAGATGGTCGTTGATACTGACGGAATTAAACCTTAACGACGATCCACCGCATAATGACGAGGCAATTAAATATTACAGCTGTAGACAGCATTAACCCCACGTTGCAAATGTGTCATCTTTAAACCCCAGCAATGAAAGTCAAAAGCATAATTTAAGGACAAGAATCAAGGCAATCAACACGTTTACAAATCAGGACCAAACAGTTACAAATCTGGATATTAAAGCCATTTAATGACCACAAACGGCTAGAAGACCAGGGCCTCCCTATATAAACCCAGGGAATTCTCAGACAAAGGTATTCACTCTTTTTCTCACTTCTAGACTCTCTGAATCCGTGTTTCTCTGTCACATTCTTTGCTAACTTAAGCATCGGAGGCTCCCCCCACCGGACCACCGCCGGTGCCCCCTCTTTTAATTGTTTTTCTGTTTTGCAGGTACTATCTCGTCGGAGAGAGCATCGTCCATTCGGATTGACTCGTGCGTGAGCCCACTGATTTTTAGGCATTATCAGTCGTCATTCACCTTGGTATTGGGAAGGTCTTCCTTCTTCAAATGCTGGAAGGTCGTCCTTCTGTACTTGGGGAAAAAGATGTAAAATATCCATATCAGTATTAGTATTAGTAAAAGATAACTAAGTCATTGTTAACCCTTTTGTTGCGTCATAGTGACATAGTGGCGTTAGGCAACGTGGGGCCTGGTTCACATGACATCCAGCTTTAGTCATCTGAGCTGAAGCTTCCCTGCACAACTTGAAACTATAGAATTCCTTTGCACAAAATTTCATTACTTTAATTTTTCATGTATTAATTTAATATTGAATGTCAATATATTTCTCATTCTTAAATTTTGAAAATTGCTTATTCATACTTTGATCCCCAAATCTGAACTGTTGGTTCAGTCACAGATCAATTGTTTAATTGTTGGGTGAAAGACAACTTTATAATCTTCTAATAAAAACCAAACATGAATATGGGTTGGATCGACTTTGTCCGTAGATTGAATGCACATTAAATGAGCACTTGGAGTCCCAAACTAATGAAAATTATTCAATAATTTCAAGAGTATAACAATGTTTTCACTCCTCTATCACATATAATATGTCCTAAAAATGATTTAAGAATTAAAATCCCTCGTGACACGATACCAAAGACAGCAAGCAGACCCGAAACATTGTAAACGGAAACCAAATTTAAGATCCCGTAGAAAAAAAATAACACTTTAGCGTTTTTCAAAGTATTTGGATGTACAAAAGCAGGCACCCATTTCTCGACAGTGTAAGCCTGTGTTTGGATCCTCTACTTAAAAGTGATTTCACGGATTTTTATGCATAAAATGTGATGTTGCTGGAAAATCAGTGACTGCAGTCAGTCGAGCTTGGGGATGGAAGACCTGCAAGACAAAGAAACTGATCGGAAAAGAGCACCGGTTTGGGGCCGGCCTAGGGGGCTCCGATGCCTTTGTCAGTACTCGTTGTCAGAGAAAACTCGAGAGCTTAATTCTGTAGTAAAAATGTACTGTTCATACCTGAGGGGAGGAGAGAGAAAAGGCTTTATATGCCTTCTGTTCATGGCACGTGGCCTTCCAGGGGTCGTCGGATCTGAAGACATGTGGAGCATTAACAGCCCTTCACTTGGAAGGCCGGTACTCGTCTGGTTGGTAGTGCTGTGCGACGTGCATGGGCTTGGTTCCCTAGATTCGTGGAGGACACCTGTTGCAGGTGGTGAATCAGCTTGGTGAGCTGTCTCGCGGGATTCCCGTAATGGATGAGGATTGGGCTCTGGAGTATTGGAACTGTTGGTTATACCCCAGAGATGGTCGTCTTTCATCTAGGTATTTGGAAGGTCTTCCTTCTTTAGACGCTGGAAGGTCGTCCTTCTGTACTTAGGAAAAAGATCTAAAATATCCATATCAGTTGCCCCCCTATTCCGTGGTTGTCTAGCTAGACGACCTTCGGAATATGAAGGGTCAGGGTCATGGACGTAATTTCCTTGCTCCCTTTGTTTCGGGCGTAGAGGCCATAAAGAGGTGGGACGGTTTCCTATTTGCTCTGACACGTGTTGGCTTAGGGCTGGACGCACGTATCAACGCCAACCGCCCCTTTTAATGCCAAACCAGCCCATTTATTTCGTCAGTTTTCCCCCTCTTTCAAAAAAAAGTTGGCATTTTTCTCACACTCTCTCGCCGAGCTTGTTGGAGGTTTTGCCATTTTGGTGGTGCTTCGGTCCGGTGGTTTTTCTTCGAGGTTTCTACACCGGCAACTTTCCTTTTCTCCGGTAAGTCTACTTCTTCCCCTTTTTTCCGTTTTCTTTTTCTTTCCTGCACTTCTAGCATTTTAGTTTTTCCTTCGTGTTAGTCGGGGAGTAAGAAAAAAGGGGTTTTCTTTTATTTTTATTCCGGTAGGTCTCGCGGCGAGGTTGAGTGCTGCGTTGCTTGTAGAACCGTCGTGTGGGGTTTCTGATGTCTTCGAGTGTGAGTGACTCTTTGGAGTCATCGTCCCCGGGTGAGAGGGGGTCGGTGTCTGGATCTGAATATTCTGGTAGTCCTGGACGGTCTTCCGAGACCATAGAGTTATCCACGTCAGATTCTTCATCTCGGGGGGCCATCTTACCCGTTTCGGGTCTGGACCCAAACAAATCCTTTGTCGCTGAGGGGGTGTCTTCCAAGTTTGTAGACAAGGATATCAAAAGATTAAGAACACGGTATCAAATCTCGGAAGATATAGTACTTCGGCTACCTGATGAGGGCGAGTGGGCGTGCTCGTCCAACGGAGAGGACGTCGTCCTTTATGAAGATAACCTAGCCGCTGGGTTGAGACTCCCGTTCAGACCCTTTGAGAGAGAGCTTCTTCATCGTCTAGGATTGGCCCCCAGTCAGTTAAATCCGAATGCCTGGCGTACTACCATAGGTCTTCAAGTTCTCTGGAAGATGGCCAGTGACGGGGAATACGAGTTGACGGTCGACGAGTTCCTCTCTCTTTATAAATTGGCCTATATACCCGCGTCACCCGGAATTTGGGCATTTACATGTCACAAAGGATCCCCCAGACTAATTCCTGGCCTTCCTAATTCTAACCGAAGCTGGAAGCCCAAGTTTTTCTTTTTGTGTGGTGATAGTTGGGAGTTCTCTCCTGACGAGGTTGTAGGTGAAGACCCCTGCGGCATTCGTCGTACTTGGGGAATTCCTGTAGCAGCTGGTGCAATCTTGACGCCTTACGTCTTGTCCTGGTTTCATTGATATTTTGACGGTCGTCCAGGAATTTATTTCATCTTTCTTTTTTGCAGCTTTCCGCCGCCCTTCTCTGTCCACTCGTTTGAGAGAACGTCTTTTGAGGGTGGCAGAGTATCAGAAGGAAAAGTTAGTGAGGCTAGTCGACCTTCTCTCACCATTTACTTTGGCTGAGTGGTCATTGGGTCCTGAGCCCAGTCTTGAGGTAAAGAAAGCGATCAAAGCTTACCAACAAAGTGAGTGACTTCCTTCTGAAACGTTTCATATTTTTCTTTGTTTGGTTCTTGTTTGACTTCCTTCCGTGTTTGCAGGAATGACGACCAGGGCGGAACGAAAGCGTCTGAGGGAGGTGGCACAAAATTTGGAAGACCTTCCAGACGCCAGTGCCCTTTTTTCTAAAAAGGCGAAGTCTGGGAAGAAGGTCGTCATTGAAAAGGGACAAAGCTCCAGGAAGGGTGGTCACCAAGATAAGCCGCTTCCTTCTGCTAAGGTTAAAACGCCTGAAAAAGTCCATGTGTATCACGAAGTTCCTCCTTCTCCCGTTGCAGTGAAAGGAAGGGGGGTAGCTCCTGGCGATGTCATCCCTACCATTTATAATAGTTCGTCCAGGGCAATGGACAAGGTGGCTAAGCTATACGATAAGGTTGACCTGGAAGTGTACGACTTGGTGGATGATATGGACCTTCTTCGTATGTCCATTCAAGACTCATTGAAGGTCGTTTCTCCCTTCATTATGTCTCTTCTTGAGTATTTATAAGAATATGTATTCTTTTCTTTTTGACATATCTTTTCTTAACGTCCAGGCTGCGGGACCGACGTTTGTGTTGGGGAATAGACTACGTTCGTCAAGGGGTGAGCTGGCTAAGCTCAAAGCGAATCTAGAAGAGGCTACGGCTCAAGCTCAAGCTCACAAGAAGGCGGCAGAGGGCCTCAAGGCTGAGAAGGGGAGTTTGAGGAGCCAGATAAAGCAGCTGGAAGCCGATGGAAGCCGACGTCAAGAGGAAGGACGAGCTCATTTCTGCTTTGGAGACGGGCCGTGACGAGTTGTTGCACAAGACTGAGGCTCTTCAAGGAGAGATATCAGATGCAAAGGAGACGGCCGTCATAGATTATAAGGCTTCTGAAGATTTCCAAGAGGCTACCCGTCGCTACTATGTTGCCGGTTTTGAACATTTCAGGAAGAGGGCTGCTCTTGCCTTTGGGAGTGTTCAGGATTGGTCCATAGTAAAGATTTTTGATGATGAGGAGACAACGGCCGTGGAGGAAGGCAGTGAGGATGAAGAGGAAGAAGATGTGGTTCAGTCTAAGGAGCGCGTGGCTACCCCGTCTGACGTCCCTTCCAGTGCCCCAGATGGCCCTCCAGGAGATGACTCGGCGGTTGGTCCTATTGGTGGCCAGGCTGTTTCTGTGGACGATCAGGTTGATCCTCCACCAGCTGGTGATGAAGTTCAGTAGGCTCTGTGTCTTAGTTTAAGTAACAATGTCTTGGTAGATACACTTATTTTGTAAACGCTGCCATGTTGGCTTTTCTTTTGACAAACAATGTTGCACTGACTAGGGTCATGTTTACTCCTTCTGGAAGGGGTGTGACCCATACTTTTGTGGACAAAAAATCTCTTGACTGAAGTCATGTTTACTCCTTATGGAAGGGGTGTGACTTAAGCTTTTGTAGTTAAAAAACTTCGTGATGCGAGTTATGTTTACTCCTTGTGGAAGGGGTGTAACTCGACAATCACTTATATGCTAGCTGCTTTTGTGGTTTTGTCTTTGTGTTATTCTTCTTGCACTGTTGAATTTTGATAAACTCGAAAGAAGTCTTCTTGACGACCTTCTCTCATAAAATACACCACGTGGGTATTCGATATGATAAATCTGGAAGGAAGGCGTTCTCTGGACGACCTTCTCTCATAAAATGCACCACGTGGGTGTCTGACATGATAAATTTGGAAGGAAGGCGTTCTCTGGACGACCTTCTTTCATAAAATGCACCACGTGGGTGTCTAACTTGATAAAATTGGAAGGAAGGCGTCTTCTGGACGACCTTCTTTCATAACATGCACCACGTGGGTGTCTAACTTGATAAAATTGGAAGGAAGGCGTCTTCTGGACGACCTTCTTTCATAACATGCACCACGTGGGTGTCTAACTTGATAAAATTGGAAGGAAGGCGTCTTCTGGACGACCTTCTTTCATAACATGCACCACGTGGGTGTCTAACTTGATAAAATTGGAAGGAAGGCGTCTTCTGGACGACCTTCTTTCATAACATGCACCACGTGGGTGTCTAACTTGATAAAATTGGAAGGAAGGCGTCTTCTGGACGACCTTCTTTCATAACATGCACCACGTGGGTGTCTAACTTGATAAAATTGGAAGGAAGGCGTCTTCTGGACGACCTTCTTTCATAACATGCACCACGTGGGTGTCTAACTTGATAAAATTGGAAGGAAGGCGTCTTCTGGACGACCTTCTTTCATAACATGCACCACGTGGGTGTCTAACTTGATAAAATTGGAAGGAAGGCGTCTTCTGGACGACCTTCTTTCATAACATGCACCACGTGGGTGTCTAACTGTCCTCCGAGGGGCATCTGTTTCGATGACTCCCTTCTGGACTTATCCTCCGAGGGGTCCATTGTTTAATGACGCCCTTCTGGATATTGCACCTCATGGGTGTCTAACTGTCCTCCGAGGGGCATCTGTTTCGATGACTCCCTTCTGGACTTATCCTCCGAGGGGTCCATTGTTTAATGACGCCCTTCTGGATATTGCACCTCATGGGTGTCTAACTGTCCTCCGAGGGGCATCTGTTTCGATGACTCCCTTCTGGACTTATCCTCCGAGGGGTCCATTGTTTAATGACGCCCTTCTGGATATTGCACCTCATGGGTGTCTAACTGTCCTCCGAGGGGCATCTGTTTCGATGACTCCCTTCTGGACTTATCCTCCGAGGGGTCCATTGTTTAATGACGCCCTTCTGGACATTGCACCTCATGGGTGTCTAACTGTATTCGGTGAATGATAGTATTCCGATCGTAAATAAGTGTGCTTAGACAATTAGGCATAGATAGACGACCTTCGTATTATTGATAAAGAAAATGTTTGGATAATACAAACTTCTTTAATGCAAAAGTAACTAGGGGTGTGTACCTCAGGGATAGTACTTTTTGAGGTGTTCAGCATTCCAGGGATGGGGAAGCTTTTTTCCATGACGGTCTTCTAGGTGGTAAGTCCCCCTTCTGTAATATTGTATGACCTTGTAAGGCCCTTCCCAGTTGGGACCCAGTTTGCCCTGTGACGGGTCTTTAGTTGCTTGGGTGATTTTCCTTAGGACCCAATCACCAATTTCAAAGCGTCGAAGCTTTACTTTGGTGTTGTAGTATTTGGCCATCTTCTCCTGGTATAGTGTAATTCTACGTGCTGCCTTGTCCCTAGTTTCGTCCAAGAGGTCGAGGTTTAGCCGAAGCTGTCCCTCATTTTCCTCTTCTTTGTGGAAGGTCGTCCTTAGGGTAGTTAGCCCTATCTCGACTGGGATGACGGCCTCGGTACCGAAAGTCAGTTTGAAGGGAGTTTCCCCGGTTGGAACTCTGACCGTGGTTCTGTATGCCCAAAGTATACTTGGAAGCTCTTCTACCCACATGCCCTTTGCCCCCTCGAGCCGGGTCTTGATCTGTTTGAGTAAGGTCCGGTTCGTCACTTCAACTTGACCGTTGGCTTGGGGGTGCCTGGGGGATGAGTAATGGTTTTTGATATTCAGTTGAGCACACAAGTCTCTGAAGGGTCCGTTGTCGAATTGTTTTCCGTTGTCAGACACCAGGACTCTTGGAATGCCGAATCGGCAAATGACGCCCTTCCAGACGAAGTTCTTGACATTTTTCTCAGTGATTGTCGCCAAGGGCTCTGCCTCCACCCATTTGGTAAAGTAATCAATGGCGACCACTAAGAACTTGGCTTGCTTCGTTCCAACTGGGAATGGGCCCATGATGTCCAGTCCCCATTGTGCGAAGGGCCAAGGGGAGGTCATGGGTGTAATCTCTTCTGGTGGTGCCCTTGGGATGTTAGCAAAGCGCTGGCATTTGTCACATGTCTTCACGTATTGTGTGGCATCGTGTAGAAGGGACGGCCAATAATAACCCGCCCTTGTGAGTTTGTGTGCCAGAGCTCGGGCTCCCGAATGATTTCCGCAAATGCCTTCGTGGACCTCCCTGATGACGTAATTCGCTTCTTCTGGTGATAAACATCTAAGGTGTGGTCGAGAAAAGCCCATTTTGTAGAGAATGCCGTCCAGAAGTTGGAAGTGGGAAGCTCTTATCCTTAGCTTGCGTGCTTCCATCTTATCTGTGGGCAACCTTCCCTTCCTTTAAGTAACGGACTATGGGTGACATCCACGAGACATTGTCCTTGATGGCATTCACCGTTTCTTCTTCACTGGACGGTCGTCCTAGTATTTCAAGGAAGCCGTCGCACTCTTCTCCTGAGGATGCTAATCTGGCTAGACGGTCGGCATCCACATTTTCTTCCCTTGGGATTTGGACGAATTCCACTTTCTGAAAGTGTGGGAGTAAGGTCTGGACGACCTTCAAATATTTTTTCATCCTGTCTTCCCTCGCTTCGTATTCTCCTTTTATTTGTCCTACGACCAACTGGGAATCGCTTTTGACGGTCAGATTCTTGACTCCCATCTTCTTTGATAGTTTTCAGCCCGGCTAGAAGGGCTTCATATTCTGCCTCGTTATTCGTTGCACGGAAGCGTAGTTGAATGGCATACTCGAATTTATCCTTCTCTGGTGAGACGAGGATGATTCCTGCTCCACCCATTTCCTTGGTGGACGAGCCATCAATGTTCACCGTCCAGGTCTCGAGCTGTTCTGGTTCACCTTCTTCTTCCCATGGGTGAGTGAACTCCGCGATGAAGTCTGCCAGGGCTTGTGCTTTTATCGCAGTGCGAGGCCGGTAGTCAATGTCAAACTCGCTCATTTCAATGGACCATTGGATCAGTCTTCCAGCCGCATCAGGTTTGTTCATGGCCTTCCGGAGGGGGTAATCAGTCAACACCACTATTGAGTGGGCCTGGAAGTATGGCCTGAGTTTCCTTGACGCGATCAGCAAGGCAAAAGCCAGTTTCTCCATATTGGAATATCTTTCCTCGGCTCCCTTCAAAGCTCTGCTTGTGTAGTACACAGGCTTCTGGACACGCTCTTCTTCGCGGATAAGTGCCGAACTGACCGCAGATGATGAGATGGCCAGGTATAGATATAACTCTTCGCCTGTTTTTGAGGGGCTGAGAAGGGGTGGAGAAGACAAATATACCTTTAATTCCTCAAAAGCACGTTGGCATTCTTCTGTCCACTGGAAGGCCTTCCGGAGGACCTTGAAGAAGGGGAGGCATTTATCCGTGGATCTGGAAACAAACCTGTTCAGGGCGGCAGCTTTTCCTGTTAGGCTTTGAACCTCCTTGACGGTCGTCGGGGGGCTCATTTCTAGGATGGCCTTGATTTTGTCAGGATTGGCCTCTATCCCGCGTTGGGATACCATGAATCCGAGGAATTTACCCGAGGATACACCGAAGGCACACTTTTCTGGGTTCAACTTCATGTTGTAGGTCCTCAGGGCCTGGAAGGTCTCTTTCAAATCTTTGAGATGGTCTTCATTCTCCTTGCTTTTGACTAGCATGTCGTCCACATAAACCTCCACATTTCTTCCTATTTGATCGTGGAACATCTTGTTCACCAGTCGTTGGTAAGTGGCCCCGGCATTTTTAAGACCGAAAGGCATTACCTTGTAGCAAAAAAGACCGCGGCTTGTGATGAAGGCCGTCTTTTCTTGATCTTCCTCTTCCATCCGAATCTGGTTATAGCCAGAGAAGGCATCCATAAAACTAAGCAGCTTATGTCCAGCCGTGGAGTCTACTAGTTGATCGATTCTTGGAAGGGGATAACTATCCTTGGGACAAGCCTTGTTCAAGTCTGTGAAGTCAACACACATCCGCCACTTTCCGTTGGGCTTTTTGACCATGACGACATTAGCCAACCATTCAGGGTAATAGACCTCCCTGATGAAGCCTGCCGTCAACAACTTATCTACCTTCCGCCATGACGGCTGCATTCCTTTCAGGGGCGAAGACTCGTCTCTTTTGTTTGATGGGATGCATGGAAGGGTTGACATTTAGCTTGTGGATCATCACTTCGGTGCTAATACCTGGCATGTCTTCATGACTCCAGGCGAAGACATCTGCATTTTCCCTCAAGAATTGCACTATCGAGCCTCGTATTTCTGCTGGCATGGTGGTCCCTATTCTGGTCTTCCTTTTTTCATTGCCTTCCGTCAGTGTGATTCTCTTCCAATTTTTCTGTTGGTTCAGCGAAGTTCCGTCGCTCTTCTACGATCAACGTCTGGTGGACCTGATCTGTACTTACAGAAGTTAAGGTAACACTCCCTTGCTATGGCTTGGTCTCCCTTCATCTCACCTATACCATGCTCTGTTGGAAAACGAACCAAAAGGTGGTAAGTTGAGGTGACGGCTCGGAGACGGTTCAGAGTAGGGCGTCCAATGATCACATTATAGGCTGACGGGCAATCCACCACGAGGAACTCAACCCTTTTCGTTGCTTGTTTTGGGTAGGTGCCGGCTATGATTTGAAGAGAAATTATTCCTAGTGGGTAAACACTGGTTCCGGCGAAACCAACTAGCGGAGTTTCAATGGGTCGTAATTGATCCTTGCCGATTCTCATTTGTTGGAAGGCCGTCAAGTAAATAATATCCGCCGAACTGCCATTATCGATCAAGACGCGTCTTGTCGAATAACCTGCGATTTCCAGAGTGACGACCAAGGCGTCATCATGAGGGTGGACGACCTTCCTAGCGTCTTCTTCAGTGAAGGTGATTGGAAGGTCTTCTAGTCTGGGAGTTTTGTTGGCCTTCTGTGTTACCAACACATTATGTATCTGGCGAGCATAAGCCTTTCTTGAGGAACGGGAGGTCCCACCTGCTGCCATTCCACCATTTATCATGTGAATTTCTCCCATCGGGGGTCTAGGACGGTCTTCCACTGGAGGTCTTTGGGGTCGTGCTTGTGGTGGACGACCTTCTCTTTGATCCCTCTCAACGAATCGCTGCAGTTTTCCTTGTTTAATCAATTCTTCGATCTGCCGTTTCAGGTCGTAACAATCGTCTGTATTGTGACCATGATCCCTGTGAAAACGGCAATATTTGTCTTTTGCCCTTCTATCGGGGATTTGTGAGCAGTTTTCCGGGCCATCTCAAGGCCTGGATCGTCCTTGATTTGCATGAATATGCGATCCACAGGGGCGTTTAGTGGGGTGAAATGGTTGAACCTCTCGTTTGATCCCCTTCTATTCCTGTCTTCTCGTTTCTTGCCTTGATTCCTTTGCATTTTTGGTTTCGACTCAAGAGTCTCATTTGGACGGTCGGCATAGTCATTTCTTCTTTTCTTTCCCGTATCTCGGGCTTGAAGGGCGTCTTCTCCATTCATATATCGTTGGGCCTCGTACATCATTTCGGACATGGAGGTAGGGAGGATCCTTGTAACACTGAGAACAAAAAATCTCCTGATTGGAGGCCGGAAATGAATGCTGTCAGAACCACTTTGTCATCTGCCCCGTCCACCAATAAAGTCTCTTTGTTGAATCTGGTGAGATAAGACCTCAAGGTTTCGCCCTCTCTCTGTCTGACATTTAAAAGGTGCGTGGTAGGTCTTCCACACCGTTGTCCACCAATAAAGTGATTGAAGAACGAATGGCTTAGCTGAGCGAAGGACCCCACAGACCCGGGTATCAGCTTCTTAAACCATATTCGAGCTGGTCCCTTGAGTGTGGTTGGGAAGGCACGGCACATGATCTCATCCGGAACCCCTTGAAGACACATCATGGTCTTGAAAGACTCCAAGATGGTCGAGGGGATCCTTGGTACCATCAAAATTTTCTAAGGAAGGCATTCGAAACTTTGATGGAAGGGGAAAAGAAATTACCTTTTCTGTGAATGGGGAGTCCGTTCTGTGTACGAGGGTGTCCAGGTTTCTGGTCGCCCTTCCTTTAAATTCATCTTTCATTTCTCCCAATTGCGCCTTCATAGCCCTTATTTCTTGTTCCCATTTTGCCGATGATTCTTCATAGGGCACTCTTGTGTGTTCACCCTTTGTCTCGTCTTCCTGTTCTTGACGGTGTTCTTGTTGTTGCTCTTGTTGTTGCTCGTGTTGTTGCTCTTGTCGAGACTCGGCGTCGCCTCTCTCCTTGCTCTTCCCTTTGTCCCTTTGCTTCTCCTTTTCGGTTTCATGCTGTTGGAGTTTTTGGTTGAGGGTCTGGTTTTGCCGGGTGAGCTCTTGAAGGTTGGCCGTGAGGTCTCGCACTTGCTTCTCCATTGCAGCCATTTCTGGAGATTGACTACTGGAAGGGAGCAACTGTGCATTAACTTCCATTGATCTCGTCCTGACCATGCAGTCTTTTCGTATAGGAGTGGATGAAAGCTGAAACGCGTTTCCCACAGACGGCGCCAACTGATGTTGCTGGAAAATCAGTGACTGCAGTCAGTCGAGCTTGGGGATGGAAGACCTGCAAGACAAAGAAACTGATCGGAAAAGGAGCACCGGTTTGGGGCCGGCCTAGGGGGCTCCGATGCCTTTGTCAGTACTAGTTGTCAGAGAAAACTCGAGAGCTTAATTCTGTAGTAAAAATGTACTGTTCATACCTGAGGAGAGGAGAGAGAAAAGGCTTTATATGCCTTCTGTTCATGGCACGTGGCCTTCCAGGGGTCGTCGGATCTGAAGACATGTGGAGCATTAACAGCCCTTCACTTGGAAGGCCGGTACTCGTCTGGTTGGTAGTGCTGTGCGACGTGCATGGGCTTGGTTCCCTAGATTCGTGGAAGACACCTGTTGCAGGTGGTGAATCAGCTCGGTGAGCTGTCTCGCGGGATTCCCGCAATGGATGAGGATTGGGCTTTGGACTATTGGAGCTGTTGGTTATACCCCAGAGATGGTCGTCTTTCATCTGGGTATTTGGAAGGTCTTCCTTCTTTAGACGCTGGAAGGTCGTCCTTCTGTACTTAGGAAAAAGATCTAAAATATCCATATCAAAATTTTGCCGGGTGAGCTCTTGAAGGTTGGCCGTGAGGTCCAACAACTCTTTTTCCCTGCTTAATTTTTCTCTTTCTTTATTTTATTTTCCTTCCCTCTTTTTTTTTTTAATTATTTTTTATTTTTTATTTTTTTATGTGTTCCCTATTTTTTTCTCTTTCTTTCTTTTTTCTTTGAAAAAGTATTCTCATTTTCTCATTTTGTATCAAAGAACCATGGATGATTTGGAATGATCGTTAGTAATGTTTTTTTCTTTGTTTAATGTAAACTTGTTATGATGTGCTTTTTCCAGCACTTTATTTGTAATGTTTGGATTTTATGTCACATTATGTTTTTTCTTTTATTTCCTTTTCTTTTATTTGTAATGTTTGTAATGTTTGGATGTCATAAAAAAATAAATAAATAAATAAATAAAAAACTGAGAAATGGGGGAGGGGTGTGAACTGTGAGGAGGAAATGAGAGAAAAAAAAAAAAAATGAGATGGGTGAGGGGGGATGTATGTGTGTGGTGGGGGAGAAGAAAAAAGAAAGGTAGGGGGTACATGGGTGGTGGGGAAAAAAAAAAAAAAGGAAATAAAAAGGAAAAAAGAAATGGGGAATGGGGTTTACGTGTATGGTGGAAAAAAAGGAAGAGTGGAAAAGAAAGAAGAAAAAAATTTAAAAGGGAAAAAACTAATTTGATTTTATTTGTATGTTCACTTTGTTTGGTGCAAAGTGTAGAATTGTGAAAATTTATTTAGAGGATGTCTATGATATTTTTTTATCATAAATGGTTTGTGTATATCTTTATTCCATACACAATACACACATTTCTCTATATTTTTTTATTAAATTGTTCAAATTTTATAAAAATGTGTGCAAAGAGATATGCACAAATCATGACCTATTTTTTTTATTAGTAGATATTAATTTAAATCACAACGTAATACTTTATTTCTTTATTACATTGTAAATTTTGTATTGCTAGTAAATGTATTTTTAGCCTTGTATTGAGATATTTTAAAAAAAAAAATGTTAATTACATAATGTATACTAATAATATATTATTTAATAGGAAATAATGCATTCTTTAAAATACCAACCAAACACAATTCCTTTCAGCATAATCACTTCTTATAAATATTTTTAATATTTTACCAAACGCACGATTTTCGACAAAATGCATTCTAGAGAATGTATTCTCGAGAATACATTCTAGCAAGAATGCATTCTCTAAAATGCATTCCCAAAATAGAGGATCCAAACACAGGCACTGTTTCCTTTTTTTTTTTTTTTTAAATTTGTAAATTGTAAAAACCCCCTTCCTTTTTCCTCAGTAATAAATTGAATTTACACACACATTCAATCAAGTATAGTACTCTTTTCTAGGAGTTTCTGAGTTTCATGGTCCAAAATATCTTTCCGACTTGCATGACGTGTCTCAAATGGCTTCATACAAGAAACTAAAAATATAAATACGTACTAAGAGCATTCACATCCTATTTTAGCTACTTTACCTCTTCAAAACCCACTTTATTTATTTTACCTCTCAACATTTATAATATATCTCATATCCCACTCTTTATTTTACACTATACCCTATTAAAATATTATAAAACAATTATTTTTTTTTTTTTCCACTTTCCTACCATACTTCACGTCGGCAAAACAAAACCAAACATCCCAACCACATACAGTGAATTGAACCACCATCACAGCCACAAAACCACCACAAAATCAAACCATCCATCAAAGCTGCCACTGAATCCACCACAAACCAAACCCCCCACCATCAAAGCCGAAACCCACCGCAAACCCAAACCCATTGCAGACCCAAACCCACCACCATTTAAGCCGAAACAAGCCGCAAACCCAAACCCCCCACCATCAAAGCCGAAACCCACCGCAGACCGCCGCCTTCGAAACCCAAATCCAAACCCACCGCAAAACCCAAACCATCCATCAGACCCACTACAAACCCACCGCCGGCACCGTTGAATCCCAAAGCCAAACCCACTGTCACCGTTGAAACCCAAACATAAACCCACCGTTGCCACCGAAACCCAACCCCGAAACCAAAATCCATTGTCACCATTGAATCCCATAGCAGAGCGTGGTGCGAGAGGCTGCCAAGAGAGAGAGAGAGAGAAACTTTTGGTAAAGTTACTTTAATCAGAGGAGAGAGAGTGTCTTAAATAAAAAATGTGTGTTTTATTTGTTTTGCTCTTCAACAGTACTCGGTATTGATACCGAGTACTGTTTAATTGTGTAAAATTTTAAGCAATTTTAGAAGATCAGATGCGAGTGTGATTTTGATGAATTTTATGAATAGTGCTATCTATTGTAGCTAATAGAGTCTTTTAAAGTACCGGATGTGAATGCTCTAATAATTGAAGTGTACAAGTAAAACGTCTCGGTCATGCTTTGTATTTCCATGTACCCCTGTGGACCTTACACATTAAAATCCTCACCTACTTTCAATAAATCCAAGATTTTAGCTTTTCTGGTCTGGCCAATGGCCAGCAAATCATTAGCCATAACCCGGAAAATTATAAAATATTCCGAGAGTACGCATTTAATATACTTCGGAGTATTATATAATTACCCGCAACAACCTGATCTAATCTTCACGAAAAAAAAAAAAAAACCTGCTAAAGGTTTATTGGGTACAGTATTGCTTCTCTCCCTTGTTTTTCGAATTTGCATATCCTTTGATACCATAACACTCAACCAGCCCATTAAGGATGGTGGTGACAAATCTAGTCTCAAACCAAAAAGCCTATGCACTTGGGTTTTTTAGCCCCGGAAATTCCAACCTTCGCTACGTTGGAATTTGGTATAACGAAATTACCGAACAAACCGTTGTGTGGGTTGCAAATAGAGACAATCCTCTCAATGACACTTCCGGAGTCCTCTCCATCAACGGTCAGGGAAACCTCGTCCTCCACAAACAAAACCAAACATTTCCCATCTGGTCCACCAATGTTTCTGTTTCAATCTCATCATCAAACAATTCTAAGGCTCAGCTCTTAGATTCAGGAAATCTTGTTTTGGTTCAACAAGACAATCAAAGGGTTATATGGCAAAGCTTTGATTATCCCACTAATACTTTGCTTCCGTTTATGAAGCTTGGGCTGGAGAAGCGGACCGGGTTGAACCGGTACCTTACATCTTGGAAGTCCAAAGATGACCCGGGAACCGGCAATGCTTCATTTCGGATTGATCCAACTGGGTTTCGACAGTTCGTCTTATACATGGGTCGGACTCAAAGGTGGTGGGCCGGACCTTGGAATGGTTTAAGATTGAGTGGTGTACCCAAAATGACAAAGAATTTCATCTTCAATGTCAGTTTTGTGAATGATCAAGATGAGATTTTTATCATGTATGGTATAAACTAATAACAAGATTTTCTCTAGAATGGTGGTGGATGAATCAGGAATCGTTGAGAGGTCCACATGGCATGGGAGTAAATGGGTAGAGTTTTGGTCCGACCCAAAAGAGACATGCGATAATTATCTCAAGTGCGGTCCAAATAGTTACTGTGACCCGTACAATGCAGTCAAGTTCGAGTGCACGTGCTTACCCGGGTTCGAACCCAAGTTGCCCCGTGATTGGTACTTGAGAGACGGGTCGGGTGGGTGTGTGAGGAAGCCAGGAGTGTTTACGTGTAATAGCGGTGAAGGGTTCGTGAAGTTGGCACGTATGAAGGTGCCGGATACTTCAGTAGCACGTGCCAACATGAGTTTGAGTTTGAAAGAGTGTGAGAAGGAGTGCTTGAGGAATTGTTCTTGTATGGCTTACACGAGTGCAGATGTGAGCATGGGAGGGATTGGGTGCTTGACATGGCACAGGGACTTAGTGGACACAAGATCATATTCCAATGAAGGACAAGATTTATACATACGTGTGGATGCAGTTGTTCTAGGTAGTATTCCATCTTTCTATAAAATCTCATCTATTATTCTTCTTTTTATAATTACTTGTAAAAATAAAAAAATTCACGTATTTACCACTTCTACATTAAGTTTTTGATTTCACAAACATGTGGTAGGTACCTAGCTATGACAACACAGGACTAATGCCTCAAATTTTATTTTTATTTTTCCCTAGCTCAATATGCTAAGAAAAGTGGTCTTATTCGGAACAAAAAGATGTTGGCAGTTCTTGGAGTTTCTATTGCAGTAATATTGGTTCTTGCGGTATCCATTTTATATTGGTTCGTAATGAGAAGGAAAAAAGGTGAGCAAATATTTTCCCACTCTTTTGTTTAATGCAATGAGTTATGTGTAGGAATTCATAATTAGATAAACATTGTAACTAGCATTATATGTTACTCTGTTTGATGACAGCGATGAGGCAAAGCATGTACTCATATAGCGCTGCCACGAGTTCATACAATGAAAACTCTACAAGTAGAACGGAGCTGGATGGAACTAGAAGAAATTCAGATTTACCATTATTTGATCTAAGTACAATTGTTGCTTCCACAGATAACTTCTCTTTTGCCAACAAGCTTGGAGAAGGTGGTTTTGGGTCAGTTTATAAGGTAGTCACACTGAAAGAATCCTAAAACTTGCATAACTTCATTTCATATGTGTTAATTGGGCTTTTCCCAATTACCTCAATAATTACTGTTGATGTCTGAAATCTGCATCTCCATGGAAATGACCAAAGTTTGCATCTTCATATCAACAGTTACACAGCTAGCCAAGAACTGAAGTTGCTAGAAAATCAGTTGACTGCCATCAAGCGAGCCGAGGAGCGGAAGACCTGCAAGAGACAAGAGAGTGATCGGAGTGGGCACCGGTTTGGGGCCGGCCTAGGAGGCTCCGATGCTTTTGTTAGTTGGAGTTCACCAGAAAATATGCAGAGAGAGTAATCTGGTGTTTTAGTGTACTATTCATACCTGAGTACGGAAGGAGAGTGGCATTTTATGCCTTTCAGTCATCCACGTGGCCTTCCGGAGGCCGTTGGATCTTGGGACACATGGAGGGTTTGTGGCCCTTCATCTGGCAGGTAGTGGCCAGCTCGTGCATGGTGCTGGGTGACGCTGCGAGGGCTTCATCCCCAGGATTCGCGGAGGACACCTGTGCACGATGAGGTGTTGATCTGGTGAGGTGTCTCACTTGGTTCCCGTAGAAGATAAGGATGGATCTTAGTCTGGTGACTAAGCTATTGTGAGCAGTAGAAGGGAGTTGATCTTCTGAGGGAGCGGATGGTCTTCTTCTCGTAGTAGAAGGTCGTCATCCCTTACTTGGGAGAAATTGACAAATATCCCCTTCAGAAACTGTTGACTGGAATAGTTGAGCATGCATGAGGGATGGTCGTCATTTGGCTTAGTAATTGGAAGCTCGTCACTCTTAAGGGCTAGAAGGTCGTCATCTCTTAATTAAGGAAAAGTTGTAAAATATTCCCATCAGTTGCCCCCCTATTCCGTGGTTGTCTGCGTAGACGACCTTCGGAATATGAAAAGTCAAGGATGAAAGGGAGATCTCACATGCTTTTTGGGCCTTTCGAGAGAAGCTACTTCATCGTCTTGGTCTAAGTCTGAGCTAGCTAATTCCCAAATGCTTGGCGTATTGTGATTGGTCTTCAGGTACTCTGAAGGGTAGTCAGTGGAGGAGAAGGCAAACATACCGTGGATGAGCTTCTCTTTTACTGTAAGTTGTCGAACATGGTCGCTTCACCAGGGATCTGGGGTTTTACCTATCATCATATTTCACTGAGACGGAATTCCAAATTTTCTATAATCCAATCGATCTTGGAAGCCAACATTTTTCTTTTGCGGGGATAACTGGAAGTTTTTCCTTATATATTTCTCTACTGTTGACGGTCTTCCAGCCATTGGCTCAAAAGACAATGGAAGACTTTCACGCTGAGAGAGACTTTGAGGAAACAGGTGAAGGGTTTGGAAGCCGATCTTCAAAAGAAAGACGACCTTCTTTCCTCTCAAGACGATACTCGTCGCTTTTATGTTGGGGGTTTCGAACATATCAGGTAGAAAGCTGCTCTTGCTTTTGAAAGTACTCAAGAATGGTCCATGGTGAAGATATTTAATGATGAAGCCACCACTGCCATATAAGAGGATAGTGAGAATGAGGACGAAGAGGATGAGGTTCAGTCTAAGGAACACGCAGTCACTCCATTCGATGTCCAATCTACTTCTCCAAGTGGTGATCAGAGTGGCGATCCGGCTGTCAGCCTTATGGATGGCTAGGTTATTCTTCCACCAATTGACAAGGAAGCTCCTTGATTTCTCTTTTTCCGTACTTTTGTGTTTGAGTTACACACTTTCGATATTTTTTGTTTGTGTAGATACATCCCTATTTCAAGCGTTGTCATGTTTTCCCACGGGTTTGGCAAGTGTTTTTCTTTTGTAGACGAAGACCTTCTAACTCAGGTCATGTTTACCTCTTCTGGAAGAGGTGTGACCTGTATTTTCGTCCAAGTTCTGTTTACCTTTAGGAAGACGTCTTTTGTAGGAGTCTCGACTATTTCCAGAAGAGTGGCATTGTCTTTGACGACCTTTTTCTGGAAGACGCACCACGTGAATGTCTAACTTGATAATTTTCAGAAGAGTGACTTTATCTGTGACGACCTTCTTCTTTAAGATGAACCATGTGGGTGTCTGACTTGATAATTTCTAGAAGATGCATCACGTGGGTGTCTATCTTAATAATTTCAGAAGAGGGGATTCATTCTTGATGACCTTCTTCTGCTAGATGTATCACGCGGGTGACTGACTTGATAGTATTCAGGAGAGGAGCATTCTTGATGACCTTCTTCTGTAAGGTGCACCGCAAGGGTGTTCAACTCGATAATATTCAGAAGAGGAGATTCGTTCTTGACGATCTTCTTCTGTAGGTGCACCCTGTGGGCGTCTAACTTGATAATATTTAGAAGAGGAGCGTTCTTGACGATCTTCTTCTATAGGTGCACCCCGTGGGTGGCTAACTTGACAATATTTAGAAGATAAGCATTCTTGACGATCTTCTTCTATAGGTGCATCCCGTGGGTGGCTAACCTTCTTCTTGACGATATTTAGAAGAGATGAGCGTTCTTGACGACCTTCTTCTTTAGATGCACCCTGTGGGTGCCTAACACGATAATATGTAGAAGAGGAGCGTTCTTGACGATCTTCTTCTTTAGATGCACCCCGTGGGTGCCTAACATGATAATATGTAGAAGAGGAGCGTCCTTGACGACCTTCTTCTTTAGATGCACCCCATGGGTGTCAACTTGATAACAGATAGAGGAGGAACGTTCTTGACGGTCTTCTTCTATAAGTGCACCCCTTGGGTGTCTAACTTGATAACAGATAGAGGAGGAACGGTCTTGACGGTCTTCTTCTATAAGTGCACCCCTTGGGTGTCTAACTTGATAACACATAGAGGAGGAACGTTCTTGACGGTCTTCTTCTATAAGTGCACCCCTTGGGTGTCTAACTTGATAACAGATAGAGGAGGAACGGTTCTTGACGGTCTTCTTCTATAAGTGCACCCCTTGGGTGTCTAACTTGATAACACATAGAGGAGAAACGTTCTTGACGGTCTTCTTCTATAAGTGCACCCCTTGGGTATCTAACTTGATAACACATAGAGGAGAAACGTTCTTGACGGTCTTCTTTTATGAGTGCACCGTTTGGGTGTCTAACTTGATAGTAAGCAGAAGATCTTTCTTGAAGGTCTTCTTCCGTGAGTGCACCGCTTAGGTGTCTAACTTGATAATAAGCAGAAGATCTTGCTTGAAGGTCTTCTTCCGTGAATGCACCGCTTGGGTGTCTAACTTGATAATAAGCAGAAGATCTTTCTTGAAGGTCTTCTTCCGTGAGTGCACCGCTTGGGTGTCTAACTTGATAATAAACAGAAGATCTTGCTTGAAGGTCTTCTTCCGTGAATGCACCACTTGGGTGTCTAACTTAATAATAAGCAGAAGATCTTTCTTGAAGGTCTTCTTCTGTAGGTGCACCTCGTGGGTGTCTAACATGATAATAAGCAGAAGATCTTTCTTGAAGGTCTTCTTCCGTGAGTGCACCGCTTGGGTGTCTAACTTGATAATAAACAGAAGATCTTGCTTGAAGGTCTTCTTCCGTGAATGCACCACTTGGGTGTCTAACTTGATAATAAGCAGAAGATCTTTCTTGAAGGTCTTCTTCTGTAGGTGCACCTCGTGGGTGTCTAACATGATAATAAGCAGAAGATCTTTCTTGAAGGTCTTCTTCCGTGAGTGCACCGCTTGGGTGTCTAACTTGATAATAAACAGAAGATCTTGCTTGAAGGTCTTCTTCCGTGAATGCACCACTTGGGTGTCTAACTTGATAATAAGCAGAAGATCTTTCTTGAAGGTCTTCTTCTGTAGGTGCACCTCGTGGGTGTCTAACATTTGCACCTCATGGGTGTCTGACTGGTGCACCTCGTGGGTGTCTAACATGTGCACCTCGTGGGTGTCTAACTTGTGCACCTCGTGGGTGTCTAACTTGATAATAAGCAGAAGATCTTTCTTGAAGGTCTTCCACCATGAATGCACCTCGTGGGTGTCTAATTTTTTAGAGATGCCTGTCAAGATAATGATTGATAATATTTGGGCGACAGCAAGCATATTTAGACAATTATGTTAGTGAAGACGGTCTTCCATTCATGGATAAAAGATATTGTTTGAATATACAAACTTCTTTATCATAAAAAGGTAACTGATGTGCGTACCTCAAGGGTAGTATTTCTTGAGGTGCTCAGCGTTCCATGGGTGAGGCAGCTTCTTTCCATGATGGTCTTCTAGATGATAGGTACCCCTTCGGTAATACTGGATGATCTTGTAAGGACCTTCCCAATTGGGGCCTAGCTTTCCCTATGACGGGTCCTTAGTTGCTTGGGTGACCTTCCTTAAAACCCAGTCACCGACTTCAAAGCGTCGGAGCTTTACCTTGGTGTTATAGTATCTGGTCATTTTTCCTTGGTAAAGTGCGATTCTTCGTACTGCTCTTTCCCTTGTTTCATCCAGGAGATCAAGGTTCAAACGAAGCTGCCCTTCGTTTTCTTCTTCTTTGTGGAAGGTCGTCCTTAGGGTGGTTAACCCGATTTCAACGGGGATAACAGCCTCTGTGCCGAAGGTGAGCTTGAAGGGAGTTTATTTTGTTGGGGTTCTGACGGTGGTTCGGTATGCCCACAATACGCTTGGAAGCTCTTCCACCCACATACTCTTTGCCCCTTCAAGCTGGGTCTTAATCTGTTTGAGTAAGGTCCGGTTTGTAACTTCGACTTGACCGTTTGCTTGTGGATGCCTGGGGGAGGAATAGTGGTTTTTTATGTTCAGTTGACTACACAGTTCCCTGAAAGGTCCATTATCAAATTACTTCCCATAGTCGGAAATCAGGACTCGTGGGATCCCAAATCGACAAATGACGGCCTTCTAGACGAAATTTTTGACGTTCTTTTCTGAAATTGTTGCCAGGGGTTCTGCTTCGAGAGGCTTATAGAAGTCACATTCATGTAGGAGTGGGTCCTTAGACCTCAGCCCCTTGATGCTTATAGGAGCCATAGTAGAAGTAGATCCTAAAACCTTAATCATGGTGTGGTTGAACTGATCTCTCTTGTGGCCCTTCTCTATAGGGCTCATCTTTGTTGCGAGATTACCAATGATCTTAATAAACAAATCAAATATATATTTTTTGGGGTCATAATGCCCAATATGGCATGAGAAAAGATAACATCATGCTTTAATCAAGTCAAACATAAAATTGCATATAATGGATGGACGGTCGTCCATCTATGTAATAATTTGGTTTGCAATAATTGTGGAGGAAAAAACAATAAATAGATCGTCTAAGTAAGCATATAGATGATAATATCTCAATTAATGAACAATGTGATTTTGCATCATCAATTAACTATCTGAATTGAACAATTACATTACATGTAATTTCATTTGAGATAATTAGTCTTGTGTGAAAGCTTATTTCAATTATTTGTTTGTATGCAAAGAGTTATAATTCTCACATGGAAAATGTAACTTTAAATTGTGTTGTAAAACAACACTGCCAACTTTAGCTCAAGGACATTAAGCTGGTCTTATAAACCTTCCAAATGTAGACATAGACATTTCAGGATTTCTCATCTTCAAAGGTTAAAGCAACACACATATGTATATATATAGAAATATTCATGTGATTTCTATATTTTATTTGAGGTCGGGTATTTCCCTTTTAGATTATTTGTTAGTGTATAACAAACATATTAAAAACAGCCTCAATTAATTTATTGTTTATCATCTTTCTAATGAAGAGAGAATACGTAAAAGAGGAGTAGGGTGAAAGAGACATAGCTTCGAGGCGGGGCTAAAAGCCCTGAAAATTGTTGAAGGTCTTCACTTCACTAAGGAACTTGGAAGACCGTCGTTGGAAGGATCATGTCTTCGACTCACTTTTCTGTAGAAGTTGGAAGACCGTCCCTGCAAGGGCCATGTATCTATCTTCCTTTTCCTTCTAGGCGGGGCTGGAAGGTCGTCATAATTTTTTTTTTTTTTTTTTTTTACAATTCATGCTCACACTGTTGACATCACACGGATGACATCGCAATTAGGGCTAATAAGGATGCTGATGTGGCATCATGGGGGCATGATACGTGGCACATGGCATGTGCTTGCAGCATGTTGGCGTGCGCTTGATGGGTGTCAGCACATACAGGCACGTGGCGAGCACATGAAGACACGTGAAAAGGAAGGTCGTCACTCTGCCGGCGCGTGGAAGCGCGTGACAAGGAAGGTCTTCATTCCGACTAGGCTTGGTAGGTCGGGCAACTTTCTGTCCAATGGTAGAGCCCATTGCTTGATTGGGTGATTGGAAGAGGGTCTTTGAGACTCTAATGGCTCAGGTTGCGCGTGGATGGGAAGGTCGTCACTCCGGCGGCGCGTGGAAAGGAAGGTCTTCTTTCCGACGGCGCGTGGAAGAGCGTGACAACTCTGATGATGAAAATTTCACCGGGGGTCGATAGATCGGGCGACGATCTACACCGTAGTGGTGTTTGTTTCCCGTCTCTGAAGAGGTTGCGCGTGGATAGGAAGGTCGTCACTTCGGCGGCACGTGGAAAGGAAGGTCTTCTTTCCGACGGCGCGTGGAAGAGCGTGACAACTCTGATGATGAAGATTTCACTGGGGGTCGATAGATCGGGCGACGATCTACACCGTAGTGGTGTTTGTTTCCCGCCTTTGAAGGCTAAGAAAGAAGTTTGGCGGCTGTGCAATTTGTAAGAGGAGAAATCGACTTCCCACAGACGGCGCCAACTGTTGATGTCTGAAATCTGCATCTCCATGGAAATGACCGAAGTTTGCATCTTCATATCAACAGTTACACAGCTAGCCAAGAACTGAAGTTGCTGGAAAATCAGTTGACTGCCATCAAGCGAGCCGAGGAGCGGAAGACCTGCAAGAGACAAGAGAGTGATCGGAGTGGGCACCGGTTTGGGGCCGGCCTAGGAGGCTCCGATGCTTTTGTTAGTCGGAGTTCACCAGAAAATATGCAGAGAGAGTAATCTGGTGTTTTAGTGTACTATTCATACCTGAGTACGGAAGGAGAGTGGCATTTTATGCCTTTCAGTCATCCACGTGGCCTTCCGGAGGCCGTTGGATCTTGGGACACATGGAGGGTTTGTGGCCCTTCATCTGGCAGGTAGTGGCCAGCTCGTGCATGGTGCTGGGTGACGCTGCGAGGGCTTCATCCCCAGGATTCGCGGAGGACACCTGTGCACGATGAGGTGTTGATCTGGTGAGGTGTCTCACTTGGTTCCCGTAGAAGATAAGGATGGATCTTAGTCTGGTGACTAAGCTATTGTGAGCAGTAGAAGGGAGTTGATCTTCTGAGGGAGCGGATGGTCTTCTTCTCGTAGTAGAAGGTCGTCATCCCTTACTTGGGAGAAATTGACAAATATCCCCTTCAGAAACTGTTGACTGGAATAGCTGAGCATGCATGAGGGATGGTCGTCATTTGGCTTGGTAATTGGAAGCTCGTCACTCTTAAGGGCTAGAAGGTCGTCATCTCTTAATTAAGGAAAAGTTGTAAAATATTCCCATCAATTACTATTGAATTTCTTTCGACAAGTGTGCAATATAACTAAATAAAATTTGTACTTAATTTCAGGGTTTGCTACATAACGGAATGGAGATAGCAGTAAAAAGACTATCAAAATCTTCAGGACAAGGAATAGAACAGTTCAAAAATGAAGTTGTACTAATTGCTAAACTCCAACACAGAAACCTAGTCAGAATTTTAGGTTGTTGCATTCAAGGAGAAGAGAAGATGTTAATTTATGAGTACTTGCCAAACAAAAGTTTGGACTCTTTCATTTTTGGTATGTCTTCTTTTTCACATGAACTTCTCACATTACCACTAGAAAAAGGTCCTCTAATTAGTCTCTTGGGTTTGGGTTAGGGGCAATGACCAACGCCTTGGAGTTCTCTTTTTTTATTCATAAAAAAATCCTCTGATTAGAAACATATGAATTCCTAGCATCGAAAATAATTCTTAATCACGTATGCAATTTTCTTTCATTCAGATGAAACAAAGAGATCATTGTTAGATTGGGAAAAACGATTTGAGATTATTTGTGGGATTGCTCGAGGGATCTTGTATTTTCATCAAGACTCAAAATTAAGAATTATCCATAGAGATTTAAAGGCGAGCAATGTTCTCCTTGACAATGAATTGAATCCAAAAATTTCAGATTTTGGTTTGGCTAAAATCTTTGGAGGGAACCAAATTGAAGCAAATACAGGTTGTGTCGTTGGAACATAGTAAGTTGACAACAAAATGAAGATATATTAATAATTTCCGTCATTTTGCATTGTTATCTATATTATTAAAAAAATGGATTTATTTCTTTCTTTTGTTGTCATCTTTTGAATAAATAAAAAATACTTAATTGAAGTTCATAGATATACAACTAAAGCTTAAATAGTCAGTGAAAATTAAGAATACATTTTAGTAAACTACTATCACATAATTTCTAACCAACCCATGTTCCTCCACCAAGACATTAGAAAGAAATTTCTTTTCTTTGGTCTCTATTTTTGAATATCCAAAATAACCTTAGGAAAAATTACTTACTTAATAGAATATCATAATTAAGAGTTCTGTAACTCAACTGGTTGGCACCTCTTACTCCAAAGGAGACATTTAGAGTTCAAATCCCCATATAAACTACCAGTACTTAACTTACAACCCATGTTCTCTACATGTATTCACACATCTTCTTTTATCACTAATCTCTATAATTGTACTACATTCACAGTTTCTTATGATCATAACTATGTATATCTTTTATTTTTAACAAACAAAAAAACACACATATCGTGTGTGCCCTTGTGATCAACATTGTTTTCTACATATATTCAAACATCTTCTTTTATCACTAATATCTATAATTGTATTAGATTCACAGTTTCTTATGATCATAACTACGTACATCTATAATTTTTAACAAACAAAAGGCCGTTTTAAATAAAAATTAAGCATACCTTTATAGTTCATTTTCATCTTGTGTTATTGCAAAGGTTATATGATATGTTAGTCGGTTAATGCATAAAGATAGAGTTATATTTGATCACTTTTGTTGAAGAATGAGTAAGGTCAACAATTTCTGTTTTATCGTGCTATAACAGTGGTTATATGTCACCGGAATATGCAATGCAAGGGTTATTTTCAATAAAGTCTGATGTATTTAGCTTCGGAGTGTTGCTACTCGAGGTCATTTCTGGAAAAAAGAATAGCACTTACTATCATGATAATCCTTCCTCAAATTTGATTGAACATGTATGTGCATGTGCGAACTTAGACTTGCAATATTAGCCTTGTTTTACTTTTATTTAGCCTATTATGATATGAATATGTAATTGGTAGGTTTGGGACCTATGGAGAGAAGGCATTGCGATGGAAATAATTGATTCATCACTAGGTAAGACATACCCTGCTAATGAAGTTTCGAGATGCATCCAAATTGGGCTTTTGTGCGTGCAAGAATATGCAACAGATCAACCAACTATGTCAATAGTTGTTTTCATGTTGGGTAATGACACAGCTCTTCCATCTCCAAAACAACCCGCATTCATATTCAAGGGCACTAATAGTAGTAAAGATAGATCAATTAGTGCAGGAGCTAATTCTGTAAATGACTTAACAATTACTGTAATAGATGGTCGTTAAGAGCAACTCCAGCAGTCTCTTCATTTTTCTCTCCACATGTGGAGAAAAAAGCCACTCTCTATTAGTTTAACTAATTTCATCTCCAACAAGCTCTTTATTCTTTCTCTATTCCCATTTAAATATTATTTCCTCATCCTTTTTTTATTCATTATTTATTAAGTCAAAATCAACACAACCACCATAAAAATTCATCCAAAAATCTTTGTTGATGTTGCTGTTCAAGCGACAAACCCCAAAATCACCGATCAACCAAACCCATTCATCCAAGAAAAATCAATACTGTGAGACCATAAAAATAAATAAATAAATAAAAAATCAAACAAAATACCAAACACAAACCCCCAGCAAAAAACCCAGCAACAACCACCACTCCAAAATCAACCAAAATCAAATACATACAACAAACACCCAAAACCCATCAACCCACTCCGAAATCAACCAAATCACACCAAGAGATCAACCAAAAACCAACCAAAAATCATCCAAAATAACCAAATCACATCGTCAGCCCCTCCACCGTGAGATCCACGCCGTCGCCCCCTCCACCGCGAGACCCACATCGTCAGCCCCTCCACCACGAGACCCAAGCCATCAAATCCACCGCGAGACCCAAGCCGTCAACTCCACCGCGAGACCCACGCTGTCAACTCCTCCCCCGTGAGATCCACGCCACGCCGCAGCTCCTCCACCGCGAGATTCCTTCAGCCAGTTTGGGAGAAGGAGCCAAGAGGCAGAGCTGCTCTTGGGTTTCTAAAATGGGGAAGAATATCAAATGGAGGAGAGAGAGAGAGAGAGAGAGAGAGAGAGAGAGAGAGAGAGAGAGAGAAGGGAAAGAAAATGAAAAAAATAATGAGGGGAAATAATTTTTTAAGGAAGTAGAGAGCTACAGTGTTTCTCCACACTTACAGAGACTGTAGTATTTAGAAAGTTTGAAGAGCCTATAGTTAGTCTGCTGGAGCTCTATTTTGTGTTTCGCTCTCCACAAAAATACAAAAAAAGTGGATTTTGACTAATTGCTGGAGATGCTCTAAAGCACGAGCTTGTTTAGAGTAGTGTAGCCAAGGTCCTAACAATTAGGACACGTTTGGTACAAGTTTATGACAACTAAACTTTCTTCTTCTTTTTAAGGGGGACTCATATTCTTTTTAAAGGGAACTCATCATATTTTTAAAGGGAAGTAGAAAAAATAATTCTTAATTATATTTATACAAAATATTGTTCCCCATAATTTTTTTTAGGGGTAGTAGAAAAAAATATATATTCTTAATTATATTTATACAAAAAAGTTTTTAAATTTAGGACTGATGAGATTTCTCAGTGCAAAAGTTGTGTTAAAATAATAAATCTCACTCAAGAATAAATTATCTAATGAAATATCACTCAAACAAAAATACACAAAGGAATTCTCAATGAAAGAGAAATTTTATTTACACTAAAATTACACACTTTGTTAACACTCAAGTTCCATTTTTTACATGTATAAAAGAAAGTTAATTAAGGTTCTGCCACCCAAATTTACCATAACCATTTAGCATTGATAATCTATATATGTACATGTGTAAAACAAGTTAAGGTTCTGCCGCCCAAATTTATTGCCTCCGTTAAGTGCTGAATCAACGATCATTCCATATATGGAACTCGTTAGGTGCAAGATTGCATATATTTTTGGCTAGCAGGGAGTACACGGATCATAGGAAGTAGAGTAATGCTCTGTTTTTTAATCTTCTCATTGCATTGTTTTTGTACATTCATTACAAGTATTTATACTTGAGTTTTAGGCGGTTTGGTGCGTCCCGAATATGTATTAGAATTTAGAATACTTGAGAAGCTTTTATTTTTCTTTCTTGAGTGACACCTGGTCATGTGAGGTGTCAACACTATCTTCAACATAGATTTTGCTTCTTACTATTGCTGTCACATGCATCTTTTTCACACCTGAATGACGAGAATTACAAGCCTTAATCCACAGAATGAGTGAATATCTTGCTATTTTATAAGGCCTGATAGTTTATTCCCTTCCTTCTATTTAATTTTAAACGAATTCTTAGAAGACAGATTACAGAAAGCTTTGCCAAGATCAAATTGTGCTGCATGATTGTTTCGAAGCAATTTATTTTCTTACATGTGATTTATTAAGATTTTTTTAATGGCGATTATAGAAACGTGGTCCAATCCTTAATTTTCTTATTCATTATTAATGTTCTAGTCTCTATCATGTATGGTATTATCATATTATATCCGTTGGTTTTTGAACCCCAAACCATTACTAATAAATATTGATATTTTAAATATTAAATTGTTAGAATAATGATTAAATAATTCAATTCATCAATTTTTAATAGCTTATCAACATGTTTGATCTCAAATTGGAACTATATTTCTACTCTATCTATTATTTGAAAAGTTAAAATCTTACTGGAAAATCTAAGGCTACAAGTAGAGAGGAGTGTTAGAATAAAAATTAATTAATTAAATCTAATTCACACGTGAGCTTAAGGTTTTCTCATCAGTGGAGCAGTTGGCTACTAGTCCAACACTCTTTTTCTTCTTCTCTCTTGTCCTCTATCTTGTCTTGTCCTCATTTTGCGCTATCAGTCGGAGTTGGTAGCAGACGATGATTCTTAATAAAGAAACAAAAAGACCAAATACTTCAGAGCATTCGCATTAGGCTCTTCTTTCCATTGAAAAACCAATAATATAACGAAAAACAGCCAAAACCACCTCACAGCAGACTCCTCAATCGGGGCGAAATTCCGAAGCTGATGAACAGTAGCTCGCCCAAGTGAAGGAGCAACTGTTCACTCTTAGTGGAATTAAATAAGCTTTTTTTCTCTCTCTTGCAAGCTTTCTCCCGCGCCAAGAATAACAGAAACAACAACAACAAAAACAAAAACAACGATGCTCAATGAAATCAGAAAATCACAAGCAACAAACTCAAACCGGAGCATCGAATCACAAAATAAAAATCACACACACACAAAATCAAACAAACAAACAAAATCAAAAAAACACAAACAAAAGAATATAATCACAAAAAATAAAAACAAAAAAACACCGGATCTGCTAAACGTGATGAAGAAAGAACAAACAAAGTGAAAAAAAATAATAATAATAATAAATAAAGGGGGAAAGAGAGACGTGAGGGGTGTTGTGGCCTGAGGGAGAAAAAAAAAAAAAAAGAGAGAGAAAGGGGAGGGGGACGAACTGTGAGGTCTGAGACTGAGAGTAAAAAGAAATGGGGGAGGGGGATGTTTGGTGGGGGAGAAGTAAAAAGAAGGGAGGGGGTACGTGGGTGATGGGGAAAAAAAGGAAAAGAAAAAAAAAATGAAAAAAGAAAAGAGGAGTAGGTGTACGTGGGTGGTGGGGAAAAAAAAAGGGGGGGGGGAATATCCTACGGGAACATAGAAGGAGAGAGGAATAGAATGGGAAAAGAAGGTATTTTGGGAAGTTGTGAAAAAAATAAATAAAAAAAATAAAATAATAAAAATATATTAAAAAATAGAATAGTAAAGTTAGAATAGGGAGTCTGATATAATGGTATTTTAGCTAAACTAGAAAAAGTAAGTTTTTTAGAACCCAATTGGCAAAATTTTTTAGAAGTCTGATAAGAATGCTCTCACATGCCTTCAAAGGTCAAACTTGCTCAAATGATCAAACGGGTAATTTGGGCTAATTCTCACCAAATAGTGACTGCCGCCAGCTGCATGTTAATCAGATGGTTGTCAAACAAATTTATAAAATATAAAAATAAATAAATAACCCACTACTCTTAAGTGTAAGCAACTTTTTTAAGGGTAAAACAGAGAGAAGCAGCAAATATCCAGAGAGAAGTAGCAAATAAAAGTCAGAAAAAATTGCCAGTCACTTAACAAAAACCAGGTGCTCAACAAAACAGCTAGTAAAACCGAAGTGCTCAACATATAGACAAAACTGCATAGCTCATTTTATATAAGGTAATGAAGATTGAGTGAAGGAATGGATCATGGATGGCCTACTAGAATTCCTTTGTTAATATTAATTCTAGTACTTTATCTAATAAATTAAAGTTCCTTGGACACTTTCACATCAGGGGCGGATCCAGGAATTCCATTCAGGATGGGCACCTTTTGTCTTTTGAACCGATTAAAAAATATATAATACATTTTAAAACACTTTATATGAGTTTCCAAATCTTATATTTTGTTAAAAAAAAAAAAAAAAAACGAAGGTTATCTTATCATTTTTCCAATGCAAATTACCAAAAAGAACTTAAATAAATTATTAAGGTTATCTTACCATTTTTTTGTAATCATTTTAAAAAAGAAAAAAAATTTATGAATTGAGACTTTGGATAATATTTAACTAAAATAATTGTTTTAGATGCAAAATAAGACAAAGCCAACCAATATGTAAAAGACCTAACAAAATCCAACGGAACCAACATTAGACACTAAGCTTAATATCTAACTTAAATAAATAAGCAATGGACATGAAGTCCTTTCACCTGACAAAGTAAAGCAAAAGGTGGCATAAATGTGTGGTTGAGAAATAGAGGTAAAAATTTAAAATAGAAAAATGGCAAAGCTTTCAAGTTTAAACAAAGTCCAAGTCGTCCACTTAAGTTGACTGACTAAAAGAAGAAAGAAGAAAGAGAAAGAGGAAGAAAGAAAGAGAGGGGGGAGAAAAAGAAAGAGAAAGTTGGAAGAAGAAGAATAACGTCCGATTGGCGACCACCTTTGGGCTCTCCCCTCTCAACTCTCTCTCTCTCTCTCTCTCTCTCTCTTTCGAATGGTAATCGATAAGTGGCAGGGGCGGATCTAGGAATTCCATTCAGGGTAAGCACCTTTTGTCTTTTGAACCGATTAAAAAATATATAATACATTTTAAAACACTTTATATGAGTTTCCAAATCTTATATTTTGTTAAAAAAAAAAAAAAAACGAAGGTTATCTTACCATTTTTCCGATGCAAATTACCAAAAAGAACTTAAATAAATTATTAAGGTTATCTTACCATTTTTTTGTAATCATTTTAAAAAAGAAAAAAAATTTATGAATTGAGACTTTGGATAATATTTAACTAAAATAATTGTTTTAGATGCAAAATAAGACAAAGCCAACCAATATGTAAAAGACCTAACAAAATCCAACAGAACCAACATTAGACACTAAGCTTAATATCTAACTTAAATAAATAAGCAATGGACATGAAATCATTTCACCTGACAAAGTAAAGCAAAAGGTGGCATAAATGTGTGGTTGAGAAATAGAGGTAAAAATTTAAAATAGAAAAATGGCAAAGCTTTCAAGTTTAAACAAAGTCCAAGTCGTCCACTTAAGTTGACTAACTAAAAGAAGAAAGAAGAAAGAAGAAAGAGAAAGAGGAAGAAAGAAAGAGAGGGGGGAGAAAAAGAAAGAGAAAGCTGGAAGAAGAAGAATAACGTCTGATTGGCGACCACCTTTGGGCTCTCTCCTCTCAACTCTCTCTCTCTCTCTCTCTCATGGTAATCGGTAAGGCGAAGCTGGCGGATCTGCTTCAACTCTCTCTCTCTCTCTCTCTCTCTCTCTCTCTTTTTCGAATGGTAATCGGTAAGTGGGCAACGGGGCAAGCAGCAGGGGAGAGATTAAAGTTAGGGTTTAAAAAAATAATAAAAATAATAATAGAATTGATTTATTTGGACTGATTTGTTGTTGTAATTTCATTTTTGGGCTTTTGAGGATATTATTGGGCCTTTTTCTTGTGTTATTTGGATTTTCTTTGTGTTATTTGGGTTTTTTTTGTGTTATTTGGTTGTTTGTTATGTGTGGTAAATGCTGTAATTTTGAATTGTTTGGGTTATTTGCTGTAATTTTGATAGATTTATCTCCCTTAATTTTTTTTTCTAAAACAAAAATGAGAGTAAGCACTTTAGCAAATCCATATTTTTTGAATTTATATATACCTACTAAATTTTTTTTTTTTTTTTAATTTCAGGGTGGGCACGTGCCCACCCTGGTCACACACTGGATCTGCCAGTGGTAAGTGGGCAACGGGGCAAGCGGCAGGGGAGGGATTAAAGTTAGGGTTTAAAAAAAAATAATAATAATAATAGAATTGATTTATTTGCACTGATTTGTTGTTGTAATATCATTTTTGGGCTTTTGAGGATATTATTGGGCCTTTTTCTTGTGTTATTTGGATTTTCTTTGTGTTATTTGGGCTTTTTTTTGTGTTATTTGGTTGTTTGTTATGTGTGGTGAATGCTGTAATTTTGAATTGTTTGGATTATTTGCTGTAATTTTGATAGATTTATCTCCCTTAATTTTTTTTTTCTAAAACAAAAATGAGAGTAAAGCACTTTAGCAAATCCATATTTTTTGAATTTATATATATCTACTAAATTTTTTTTTTTTTTTTTAATTTCAGGGTGGGCACGTGCCCACCCTGGTCACACACTGGATCGCCAGTGTAATTCACATGCCCTCCATTCGGACTTTCAGAGTTTCATGTCCTATAATCTTCATTGGAAAAAAATGATTCCTGCTAAACCGTTATTGAATGCATTTTTACTTCTCTCCCTTCTTTTTCCAATTTGCCTTTCCCTTCACATGATTACACCAAACCAGCCCATCAAGGATGGTCAAATTCTAGTCTCAAACCAAAAAACCTTTGCACTTGGTTTTTTCAGCCCCGGAAATTCCAACCGCCGCTACGTTGGAATTTGGTATAATGACATTACCGAAAAAACCGTTGTGTGGGTTGCAAACAGAGACAATCCTCTCAATGATACCTCCGGAGTCCTCTCCATCAACAGTCAGGGAAACCTCGTACTCCACAACCAAAACCAAACCTTTCCCATTTGGTCCACCAATGTTTCAGTTTCAGTATCACCCACAAACATTAATTCTATGGCTCAGCTCTTAGATGTGGGAAATCTTGTATTGGTTCAACAAGACAACAAAAGGGTCATATGGCAAAGCTTTGATTATCCCACGAATATTATCCTTCCAAATATGAAAATTGGTCTGGACCGGAGAACCGGGCTGAACCGGTTCCTAACATCTTGGAAGTCTAAAGATGACCCGGGAACCGGTAATTATTCATTCGGATTGGACCCACGTGGGTACCCGCAGTTGATGTTGTACATGGGTCGGAATCTAATATGGCGTGTCGGATCTTGGACCGGACAAAGATTCAATGCTTTACCCAAAATGTCACCTAGTCACATCTTCAATGTCTGTTGTGTGAATAATCAAGATGAAATCACCTCCATGTACAGTATAACTGACCCCGAAGTTTTCTCTAAAACTTTATTAGTGCTAGATGAATCAGGAACATTGGAGAGGACCACATGGCACCAGAGTAGATGGGTCGGGTTCTGGTCTAAATCGAGAGACTCATGTGAAGACTATTTGTATTGCGGTCCAAATAGTAATTGTGACGCGTCCAATGCGGAAAATTTCGAGTGCACGTGCTTACCCGGTTTTGAACCCAAGTCGACCCATGATTGGTACTTGAGAGATGGGTCGGGTGGGTGTGTGAGGAACCAAGGAATGTCCACGTGCAAGAACGGAGAAGGGTTTGTGAAGTTGACACGGGTGAAGTTGCCGGATACTTCTGTAGCACGTGCAGACATGAGGTTGAGTTTGAAAGAGTGTGAGGAGGAATGCTTGAGGAATTGTTCTTGTATGGGTTACACGAGTGCTGATGAGAGAGAGGGAGGGACTGGGTGTTTGACATGGCATGGGAATTTGGTGGACACAAGGACCTTTTCCGTAGATGGACAAGATTTATACGTACGTGTGGATGCAGTTACACTAGGTACGTACTCTTTGATCTTAATTTCTATAAGATTAATTCTATAATCCATAATTTGTTTCTCAATTTCTCAAACATATGGTTAACGATAATGGTGATAATGTTGTGGTTGACAAGAGTTTTAATCTGTTGTACTTAATGCAAGTGATCATTAGAAATAAGTGTTCACTTTTGTTGCTACTAACAAGGCATGCAGGACTTATACAACCGAAATTGTAAGTTATGTTCTTTGTAATATTCCAATTTTATGGCATAGAACATCTCAGATTTCAAGCATGTTGCGTAGAATCCATATACAGCTTTGTAAAACCATCCAAAAAAATCAAAATTTTCACAATTGCTTTGATCTTTGTCTTACTTTAGTCCAAACTCATACAACTAATAGACTAAGTCAAAAGTGATTTAGAATTTGCACACACTTAAGTCTTAACACCAGAAATTTTCCTACAATTATATTCATCAATTGTGTCCTATGCAACATTTGTTCCTTAATATTATGTAAACACAAGCATTCCCTTAGTATCCTTTCCTTTCTCACTACCCTCATTTTTCCTCAATTTGCACCAATATTAGTAATTTCTGAACAATTACCTTCATAGCTTTAACTTTTAAGACGTCAATATGATTAATATTTATTTTTTCTTTTTTATCCTTAGCTCAATATGCTAAGAATAACGCTCTTATTCAAAGTAAGAAGATGCCGGTGATTCTGGGAGCTTTTGTTTCTGTAACATTGCTTCTTGTAGTCTCCATTCTGTATTGGTTGGTAAAAAGGAAGAAAAAAGGTAAGCAACTTTTTTTTCTCTATTTTGTTTGAAGCAATTTCTTTTCACCTATTTGTTTATTTTATGAGGTGGTGAACAAATAATTCCAAGGTGCCTCTAGTGTGCAAAACCAAATAATCAGAGATTAAAAAAGGATTAGTTAATTTGGTGAGTGAGGAGTGAGGAGGCAACAGAAAAATCAGAATCTCACAGCCATAATCCTTTAGCTAGAAAAAATTATCAACTTAGCACATTTAACACTTTTTAAACTAGTTGGATTTCAATAAATTGATACCTACACTTTTCTTTTAGTGTAGATATTCATAATTTGATCAATATTGTAACTAGCATTATTTGTTAATGTGGTTGATGACAGGGAAGAGGCAAAGAAAATATTCATATGGTGTAGCATCCAATTCACGTTTTTTTGAAGACTCTCCAAGGGAGTTCGATGGAACAAGAAGAAATTCAGATTTACCATTGTTTGATCTAAGTACCATTATTGCAGCCACAAATAACTTCTCTGTCTTTAACAAGCTTGGAGAAGGAGGTTTTGGCTCAGTTTATAAGGTAGTCTCCTTGAAAGAGTCCCAAAATTTGCATAATTTCATTTCATGTGTTAAGGCATCAATAATTCCATCTTTAATGTTTAGGGATTCATGGTGCAAGACTTTGTTAGGTGAAATTGAGCTTGCCCAAATAATCAAGAGTTGAATTTTTCTCAGTAGGTGTGCAGTATGACTAAATGAAATTTGGACTTTGATTTCAGGGTTTACTTCATAATGGAATGGAAATAGCAGTAAAAAGACTATCAAAGTCGTCCAGACAAGGAATAGAACAATTCAAGAATGAAGTTGAACTAATTTCTAAACTCCAACACAGGAACCTTGTAAAGATTCTAGGTTGTTGCATTCAAGAAGAAGAGAAGATGTTAATCTATGAGTACTTGCCAAACAAGAGCTTGGACTATGTCCTTTTTGGTATGTTTTCTCTTTTATATGAACTTATCGCATCATCACAAGGAAAGGTCCAATTACAAAGGATAAGGATCCTCTCCATTTGGAAATCTCTCCATTTGTCCATTTCATGGTTTAGATTTTATTTCACAAATCTAACAATATATAGACTGTCTTGTCATTTAAAATTTTAAATGACATGTCAATCTGTACACTGTTAGATCTATGATATTTAATCCAAACCATGAAATGGAGACTTTCCATTTTATTCCAAATGGAGAGGATCCTTATCCAATTACAAAGGGGGTGAATTCCTAGTATGAAGAATATTCCACTTAATCCACAAATTAATCCAAATGCGATCCAGGAGCGGCTCAAGGCCTAGGCAAGGCCTTAGGCCTTGGACCTAAGGCCCCTAATAAAAATATAAATGATATAACTAATTTTGGAGGAAAAAAAAAAATTGTTATATGTTTATATAAAAATCCATTCTAATTATTTTAATAGATTTATCATCGTTTTCATTAATTCATGTCTTATATTAATTGTCATCATGTCTTAATTACAACTTTAATATACCGTATGTCATCAACCCTCTTTCTAATGACATGTTATATAATTGAAATTGATTCCCTCAAATATTAGGAAAATTATTCAATAGTCTCAGACTACAAATAAATGCGTAGTCCCCCTTCTCACACAAGTAGTAGGTTCCCATGAATTGTAATTAGTGGGACCTAATTAGTGGAGAGGAGACTACCATTCATGTAGACCGAGACTAGGGGACTATCACTCCAAATATTTAACATTTGTAGACTAAGACTACTGAATAATCACTCCTTATAAAATATACTATAACACATGCATAAATCGATTTTACAAATGTGTACACATAATCGTGTTACTAATTTTGAAAAAGTTCATGTTTTCACGACTTTAAATCCAAAAATCGTGTTTAAAAAAACACAAACTGCATGCTCTTTAATCATGAAATCTAGTTCATTTATATCATTCTTTATTTACATTTTGTAAGAAAACTTTTAACCTTTATATGCCAAAGGATAAATGATTTTTAATCAATTAATTCCTCATTCATATAAAATCCAATTATTATATATTATTCGTATATTCATAATCTGATAATTTAGGATATTAAAGTAAATTAAATACAATGTTGAGTACTAAGTTATCGCCTTAGGTCTCAAATTGTATTGAGCTGGCCCTCATGCGATCTAATCTAACTTCTTATCCCTTCATTTAGATGAAACAAAAAGGTTATGTTTAGATTGGGGAAAACGGTGGGAGATTATCTGTGGGATTGCTCGTGGGATTTTATATCTTCATCAAGACTCAAGATTAAGAGTTATCCATAGAGATTTAAAGTCTAGCAATGTTCTACTTGACACTACAATGAATCCAAAAATTTCAGACTTTGGTATGGCAAGAATATTTGGAGGGGACCAAATTGAAGCAAAGACAAATTGCATTGTTGGAACATAGTAAGTTACCCACAAGATATATGATATATATTAATAATTTCCACCTTATTAAGACTAATATTTTTATATGTCAAAAGAGAACAAGTCATAGGGCTTAAAATATTAAGCATGTCTTTGTAATTCTTTTTCATTTTGTGTTACTCCATAGTTTTTATTTTAAGTTAGTGCACAGAGATAAAGCTTTCTTTGATAATTTTTGTTGACTAATATCTAAGGCTCAATAATTTCTTTTTATTTTGCTCTGACAGTGGATATATGTCACCAGAATATGCAATGCATGGGCTATTTTCAATAAAGTGCTGATGTATTTTAGTTTCAATGGAGTCTGTTGCTACTAGTTTTGGATCATTACTAGAGATCATTACCGGTAAAAGGAATAGTAATTTTTACCGTGATGATCCTTCCTCAAATTTGATTGGACATGTAAGTACATGTGCAAAGAGTTACTTGCAATATTAGCTTTATTATACTATTTTGCCTAATATGATGAATATGTTGTTGTAGGTTTGGGACCTATGGAGAGAGAAGGCAAAGCCATGGAAATATAGTTGATTCATCACTAAGTGAGACATATCCTGCTAATGAAGTTTTTAGATGCATTCATATTTGGGCTTTTTATGTGTGCAAGAACATGCAATAGATCGGCCAACCATGTCAGCAGTTGTTATCATGTTGGGTAATGACACACAACTTCCTTCTCCAAAAAAACCTGCATTTATTTTGAAGAGTGCTTACAATAGTATAGACAGATCAACTAGGAAACCAACGAATTCTGTAAATGATGTTACAATTTCTTCAATTGATGGTCGATAAAGTCCCAGGTTGTTTGGAGTACAGTTTTAAGATGTCCTCTATGATTAACTTCTTCTAAATCTACTTTGCACTATTTATTTTTCATGTATAATATGTATTATACAAAATCCCAAAAATAAAAAATAAATAAGTGTAACATTACTGCTTATAAAATGGTATAGTCCAAAACTTGTAATGAAATGACTACCATTTCCATAAGATGCTTAATGTGCTTTCATTAAATTTTATACATCAACAAATGCTTATGGGCGGTGATAACTTTATTGGTTTGCAAACCGAGTTGTCCAAGTTTGTAGAGTGCAATGGACATGAAAAAAATTGAAGGAACCAATAAATGCAATACACTGCAGGCAAGTTTTAATATCATTTTAATTTTAGTGTGTCATTATCATTATAGCTCAATAATATTATAGTTCCTTTCATAAGAAGAACGTGGGTTCAAATCCTCACATTCTCACTTGTTAAAAAAATAAAAAATTTATTTGATCTCATATGGCTAACATCTAATAGGAAAGAGCACTTGAACATAAACAAGAGTAACAAGTAAGGTCAAAGATAAATATATGAGTTGAGGGTAGATTATTTCGAGAAAGAATCCTCTCCCATTGCATCCTCCAATTTCCTCCAATTTTTAGTTAGAATTATCACATGTGGCACTTATTTGATTTTGTGTGTTTTTCATGAGTGTTTTAACACCGTTGGATTTTTTTAAGTGCCACATGTCATAATTTTAACTAAAAATTGGAGAGAATGGGAGGATCTCAATGGGAAGGGATTCTCTCCCGATTATTTCTCTATAGCCAGGGAAAGTGAGATGGAAATCAGTCTGAAAAACTAACAATAAGCTCCTCACTTTTGCCTGAAAAGTTGACAAACATCCTAAACATGTGTTTATTAGGTTATGAATGGCCATCTAGTTGCAAAGAGTACTACACTCACCTCCAGGCTCATGCAGGCATATGGAACAAGATCATTTCTATTTCAAGTTCTTTCTATTTTATGATTATTCTATTTTTTGGATCTAATCGTGTATGTGTGTCAAATTATTTAAAATGACATGTTAGTCTATAAATTAATAGATGTGTTGTATTTAATCTTAACTATAAAATGGATATGATCGTTTTCTAAGATATATAGCCTATTTTCTGTGGGTATTAAAATTTATGGCAACCCAAATGATTTTGATACCCAAGGTCGCTCTGATGGCCAAGGTTTTGTCCCATAAGTTGCGGCTTGAAGCTATATTAGTACGTTTAAATAAAAACATAAATAAGGAAGACAGGCCAGAATTAATTCGACCTCTAGGCTCTAGTTCATAGCATGGTAAATGAACTAATGCTAACTGCTAACGTACTACCTAATGCAATCATAAATTAATTGTTTTACACTAATTTTGTTTGATCGATTCTTAATCTTGAAAGATAATCGGCAGAGAAGGAAAAATTGAAAGATCTTGTAGAACATAACATGATCAATCTCCATCCCATAGCAGGGTCCTATCAACAAACCTTTTGACATTTACTATCAAGAACTCAGAGGGGAGTGAAATTTCAGCATGTCCAATATGCATATAGTAAATTCAATAATTTCTTAACAATTATTGAAAATTCCAACATTCAAAATTATTGTTGGGAGTGGAGTATTGAAATGGCAATTTTTGGATTGCTAGTGAAAATAAGATAAAATTTTCCATATTAATTATTTTAGATCAGAATTTCCTTTTCTTTTTTTAACTTACATTTGTTAGAAATAGACTAATAGTACATGTAAGGTATATATCTGTCCAGCATGGCAGCACATTTCCTTGCCAATTAAAATGGGCCACAGCCCAAAAGTCCAATGATTATATTTCATTTTCACCTAGCCTAATCACAAATGTACCTATATATTCCTCCAAAAAATAAAAGTGTACCTATATAAACGGCCCCAACGGCCATACAGATGGCAATCCTCATGGTTCACGTTTCCTCTTTATGACAAAGAAACAACCCCACGTCTTTTTTTTTTTTATTAAATTTGGGCACGTCCTCTCACTCTTTATTTTACTCTCAAACATGAGGTTGAGAATTTTGAACCAGTCTCATCCATCATTCATCACTCTCTTTCCCTTCTCTTTATCAAATAAATCTAAGCCATCTCTTTCTCCACAGCTGTCACTCGTTGATGGTACAGCCTCTCGTTACCATCTGAGGAAGGTCGATGTCTCTTTACTTACCTCGTTAATTTTTATAGAGACATATGCTATCCACATGTATTTTTAATTATATCATTTAAATTATTAAGATTGTTTAAATGATTTAGTGAGTCATTTCATTAATATGCACATGAATGGATTATGAAACATTAGGTTGAAGGAGATTTGTCCGATTCGATTTAGAGAAAAATTTTGTCGCATATGTTATTTGTATTAGCTAGGTTTTCAATAAATCCTCCCCTATTTCAAGATGAATTAATGGTCTCAAATTTATTACTGAACAAAAACAAATTATGTAATCCATCCAAAAAGGAATAAAGATTCATCCAAACAAAATAGCTTTCTCCACTTTGAGGACCAATCAAATTCATGGGTTTCGCTTTCTTTCAATGTTAAGGTAGTTGCTCTTTTAGGTTGTTGAAAATCCTCAGAGGTTGAAAATCTTCCATAAGCATGTGAAATTGAAAGAAGTTGATTTGTATGCATATTTTATTTTTAAATGACTTTTGATCAACCCGTCGTATTTTTGGGTTTCGTTTATTTTAATCTCTAATGTGGCAATTGTGATGTGAAAATCAAAATTTATGAATTTGACAAAATAATAATAATAATAATAATAACAGTAAAATTCTCCATCTTCACAATAACAAAGGAGGATCAGACTTTTTCTCAGACTCTCTCTCACAAAAATAAAATAAAATAGCAAAGGAGGAAGAAAGAAAATCCATATATGTAATCATCCGAAATCATAGATTAATTGTACTGAGTTTGAGTCACCTACTTATCAAAAAAAATTGTACTGAGTCACCTACTATAGTACACCTGTCCAGTAAGTGACATTATTGAAAGAAAGATACACCACCAGTCCAATCTGGTATTGCCTAAAGTGTGAATTAGCATTATTGGAGCCTCCCTTAATTAGTGCTCGCACAGGCACAGGTAACCAACTTTATACATCTTCAATTATCCATATATGTCTTAGGAGATGTCATTTCCATTTGGGTGATATTCTTGGCATCATTACCAGGGCCTTCCCAATTATGTAATACCTAACAAAAATGGAAAAGTTTATAGAGTTCTATCACCAGTCGCTCCAAAAATTAATTATGACAATATGTAGCTCGTTGCTTTCATTGAACAAGCTATAGATAGCTCTATAACCTTTAATTTTCAACTACTTGTCCAATTAATTTGTTACCAATATACATTACATAAGTTGTTGGGAGAATTTAAGTTTGAATCTCCTCCACACTTGGATATGGAAACAAGAACAGAAATTAGGTTGTTATTTAAGATACTTTTCTTGATTATGAGTTTTGGTGTTTTCGTCCAATTAACTACAAAAATATATATTATAAGCAATTTTCTTTTATTTTTGTGGGACATAAAAGCTTTGGGCCTACGGCTTGAAGGATTGTGGGCCCTCAAGCCAAATACCTCAAGAAAAAAGTATCAAAGCAATTCCCTTATTGAGTTACCATTATTGTACAAAATGGCAGCATGCTCTCTTGTTCATCTTCGTCCTCCCCTTTCTTTTGAGAAACTAGGGACGATCTATACCAACCTAGATTATGTATTAGAGTGTGCCTCTAACTATAACATATATGGCACTCCTCTCACAATAGGTGGATCTCACTTGTTGTGACTTGTGAGAAGGGCATTGTATATGCTTGATTAGCTCTGAGAATTTTTGGTAAATGCAAACTTACGCAAATTCATACAATATACAACATTTCTCTCTCACCATTGCATTTATTACTTCTAACCACCATCAATCGTATTTAATACTACTTGACATGCTATTAGTTCCACATTTTGAAGAATTCAAAAAAGGGGGTAACAATTCACCTACTTCACCTCGGTCCCCCCACCCCTCCAAAGAAGTGGGATAACTGATATGGCCTCCAAATTTAAAAAAGAATAAAATTCTAAATCTACCTCCAAAGAAAACCCTTTAAACATACAAACTTATTACTTCATCTACTTCACCTCGATCCCCCCCGCCCCCCACACTCGCTCTCACTCCCCGCTCCAAAGAAATGGGATAATTGATATGGCCTCCAAATTTAAGAAAGAATAAAATTCTAAATCTACCTCCAAAGAAAACCCTTTAAACATACAAACTTATTACTTCACCTCGGTCCCCCCACCCCTCCAAAGAAGTGAGATAGTTGATATGGCCTCCAAATTTAAGAAAGAGTAAAATTCTAAATCTACCTCTAAAGAAAACCCTTTAAACATACAAACTTAGTCTCAAACAAAGGTATGCAGACACAAGCTCTTACTCTACCAAATTCTCTCCAAATACTATTTGCCTAGGTTAACCTTGGAACACCTCCCACTAATCCCATTGACTGGTCCTTGATGTGTAAGTAGGTTACTTTTCTTATTGGAAGTCCATTTACAAAGGAAACAAATATTCTTTAAGAAGCATCTTGAATTTCATTCGTAACTTTCACTCTCCATATTTGTTCCCTCATCATTTTATAAGGATTGCTATGACTTCTTTTTAAAATAAAACTTAATGATAGATAGGTAAATTTTGTCATGCTATTATTATCCTATATTTTCCCAAATTATGCTAACAATAGAGTACAAGTGGAATACTCTTCTAATATTAATTTCCAATCATTTGATAAAATAATTTTAAAGCTTTACAAAAAAATTTGAAAATTCACCAATCAAGATTGGACCAAAGATGGATGATATTTTTGGTGACACTCACAACTAATTATTTAGTATTTTTTTTTTTCTGTCTCTCTCTCTTACTTAATAATGGATTCCACCATAAACCAAAAACATACATTATATCCTATATCCAATATACTTTCCACACGGAAGAAAATTTATAGAGGGGACACATGTCAACATATAAGTTGTCTTAGCACATAAATTTGGACTTTGGGACAGTTGACTAACAATGATACTTACCGTTCAGAAAAGGGCATTTTAGTCATTCTGAAGCAAAAGAAAAGCTCGTGAATCGTGAATCCGAAGTTAGGTAACTGTAGACTTTCTTTCCGTGACTGCAACGTCCACTTTCTCTTTACTTCTCAGCCATTAATGCCAAAATGGACCGTTTGAAATACGTAGACAAAATCGAAACCCCTAAATGCCCCTCCAAATCACATTGCTGAAAACATAGCTTTTTTCTTGTCATTAATGAAAAAGTTAAGGGAATGATAACTTTCCTCCCTTTGAAAAAGGGACCCTCCCTCCCCCTTCCCTTTGTTTCCGGCAAAGTAACCGACAAAACCTTACAAGATTGCAAAACAACATAGCTCATATCAAATATCTACATTACCCTTCTTAATTTCCATGACGTATTAAAGAAAATTTTAGTCAATTACTTGGGCATTGTTGTCAAATTAGACAAAGACTAGACCAAATCACCAACAGTTACAACACCCAATAAATCAATTCATTTTAAGTTTACGCGTTTGAGAATTAGTCTCACTATTATTAGTCACATGTATCTCGTTTTGAGATGTCCTAGAATATAATTATTTTCAAAAGTCATGTAATGCAATATTGATATTTTTTTTCCAACTTATTTTTTATATTTTTTAAGCCACTCCTTTTAGAGTTGAGATATAAATTCTTAACTTACCTTATCTAAGTGTGTGTGAAGGATGCTCAAATCCACACTCTCAAAGAGGGATGAAGATCAAGTAAAGAGAGAGAGAGAGATACCACTTTATATTATTTAAAAAGTCATTACTCACTTTGTATTATTTAAAAAGTCGTTACTTTTTTTTTTTTCATTTTTTTTTTTCATTGAAGTTTAAATTAAGGAAGGTTGTTTTGTTCGTTTTTATTTGAAAAACAGTATATTAAATATTATTCTATACAAGTGTTGGATTTTGTTTGTTTGTTGTGTTAACGTACAAAATCTTTCTAAAGAATATTCATTTGAACAATAAAACATATGGGTAACTTACTCTACCCGTCAAAACTAGTTTCCAAATAATTTAGGGGTATTCACCCTTGATGGATTAAGTAATATATGCTTATGCCCAAGATATTTTAAATATGATCAACAATATGGAACAGAGGGAATATAACATAGAACTCCATTCCAGTTATGTGATTAAGATCTTCTAATATTTAAAATAATTAAATTAAATTTTATTACATTATCAATATTTAAAACAAATATTATTTTAACATCTATCTAAAATATCAATGATACAACAAAATCTAATCTACTAATTTTATAATAAATAGATGAGAGCTTTAGAATATGTTAATAGTAATAATAGTTAATTTCCTTTTTTAAATAAAGAGTGACTCCTAATCTAGATCCTTATTAGAGATTTTTACTTAGAGCCTATAATAATTTTTCCTTTTCATTTTTGTTTGGAACCATTTGGAAGAAGTCTCGATTAGGTTTTTAATTTATTTGTTTATGTATAGTGAAAGTCCAATATGGCCCTCGAAATTTCCAAAGCCCATAATTGAAATTGAAGTCAACTTTGAGGATATTCCAATAATTTTCTCACTCAGACTTATTACAAAGCTCACAAGCTAAGGTGACCAAGCGGTCTCTCACTAAAACTAAAAACCTCATAAAAACCCTCCCACCAAAAAAAAAAATTAAGAGTTGTATAGCAAAATGGCTACTCATCCTCAGTTCCCGGACGATTTCAAGTGCCCGATTTCTCTGGAGATAATGTCCGACCCGGTTATTCTCACATCGGGTCACACCTTTGATCGGGCTTCGATCCAACGGTGGATAGACGCTGGTCATCGTACTTGTCCAATTACCAAACTGCCCCTCCCGGAAAACCCTTCTCTCATCCCTAACCACGCTCTTCGCAGTCTCATTTCCAATTTTACCCTCCTCTCTCCACCGAAATCACAACCTTACCCTGAGCCTCAGACTTTGATATCCAAACTCACCTCCGCTTCGGCTTCGTTCGACTCAAAGTTCAACTCGCTCGACCAACTCACCAGGCTGTCAAAGCGTGACTCGGCGTTTCGCCGAAAAATCACCGAGTCGGGAGCCGTATCGGCCGTTTTGAACTGTATCGGCTCCTCCAAAAACCTGATTCTCCGGGAGAAATCGCTTTCTTTGCTTCTCAATCTCAGCCTCGACGACGATAACAAAGTGGGTCTCGTCGCGGAGGGCGCGATCGGCTTAGTCGTCGAAGCTTTGCAGATCGGTTCGGCCGATTCGCGTGCTGTGGCGGCGACGATATTGACGAGTTTAGCGGTGGTGGAGGTTAACAAGGCGACGATCGGGGCGTACCCATACGCGATTCGCGCGTTGGTTTCGCTTCTCCGTGATGGAAAAGTGCGGGAGAAGAAAGAGGCGGCGACTGCGCTCTACGCGCTCTGCTCTTTCCCGGATAATCGGCGCCGCGCAGCTCAATGTGGAGCGGTGCCGATTCTTATCGGAATTGCCGATTCCGGGCTCGAGAGGGCCGTGGAAGTATTGGGTCTGTTGGGAAAGAGCAAAGAAGGGAGAGACGCAATGGAGAGAGTCAATGGATTTGTGAGGGTTTTAGTGAGGGTTTTAAAGAATGGGAGCTCAAGAGGGATCGAATACGCATTGCTAACATTGGATTCTTTGTGTTGTTATAGCGAAGAAATGTGCGTGGAGGCAAAGAGAGAAGGGGTTTTGGAGCTTTGTATGGGTTTGTTGGAGGATGAGAATGAGAAGATTAAGCGAAAAGCTTCGAGTTTGGTTCAGGTTCTGCGTGGAAATAACTCATGGCAGTGAAATTTTTTTTTTTTTTTTGAAGTGGGAAAGATGAAAGATGAGATTTTTGGCTTTGGGTGGAGTTAATCTGAGTTGGGTTTTTGTTTAAATTGTTGTACAAAGAAGAAAAAAGAAGAAGAAAGGATTAGATTATGATGGGAGAAGGGGGAATGGGGAATGGTTCTTTTTGTATCATGTACATTGTGTAATAAAAGATGAAAATGAATTGAGAGAGCTAGTTGTTTAACTGTTTTAGTGGGAAAGTGTTTCATATTTAATTATCTGAATTGTTATTGTTTTTGAATCCAAGCAATGCTGGTTGATTCTATTTTAAGTGATTGAATGCTCCATTGTGGTTGGCTGATAATGTGAATCTGTATGCAACTATATTTAGGATGTTGATATGATTAGCATGTTTTACTTGAAATGCGGATAATAAATCTGTGGTATCTGACATTGAGTGGTATTGGCAAGCTGTGTAGTCTTGGTTTTGTGAAAAATATGATAGGATATAGTGGGAAAATTATAGTGTAGTGTGGGGGAAAGAACATGAACAAACACTAGTTTGGTTGTTCAAATGTATTGAATTTTGAATACTTTTAGGGCTTAAGATCAATCTCAATTCTTTCCATTGAAGAACCATCATGGCCAAAACTTGTGTCTCACGGATCTTAAAAAAACTTGTGTCTTTTTTATTTTTATTTTTTCTCTCTCATGACTTCATTCTTTTGATATATCTTGGATAGGATTGGAACAAAATAGCAAGGAATCTGAACTATGTTGGCTAAAAAAACAAGCGGTTGTAATTGCATTTCAGAGTGTGTTTAGGAAATAGGATTCCTTGTGGTTTATTGTATTTTATCCTTGCTGAGTATGATTATACAGATGCATCTTATAACAAACTTTTAGTGTTTTGGGTCTTGGTGTCAGAGAGATTTCTTTCCCTTTAGTTTGTCTCGTATTTTTCGCTCAGAAGGTCCCTTCTGGTATGTAACATGATATTCCATTAAAAGTAGGATTTGATTTTTAAAATGGGAATCAGAACCAATTCTTTTGCTTTCATGCTGGGTGGCTTTTTGTGTGTGTGTGTGTGTGTGTTTGTGTTTGCAAGATTTGCTGTCTATGTTTGCTTTGACATGCAGTACATGCATTAAGTTAAATTGGCGCACCAAATTTGTGAGGTCACATTCAGATGATACCATGTTTGCTTGAATTGATTATACTCAAACTTAAAAAGGATATTGTTCATAGATTGGATGCGTGCTTTCCATGATGGATCCCTTATACTCAAGGGCAGCAATTATGGCCAATTACCTCACTTTATTACTCTAGCACTACAATCTACTTTACTTTCTTTACAGTGAGTAGTGAGTACTCCATTTAATATCATTGCAATGATGTATTGGACAATAAAGCTTTGTTAACATTCTTTGTAGCTTTATGTCTTGCATATGTCTCCCCACACCTAATATCTACAAAACGATGTTAGAGGTCATATTGTTTTTTAAGGTCTGTAGTGCTTACATCTATCTATGTAGAATGCTAATTGAGAGAGTGAGTTCCTCTGAATAGTGAATACCACTTGCTGAATGCTATGGGGGAATCAAATTGTGGAATTGTCTTTTCGGAGAACAAGAGCTTTATTAAGCTTTAGGATCTCATCTTCTCTTAACCTTTCCTTGAACTCTAGGGAAGTTTTTGTTAAAGGCATTATGTATTTGGTTATCACTGATTCAAACTATAATAATACTTTTTCCATTTTAACACAATTGAAGAATAATTTTGTAGCTTTCTTAACAAGTCCTGATACATATAATATATGTGAAGATATAGCAAATTATCATGGACAAGATTTGAATTCATTAAGTAAGGATTTACTTCCCTTAGGATTTTTTATGTAATGGATTTGCTGTTAAAGAATCTGAGTGCCATAATTCTCAATTTGATTATGCGCGTGCAATTAGATACAGACCCCCTAGAATGCATAAACTTGTTATGCACATGTAAAAGAATTTATATTTGTTTGATGCACAAATGAAACTTCGAGTTGATAGGGCTGCGTACCATTAGATATTGTTAATTAATTTGATATGATATTCTTTGGTCTGTCCTCTATTTGGTTAATAATTGGATAAGGTTGTTTATAGATTTGATTGTTCTGCCTCTGGAAGAAGCAATGAAGCTTCAAGAACTTGAATAGTAATATTTTGTTTCACGTGTGGGCCTTTTTTAGTAGCCTAGGTTGACTTGGATTTCCATCACTTAAGGGCCCGCAAAATAATAAAATGGTTTGTTTGGAAGAAATGCCGTCCAATAATGTCATAATTAATAAAGTTGGGATCATGTTTCCTACAGTCTATTTTATTTTAGTTCATATATTGGAAGAAGTATAAGAGGTCTAATTGATATTTTGAAAAATTATTTATTTACAAAAATAATTAGATATAACAACTTCAAGCTTGTAGATTTTTAGTTCGAAAGTGTTGAGAAGGCTTAATTGTAACTTGTAAGTCCCCATTAACCTTCATACCCAATTTATCCATCCCTATTATGCACCAATCTTGTTTCCTCTTTTTTCCTTCTTTTGACAAAGACTCTTTCACAAAGACAATTCGGTGAGGAAGGTGACCAATACGGCAATACCAATGGCAAATTCTGAGGAGTCTCCAATGGTATGTGAGTTTTATGGAGACTAGCCACCTCTAGAAATGGTGCTATTCGGTGGATAATGTTGACTTCTTTACTGGCTGGTGTGAAAACATTAACCCATCGAAGATGGTGGATTATTCAGCCAAATTAGACAATTAGGTATGTAACATTGTTCTCTCTCTTAATGGAATATCATTATACAATGTTGCTCTTTTTTATAATTGCCAAAAGTCACGTAACTGGACCTAAAACAAATTTCAATTCATATTATTTTGTCTATGGTTGCGTGAAGTATGGACTTGCAATCTTCTTTTTCTTTACTTAAATTTTGGCAAACAAGTGAACAACAGAATATTACAATCAACTCAAACTGGATATGTAGACTCTCCTAGGAAATATTTCTTTTGGTCGTCACTGAAGCAATTTGCAAAGACCCTGGCCTAGTCCAGAATCTGTAGCCCGATTCACCTCATTCGGGCTAGTATTGGGAAACAGTGCTCGGCCTTGTTCAACAATTCGGCCGACCATTCAATTCTAAATAATGGGTTTAGATAAGCATTTCCCATGGCCCAATTTCGCAAATCAAACTTTTTGTTTTATTTTGATAGAACTAGAAAGGATGGAATATGGAACATTAAAAAAAACAAAAAACAAAATATTTGAATCCAAATTCTTCTCATGTAAGCGATTGAGCAGTGTCACTACATCACACACGGTTCTTGGCATATGGAAATTACTTAAAGGACTAATGAAATAATGTTGCTTGGAATAGGCTTTGTAGTAGGAAAAAAAAAAACATATGATGTATTTTATTTATAATTGTTAGATCAAAATCAATATCATTTAGGTATTTTTATTGGTTGCATATAAATAGTTAAATTATTTGGTTGTGAGATAAGTTGTTAGCATTAAGGTATGATGTATATGTTTGTCAGAACGTTTTTTTTTTTTTTTTTAACTTATTTGCTTTATTTAGTTTATTGGAAGTCTATTGAACTTATAGGCTTCATAACAGAAAATAACACTTTCATTTTCTAAAGATTGCTACAATCTCTTTGATGGTTTAATTTCCAATATTTGTTACCACATTAAAAAATTTATTAGTTGAACCCTATTGAACCACACATCTAATTAATTATTTGTCGGCAAGCAACGGTTGTAACTTGTAACGTACATATAGGCAATCTCATCCATGTAAAGACTGAATAAAGTTTCATTGATCTAAAGTTTCTTAGATTCTAAACCAAACCCCACATTGAAAAACTCCTCCAGCTTCCCCCTCATGTGAGTCTCCTTTTTCTTTTTCCTTGGCCGAATGATAAGAGATGAGTGGCCCCAACGATACTAATCTATTATTTGTCAAATCCCCAGAATTTTAATCCTCCAATTTCAATGAGTGTTTGACCATGACCTCTGAACCATTTAATTGATGCTATAGCCACAACCTCTCTCTCTCTCTCCACATCGGTTAAGTTAGAGCATTTATTGCAACTAGCATGTATCCCGTGTAATGCACGAGATTTTATTTATTTAAATTTTAAATCACAACAAAAACTAAAAATTAAAAAGCAAAAAATTGTTTACCTCTTCATAACTATCCTTTGGAACTGAAGTTTCACTTTGTCTACCACTTTTTCACCGTGTTTTGCAAACTCACGGATTATTTCAACAATTTCTTCCCTACATTTTCAACATGGTCCATTAGATCCAAAAGTTGTTCAATACACTTTGATACTATACATATATGTAGGCTTGTTTATTATCTTTTCATTCAGCAAGGTTTGTTAGGTATAATCATGAACTCATTCAAGACTTGCTCTGCTCCTATAACTAAAATGCATAATTTAAGAAGCAATATACATAACTAACCTCATCAATTACCGACCTATTCGCAAGGTCGAAAGTCACATCATTCAACTTAATTCATCACACCAAAAAACAAACATTAACCAAAACAAAATATTTGCAATATTTTGGTTTTAACGTGTATTTATAAATAGTATCTTCATCTTAATCTTTTCTTAGTTTTTATCTTCATCTTAATTTTTTCAGTGTATTTATAAATAGAAGGGATTAATCTTTATCTACATCTTAATTTTTTTTTTTATCTTTATCTTCATTTTATTTTTTTTCTTAATCTTTATCTTCATCTTAATTTTTTTTTTTTTTTATCTTTATCTTCATCTTAATTTTTTCTTAATCTTTATTTTCATCTTAATTTTTTAATAAAATAATTTATCTTCATCTAAATTTTTTCTTAATCTTTATCTTCATCTTAATTTTTTTTTAAATAAAAAAAAAAATCTCAACACATATCAAATTCTAAGCATGTCAAATAGCAGAACTTCAGCTGAAGGATGTCAAATTTTAAGCAAGCCAAATGGCAGAACTTCAGCTGAAGGGCTCTGCTTTTATATATACATATTGATTCTACCCCAATTTTTAGCCAAATTTTAGCTAAACCCATCCCCAAAATACTTGCATTAGGCTAAATACCCTTAAGACGAAAAATGTAAAATAAATATTAACTCGCTTTGGCTAAACCCAATCCAAAAATACTTGTATTAGGCTCAATACACTTAAAACGAAAAATGTAAAATGAACGTTATGCGTGCGTGCGTGTGTCCCCTGTGGCAATTGTGGTTCAAGATTGAGTGCACTTATACCGAATGGTTTCGATTACCGATTCGACTCTCGGAGCAAGTTCACGGTGGATGAGGTTGTGTGGTTCAAGATCGAGTGCATTGAGGTGGGCAAGCTCCAACCCACGACCACTGTGCAAGCAAGCTCCTGCAATCATCCTATGCAAGGTATCTTCATTGCCCTCTACGTCACATGCAACTTTGACGTATATCCATGAACAATCCTCTAGCACACCGCCACGAGTGCGTCCTTTTCGAGCCCTCCTCGTCCTCCTCATTGGTGAGTCCACCAAAGCGGCTTCGTGGCCCATCCGATGGTGTGAGAAGAGAGAGAGAGGGAGTGATGAAGAGAAATGAGAAAGGGGGAGGGGGCAGAAGAGTAAAACTAAAATTAAAAAAAATATATAGGTGAAGAAAAAAATAGAGTATGGTATAGATATCGAATAGCTACCCACCCATCATGGATGGGGGCGCCCATAACCCAAGGAGGGCATGCTGAAGTATGGTATAAATATCATTTTATTATTTATTATTCATAGCTTGACACAATAAGAATTATGATTTTTTTTTAATGAAGTTTTATGAGCTTCTAGAATTATTGATGTGCCGAACTAGTAAGTACAGGTAGCCTCTTATATATGTGCAATCTTGTTGACATGCCAATTATCCACAAGAAGGGTTCTTCCATGAGTTTCCACAAGGTGTACAGAGAAAGTGGTGGATCCGACAGCATGCTTTTGAGTGGTGCTAGACTGCTATCCAATATTGGTAGTTGACCAACAAAACTTAATTTTATTAAAGAATGAAGAGACTTTGATATCCTACTAGCTGCTAGCAAATGCAATGCAACCATGCATGTGTAGTACTGTTTGAACCAACAGGCACGAGTAGAAAGCGTTTTATAATGCTATCTTCTCAATGGCCAGCAACAACCCACCAAAAGCCAACTCAAAGCCATGATGATTGGTGGCCCTCCCGCAATCTAGGGACAAGGGAAAAAGAATATCTGGGAAGATTGTTTCCTTCCATACCAACTATAGCAAACAAACCTTATTGGCTATGATGGCAGTGGCTATTGTATACGTGAAGCAAAAGATATTTCTCCAACTCATGGCTTTCTGGGGCATTAATTGCTAGAAGATGGAGAAAGAGAGACACTATCATGGCCACTACCACCTGGATATGGTTCATAGAATTGGCGTGCATTGAATTAGATCTAACACTCAAATTTTGATCAGTCTTGGGGGTAATTAAGTTATCACAAAAATGGGGGATGCACTTGTTGAAAAGGTTACTTTTACAAATTAAAGTCAATCAACATTTAACAGTACTTTACCACAAGCTAGATTATACAGGGGAAAATAAATCAGAGAATCAAATTTGAGATTCCCTCTAAATCGATGCCAAAATTATGGAGAGAGTTTTTATGCTTTCCATTTTATTTTTTTGTTCCATCCTAAAGTCTTTTCTTCACATGTTCTTTAAGTCATTGCAAGCTGTTACGTTAGCTGAAATTTGAAATATGATTCAATACAAAGACCATCAAGCTAAAAAAGTTGGACAAGTATTTAGAAGAAGAGAAAATTTTGAAATTGACTTTTTTAAAAAAGAAAAGAAAAAAAGAAGATTGAAATTTACATTTGTTGTGAGACAGCAGGTTTGCATTAATGTCACCCACATTAACAGAAATATTGACCCAGTCTTGAACAAGAGAAGGAACAGATCAAAGAACACAATTCAAAAGAATTGTGAAAAATCAAATCCGGCGACAAATCAAGAAAGACAAAGTGTACAAGTCACAAGGCTATGAAAAACTTTTGGAATCCACTTTTGTTGAATAAAACAAAAATGTTTACAATTTATACTAATTTTTCCCATGTGCATTACAAAATGCTACACAAATATAAACAAAAAAAATATGATATCTTATAATAAATTATGGCTTTTTAATAAGGGAAATGTTATGATTGATGCGTAAAATGGAATGACGAGTGGATCATCTATACTAATATATAATAGCCGTGATCTCTGCAATAAATTTAGCCATGCCCATTCATCATCTTCCAATTAAGCCACATCATACTCTTTTTTTTTTTTTCAAAGAATTAATTGTCATTACCTCTTAATTACAAGTTTAATTATCGTTTATTATTGCCTCTCTTTCTCTTCACATGTCATATAACAAAAGCACAAAAATCACATGCTCTCTAATTATGAAATTTTGTGAATTTATATCATATTTTGTTTGCATTTTGTAAAAACAGTAAGGATGTGATTTAATTAATTCAGCATCCTTAATAAGTGCATTCCACTTGCTGCTGTATCTTAAGAGCCCAGCACTAGGAAGGTGAGTTTTTATTTTTTTACAAAGCAAAATGCAATTGAAAATGATTCAAGACTTACTCGTTCATTGTTTCAGCAGGAAATTGCATAATGGAAGCCAACACTGGAAGACTTTTGAGTTTTGAATACTATGCATGCAAATAAACTCACCTGTGCATATCAGTCTAAGCTCAAAACATAACCACAATTGTAAAATCAGGAGTTAAAGCACTTTGTAGGAGAAAAAGAATGAATAAAAGAAGAAGTAAAAGTTAACATTATCTTTTTCATCCATCTTTTATCCCATTGATGCATCCAATTTTCTTGGGCCAACGTGCCTCTTAGGGCCAACTAAAATGCACTTAGTCTAAACAAATAGCATATAAACCCAAACTAGTAGGTACTAATAAGTAATAAGAGAAGCACGCTTCAGGACAAAGGCCATGCCATGCCACCTCTAGATGCCTCAAAAGATAAAGCATCACATAATTGAACAAGTTTTGTAGTCCAGAACCACGGCAATTGCCTTTTTCGCCTATTCATAACAAAATTATTTTGTCTCCAAAGAGTACAAACACATTACAAAAGGTTTATACTTTATAGTAGAAGTGTGTTACTTTTTTTGGTAAATAGATAATGAACGATTTGGACCTTTCCAAGTCTCCATTATAGACACCCCACCCCACCCTATCTCCTCCCGCTATCCCCACTCTTTTCCCAAACCATAAAATAACTCCATTCCTTGAAATCTTCATCTCTAAGGAATATCTTTCTTCTTTCTTTCTTTTTTCCTTTCTTTTTTTTCCTTCTTACAATTAGTGAAGAGATGAAGAGATTTCCAATAAAAGTTGAGACCACATGGTATGTCAATATCATTAAATCATAAAGCTCAAGGGAGGCCCAATCTTTTTGGGACCTCAAGCGAAATCTCAAATTGGGTCATGTTGATCATTCAATACTAAATTAAATTAATATTTATGAACAAATACTATAGTGATAATATAATTTTTTTTTTAATCACCAATCGACAGTTGCAATAGAATAAAACACAACAAGAAAAATGAGGTTAAAGATTGAGAACATAACCTAATTAACAAATACAACATTTAATAAGATTATTTTCACCAATAACAAGTAACAAAAGAACCTAATTACATACAAAAAATTGATAAAATTAAAATAAATTGATTTCTAGAAGTATAGAACAATAGAATCTGATTAGACTAATTTAGTGATTTATTCTAATGTTCACGTAAGATTGTAGTTGTAGATATGGAAATACCCTGAACATCACAAATTTCCAAATTTTTCTTATAAAAAAGAAAAAAAAATCATAATTTATATACCCTAATTGCAGGGGGGGAAAAAGAATTATACAAGTGATTAAAGATTGATATCATTTTCTATTCATGTGCCAAATCGGAATTTTGTAAAAGACCTCAAGTCCTCAAATTTGAAACTAGAAAAAGATAGAAAATAGGAGACCTATTGTAGAGAGAGAGAGAGAGAGAAGAGAGACATCGTTCAGTGGCAGTGGAGAAAGAGAAAAAATAATAATAATAAACCATAATCTTATCATTTTGTACCTTTTCTATTGGCTATACCATGTATCTATATATACTATACACATGTGCTATACAAATTTGACCTCCAATCATGGCTTAATGGTAGGGCAGGAGGATTTCACAAAAAAAAAAAATATATATATATATATCATAAAAGTTACAAGTATATATATTTTTAATCATGCAAAGATTCCTCTTGAATTAAGTGAGGAAGTTGATACGAATGACCCACAAGCACTACAAGCACAACTGAAGTAAGACGGACGCAAATTGATAATAGCAACACCACTGTCCCATCACAAACGGATAGTAAAAGGGGTCATGCTTTCCCTCTTCATAATAATTGCATTTGTCTATTTATTCATGCCTCTCTATATAAATGGGACGATTCTTTAGTTCATACTTGCACTCTTGTTTTGTTTTGACGGAAATTATTTTTTGCAAAATATTTTATGATTTTTTTAGTGCTTAGTACAATGATAAATCGTGATCAACAGAAAATATTTGACCCAAAAGAGGGTATAATTTTTTTTTTTTTTTTTTTTTTTTTTTTTTTTTTTTTTTTTGCGATTTTCTTATGCACTCTTCACTTTATTTTTATTTTTATTTTTTTGTACAACAACCACCACTACCACCATAATTAGTGACATTGTTGCCGTTATCACTCCACATTCGACCCTACTATTATCATTGCCTTTGCCATCACCACACCGTCACGATCGTTACCACGGCTATAACCATTGCGCCACCTCCTACTCTACCACCATCACCACCACACCACTTCCTTAATTTGTTTTTAAAGTAATCCCAAAGAACAAATCAACTTAATTTTCAAATAATTTGAGTTCCTATGTTATTTGTTTGGATTATACTCAATAATAATTTTGTTTCAACGTTGGACTAACCAATGATTTTGTTAAGTTAAGTTATTAGTAATTATAAACACAATGACTAATTATGCAATTCTCAGTTTGCCTAATTATTCATTTTGTTGGTAAAAGTTTTGTAGTTCAATAATATTACTTGGTCTCTTTTATAAGGAAAACTAAAGTTCAAATCTGGCTCCTCTCTCCCACTTATTGTAACAATTGGATTATTAACTTATTGTAACTTATAACTTGTAACAAATCAACTTAATTTTGAACTAATTGAGTTCTTATGTTATTTGTTTGGATTGGACTAAATAATAATTTGGTTTCAACGTTGGACTAACTAATAATTTTGTTAAATTATGTTATTGGTTATTACAAACGCAACACTAATTATGCAATGCATAGTTTGCCCAATTATTTACTTTGTTCCCTGTTTCATTTAAATCTCAATTTTTTTTTAAATAAAAAAATAAAAAAGTAGTTTTATAAATAGTACTTCAAGATGTTTCAAAATATTGTTCATTTTGATAAAATTAATACATATTTTAATAGTTTTTCGAATTTATCCTTTAAAAAGGAAATGCTTGTTTTTCATTTATTTTATTTGAGTTTAAATTCAGGAGGAGAGTATTTGTAGGAATTGACAACCTTTATATTAATTAGCATTAAATAATTTTGTCGGTAAATGGAATATGTCAAGTTAGAAAATCTGACTCAAGAAACTAACAGCTCACAACTATTTATTGAGGAAAATGATGATGGGTATATGACATCAAGCAATCATCCTATATTAATTAAATGTCTATGTTTTTTTCGTTCTAAAATCCTTAAAATATTGGTTTTTACTTTTTATCACTTAATGTGTAAACTATCTCAAAAAATCACTTAATGTGTAAACACTTATCCATTAACATCAATATTTTAGAGATTTTGTTAGTGGAAAGATAACGTGGCATAATCTGAACCATTTATTATAAAACGAAAGGTTAGGATTTATAGAACTCTATGTGGTAGAATACCTTAGGAACTCTAGAAGATCCTGATCCGTAAGTTTTCTTCCAAACCGAATTAAAATTATTTCTTCCAATTTAACTATTACATGATATTTTATAAGATTATTCACATATTATTAAATTATATGATTCATTAAATAAAAGGTTATGTGATTATATATTTATAATATATATATATAATCTTAAAAAAAAAAAAAAATTACACATAATGGATTAGAAGAACCTTCATTCATAATTTAGACGAAAATTCTGTAAGAACCTTCATTCTTAATTTAGACGAAAATTCTGTCCACACCATATTCCATATATTACATGACACAGTTAGCAGTCCCCCATTGACTAGGACTAATCAAATGATTCAAATTGGCCAAACTTGGTGGCATCATTATTATAAATAGGGGTCCCCTTATTCGTCTCCCTTGTCAAGCTTTTCATTCATTCATTCACTGCAAGTTTCTCTCCAAACCAAACATACAGAAACACATACAGCGAGACAGAGACTCCAAAGACTCCATCAACTAATGGCAACCAAAGTCTATATTGTGTAAGCACCTCTCTCTCTCTCTCTCTCTCTCTCTCTCTCACACACACACACACGTTTTCTTTTGTGTTGGACATGTACGTACGTCATTCTCTGCTTTAGTTGTTCGGTTTTGGGATATCTTTTTGTTAGTGCATGAAAGATAAACCTATCATTTTTTGAGTCCCTCTCTACGTTTGATTTCTGGGTTTTCTAGTTACGTGTATATTATCTTTTATCTGAGAAATCGTTGGGTAATCTTGGCACATGATAGGTCGGATTCTCCACACAAAAAAACCGAACAGATTGTATTGTTTATTAGAATTATGTCATGCATTATGTTTTAACAGAAGATTTTCTTTTCTTGGTTTTGGCAAATTTTGTATCCTGTCTGGCTGTCTGGCTGTCCAAGTTCCTCTGTTTGGTTTTTTGAGAAAGAGCTTTGAGGCTTTGTTTCACATTGATAATTATTTAACCTTTTGCACTAGGATGGTATAGGGAAATTCCTGAATTTGTTTTGTTTGTTTTTCTTCTTTATTTATTTATTTTTTTTTTTTTTTTGGGGGTGGGGGGAGGGGAGGGTTAGAAACGAAGGAAGCCACAAAATATTGATGTATAAGGAAGGAAAATATATTCACAATTTCACAACTTCGTATAATTCCAAACCAATTCTATTAATTACATCAAGAGGCTAAGATGTTGTTTTGTATAGTCAATACAAGATCCTCTTATTTTGAAATGGATCAATTTCATGGTTTAGATAATATTATAAATTTAATAATATACAGACTGACACGTCTAATATTCTTAACTATATGAAATGGATGAAATGGGAGGATCCTGTTCCAATTAATATGTGCAGTGTTGTTCTTGTTCAGTTTTAATTTAGAATATCCAATGATGAAAGAAATAGAAAGAAAAAATGTAATACAAGAAATCAACAATAAACACTTAGTCAATAATAATAATATTATGATAGAATAAAATAAATCAATCAAGTAGAATCTAATTTCCAAGAGCTGGTTGGCTAAATATGTGGTAGGTTTATATTGTTTTTTTGTGTGGGTAAATTGCATTTTGGTCCCTCAATTTTAAATATATGGGACCAAATAATCAAACGTTTTAGAATTAAGGGACCAAAATTGAACCGATCCCATATTTGAAGGACCAAAGATGCATTTTACCCCCCTTTTATATTTTTTGGGAGAGGCCTCTTGTTTCCCAATTTTCGGCATACTTGAGGGATGCCAACTAATAGTCGATTTCAAGCTCTTTAAAGCTACTCTATTTTAATGTCACGAGACTTTAATGTTGCTTTTTGTATTCACTTATTAAAGAAAGCAGGATTCCTGCTTAAGAAAGCTTGTAAAGTGTAAAGACATTATGCTGTGAACTAGCAAGTAGCAACACATGAAGAAAAAGTGATTGTGAAACGTGAACTACCTTTCGAAATCATGTCTGAAAGAGAAATGGAGGACCATGCCTTTTTAGAGGTTATGGTCCCACATGCTCCAAGTGTTCATCATTATTGAAATTAGTTCTTGCCACATATCCAATTTGCATGACTATTGGGAATGCTTTTTATTTCATGGCTTGTTATGCTTCAAGATGAATTCATCATTATTGGAAAACTAGGTAGATTTAAATTTTCGCTTTCTTTTAGCCCACACCTAGGAAAAAGCTGTATGAATTGACTGCCTATAGTTGATTTTCAAGTGTACTGCACTAGTATAAATCAGAGTGATTAATTTATTTGAACTTTCCTGATGCATGGTACAGTTACTATTCTACCTATGGACATGTTGAGAAGCTGGCTGGACAGATAAAGAAAGGAGCTGAATCCGTGGAAGGAGTAGAAGCAAAATTGTGGCAGGTGTGTGATTGCCTAAAAAAAATCCTAGGTTGAGATGTGTAATTAGATAGTATTTCTTAGCAAGAACATTGGCTACTACAGTCTACAGTTCATAGAATTGTTGCACTTTAAATCAATATCTATATCTATAAATGTGAATTGCTAGGGATCATGATAAATTATTGTTGATCTCAAAAGTTTAAACTATTAGGAAATGATGAATTTAATCATGTAATCATTATTCTTTTACCTGATGTCCGGCTCCTTCCCAGGTACCCGAGACATTGTCTGATGAAGTTCTTGAGAAGATGAGCGCAGCCCCAAAGAGTGATGTACCTATCATTACTCCTAGTGAGCTTGCTGATGCTGATGGTGTACTTTTCGGTTTCCCAACTAGATTCGGAATGATGGCTGCACAATTTAAAGCATTTATCGATTCAACTGGAACGCTATGGAGAACTCAGCAGCTTGCAGGCAAGCCTGCAGGGCTTTTCTATAGCACTGGATCCCAAGGAGGTGGACAAGAGACTACCCCGTGAGTTTTAATTTTACAAATTTCCCATCTATTTTTTTGTCACACCTTTTGAATAAGAAGTTAACATATAGTGTTAAAGTTTAATTACTCCTGTTTTATTGGAAAACTATACAGCTTGACAGCCATTACTCAGCTTGTTCACCATGGAATGATCTTTGTGCCAATTGGGTACACATTTGGAGCTGGCATGTTTGAGATGGAGCAGGTGAAAGGTGGCTCCCCTTATGGTGCAGGAACTTTTGCTGGGGATGGATCAAGAGAGCCTTCTGAGCTAGAGTTGGACCTAGCTTTCCACCAGGGAAAGCATTTTGCTGATATTGCAAAGAAGCTCAAGGGAACAGCTTGATTTTATCCCTCACCATATACACAAGATTTCCCATCTCTAAGAAATTGTTTCCATGAAGTTTCCTACTTCTAATAATAAAAGTATAATTATTATGCTTTGCTGATTATTTTGTAATCACATATTGTTCATTCTTCAAGACAGAGGCACTCATTAATTATAATAGTTTGTGAACACTTGTATTTTAATTTATATATTCATATATTAATATATATGTCCTTGCTTGCCATATGGTGAATTGAATGATCACTTTCTTGTTGAACCATGCTATAGCCTATATCTATATGTGATGAATTGTAGTTTTTTTATTTATTTGATAATGATGAATTGTTGTTTTGTTGCTAACATAGAATAAAGAACTTGTTATTGCAACGTTTTTCAGAGTTTTGACTAGGACCTATAGAAGCCATCCCACTATTAAAAAAGAAGTGCAGCAAAATGTACTCTGCCTATTATTTGCATTTGAAGATGGAGAATTGCCACATTTGTTTTTGTTTTTTTCTCCCCAGGCTTTCAGGAAATAAGGTATGAATTTATGGGTCGGTTCCATAATGATTGTAACTTATCACCTAAACTACATCACATGGACTACTCATTTTGAGAATATTTTGAAACACCCTTAATAAGTTATGGGCAAACAAAAAGCGATAGATACCTTTTTTTTTTATGTTCAAATGATTTTTCGATAGAACGATATTCCAGTCATAGAATAAAATTTATGATGTTCTTCATTCTTTACTACAACCTCTCATATGATCCATCCTTTTCATTTTGCCCCTTTCTTTGTTGTTATGCACACTACTCTTCAAAGTTCTCGTCACTCTCTCCCTTATTTCATAAAATGGGCTTTCTAGGATTCAATAAGTCTAACATTGATTCAAGGAGGGTTGAGCATGGATGGAGGTGTATTGGGCTTAGGGTATTTTTCAAATCCAACCTCATTGGGTTGAGATATCCTCAATCCAACCCATGGTTGCTCTGAAAAACAACTCATTGGGCTTAGGGTATTTTTCATTCAATTATTTACGTCAATTACTCAAAAAATAATTTCAATTTGCACAATTCAACGTATTATTCTAATTTCCAATAACTATTTTTCAAAATATCATAATAAATTAAACAAATTTTTTTTTTTTTAACTAAGTTTCAAAATACAAAATAAATTAAATTAACAATTTTAAAATACATATATTTTTAAAACTATTAATAGTATGGGTTAGGTGGGGTTCTTTGGATTGAAAATCTTGCCAACCTTAAGTCAACCCAACCTATGTTTCAATATAATATTTTAGAACCCAATCTAACCCATCAAGCCATGAAAAACTAACATAAGACATCGAATTGGGTTGAATTGGGTCGGACTTGTCTGATTGGTATGTTGAATACACATGGAAGGGATTATGGAAGTTTTAAAGTAAATGAAAAATAATCTACCATTCTCATTTGGTTCTCCTTTTTAGAAATTTTGTCCTAGAGTTGGAAATTTTTTTTTTTTTTTTTTTTCGAAATTTGGTTTAGGTGATCATCACTCTATCATTTACATTGGTAGTTGATTGTGACCCAAAATGTGAAGTAGCCCAGATTCAATGGTGAGCCCAATATTCTAAGGAATTTAGTGGGCCTCATTGCTTTATATTAACGCTTTCCTTGCAAGGAATTTCTAGTTCTGTCCATATCATATAATGCTAGGATTTCTTTATATATGTTACGCCTAAATCAGCTTTTCACTATTGACTATCCCAACGAGTATTCGATGTTGATTGAGCTCAGGTTCTCTTATTCTAAAAGGAAGAAAAAGCCTGGCTTTTTTGCAATTCGACTTGATAGCTACTATTGAACTTGGTGCTGTGAACAAACCTGTCTTTTGTGATTAAAAGATAATCAACTCTCCTTCAAAATCAGAGGTCTTGAATAAAAACAATATACATATGAGTTATATGGTAGCAACTTGTTCTAGCCTACATTCAAACCAAAGTTTTGTCCCCTTGCAAAGAGAGATGAAATAATCATCATGATGGACCATTCACCAGTCTTTCATAGCAATGATGGATAATGTAAATAGACTTCAAACAAGGAAGATAACTTGTTGGGTCAGGAAATAAAGTTAGTTTCAACAAGCTTTTATCCCATCACTTATTTATTTATTTTATATAAGTACTCATGGATCCCCTAACTTGAGATTTTAAGTCACTAAATCCTTTAAAAAAAGTCAAATAACAACAATAACAAAAATCCAAATAATTACAACCGGTTATTAATGGCTCATTTCTTTAGATAGATTTGAGCTACTCTTTATCCCTTTCTTTGTTTTCTTAATAATTTTTTTTTTTGCCTCTCTCTCTCTCTCTCTCTCTCTCTCTCTCTCTCTCTCTCTCTCTCTCTCTCTCTCTCTCTCTCTCTCTTTCTCTCTCTCTCTCTCTCTCTCAAGCCTCTCTCTCTATGACTTTCCCATAAAGCAAACGCAACTCCTACAAGATATTGGAAGAGTGTTTTGCAGCTCCAACGAGAACTAGAAAATATAGATTGGAGTAAAACTCTCTCCAAAATCCCTCACAATTTTTTTTTTTTTTAAAAGAAATTAGTTATATCACAAAATTTATCCTCACATCACATGTCGAATGCTTTATAATATATCCTTTATTCGTTGCTATTACTATGAAAATTTATTTATAAGGAAATCACTTATTCTATAAGATTTTTATTTTTATGTTTTAATTTTATTTTTGGTGATATTGATATATTCAAGTTTTTTTTAAAGAACCCTAAAAAAAAAAACTTTTTGGAGCAAACTTCTGCTATAAGTACCATCACTTTTATATAATATACCAATCTCAATAGATTACACCAATAGCTATGAAATTTTTTGTATCTCTATATTTATTAATTTACCCCCTAAAAAACAAGACAAACTTTATCATGGACAGTCTTTTCAATTGAGAGAACATTTCAAATAGGTCAAAGAGCTTGACAACGCATGGGTAAAAAAAAAAAAAGTCAGTAACCAAGCTTACCATCCAGGTCATATAAGAATTAAGAATCTAAATTATTTTCTGAAGGTCCTAAGCCATGTGTTTTGGTGTGTGAATGGCAGGCTAACAACATTAGATTCAAAGGTGCAAAAAGAAAGATCCCTTTTTAATTTAGCTGGGAAAACTTGTAGCAGAAGACAAATGCATATAGAGTTTTGCCATTGATTAGCCAAATCAGGGAAAGATAGTCTGCTGGGAGTCCAACAATACTTTATTAACATCACAATGATGCCTAGATGCTTTTACTATTTGCTTCCTTTTATATATGTTTCTTCTTTTTATTAAGTAAACCATACATTAGGAAAAATAAGGATTATATTCTATCGAGTACTCAAGAGCAAGAGGTACTGATCCCGATGCTTGCAGGTGTGGTATAATACCCATTGGGCGATCAATTCAAAAGTCACCAAAGATGATAAAGCTGGCGCCAAGAGATACCAATCAACATGATTTTAACCATTAAAGTACTTTTCTCTCATGATTAGTCACTTGTCATGGGGATTCTTCAGTTTTAAGCTTTATTTTTTTTTTTTTTTTTTTTTTTTGATAACAAGTTTATGGATTATTTTGTTTACATGCATTAAGCTCGAATCAATTCATTTTTTATACATTTATAAGTTCGTGAAATGTTTTAAATATCTTACGATTAATTCATGTCTAGGATCATGAGGGGTGGTTCAATTAATTGATTAGGTCTTAGGTTTGCTTTCTAGAAGTCAATTGGTTAGGTCCTAGGTTTGCTTCCTAGAGGTCATCAGTTTTAGTCCTACAAGAAAGTAGGCGGGATCATGTATATGGGCTTTGCCCTCTAAAGACGAGATTAAAGAGTTTTGTCTTGTCGAGACTCGAGATTCCACCTCATTAAAAAATAAATAACTCATATCAAAGATTTAGATTTAGGATTATTTTACATACTAAAGCCCGTAAGAGAAATTTCCAAAAATTATTTCATTCACAAGCAAGTGTGGCAAGAAAAATCATTTAGCTCTCTTTGCAGCATTTGGAATCCAACTCCATTGGAATTAAAAAAAAAAAAATTGATTTTCTGAAGAAACCTGACTATTTAGTATATGTTTGGATGCAACTTTTTATTGATTGTTTATTACATATGTGCTGAAACTATAGTAAAGTATTGTTGTACTTGTTAAACATAAAAAAATAAACTAAAAATCTAGACGAAAAAGCTAATGGAAAAGTAAGTTGTGTTAGCAATATCAAATACTAGAGACTCAGGTTTGAATTGTACCATAGGGAATTCTATTAATGTTCTGGTATTACAAACTCAAGATTTCACTTCGGAGTCGGACTGGTTGATTGGTGATCTAGTAGAAGAAATCATATCTTTGTTGTGTTGTATCTCCTCTTGATATATATTTCCTGCTAAATTTGTTGGCTCATAGCATCATTCCAAATAGGCTTTGCATTCTAATCTTTAGAAGGAAATTTAAAATATATACTATAAAACTACTTGCATATTACGGGATTCTCATGTGGCAGATAATTACACTTTACCTCATGTAGGATTGAATTCAATTTGTGGTTTGAAAAGTAAAATTTACCCATTTAAGGTTTACTTATATATATTTTTTTAGTTCATGAATTTAATATATTCAGATTGTAATAAGGTTACTTTTTTATTCTCTGCATTTTCTTTTCAAATAAAAATAATTTAAACATGTGATTTTTAATGATTTATCTATTTTACTTAGGAATTAAACCTCATGTTGGTAACATGCAACTTTTTATTTTATATTATTATATTGATACATAATATAGATATAGATTTAGAAAATTATTCCTCTAAAAATTTTAGATAATTGGATCTGGCAAACTTTACTGAGCTGGATTTTGCGTTGAAAAAAAATAACAAGACAAAACCATTAAGGCTTTGTTTGCTATAATGGTTACCATTTTCTTACGGAAATATATATACCTAATATATAACAACCTGTATATATATATTATATAATCATGCTGGACAAAGTTGTAACAAACTTCAAATTGAAGTCTTTCTTACTTATCAAAAAAAAAAAATTGAAGTCTTTCATAAAAACAAACATAAAAAACTTCAAGTTGAAGTCATGCATCCTGCATACTAATACAATAAACATAATGATTAGGAAGACATTATACCATTGAAAAAGTTGCACAATTCGTAAGACCTAATTTTAGCTTTTTTGGAAGCGAGAGTCAACCGAAATACATGCAATTTCTTTTTTGGCACCGGAAATACATGCATATTGCCATTGGAACAAGAAGCTAGCTTAATGGTTGAGCAAACCCAACGTTTTGCTAGGGAAATTTTTTGTCTTTCTGACTGAAAAGAGAGAAGGGTTGGCACATCTTTATCTTCCAATGGATTCACAGAATAGTGCATGGCATATATACATATATATGGTCTCAAACGCGCACAGACATGCACGCGCGCATGCAAATAGAAATCTCTCTCTCTCATTCTCTCATTCTCTCTCTCATTATCATTTACCAGAAACCCTAAAAGCAGGAACAGTGGGCCGCCCTCTGACTTCCACTATGACATTCCAAAACATATAAACAAAAGAAAAAAGTTGAAAACCCCAATCAAACAAAAGCTCCACTCACTCCTTTGTTGAATACAAATTCAATAAAAATCTCTTTTTTTATTTCTTTTTTTTTTTTTCCCTTTATTTTTTTTGTGTTTTTATATAAATATGTAAAAGGTGGTGGCACTGCCAGCTCTATATACAAATACATTATCAACAGGAACAAAAGGGCCTTTATGAATCACACCCTCCTACTAAATTAAGCTATTTTCAACCACAACAACATCAATAACAAAATTAACTCTAAACTATAGTGTCAAATTCCGCTAAATTTAGTAGCTGTTCCTGTCCTAAACCCACCTCTAACTATATTTAATACTTGGGTTATTACAACATTACAACAATACCTATATTCACTCTTCCAGAGGCTACTAATCATTTGCTAGCCTAAAATCATTCTGCTTGTACCTGGCCCAGCAGTACTGCTTGTCCATCTTTGAAGTGTCATTTCCTTTTCTTTCTTTTCTTTCTTTTTCTACCTTTTCTTTTTGTCTTTAACTTTTCCTCATGACTGGTACAGCACGGCAATAAGCAATTGTAGCTTCTAAGTATGAAATTATCATTCCTAACTTGGCTGGGTTGTTGATACTATGTAGCTTTTGTTTGGTAGAACAACTTTAGCTTAATTTGTTATATCTCTTCTCTACCTGAATGTTCCACCAAATGTTGGAGTCCAAAAATCAGCTGTGGTCTCGTTAGCAACTGGGATTGTGCTTGAAATTGGAACCAAACAAAGTCCTCGACTTTTTAGATCTTGTTTTGGGCATTCTGTGTCCTTCAATTTATCAGAACCCTGCAACAAAAATAAATTTGAATCTTTTTTTTCTTTTTCTTTTTTTTAATTGGGTAATAAAAGCAAAATGGCAATGATTTTTCAGGCTGAAAAAATGAAGGAGAAATTTTTTATACCTGTTGGTGTTGAATTGGAGTTCCATTTTTCATATATGGAGTACTTAAAACCTGAAATTAATTACAAACATAAATTTAGTTTATTAGCACGAAGTATTAATCTTTTATAACTCATTAATTAATATTGTTTTCACAAATAAGGTTTCCTTTAAAATGTTTATAATCCAAATAAAGAAGAAGATAATCAAACATACACTGACTTGATCATGGAGGAACTTGATGTACTCAATAGCTTCGTGGAGAACGGAGGCTGTATCAGTCTGAAACAAGAATATATGAATCAAGGTGAGCTTTCAATGATCTCACAAAGTAAAGATTTTTCTTTCTCTTTGTAATCTTTGAAAAAAAGTAGAGAAAATAAAAACAAAAATTCACCTTTCCGAAAGGTGAAACCAATTGTTGGAGTGCAGTTATTCGGTCCCCTAGCTTCTCTTTCCGAACCTGAGAAAAAAAACTCGATAAGTTCTCGTCCATTTCTTTAAAGAAAGAAAGAAAAAAAACATATATGAATAAGTATTATTATAAAAAGATAAAACTCCTAACACTTCCACTAGTCAAAAGCTTGATCGAATATATCGTACCTTAAAAGTTGGTAATGGTGATGGGGTTTCAATTCTAGGCCTTTTGAATACAGGTTCATTGCCACTTTTCTTCACCACTGAAACCGAGTCTTGAACATCTTCAATGATGGGCTGATTCCAACATATAAAAATTAGTGCCAAAAACCCTAGCTAGCTAGCTTTGGATTTAGTCATTAACTATTTGATATTTACCTTTGTGGTGAGGTTGGAGCACTTGGGTTTCTCTTCAAATGTTGGCACTAGATATTGTGATGGTGATGATGAAGGAAAAACGTTAGTTCGAATATTAGCATTTAGACCCGTGGCCGTGGCTGCAGCGGCGGTGGAGGCATTCCAAAAGGGTGTGTTATTGATGAAGTGCAAGCCACAAGGTTGCTGCTTTGGCAAAAAGGAAGGAAACCTAGGCCAAGTAGGTGATAATTCATTGGTGTTGGTACCAAAATTAGTGTTGGATGATGAATAGCTCATAGATCTATTGTTGAATAGAGATTGTTGTGGTTGAGGGTCAGGATCAAACATACTTTGTATCAATGTTGAAGGGTAGCCATAAGAAGATGATCCCACTGGAAAACCGGTGCTGGATAAGCCCCGGCAAGTCACTGTACAATTGCCGGAGCTACTGTCAGTGTCCAATGAAAAGTCTTGATTTATAGACTTAAAAGCAGTGATGGATGAATCTTGATCATCACATCCACTAGAGAGGTTTTTTGGGCTCCAATTTTTTTGGATTTGAGAAGAATCAACCCCTCTTTCATGTTGGTAATTCAACCTTGAATTCATGTCTTCTTGAAGCATAGAATTATAATTGCTCTCAGCTCTTCCACTACCACGACTGTAATAAGATAAGATAAAAGAATATATATGATTCATATAGAATTTCTCTCCAACAAAGATATGATTTGCTTTTTAATTTATTTTTTCCCTAGATTTTTTAAAAGTTCAATTGATCAGATTGACTTCTTTTTTCAAATGAAAACAACAACAAAAAAAAAGGTAACAAGTACTTAACTTTTTAGTTTTACTCCTTAGTGGAAGCTTTAGACCGTAATTAGCTAGGTCTTGTAGGATTTGGAGTAACTATAACAATTTTTATATTAAAAATCTAACATCACAATTATCATGGAGCTAGCTAGCTTTATGATACACATATAGTCTATGAGTGGTTATTAAGCATATATATATATAGCACCAAATTAATTAACTTACATCAAAGCTTGATGATTCCAATCCGATGTTGTTGAAGATGATGAAAGGCCAAAACCCATCATTTGCAAGGTGGAATCAATCAAGATACTGTTACTTCCACTGGCTGAATCAGCTTGTTGCTGAGGCTTCTGAACATCTTGGAAAACTATGGAGCTATCAGAAACTGAATTAGTCTCTTCACATGGCCTTCCTTTCATGTCCACCATATCTGACCAAGCATAACATGGCGATGAGCTTCCTGGGAAAGGGCTTCTCGATGAATTCATCCACCAATTCCCTCCGCAAATCCCGGTCTGAAATTCTTCTGCCATGACTAAAACAAAACTTAGTAGTAGTACTATGCTAACTTCTAAATTGTGTACCTTAATGTAATCTCTCTCTCTCTCTCTCTCTTCTAGCTTGTTCCTCTTCTTTCTGTCTTTGAAGTCTCTCTCTCTCTCTATGTCTCTTTGTCAATATCTTAGTGAAGCATAGCAAAATTCCTTTATAGGCGTATGATTTATATACCAAACGGTTTGGAGAGGGTACTAGATGGAAATGTTTAAATTACCAGAATCCGGTTGACATTTCAATGAGATGATTGGACAAATGAGAGAGCATTTTGAATCAAATTCTCTTTTCCTTTAACTTTGATTTTTTTTATAATATTGTTTTCTTTCTCTCATTCTCATACTACTTTAGTTTTTAATATATAGATTTTATTTTATTTTTTTGTGGAAAATTCTTGTTCCTTATAAATAAAGGGATATGGTATGATGATGATAGTATTTATCTGACTGCCACGTCATGGTTTGGGACGAATAATGTACCATCTTTTTGTTAATCAAACGGGTGAAATTCTTTCTGTGCTGATTACTATAATATAATGTATAGCCATTGATAAACCTGAATATTTAGGACCATTTGGTACTTGATGGTCCAAATGTATGATTGTAAAAGAGTATGTAGTAGGTTACGTTTCTATATTCTAATCGTGTGGCGCCTCAACGCGGGCTATAAGCGCGTGATAGTCACTTGAAATGAAAATAAAGAACGGTAACAAAAGAAATAACCAAATTGTGGCCATACATATATAATGTGACATAGGGAACATGAGGTCAGTTCGGACCATCCAAAGGACCTTATCTTCTTAAAATTTGCTGTTCTTTGTAATTAAGTAAATTCCAAAACTGGAAGATTCTTGTCCAAAAGTAACATTTATACACGTAGGTTGATTAATTTTGAAGGGAATTCTGTGTCAAAACAAGGGATAGAAGCAACTACAACTCTTGATACATGGACCAAACTCCGACACCAACAAGGCACACCTCAAAGGACATATGTGTGCCTAGCCGACATTGTCCATCAAAGAAGGAGCCTTCATGATCCTTACTACTCAGGGGTTTGAAGACTCCAAGCAATGGAATATTTCATCCAAATAGCCCCAAACGAAATATTGGAGCCCCCATCTCCTACATCAAGAGGAAATAGGCTATGGCAATTGGAAAAAGTACCAACACCTTATACTTTACACCCTGTGATGAATAATTGTCCTTCTTAGGCAGGGACCGAGATGCTGTGAATAGGGGTGTAAGCTTCATCGACATAACCGACACAACTGCAAGAACCGCACTGCACCGCACCTCACCTCACCGCGCCAAAACTGATCTTAATAGGTGTAGGTGCAGGTGCGTGTAATAGGAAAACCGCACTATAAGGTGTAGGTGCATACATAAATCAGGAGAAAACCACACCGCACCTCATCGATTACACCTTATAGTATGTTATACTTATATGCTAATGGTATATGCAGGTGATGTTATGTGAAGGTTAAGATTGTGTTATATTTGTATAAGGATGACATATATGTGCAAGTTGAGATTGGAAATTATAATTCATTCTATGAGATATGTATGTTATAATTTTTTTCTTCTTAAATCTTCAGGTTGAAATTGGAAACTATGATTTATATTTGTATACTATAGTTAGACAAATTTTTTAGTTGTTGTAAATGTGGATTTTTTAGATTAAAATTGACATTTGGGTTGGTTCAATCCAACCTAAATGAGTCCAGCCTAAACCACAAGACCGCACCAAACCGAACCGTACTGCGCCAAAACCGATCTTAATAGATGCAGGTGCATGTGCATGTAATAGGAAAACCGCACTATAAAGTGTAGGTGCATAAATCAGAAGAAAACCACACCACACCTCACCGATAAATCAGAAGAAAACCGCACCGCACCTCACCGATTACACCCCTAACCGTGAACGTGGCTTAGGTTATTGAATGTCATGAGATTTCGATTTAGAGATCATAAAGGTTACGTTGCAAAGGGACTCTCGTTTTGATTTGCGCCTTGGTCAAAGACGCGTGCTCCTTCTGATCTTGTGACACTTCTCACATTGAGTAACTATAATGTTGAAAATATCAAGGCCTAAACCTAATCAAGCCCCAAGTCCAATGCTACTTGGTGTATATATATATATATATTGTGAGTCTTCTAACTCTAGTTTAATGTATGGTAAATCAAGCTAGCATTTAGCCTCCTATAAATATTCTGTTATATAGAGATTCATTGTAAGACATATGATTCATGCATATAGTAAAGATGTAATCATTAAAAGCTTTCTTATGTGGATATAAGTTGTCAGGCCAAACCACGTTAATCCATTTCTTGCTACCACTCTTTATACACTCTTTACATCTTATTATTTTCTTCTTTCTACTCTTCCAAGTAGGATTGGATTTATGCCTTGACTAAGATTGAGCTTTGATATCTTTAACACCTTCCTCAAACTCAAGGTGAAAACCTAATGAGAACTTGAGTTTGGAAAAGCCTTCAATAAAAGAAAGCTCTTTAAGCCCATTGCAGGAATTGGGACCCATCAAGAAACGCTTGAAAAATATCATTGTTGAAGAAGAAGAAGCTCATGAAAAACGTAAAATAGCTTTGGTGCAACAAGGTCTCCAACTAATGTACTGTGTAGTGCATGGAGTGCGCCACCAGAATAAAAATGGTGCGTGAAGGTTCTGGTGCATGTGAAGGATCTGATCGCATCAGGGTGAGATACTATCATCAGGGCATGAAGCGAAGCGTGCAACTAAAAAAAAAAAAATCGCATGATTGAGACTAAGATGGTGCATGAGAGTGTTTAAGCTTATGAAGATGTCTCGAAGATGACCATAAATGATTGCAATTATATGTAGAATGGGCTAGGGACAATGTGGAAGGAGTTGTGCAAAAGACGACTGATGAATGCCAAACGATAGCTATAAAGGCCTAAGAATGGTTGCACCAATGACCAAAGAGTGACTATATACTATGACCAAAACAAACTCTCAATACCAACTTAATTACAAACTCACAAACAAGATATTACAATTCCAAAGCTCTATTACACTCAATGATACTTTCTCACTCAAACAATAAGTAAACTCTTACTCACACATATGGGGAACTTTGAACCCTAAAAGATCTTCCAAACTGCTTTTCGAATAAAGTCATTCATGTTTTTGTAGGAGTCTTTTGATCCTCTCATACTATAAGACTTCTTAAATCAAAGATTCCAAACACTATCCATATATAAGACTTCAATACTTATTTCTTGGTAAATAAGGAACACAACATTACCTATTTGATAAATAATACCAGTTACTTGTTGGTTAAGGAATAGGTTTTACTTGTACACCAAGAAAAACTAAGCTAAATCAAAATACGAATTTGAGGCAATATTAACCGTCATCATTGCTCATAAAAATGGAACTTTTGCCTTTAAAAAGGATTTAAAAAGGTATATATATATATATATATATATATATATATATATAATATATATATATGTATATGTATATATCATTTTCAATACCGGGCAAAACAACTATGATTTCCTCAAATTTGGGTATAAGCATAACTAAGTGAAACACTACCATAGGTTCACATGGATCACATAACTTCAACAATTTTCTCCGTTCTGCAAAAAACCGTAGACTTTGCAAATCATACCTTATAAAATTTTGCAATGAAAGTGTATGACAGTTGACTTTGGTACTTCAAAAGTCAAAAGGCAAGTTAGGTCAGTTCCATGAATCTCTGATTTCCATGAAAATGCAAGGATAATGACATTTTTGTTAACATTACAAACAACTTGACAACAGTATTGATCTTAGCCGGTGTTTGATTCAACGTTAAGAATATCTTTTAGCTACCCACGTGTGGAATATGTTAGTTATATGTATTAATCATATAAAGTTAATTTATTTTTGGTGGTTCATCATATTATATGATGGACCACCACCTAATATCGACTACATTAATGCTAGGGTCTCATTGGCACTATGATCCAGTGCAACAGATCTCTCTCTCAACCTAGTACATTTATACTTTGTCACAGTAATAAATCTTAAAAAAATAATATTTTTCACAATTATCCACCTAATCTATTATGATTGATATATAATAAAAATTGTGCCAATAATAAACCTATATAAAAGTTAGGTCGCTGACATTACTTTTCCCACAAACATTTTTGCTAGGAGCACAAGCCATCCAAGAAAAAGATTGGTCAAGGCCTAAATCCACACAATTCAACGAATATTGTACCATTTAAATCTACATCCTTTTTGGTTTATTTGAAGTAATTATCAACAAAACCAGTAGTATACGGGAAAAAGCAACAAGCAAATAGTATTTGACTAATGACTACTCTGAATATGAAACATGAACCAATTACACTTTGTGACATCAACTCCTCATGTTTAGCCAAAAAAAAGTAATCAACTCAACTCCAAATAGTTTCATGTAGATTTCAATCCTCTCTCTCTCTCTCTCTCTCTCTCTCTCTCTCTCTCTCTCTTATACACCAAATCAAATGAAGAATGGATTACAACTATCCATCCTATAGTACTAATTTAAGATTAACTTGCAAATTGCAATATCTACCATGTCATTCAAATGAGTGGACTCATTAAGGGAAATATTACAAATTATTAGGAACTATTAGTTTTAACATATTAGTGCAACCACCACCTAACCAGCCCACTAATTAATTAATTTTGAAATTAGTATTGATAATGGGTACATTATAAATTATTCACAAATTAGATCGTTGGTAGTGAAAATTTGTAGTTTAGGGTATGCATTGCAAATAATCCTATTCTTTAGAAAGAATAATTACTATTAACTCAAAAATGAAAATATTCTCTTCACCTTTATTTATTTATTTTTTTGGTCCCATTTCATTGATTTGTATCTTTCTTTTTTTCACATGCCCTGCTTTTTAATGTTCCTCAATTAACTCTAAGAACATTAAGCAAACAAAAACTTAATTTTCAAGCTTACCTTTCTAATGCACCGCCAATATCTGTTGAGAGATTTTTTGGGTGAAAAAATAAACGTCATACTTATGACCTTTGTGAACAGGGAATATATGAGTCAACGTAGGACCTACAAGGCATGCGCGCGTGCGAGACACGTGGGACCTTCATAGGTGTTCAAGAGTCAAAGGACGAGTGTGACAGTTTCTTTCTCCAAATCATTTGGCGTAGCGAAGACGTACGCATCTTCTTCTCTCTGCATCCTCAACCGTCAATTATGAACCTTGAGGTCAATTCAATTGGGACCCATTATCACTGGGCCCAGATCCTGACATGGACGGCTTAGATACATCTATATGGTTGTATAGATAGAAAATAAATTCTTTTCATTTGTTTTGAATTAATGGAAATGTTTACTTATCAAAAATAGTTAGGAGAAATAATCTATCTCATTTTCTAGTTAATAAATTTAAGAGTGAATCTAATATCAATGCAATGATATTGTAAATGATTTATTATTTTAAATTACGCTTACATTTTTTAAATAATCTAAAAACTAAATCTTTTTTTTTTTTTTTTTGACATATGATAGAAATTCTAATCTAAATTCACACACACATATATTTTGAAAATCCCAAGAATTGAATCCACACTCTTATAAAGGGGGGTTTTTTGGAGAAAGGATTACCACTGGGCTGAATACCCAAGTGGCCTAAAACCTAAATCTGAATTATGAAAGAACTATTGTTATTTGGAGACAAATATATATTCTTTCAAATTATAAAATATCTGCAAGTAGTAGACTATTTAGAAAAAAAACGAAAACAGTAAAAACAAAAAGGAAAAAGAGAGGGGGGGTGTGTGTGTGGCGGAAACCTTTGGATTTTTGTTATGTCAAAATTCAATGATTCAATAATATCAAAGAAGAAGACCAATTTCCAATTTCACATTCAAACTCTTTAGAGAAATTGACTTTATAAAAAGAATAATTTGATGAAGAAGAAGATCGATCAGATAGGACAAATTTTGTAAGAACTAACTGTTAAAGGAATTGACTGGAATCTTTTATGAAGTCTTGGTATATAAATGATTCAAAATTATGTAGTCTTTATAATATGTATGTAATTAAGGATATATATATATATATATATATATATATATATATATATATTCCTTTCCTACACATTGGTTGTATTAACATTCTTGAGTAGTTTTTTTCTTTAAACAAATTTTGAATGTGTGATTTGCAATTTTATTGGTGTACTCATAACATCAATTCTTAACCTATAAAATGTTTATTATATTGTGTTATGCATTTAAAACATTATATTTTCAATATTAACCCATGAACATTAGTTTAGTTAGATCACAAATACTTCAACATTTTTATGGAGAAAATAAAAGTAGTATATTTGATCAACTTCTCATATATATTACAGAACATAATATTTGCAATATCTTTTTTGATCCCCTTTAATGAAGTGGTCTCTATCATTCACTAACATGTGCAATTAATTTCGAATAATGCAGCTTACTGTCTCAAAATATTTTTTAAATGAAATTACATTACATCTAAGACAATCCCTGAATGAAGATTCTTCCAGTACCCCCTTGTTGATTATAAGAAAAGATTTTAGAACAATTGTCTCAATCAACTGCATATTAGTGGATGACTAATGCTACACGGATGTCCAACTTATGTAATTCATTGCTTATGAAATCTATCACTTAGAGGAAAAACACCATTATCCTTGTCTTATTTGTGTGTAACAACAAATTTAGGGATTGCTCTATGCTTGGATTAATTAGCTAGAGCAGCGCGTGAGAAAAAGAGAAAGCTAATAGTGACTAAGTTTAATTAGTGGCTTACATAATAAGACAGATTGACCCTCTTACTCTCTGGAGTTAAGACACAAGGCGGTCGCTTTCTCTTTTAGTCTTGATGGAAAAAGGGTTATTAGGTTACCCCTATTCACCTCTTGGATTTTATACTTGTCTTCTTTTGCTTTCGGAATGTTCCCTCTAGAAAATGACCACTACGGGCCCTATAGCTCATGTCATGTCTATGACCTTCTACCTTAACCCAAGAGTTGTTCAAGAATGTGATTATGTAAATATGTCGATCAAACAAAAGATTATCAAAAGCCACTTGCATTGCCTAGTGTTAATTTGTTTTTCTTCTCTCCCTTCAATAATTATCTTATATATTATATACATGATATATTCATTATTCATTTTATAGTGTATAGTCCTACAATTATGTGAACCTCTCATACATTATAAGAGAAATTATGCATATATCAAATGTATAAGATACATTTTTTTCTTTCTTTAATTGAAACCAAACTCATTAATAAATAAAAATTAAGATCTTATTATTGTGGATATGTACAAGACACGTTTGTTATTTTACTAGACAAAACAAAGAATACAAACTTATATATTAAGATATATATTAACAAAAGTAAACTATTACTGAACATCTGGAACTATTGAGAGATTATTATGTCTTTTTGAGTTGAGTGTCATTATAACAACTTTACAAATTTATCCAGACTATGAACTATGATAGCAACAAGCAATTACAGTTGCATAAAATACAATTATATTTACAAATAATGATGTGTATTATGAACTATAAGTTTATGTAAATTACAATTTGTGTTTGTATTCTCTGCATAATCTCAGTCAATGGGGTGATCAAATCCTTGCCCAAGAAGTATCAGATAAATTCATGCCATATGTAGATGGACATGTACTTAAATCCTATGATATATATACGTACAATTATACGTTACTGATGTCATCCTTACGTAATATTGAGCTGTACAAGATGACAAAATGGAGAGACCTAGTTAGGGTTAGAGGGGGGTGGGGTGGGGGGGTTGGACATAGAAAAACAGTGACCCTCGCAAAGTAGTAAAGTTGCCATGCACTGGATCACGTGGTAATGAGTAGAAAACACGAGCCAAAGGACCCAAAAATAGAGCAAATAAAAAAAAAAGTAATGGAAAAAGAGCAATCTTGAGTTTGTGGCCCTTGGTTGACCATGTGGGTTTGAGTCCAATATTCAATTTCAAAGGTAAATGGTCCATATTTTATGTGAATCCAACGTGTGTGCCTTGCTATCTTTAGTCAACCCTAAACTGAGTATACACGCACCATAACAGCCGCCCACTATACTTATTTTCTTTATAATTTTCTTAGCCATTCAAAGAAAAAATAATTTTAAGTGATTTGTAAGGAATTTTAGAATCGTGTATTTTGGGTAGGTATATGTACGTGTGTCTCACGGGATGCTCATCAATGGTAGGGGAATTAATTTTTGTTTTTCTTCGTAGTGATATATGATGCTATTATTAGAGAAACTAGCTAGTGGTTGGTACATATTTGCAAGTTAAGAAACTCAAAATACAATAATTGGTTAATATAGCTTTAAAAAAAAAAAAGAAAAAAAAAAGTGCTGGATTGGATTTGGATGTCTTCAAATGTTATAATTTATGGCTTGTATTAGTTCAAATAAGTTTGGAATGTTTTATTTCCAAAACCAACTCATAGTTTCAAGTTTCAACGCCAAATTCATTTACATTAGCATATGCAAATAATGCAATGGTTAAACTTTACGATGCTATATTGTGTATGATCACATAAATATCAATCTAAGTCAATTTTAGGCCTTGTAATTAATTAAAAAAAAATGAACAACCTGCGATTGGTTGATCAGTATATTTAGCATATATTTCTTCTTTCCATGTGTTATGTATTAGACATGCCTTTTGAATACTATATAGAAGCCCGTCGGTCACAAAATTGTTTTCAATTTAATACTGTCATTTTCGAGTGAATCATGTAAGAAAAGGTGAGATGAGATAAGTATGGCTATATATTTTAATAGGGGGATCAACAAATGAATTAGTGACACTGTGACAGGCTTTAATATAATCCATATATATTTCTGTTTTGTAAGCATATTTTACTTATGTGTGGATAGGGCATGCGCTGAATGAGAAAATGATTAAAGAGAAAATTAAAGCTCTAAACTTGCTTTTTCTTGCCGTCCCACCTCAGACTCTACATTTTAATAGCAATTATTAGTGTCTAGGTCTGTATCATGGCTTACTTGTTCTAATCCTTGTAATCTTTACCTAACTCTCTCTCTCATAAATTAAATTTTGTTCCTCTATGGCATTTCTCTCAAATTTGACTTCCATAAATTTTATTTTTTTCAATGCATACATTAAAATGAGAGCTCCAAAATTCAAAAGAATGACAAATTATTAATCATTGGCTTTGTGGACTTGTGAAACGTCCCAAATTACAAGTCTTCCTCTGGGTGGGGTTGACATGATAATTGACTCCCGTTGATGTAAATTTTCTTTTAGTAATCATTGGTCCCACATTTTTAAACCCCTTAAAACTCATGGAAGATAGGTTTTAGGACATTGATTGAACTACGGGTCATTCCCTGTCTCAGGCTGTTCACACAAATCATTCTTTCTTATTTTATTTAATGGTCCGTGTGTTAGGGACACTTGATTTCCTACAATTTGTTTTATATGAAATCATTTCAAAATTTTTGTTTCCATTGAATTATTCTCTAAATCTGTCGGTTTAAATGTGTGTTGAATGGAAAATATGAAGTACTTCTGGGTATAGCTTACATAATACTTTACACTAATATGAATAAACCACCTAATATAAAAACTATGAAACAATCTCAAAAAAAATGTAAAAAACTTAATTTTGTATTAAGTGGTTTGTTTTTATTAGTATAGAGTATCACGTGGGTGTCCTCTGGAAATATTCAATAATTAGGATTATGATCTTCTTCAGTTGAAAAACTCTTCATTTGTCAATTTTATGATTCAGATTTTATTTCATAAATCTAATAATGTACATATTAACAAGTCATTTAAAATTTTAAATGATGTGACAGTTTGTACATTGTTAGATCTATAATATTTGATTTGGACCATGAAATAGACTCTCTTAATTTTATTTCAAATAGAGAGAATCTTATATAATTATTATGTTTTATATATATATATATATATATATATATATATATATATATATTATATATATATATATAGTTTATATTTCTTATTTAAAAATTTTAAAGTCTCATTGTTTTTAAGTATAAAAGTACTTTTATCCACTTAAAAAAGTAGTTGGTAATTTGGTATTATGGCTGTGGGTTGGGGTTTTTGTTGTTGTTGTTGTTGGTATAATTGTACCTTAGTATTTTTCCTATAGATTAGCTGACTCTAACCCTCCTAAAACTATTTTGTTTTATAAGATAATTAATCCTCCTAAAACTAAGTGTGTCCTAAAGTTGATCCCAACATCTTTAAAATTTTGTTTTGTTTTTAGAACCATGAGTCGCATCTCATCTATCTATGAGTGCATGCCTGCCTGCGGTTATTACTAAGGCTCCATTCTTGTTGTCCCCACTAATAGATAAACCAGTGGGACGATACTGGATTTATCACTCCTCATGTCGGACCTTCATTACTTCATGAGATTACTGCTCTATTGATCAGGTACCAACATTTGCACATGCACCATTGTCTTCAAATCTAATTATAAAATCACCAAGATATATAATGTGGGTCCTCCTCTCCCTAGCTAGCTAGGTGACCAGTCCCATTGCTTGGCGTAGTCATTACATCATAGAAGAACAAATTTTCAGATGGGTCAATTTTATTGTAATTAATCAAAAGACTTTGAAAACCCATGGACTGAAGGACTTGTATATTATATAAGTTTAAGTTAGTATTTGTTTTTGGTTTTATGATGATGAAATGGAGTTGAGAGATGGGTTGGACCTACTCTTTCTGTTTCTTTTCTATGTTGTCATTATTGCTAAAGAAATAATTCTTTTCCTGCTCATAAAACATTTTTTGTTCCTCTTTCTCTCTCAAACTCACTTGGTCCTTAACTCTTAATAGAAAGTGTAATAAAATGTTTTATCAGTTATTACAGCATTGTATACGACCTAGTGAGCGATGCCACCCCAGATTAGGTTGCTCATAAGTTGTAACCAGCAAATTAGGTTGCTCGTGAGTTGTAACCAGCAAATTAAGTATGAAAAAGGGGCATCTTTGTCTCAGTAGCAATTATAGTTTTTCATCTAACCAAATCCCCTTTGACTTATGTATAGCAAATCAGACAATATCTTGTATACCTATTATAGTTTAGAAAGATTAAGTTCTCTTAAAGGGGTATGCATGGGTCGGGTTGGGTTTGGTTTGGAATATTTAACAATATGCATTTTGTTATTTTTATAGGTGAGGAACTTCATTTCATGTTTTACATACAAAATTATTAGACTAATGATTGGTTAAAGTTAATCATCGGACTGTAAAAATTAAAGATTTGTGTTATACAATGTTTTATTTTTGAGTGGTTCCAATTTTTTTCCTTATTTATATTGAAAGAAAGAAAAAAAAAATGTTTAAGTTTCTTTTTATTTATATATTTAATAAATTTAATGTAAGAAATATGGGTTATATGTATACTAGGTTAACCTGATCCATAAAAACCAGGTAAAGGTCATAAAAATAATAGCCCATTTTTGTCAGATTTGTTTCTTATACACACCTAATCTCAGGTCAAAATTGAATCCACCTTATCAAGCCTGTTTGTCAAATCTACTCTCTACTTCCTTAAATCTGAAGTAAATATCTCATGTATTAGATTTATGCATCAACATTATCATAACGAAAATATTTGTTTTTAATAACCTTGAGTGTTTGGGCCAACGTTCCGTAGATATGAACATCTCAACTAATCCCAAGGGGAAACGCAACACCCTACTAGTAGGTGTACCATGATAGGCGCAAAATTTTACCTTGGATAGGTGACTTTGAGGAGACTCGAATTAGTGACCAATAAGAAGCCAAGACTGTACCAGTTGAACTACCCTTCATGGTTATTATAACAAATATATAGGTCTTAGACAATGGTGAAACTCACACATTATATTAAAAAATATATATATTCAATACATGACATAATTATTGTTAGAGTTGCCCCTCCCCTACCCCTAATGCCCTATCTATCTAAGACACGCAGGCACGTCCGCAAAGTTAATTTTAGAATTTGGTGAAGAATTTGGGACGGTTAAGTAACTTGTCTATGTGATGTACGAAAAAGCACAATACAAATATCAAGGAGAATCACGTGCAACAACGATTATTCTTTGGATTATTCTAGCTAGTTTAGAGACAAATAAGAATGGGAAACACGAATATATATAATGGTGTCACATTTAATACCAGTTTAAGTCAAACAATATGTAAAGCTAACCACTTATCCTTAGGTCAAAATTGCTTCCCTCCAAGAACTACATTCCAAAAGCGCCACAAAGGAAGGTTAAACTGCTCCTGCGAATGTCATTTGATAATGAGTAGCAAAAAGTGAGAAGTTTCTGCGAAAACACTAAGATGAATAAGAAACTAAAGATTTGCATAAACTGGAAAAAATAATTAATAAAAACTTAAGAGTCATTATCAAATTGACATCAATGTTAGCAATTCCAAACACAAAGTCGGAAGGAAATACTCATGAAAAGAGGTGCTACACATATATACAAGGGTTGGTTGGATCTTCTTCCTGTTCACTAGTGTTTCTACTTCTATATTCTCTGCATATCCTCTAAAATAAGCAAGCTTTTGTTAAATTACTGATACAATGTAAGATTTGGTCAAATAATTATAATAGAATATGAGATCAAACTATTTTTTATAAGGGAAAAACCCTTTTTTTCTCATAGCATATGCCCCTTGGCCCCTTAAGAGACTAAACTATCGTTGACATATCAAGTTAGGCCTATTTTTCAGGATTTTGTTGAATTTGATATGATAGTTTGTTTAGAGTGACGCAATATGCACCTAATCTTGTAAGTACTCAATTCAGAGAATTAAGCAGCAATATGTCAAACTCATGAGGATTAATTAATTCTTATAGTCTTGATTACTTAGACTTTTAATTTCTTTCGGGAAAATTATTCAATGAGTTTTCTATGTGTTTGAGTCAATCACGGAGAAGAAAATAGGGGTCTCAGGCGAGCTTGACTATAATTGACTATTAATTCGCAGCTACCAAGCATTTCCTCCATAGAAACCCAAGACAAAAACAAACAAAGTACATATTACGCCAAAAATTAGCATTTTGGATCTAAATGAGGATCAGCCATGTATGAACATGGACCCTTAATTATTTGCTCCAAAATGCATATTTAGTTTCAGAACAAAATATTTTCCACATTTTCTTATGGTATACCGAAAACGCAAGTCAACAAAAAAAAACAAGTTGAATATAGCAAAAAAACGTTTTTTTTTTTTTTTCTTCATATAAATTCAGAATTTGAAGTCTATTTTCCTATTTGAGAATACTGAATGTTTTTAAAAAATTCAAATCACATTTGAAGTCTATTTTCATAAATAGATATTTTTGTTCACCTATCTTTTTGGAATACAAAAATAATAATAATAATAATAAATTTATTTTTTGTGTAGAATTAATAATAAGATTTTAAATCTTAAGAGATAGTTCAACTGGTCCGGTCTTGGGTGTGCTCTCCAATGGTCACTAATTCGAGTCTCCTCAAACCACCTACCCAAGGCTTAAAAAAAAAAAAAAAAAAGATATTTTCTAACTCATTTTTAGGGTTGCAACTAATTAAACAAAACGAGTAAATTATAAAAAAACTATAATTTCAAACAAATGGAACCTAAAAGTTGGTAGAACTCATACTTAAAACTAAAAAAAAAAAAAAAAAAAAAAAAAAAAAAAGTGTCAAATTTTTGCAGATCTTTGATTTGATGGAGTCTAAACTCTAAACTCTAAAGTTGCAGAAATATGATTCCCCATACACAAGTTTTTTTTTTTTTTTTTTGCTTTGTGCTTCACAATACATACACACAAAACTACAAAAGGCCTCATAAGAAGCCAGCTCAAATTGGCCCACTAGCATTCTCCAATTCCAAAAAGACACCCCCCAAAACCCATGCCATCAAAAAATACAAACTTTGGGCCTTCTGTCCCAAATACAAACATACACTCACACACTTCCCCATTGGGCTCACAACCCCAAAAAACAATAACCCATTTTCCTCAACACCCAAACGACACCGTCTCATTCATTCCCCACAAATCCTTATCCCCACAAAAATCCTCTCCATTTTGCATTCCTCCCAAATCTTTCCAATGGCAACATTTACACTCTCTCTCAGTCTCCACCCTAAACCCTTAAACCCTCTTTCTCTTCCCAAACCCTTCACTCCAACTGTCACTCCTCGTCTCCAATCACAGTGCTGGAACCCCAGTAGTGTTGCCACCAAATCTCGGGTATCAATCAGAGTAGCAGCTGTAGATGGAGAATACTCTTCAGCTAGAAGAAGTAATAACAATAGCAATGAGCCGAGGGAGACTATAATGCTTCCTGGGTGTGACTATAACCACTGGCTTATTGTCATGGAGTTCCCTAAAGACCCTGCCCCAACTAGGGAGCAGATGATTGACACTTACCTTAACACCCTCGCCACTGTCTTGGGCAGGTCTGCTTCTCTTTTTCTTATTGTACTATCTTATGTTTTGTTCTGTTCCAGTGTCCCCATGTTTGTGTATGTGTATGTGTGTGTGAATAAAATGTAATATTAGGAAATCTAGGGTTTTTCTTTTTTTTTTCTTTTTTTCATTTTCATAGGAAGAAAGATTACATAATTGGGTAAATGACAAAATGGTATATGCAAGTAATGATTTTGAATGTTGCACAATGAGAAATTTGTTTTTTTTAGGAAGAAAGATGTTACTGAAATGATAAATAATTGTGTAGGGTATATGCATGTGATGATTTTGTAGGTAGCCCAATGAGAAATTTGGTTTTTTGTTTTGTTTTGTTTTTCATTTTCTTAGGAAGAAAGATGTTACTGAAATGATACATAATTGGGTAAATGATAAAAAAGATTTTTACAAGTGATGATTTCCTTAGGAATAAATATGTTACGAAAAAACGATACGTAATTGGGTAAATGACAAAAATTTATTTGCAAGTGATGAATGATGATTTTCAAGGTAGCCCAATTAGCTCTGGCTCAAATGGGACATCCTCTCCCAGTAAGAATAGGGTGGAGAATAAGGTTGTGACTTGTGAGAAGTCCCATTGGGTGTGTGTATGTGTAACTTACCAATGAAAAGGAAAGTGATGATTTTGAAGGAAATGACAAGTTGGAACAGGATTTTGTGGCTGTATTTGAGGTAGGACAAATTGGGGGATTTGTCTATGTATGGTTGTAGTGGGTTCTTATGTTTGGATGGGGGGAGATGAAGGGATAGTAGAGGAGAGGGGAAGAGAAGATAGCTAGAATATACTAAAATTTAGTACATTCCATGAACCTTCCCATCTACTCTCCTCTCATCTCCCCCCTTTCCCCTCCATCCCAAACATACCCTTTTAGTGTTAGGAGAACTTGTGGACCTATAATAAATATGGTTGTAGAAGAAAAGATTGTAATGGTAGCTGTAGTAGCTGGCATTTTTACCATCACTATTATTTCATTAATATGGGCCATGTGTGTGTGTCAGCATGGAGGAAGCAAAAAAGAATATGTATGCTTTCAGCACCACCACGTACACTGGTTTCCAGTGCACTGTTGATGAAGAAACATCTGAGAAATTCAAGGGTAAGTACCTATGCCAAGTAGTTGTCATTTAAACATTATATGGGATTTATTAATTTGCTTCTTTCTAATATATTTTCAACTTCATCGTCGTAGGATTGCCTGGTGTTCTCTGGGTATTGCCAGACTCATACATAGACGTCAAAAATAAAGACTATGGAGGTGATTCCTATTCTTTATTTCTGAATTGAGAAATGTTGCTTTATGTCTATATATTGTAATGATGTTATGATGATTTGTCTAACCTATCTTTTTAACTTTATTTCTTCTTTTTGTTTAGGGGATAAGTATGTCAATGGGGAGATTATTCCCTGCAAATACCCTACTTATCAACCTAAGCAGCGTAGTGGATCAAAATATGAGAGTAGAAGGTATGAAAGACGGAGAGATGGCCCCCCTCCTGAGAAGAAAAAACCCAGACAAGAGGCAACTACTACAGACTCTGCCTCTGCATGAGGTAGTGGAATTCACACTCTTGTCTTTTCTTTTTTCAGTTTTTCTTTTTCTATTTCAGATTTCTTTGCTGGATGAGGTTTCAGAACTTACTTGCCCATGAAAAATTATCCTTTGTGTATTTTTATACTGTGATTGAATTGTATCGGTTTATCTTCCACCATTCAATTTAGACCTATCATGATTGTGATGTGGGACAGAATAGTTTGGAAAATAGAAATAAGGAAAAGAAGATAACAAAACAAATCCTAGGCTTCACCACTTAGAATCTGCCGTAAACTTAGGCTTCACCACCTAAGGGTGCTTGGAATCACCACCAAGCAAGAGAAACATTCTCTAATCTGAAAGTTTTAATTCATATTGCAAATGCCTCAAATTATTCATGGAGCATCTTTTTAATAGGCTTTAGGGATTAGATTAAGCCACAATTACATCCCATAACTTCTCAATCATAATAAAAGCTAAATTCAAAATTCAAAAATAAAATTTGGTATGCAAAGAAAATCTGAAATAATTTTGGTTACGCTCATTGCATTAGATTGTAATTAGTTCTGTTTTGTGCTGTTATTATTGCAGGTTGTTAATGCTTGTTTTTGAAGTTCCTTGCCTGATAGGAGTGCTATTGATCATTCTTCACTGTGTCTGCAAACTATAGTGCATGGATAGTTTAATGTGAGGTCAGAAAATCCTGCTTAAAAAGTGAATCTGGTCAGATGCAGTATTCATGCATCTTTTGTAAGATCAATCGTGTCATCTAGAGGAATATGTAGCTTTGCTGTATTGAGTGTGTTATGCAAAAAGGGATTTTGAGTTCATGAATTTATTTTTATCAGAGCTACTTAAGCAGCAAGTACTTGTAGTTGGAGTCATTGTTATGTGACATCAATTTTCTTCCTTTATTCCATCTTTCTGGCAGCATAACTATAACTAGTCACTAACCCATGTATGGGAAAGTCCAACAAAATATGATTTTGTTTTTCTTTTCTTTTTTTAATGCAACTGTCCCAAACACAAGGATATATATATATATATATATATATATATATATATATATTTTTTTTTTTAATTGGTGTGAAATGGAACAAATCATTTTTTTTTTCTTCCTTTTTTTAATTTTTTACACTTGACAAGCTATGTGCTCAAAATTCTTAACAAAAGAAAATTTTGCAACAAAATTCACCCAACATTTACTTGTTCAATTGGGTCAAACAAGTGGATCAGGAGTCTTCACTTCTTATCACGATTACTGTAGGAAATCTCACCAACGCAAAAGTTTCTAGATTGAATTGGAGCCCAAAAGTAAAAGATCCTGTTAATCATGCGCCACAAACTTTTCTTCTACCGTCTAGCCCACATTTGAGCCTTTTCTGAGCCCCAACTTTTTTATTTGTTCTTATAGTGAGGGCCCATTTTCTTAAAATTCCAGCAAAAGTTCTCTTTATTTAATTGGGCCAAATGTTCCAAGTCCCAGCCCAGTTAATTCTGATAAGCCTAGTATAAAATCCACTTCCCACTTTCCAAAGCTTTCCCTCAGAAGTTTCTCAGCACCTTCAAAATTGAAGAGTCATCAATTCTGTGCAGCTTCCAGGAAGTTTCAACTTTCAAGTTCAAGCTAAAAAATAAAAAGAGAAAAGGTGGAGGTTTCCAGTGACCTCATTCCACAATTTGAACAAATGATAACATAAGACAATGAATGTCCAAAATCTTATTTTTGATGTTTAAATGTTTGACATGCTCATAAAAAAGTGAACTTTTCATGATTAATCATATGATCACATGAATAATTTCTTGAACTGAGATTTTCTGTTTTTTTATATGATATATCATGTTTGGATGACTTGAATTTTGCATCAGCATGACATGAAAATGACCCATTATTATTTATGACACTGACCTACCCTCGTGGGACCAGCCTTAGCCATCTTCTTAAGCAAAATTATGCACATGGCAAAAAAAGGATAATCTTCTTAATCTATTTTGGGATCTAGTGCTCTCAAAAAGTAAATGACATCAATCATGGAACTTTGAAATGCTCGTCCTCACCTTAGACTAAAGGCAAAGTAATTATGGGCCACCGCTTCGTTAACTGTATATTTCTCTTTGGTTCTTTGTGGTGATCACATTGCAAACAAATTCTAATGGGTAACTTCTCACTTTTTTTTCTTTTCTTTTTTGTAAGAGGTCACTTTTAGCCGCATTAACAACAAAGTCCTTTACATAAAGCTAGTTCTCCATTTTCCTTGCATGTGCACAATTGTTTTTGTTCCCAACTTAGATAAGAATTGTGTGGTAGGAATGAATATATGTTTGTATATTCAATAATGCACAAAAGCCACTTTATTATATGTCCTAGTCTTTCTCCAAGAAGTTGCTTTTTGCTAACATTGAATCATGTATAAGATAGCTGCTGGAGAAATTATTAGAGTTTGATTGATCAACGATGGCCTACTACTACAGCTCCGGCTACACCGAGGATGATCTTGGTGAGTACAATCTTACCCCTTATGGTGCTAGTTATGATTCAGCTTCAACTCATGGCTTAATGGCTTATCCTAGTTATGAGTCCAACAACCACCAGCTCTTTGAGTATGACTATAACTCAATCCCTTGTTATGGTGCTTATTATAATCCTCCACATAGTTATTCATCAATTGCATACTCTACTTCAACTTTCAGTGAGCCTAGATTTATTGAGTATGACCCTAATGCTATGACTCGATATGTGATATCTTACTCTACTGTGGAGTTTAATGTACCTGAATTTGAAGATTATGATCCAACACCTTATGGTGGTGGTTTTGATATAGCTCAAACCTATGGCAAGCCCCTTCCAGCTTCAGATGAAATTTGCCATCCTCGATCTGTGCCACCAGATCCAAATGCCTTGGCTTTAGATGGTGCCACTTATGGTTCCATCACATTGCCTAGTGGGAAAGAGGAAACTGATGGGCAGGCAACAAAAATTGACAAAGGCCTTGACAGTCACAAAGAAGAAGAGAAGCAATTACATGATGGTAGCAGTGACAAAGGCCAAGGCCTTGACAGTCACAAAGAGGAGCCTTATCAAGGTGATAATTACTATCCTTGGTCTGGTGAAGAGCAGCATGGTTATGAATATGACAAGCCGGTGCCTCAACCTCCAAGTGGATATGGCTTGGAATCCATGGACCTTTGTGAAAGTTTATTTGGTTATTGGCCTTGCTTGTCTCGTGAGAAAAGGAGAGGGGATCATCAAGATTGTACCGATGAAGGAAGCAATAACGGTGATCAGTGGAAGGGAGCTGCAGATTATCTTTTTGGAAGTTCATATCCATATGGTGAAAGAAGGGGTGTTGGAGGTAGCAATGGCTATGGGGATCCTAATTATGGCTATCAAAGGCATTATCAGGAGCAGCCTCTCTATAGGCAGGTTTATTATGATGAGTAATTGAGTATTCATTGCTGAATAAAGTCAGGATATTAAGATTGCAAATTGGTTTCTTTCTGATTTTAAGGATGAAAATTGTTCCCTTGTATTCCTTGGCTCTTTTTTTCTTATCTAGGAAAAAAAGTTCATGTGTATAGTGTTAATTTATTGTTGAGAAACAAAAGAAATCTTCCATCTCCAAGTTAGTTTTTTGGTGTGAAGCAAGATGAAACCAAAATATCCAACAAGCATTGGCTCTCTTTGGAAAGGAGGTGATCTAGCCACACCTTGCAACTTTAGGCACTAGTTGTCTTGCTCCTACAGCTTGAAGCCCAGCCGATTGAGTCGATTGTTGAGACCCTGCAGGTGACTGATCCAAAATTGGCAAAATTATGAGCAGGGCCCCTCCAATTACAGAACTTCAATCCATGAAACTCTTTGTCCGATTGAACATTTCATAGAGAACAAGAGTTCAATGCTCCCTCCTATTAATCTTCTACCATATGGAAATAATTTGTATTTATATTTCTTTATTTTTAAATAAATCTTTGATTCTAACTTGTAATGTGGTACATGTGTGTTTGGGTAGATCGGATTTATTTGAACCATAGCAAGGATTTTCAAGTGAGGTTGTGCTCGGTTGCCTTTGTATAATTGGGTTAGAGGCATATAAAGAAAGGGAAACCTCATTGCTTCCAGAAAGACCAGCCAGTGGAGTTGGTCAGAGGAGCTTCAATGATTAAGTTAGTGAAAGATGACTCACTGAGAAAAATTTGCAGAATAACAGTAGTTAAAGAGTACATATCTTTGTTAATGGATTGATATGGTCCTTAATCCTTATAGGGCTGAGATGGTGGGGACTTGGCATGAATTTCCTCTCAAAACTAGGTGATAGACTTGTGAGCACACCATTCCCTCAAGTCGACTACAAAGGTTGCAGAGGGATGGAACATGTCTTATGGGGCTAATGCAGGTTTCCAAGTGCATATTCTTTGCAAGTTCTATTATTATGGGATGGTCACGCTGTCTTGGCATCTTTTGCCTGATCAATGGATGGGTATTAAAGGAATTAAGGAACAGGTACTAAAAATCCTGGTGATTATTAGACAATGCATATTAGATTTGATTGTAATTACTTTATGATGCTCCCTAACACATCAGTATCATCATTTTCTAAAGCATTTCCACAATGTAAAACTCTCATTGTATCTAAGCATGCACATCTTTCCAAACACAGATTGAACAATATATGTCGGTTTGCTAAGGTGGTGGGAATTTTGAATAGTGCTAAAGAGGGAATGCTTGTGTCATAACCAAAACCAATCTTATCATCTTTTTTCCTCAACCCTAACACATGTCGTGTTAATATTGGATAACTTGTGGGTCGGATCTTTCATAAGAGACTTGAGCCTAGAATTCTCTCTGAATGGGTTTTCCCTTAAGATTGAAAGGAAGAGAAATAGATAGAATAGTCTTTTTTTTTTTTTTTTTTTTTTTTTTTTTTTTTTTTTTTTTAATCTTCAGTGTCCGGGTCAGTGCACCGTACCCTCAAAAGTTTCTCTATACGGATCAGAATAAATCGTTGGCTTTTCATCAGAGAGTGTGGCCCTAAAGAATTGTTTGCATCCAAGAGATGTTGAACCTTAGACTTTGAAGGGAGCATACCTCAAATATAATCTCATTTTTAAGTACCAAATCGAACCAACCATATGTCTAGGAGATCAAAATCGAATCGACTTCATATTCAAGAGTGAATTTCATAGACCAAAACGAATATTTTAAAGTTAATGAATCAAAATCAAACTTATCTCAAATTTCTAAGACTAAAAATATAATTTACGGTTCTATAAATATTGGCTTAAGTAATAACCCGGGAATACCAATCTCGTTGCATACTTGCATAGCTTCACTAATACTAGATTATCCAAAAAAAAAGCTTCATTAATACTATTTAGGTACAATTTTTTACTTTATTAGTTTCATTTTTGTCTAGAAAAATCATGTGGGCAGGTTTGATAAGAAAAAAGCACTGTGAAGGGAAAGATGGGAAAGGAGGGGCCTCTCCAAGGTCAGGTCAAAGACAAGCACAGGACATTCCGATCAATATATGTACGAAAATGTCATTAGGGAAGCCGAAAAAGTCATAAAGGTTAGGAAAGTGGTTGTCAATATTATATTTCGTACTATTTATTTAGTGACATAATGATGTATTAAATTATATCTGATTGGTTAAAATACAAGTTTTAGCTTTAATTAATCTGTTTGATGGTTTATTGAGTGTTCGAGACTTAAGATGCCCGCAAATTTAGGGGTCTGTCGTTTTAGGTAACAACCTGGCTTAATAAAATCACTGCATGAGTCACGACCAATTGACCGGTAAGTGTAACTGTACCAGAATATGAGTAGCTTATTTTTAAAAATAAATAATAATGTTAATTATATAAAAAATTTATAACATAAATTTTATAAATTGATATGTCACCAAACCATAAAATTTTTAATGGATTTGTTTCTCACGGAGGAGAATTTAAATGCAAGTTATTCTCATCATAAAATGGAGATAGAGTTGAACATAATCACTAAAATACTAAAACTTTGAATGGACTGTGAGTATTTAAATAGTTAAAGTTGGCAAGGAGAGGATTAATATTTAAATAATCTATACTTTTTCAATAATTGTTTTAAGCATATGAAGCTTCTTAATATTGTAGCAGCATACTCGAATATAATTTTGGATTGCAATGACATTTTCCTTTTAATATTAGTATTGGTCATGAAAGCATGGTATATTATTCTTGTTTTAAAATATTGATTATGTCAATTAGCAATTTGAAGTTTTGAACTCACAAACATTAAGTTTCAGTTAGACAAAATTCAATTCACTTGGCTGTTTTTTTTTTTTTTTTTGATAATCTTGGATGTTCGGGCCAGCGTTCCGTAAATAAGCACATCTCGACTAATCTCAGGGGGACACGCAACACTCTACTAGCACGTGTACTACTCGAATATAATTTTGGATTGCAATGACATTTTCCTTTTAATATTAGTATTGGTCATGAAAGCATGGTATATTATTCTTGTTTTAAAATATTGATTATGTCAATTAGCAATTTGAAGTTTTGAACTCACAAACATTATGTTTCAGTTAGACAAAATTCAATTCACTTGGCTGTTTTTTTTTTTTTTTTGATAATCTTGGGTGTTCGGGCCAGCGTTCCGTAAATAAGCGCATCTCGACTAATCTCAGGGGGACACGCAATACTCTACTAGCACGTGTACCATGATAGACGCACTCCGGGAGTACATTAAATGCGTACTCCCTCCTCTCACAGAAGTGGTGGGTCCCATCATGAATTTAATTAGTGGGACCCACAACTTCTGTGAGAGGAGGGAGTACGCATTTAATGTACTCCCGGAGTATAGTATAATTACCCGAAGGGACTCGAAAATAGTGACAATTGGAAAATTTACCCAATACCGGACCAGTTAAGCTACCACTTGACTGTTAAAACTTAGAACAAATATAATAGAAAATTACAAGTTTGAAATTTCTTCAATCTTTGGCCTCCATCTATTTTTTCTTTTTCTTAAATCTTACTCTTTTTTCCGGGTAAAAGTTGAAACCTCGTAGTTTTCACCCTGCCATTTAGCAGCTTCCCTTCTTGTATTTTTCTGGCTGGCTACTGAGTGGACAACTGTGCTTTTGTGACACGAGATTCCTCAGCCCTTTCCTTTCTAACGCACACTGCACAGAAAACCATCAAGCATCATCCTTAAACTAATTGTCTCACACCAAATTAGCAAAACTTTTGTATTCCTCATTAGATCACCCTTATTTTTCTTTCTTCAGATGTAAACTTAATCTAGAGGTTCCAGTTATCCAGTAATAATAATAATAATTTAAAACTTAATCTCGTGTGAATTTGAGATAATTTATTTTTTATTGGTTTATTTAATTTTTACTTTTTTGCATAAAATTCCAATTATACTTTACCAAGTTTTAAAAAATTGTATCTAAGAAATTAGTTGGTTTATTTTTTATTTTAAGCTTAACCAACGGGCATACACTGTTAAGAATTTGCCCTTGACCCATAGGATTGATTTTGCAAGCCTACAACCATAACGGAAATTGCTTTACCAATTAGTTTGGGTAAAGAATTTTAAACTTCAGTGGAGAGAAGTATATTGTTTAAATTTTAATTAGAAGTATTTTGTTTTCCTTGAAGAATTGAAAGAAGTACCTTAGTTGAAGGATGGGAATACTAATTATTATTATTTTAAATATTGAGTTTTTACAAAGAATATGCAACTATTCGTGAGACTCAACTCACTCATCTGACCTGAGCCAACCTATTGTGTTATGACAGGTTTTGATTTTAGTGAAATTGGCAACGAGTGAGCTCTTTAAAATCTAATGCATTTGGTTAAGTGTTGGATTTCCCACACGAAAATTGAATACACGACTTGCTTCCAATAAAATTAGGCCATTAAAATCAAGTCTTTTCTCATTAACCTCAAAACCCTGAAATAAGCAAAGGGTAATTTAGTTAATATGTCATTCCAACCCATAACATGGACAGTACATTCTGGCCCCCACTTCCTATAATAACCTTTAAAAAAAATTAATTAAAAATTATAAACCACTCTTTTAATAACCTAAACCTAAAAGCCAAACATTAACACAAACATTCAACAGAAACTCTGTGACAATGTCTGTGACACCTATGTCTTTCTTCACTCTCTTTCTTCTCCTCCTCCTTCCTTTCACAGCCACCTCCTCCATCCACAACCTTCTTCAAAGCCAAGGCC